>JAZGUH010000478.1:0-618847 GCA_037893225.1 Hippasteria phrygiana
GTATATAAATCAATGTAATAATCAACCGCACGCGCGCACGTACGACTCCACGCCACCGTGCCACGTATTGTATGTAAACAAGGTCACTGTATCGTGTCCAAGATAGCCCTCCTCTGGCATTCAATCGTTAACGAGCATTCATGAAGAAGCAAGGTGTCCGTCTAGTCATGGAGGAAGAAAACACATTCTTCCTCCATGGTCCGGTCTAGTCTAGACGCTGCGAAAATGAGTGTACACAGTCCGGTGTTCTTAAACGGACCAATTAGGTACTAATTAGTGTTTGGCTGAAGGCTATACCAAAATTAAGTGTGCCTAGAAGCATGGTCTTGTAGATTAGGAATAAAAGCTTGAGTTTTTCATAACATGTGAGGTACACTTTGTTTTAAAGGGGTAGTGATGTACGCATTTGAAAAGAAGGCATTACAATAGTGCAGTGAAAACGGGGTATCTTAAACGGACTAATTAGGCACTAATTAGTGTTCGGCTGAAGCCTATACCAAAATTAAGTATGCCCAGAAGCATGGTCTTGTAGATTATGAAATAAAAGTTGGAGTTTTTCATAACATGTGAGGTACACTTTGTTTTAAAGGGGTGGTGATGTACGTAGCCGAAAAAACGCATTACCGTAGTGCAGTGAAAACAGGGTCTCTTTAACGGGCTAATTAGGCACTAATTAGTATTCGGCTGAAGCCTATACCAAAATTAAGTGTGCCCAGAAGCATGGTCTTGTAGATTATGAAATAAAAGTTGGAGTTTTTCATAACATGTGAGGTACACTTTGTTTTAAATGTTGCATTCACTTTTCACCATTTCTAAAAGCTTTGAAAAATAACAGGAAATGTGATGATTACCATTGGGCAGCTAATTTAACAGTAATTACTTCATCAAATTACAAAAATGGTTTATAAAACTGTGGCTTATGTTGTGCGTTTTAATATGGCATGAAAAAGTATTGTTATTTTTCGTTTTTTATGAACAATTCGTTGAATAAGCGAAGTGAACTTTCTGAAAAATGTATCACCTTTTGCAGCATGCGTTATAGATTATCGATTCTTGCTAAATACGCGGATGAATCTGCGGCCGAATACGCGGCCAGAAATCAGGCCGAATCCGCGGCTACCTTGAGCATGGTAAATTTACCAGGCGGGACACATTTACCGTTGGGCAGGGCAACAGAAAAACCTAGAGGGGGACCGATTTATCTGCGTAATTCTGTCCCCCTGACAGATTTATCGGGTCGCGACCCGATAAATCTGTAGGGGGGACAGATTTATCAGGGGGGGGGGGGGGGGGGGGGGGGGGGACAGAATTACCTTTTACACCTGCCAGTGTAAAAGATAATTCTGTGTCCCCTGATAATTCTGTTCCTCTGATAAATCTGTCCCCCTGACAGATTTATCGGGTCGCGACCGGGGGGACAGAATTATCTAGTAGATCAATCTGTCCCCCTCCATGGTTTTTCTGCCCCCCTGCCCAACGGTAAATGTGTCCGCCTGTTAAATTTGGCCCCGTGAACGTAATGTTTAGCACCCAGTATATACTGTATTTTCAACTGTTTTCGCGCAGTGTCTAGACGTACGGACACCTTGCTTCTTCGGAAATGCTCGTTTGCGATGAGGAGGGGTTGTTCTAAAACCCCTCGACCCCCTCGACCCAACTCATCAGGTCGTAGAAGGATATCGCTTTCAAGACAGCGTGGCCACTCCTTGAGATTTTTCCCAAGATCTTGTGAATTTTGGTGGGAAAAAATAAGGATTACCCATGCGCAAAATGCTCATTAGTGCTTGGCATATACACTTGTACAGTATTTTCCACTGCCTTGGGAAATCTTGGGATTTTCAAATTTGATGAGTGGCCACACTGTTTACGCGACGGCCGCATGGATTTCCGGCATCCTGATTGGTCAACCAGCCTGCATCACAAACGGCGCGGTACGTCTTTTTGTGATGGGCAAAGGCGAAATGCAACTAAAACTTAGAGCGATTTATCTTGGAGGACCTCCATGGATTGATCACGTAACACTAAACAGGCGCGAAGCCGCCCCCCCCCCCCCCCCCCCCCCCCCCCCTTGTAAATATTTAGTACATCAATGTTTCTTGAGAAAATGAAGACTTTTAAACAGGCTACATGCCAGGGATTTACTATTTCCAAGAAGATTTTTTAATTTAATAAATACGTGAAGAAAACAAATCCTCAACTACTTAGTCCTATTATTTCAGCAAAACTTAATTATTTCATAACATTGTTATTTTTCAAATTAGGCCCTATGCAGGGAATTATTTCTTCGATTTTTAAAACCAAAAATATCAACTTTATTCTTTGGGACGCAATATTTAAAGTGCATTTATTTTTTAAATAGGGGGGGGGGGGGGGTCATCACAAGTCATCACATGTTTAGTTAGTTCACGTTGTCAAAATCACGTTGGCAGATTGCGACCTGATTGTATAAGTTTATTGCAGAAAATCTACCCATTTTGTATTTCCTTCCTCCATGCAGTTTGTCACAAAATATTTGGAAAACTAATAAGGCTTTCCTGTCTTTGTCAGGATGTGAATCTCCAATTCTTGCAGTTCAGTTCTGGCAAATTTCACGGCGATGCTAAGCACAAAAAGTTGCTTAGCATGAAAAATCTTCCTTGGTAAATACAGGATTACCAACCAAATTTTGATGTGAAGTGTATCGCTTGTGGCTGGCATTCAGCTAGATGTTTGCTTAAGCATGAAAATCCCATGGCCTTTTGGCTGGTAAACCTGTTTTAACCAAGCAAGACATTTTAGTGCTAAGCAAATTTGTGTGCTTAGCAGCTCCGTGAAATTGGCCCAGGCCTGCAGTTCAGTCCGTTCCTAGATCCTCGATCCTCCGTGTTCAGTAAAATAATGTGTGCAGCGCGCGCAGCATGCATTAGTCTAGGTTCCAAGACGTTCTTAGCGGTGCAACGTATAGCGGCCGACAGCGCCCTCTCGCTACACACACACACGCCAAGGCCAAATCGCTAACAACGTCTAGGGAATTTTGCAAGTTCCGCTCGCGAAATCGCGAGCAGAACTGTGTGGCATTTGCATGCGCGTGTGACGTCACTGTATTATCGCATGTAAATAGCCAACACTCACTAGTCTGGTTTCTGTACTCACGTGGGGTTTACGTGTACGTACGTATGAACGTGCAGCGCAGTACCAAGCCATTCGTTGTTTGTTGGAAAAAATGTCTGAGCGCGTGGATGGACCAAGCCATCGATTTTACAGCAAACAAACTGGGCTTTGGAAAGCTAAAAAGTCATCAGATCAGTGCCATTCATCAATTTGTACGTGGCCATGATTTGTTTGTTAATTTACCAACGGGATTTGGCAAGAGTGTAATTTTTCAAGCTGCTCCATTGGTCCATGGAGGAAGGACTTCCTCCATGATTGGTCTTAGATTTCTTGAACGAAGTAACCGAAGGTATAAAACAGGAGAAACGCTTGTTATTGCCGTCGTGCCATTAAAAGCCCAGGCCGTTGATCAGTTACATCATGGAGAAATAAGACATTTCTCCATGGTTACATCGTGCTGAACATCTGGGACTGAAGTCGGCAGATATAACGTCTGATATTCCAGATCACATTTTGGAACAATCCGAAGATTTCTCAATCCTGTTTGCCAGTCCAGAATCACTCTGCTCAGAACGTTAACAGACTAGTAAGTTATTACTTAAACATGAGTTTCCTCCAGTGCGCAAGCGCGATTATTCGTTTGACCCGCCTGTTAAATTATGCATGAGCAGGTCGCGCGCGCTCCCTTGCGAAATGCCCAAGACGTTCTTAGCGATTTGGCCTTGGCGTGTGTTTGTGTGTAGCTAGAGGGCGCTGCCGTTCGCGCTGTACGTCGCACCGCGATAAGAACGTCTTGGAACCAAGACTAAGCATGCATTCGAACTGAGGCCGTATTCGAACTCCGGGTTTCGATTTGGGATACGATCCGACACAGAACGTACCTACCTCGAGGGGGTCGTGGGTCGTGGGGGTCGAGGGGGTCGAGGGGTTTTTAGAACAACCCACAGCACACATCGCAGATTCTTACCAGATATTTGCGAAATCGCACAAAATGTTTATCGCAAATTTCTTTGCAGATTTAGGCCGCGGGGGGTTGTTCTAAAACCCCCTCGACCCACGACCCCTCGACCCCCTCGAGGTAGGTACGTTCTGTGTCGGATCGTATCCCAAATCGAAACCCGGAGTTCGAATACGGCCTCAGTTCGAATGCATGCTGCGCGCGCTGCACACATTATTTTACTGAACACGGAGGATCGAGGATCTAGGAACGGACTGAACTGCAGGCCTGGGCCAATTTCACGGAGCTGCTAAGCACACAAATTTGCTTAGCACTAAAATGTCTTGCTTGGTTAAAACAGGTTTACCAGCCAAAAGGCCATGGGATTTTCATGCTTAAGCAAACATCTAGCTGAATGCCAGCCACAAGCGATACACTTCACATCAAAATTTGGTTGGTAATCCTGTATTTACCAAGGAAGATTTTTCATGCTAAGCAACTTTTTGTGCTTAGCATCGCCGTGAAATTTGCCAGAACTGAACTGCAAGAATTGGAGATTCACATCCTGACAAAGACAGGAAAGCCTTATTAGTTTTCCAAATATTTTGTGACAAACTGCATGGAGGAAGGAAATACAAAATGGGTAGATTTTCTGCAATAAACTTATACAATCAGGTCGCAATCTGCCAACGTGATTTTGACAACGTGAACTAACTAAACATGTGATGACTTGTGATGACCCCCCCCCCCCTATTTAAAAAATAAATGCACTTTAAATATTGCGTCCCAAAGAATAAAGTTGATATTTTTGGTTTTAAAAATCGAAGAAATAATTCCCTGCATAGGGCCTAATTTGAAAAATAACAATGTTATGAAATAATTAAGTTTTGCTGAAATAATAGGACTAAGTAGTTGAGGATTTGTTTTCTTCACGTATTTATTAAATTAAAAAATCTTCTTGGAAATAGTAAATCCCTGGCATGTAGCCTGTTTAAAAGTCTTCATTTTCTCAAGAAACATTGATGTACTAAATATTTACAAGGGGGGGGGGGGGGGGGGCGGCTTCGCGCCTGTTTAGTGTTACGTGATCAATCCATGGAGGTCCTCCAAGATAAATCGCTCTAAGTTTTAGTTGCATTTCGCCTTTGCCCATCACAAAAAGACGTACCGCGCCGTTTGTGATGCAGGCTGGTTGACCAATCAGGATGCCGGAAATCCATGCGGCCGTCGCGTAAACAGTGTGGCCACTCATCAAATTTGAAAATCCCAAGATTTCCCAAGGCAGTGGAAAATACTGTACAAGTGTATATGCCAAGCACTAATGAGCATTTTGCGCATGGGTAATCCTTATTTTTTCCCACCAAAATTCACAAGATCTTGGGAAAAATCTCAAGGAGTGGCCACGCTGTCTTGAAAGCGATATCCTTCTACGACCTGATGAGTTGTAGGAAGAACGTTGCTAAAAACTGCGGACTGACCCAGCTAGCAAATATCAGACAAACGTATGGCCATTTTTTTTTTTAGAATATGAAATTATCTACTCGGGAAGAGGATAATTTGTGTTGTGGCATCATTATAAATTCTTGGATTTTGCGACTACATGTCGCCATGCAGCAAACGACGCAAAACGACACGACAGGAATTCGAATTCGGGCCCGTAAACGCTGGTTCTCATTTGGGATACAATCTGATTCTAGGTCGGGCCGGCCTTGCGACATGCATTGCGAAACAGTTTGTGCATCGTGCGTAGTGTGTGCTTAAAAGCGTAAGTGGGTCGTGGGGGTCGAGGGGGTCGAGGGGGTTTTAGAACAACCCCTCCTCGGGTTCAGCCGTGGATTTATCCGTGGATTCAAAATCTTAAACGCATCAAGTAAAAGGTGGTCAACAAAGTGTGCTTTTTTCTACAATTTGTTTGGGGGTTCCATCAACAACATTTTTAAAGATTTTATCAAAATTACACATTTTTTTAAGCACAGTCTAAATAGTAATGAATATATTCTGCATGCTAAAAATTTAGAGAAGACCGATTACGTTCACGAATTAGCTGCTAATTAAAGGGCTGATGAAAACGTTTCATTCAAAAGTGCAGAAAACTTCATTTTGTTGACAACACTGCCGCTTTAAAAGTAAATGTACCTCACATACCAATTAAGTTTCCCCAAAGTGGATTTTAATTGCAGATCTTACCAATGTACTGGGCAGGCCCAATTTTGAAGGGGGCCAGATCCGCCCACTAATTACCTGATAATTAAAGGGCTAATGATTTTAAAGTGGCGGTCTTGATCACTAAAAACGCAGTTTCATGCAATTTTTTTGGACGAAAATAGGGACTCGTCAATAGCCCTTTAATTAGCAGCTAATCAGTGGATGGATTTTGACCCCCTCCAAAATAGGGCTTGCCCAGTATCAGTTGAATTATGGAATAAAGATTTAAAAAGAAAGTTTCTTAAACTCTTAAAATGGCTCGTCATTAGCTCATTAATAGCAGCTGATTTGTTGGCCGAATTTTCTCCCTCCAATAATTGGGCCTGCCCAGTACATTGGTAAGATGGAATCTTCAATAAATATCTGCAAAGAAATCTGCAATGTGTGATGTCCCTTCAGGGACACGATACGATCGCGAGCTCTATATAGTTTGGCGGGCATGCAGTCGACACGCACGTATCACACACAAGGCTGAGAATTATTACGCGTGCAAAAAGTCTGCAGAATTCGGAGTGCTGCCATTTCTACGCAAGAAAAATAGGTCGATCGATTTTCAAAGAGATGAAGTTTATTTTCATTTTTATAGCTTCATAAAAAAGGGCAGAAAAGTACAAAATGTATACTCTGTGAAGTAAATTCATCAAAACAATATATGGAATGGGCATGTAGCAAATATAGGGGGACAAAATCACCTGGACAGGGGCGGGGGACACATTTACCTAGTTAATTCTGTCCGGGGGGCCGGGGGGGGGGGGGGGGACACTTTTACCTAGCTAATTCTGTCCGGGGGGACAGAATTCAGGGGGGACTATACACCGGCAATCGTTGGAACACGATATAAATTTCCACTTTTCTTGACAACGGCAGCACACATGGTGCCATCATTTCCCAGGATGATTAAGACTACTGTTAACTTACAGTCTAGTGAGGTATTTCGTAATAATTCAGTTAAAAAAATTACATGAACAATCGTGTACACTACCTTTAACATATGGTACCCGTATATAGTGCAACATTTTCTACGTCGTATTTTTTCAACATATCCCTTGTAATTTATCTACAATAACCTTAAAAAAATATATATGGTTCTATTTTGTGGTCAGTTATAGAAGGTTTATAGGGCCTACAATACATTTTACCATGGAGGAATATTTTTTTGGTACTTCTTCATGATCTTACGTACACAGTACGATCGACACAGAAGATTGGAAAGAGACACGTGCAGTGTCCCTGTTAATTGTTATACACCCGAGTTCTAAATTGTTCATGAAATGTCAAATTTCGCAGGAAACTAATGTTCGACTCGTACAAAATTTCAAGTTGCCCAAATTTGTTTAGCATCCAAGACAAATTAATACATGCGGCATATCAGGAATAAATATTCAAATAATTTAGTCAACATACTGCATGCATGGTAACTGGAAAATAGCAAAAATGTCACATTTTTTGTGCCAACTTTATGGAATGACCCATATGCGCTTTTGAGGAATCCTCAATACCAGAAAGAATTACAATAAATTAAATAAAAATATTAACTAAGTGCATAATGAACTGGGCATCATTCGAAACTGGGCATCATGGACGTTCGTATCGTCCGGACGCGCTGCTGAACTCGCACTGCATAATACATGATCTGGTCATAATTATCATACTTGTGACCTTGTGACGAATTGCAACTGATTATGCTAAGAACGTATCCGACGTAGACACCACACGACCGTATGGCGTACATGGCACAGGTAACCCTTCCTTGTTTTCTTCCTCCATGCTTCAAGAAACCAACTAGGTAAGGCCACTTTTCATTATTTGTGAACATGTACTGCATGTACACTTTCAGTCAAGACCGTAGCATTTCATTTACTGGATTAAATGCTTCCTCCATGGTTCATCTGAGCAAGCTAATTGAGAACTTGCTCTATGGGTAAAATAATCACGACAGAGTGCCAAGGTTGCACTGTACGCAGTGCGGTCATACAACGTCTAGTTTCGTGCATATTTAAGTATTATGTACATTGTACATGTATGTGTGCATGTGCATGTGCATGACATGTACAATGGTACAAGATCTACGCTGGCCTTCTTTGTTATTGAAGTACGACGACACAGATGACGGCATTTGATTTGAGCATAGAACTTCCTTATCCCATACTATTGTCAACCCCAAGCTAGGGTGTTCTAATATGCAGTGTTATACAATCACACAGAACGTAGCATACTGCAGAGGTGCCCAACTATACGCGGCATACATCATGGCTGTTTAAGCATGGAGGAAGGAGTGTTCCTTCCTCCATGGTTTATGCATAATAATTTGTATACATGTATTAAAGTTAATTGGGCCACTTGGCAGCACACATGCAAGATCCTGCCCTATAGAAAATAATAGTATATTATATAGAAAAACACTGAGCTCCCCCTAGCCCTAGAAGGACGCTATGATATAGCGTCCTAGCGCCCAAGTATGCAAAACAGGCCTATGCTAGAAACCGAAGATCAAAAATCACACTTTACCTGCATAAATATTCTTGGCATCATTTTATTCAAACAGTTCAACAGCCCATCTCCCTGTTGGGATAGCAATATTCCTCCAAGAATGTCAAGAACAGGAGATATTTGCGGCGCAAAATCGTCTCCACGCGACGCTGACTTCACAAAAACGAGGAGTAATACCCACATTTAGAACGTTCAACAACAGAGGGCGCAATTTACAGTCGCCGCGTGCACCACGCGACAGACATATGGGTTATTTATGTCTGTGGGCGTGCACGGCCGAAATTGCGCCCTATGTTGATAAACGTTCTAAATGTGGGTATTACTCCTCGTGTTTGTGAAGTCAGCGTCGCGTGGAGACGATTTTGCGCCGCAAATATCTCCTGTTCTTGACATTCTTGGAGGAATATTTCTATCCCAACAGGGAGATGGGCTGTTGAACTGTTTGAATAAAATGATGCCAAGAATATTTATGCAGGTAAAGTGTGATTTTTAATCTTCGGTTTCTAGCATAGGCCTGTTTTGCATACTTGGGCGCTATGACGCTATATCATAGCGTCATTCTAGGGCTAAGCTCCCCCGTAACATCTAGCGTCCCCCACACCCACTCCCCCCAGTTTTGTCATGCCAAAAATTGTAATTGTTAATAGGAGCTCCTTGTTAAGATATGATAACAGTAAGCAGGCGCGGATCCAGGGGGGGGGGGGGGGGGGCACGTGCCCCCGGTAAATTGAGTCAAAAAAAAAAAGAAGAGAGAGAAAAAGAAGAGGGAAAAAAGAGGGGGAGGTAAGAAAAAACGGAGGGGAGGAGGAGGGCAACCTCCTTAAAAAAATACCGGCGCCGATATTAAACATCTGCTGTGTATACTTTTTAGCATAAAACTACTGAAAAATGCAATAAGAAAAAGAAAGGTTATTAATCATGCCATGGAACTGAAACCCTCTTTTTTTTGGAGAAAACAGGAGTATTTCCCGGAGCCCTGGGATTTCAACTCTGTCCATCGATCCCCCTTCAATGCCGGGTTCTATCCCATTTTCCTCTATTATGTCTTGCAGCCGATCTGCCGATTGTTTTAACACAGGGTAAGAACAGTCTGAAATCAAGCCCTTTTCTTGAAAACTTCAACTAAAAGCAAGACAAATTCCGGATAAATTAAAAATGAAGGGGAAAAACTGCAGATTAGACGCCAAAAATGGGGAGGGAGAAACTTAGATTTAGATTTTTGTAGTCATGCATGACATTGCTAAAAAATGGCCAAAAAATAATGGCTAAAATAATGATATATATATTCTCCATGTAATCTTAACAACTTTTGTTAAAAAACGTCAGGTGAAAGTGGTCAGGAATCGCCTCAGATTGCACCACGGAGCATCTAGAATCCAAATTGTTTTTATTAAACAACTTAAAAGATCAACCTTCGACCTCCAACCTAATTGGTGCCCAATAGAACGGTGCAGAAACAGTCAGCCCAATTCAAATTTAAGATGGATTTTCGGGTAACAAACAAAAAAAACTCTCATAAAAAGGCAGAATTCCATTCCCTCAAATTTTGTACCATAAGACAATGTTAGAAGTTGGTCAAAATGGAGGTAAAGTCTTTCTTACAGGTTCACCTGATCACGCAAATCTATTTCTGAGCAAGTGCAAACACATCTTTGACAAACAAGTGAATCGGTAGTGTTAAAAGATTTCAAAAATGAATATCTTCCAACTACATGTATTTGTCAGGGGTTGTTTTTGCACAAATACTGACACTGGATGCCTGAAACATAAGTAAGCACTAGTTGGACAATCAGTTCAGATAGAACTCTCTATTGTATAACTAACATGATTCAGACTAGTTTTAATATGAAATAAATTTGTCACATCGGAAAGATTTTACTTTAACCCTAATGCCCTAGGGCGTGTGGAAAATCATATTAAAATTGGAGGATTCAGGACTGTAGGGTTAATACCCCCAACCAAAATCGTTAAGGAACACCAAATCTTGGAAAATAACCATCCATTATTGTGTTCATAATTGTATAAACAACCTATAATTTTGAGAATTTTGTTGGGACATTTTATTGCAATATAGGGGAAGAAAGTTTGTGTCTTTTTTTTAGAAGTTCTTGGCACAATGTAAAGTCACTCAAAGTGTTCACAATCATACATGTTGACTTCTTCCTCATTTTTTACAGATTTTGCTGAAATAAATCTTGATATAACAACAGGTTGTACCACATGTTTAGAAAGTTGTTATCAAGGAGGGTTTGTTATTTTCAATGATGTTGCTGTTCTTGACCGATTTTGGTGGGGGTATTAAAGTAAAATCTTTCCGTCTTACCCTTTAGTTTAATCTGCTCTCCAATGATTGAATTAAGCGGGCTGCAAATGGTTTTTGCTGCTCTCAGTATACATGGCCACTACACGATGATACTCCAGTCCAGTCTCACTCGGTATTCTTATTTCTCCATTGTCCCTACTAAGTCCATCGTTCTCGTAATCGTATCCAGCATCACACTTCACAGTAAGTTCTTGTTTTTGTAGGCAAAATCGCCATCGTCATGATCATGATCGTGTCACCGCCGCGAAGGCAAAATTTCAAGCATTTCAACAGCATAGGTTTCAAATATGAAAAGCAGTGCCTCTCTCCTTGTTGATGGTTGCGAAAATATATACCTTTTTTTAGACCTGAGCGAAAATCTGAACGAATCTTCGTAATATACACTGACGTACGTATCAATCACCACACATATTGGCCGGCCGTACTCACTGATCATCAGTGGCCGTACTCTACCATGGCCCAGTTGCATTGTGGGTATGATCCCTGACCTGCATCATTTGCATGAAACCGGAGGAATTCCTCCGAAATTTATTACCCGCTACCGGTCCCTACTTTTGAAATCCGAAGGACAATGTAGGGACCGGGAACCAGTCTAGTATTTTGCGGGACAAAAGCAAACCAAAGCAAAACACAAAAATGGACAAAACGGAATAAAGCGAAACAGCATTGTAATAAACCGCTATAGCAACTTTTGTTAACGAAAGGCATGTATTTTTAACCCATATGTACATGTAATCAAGAAAGAACATTGTAATGTAAGTGGCCAAACCGCGTCGCTGTCAATCGAGAATTGATTATCGTTTTAAAAAGCCACACGTTAATTTTGATCTCATGACGACCCGCCAAAAACAGACACCGCTCACCTGTCACCACGTGCGAGACGACACGATTGTATCAGTTGACATTTTCAGTCAGTGCACGGACACAGCAGCCTTAAAAACCCTTGAGTACGGTATTTTACGGGAGACGTCGGGGTGCCGCGGCGGCTCTGGCAGCCAAGCGAACCGCTACAATGTGTTTTGGGGCAGTCAAGCGTAACCTATACACAGTAATCCAACAATGGATTGAAACTGCACAAACAGCGGCCAATTGCGTCATCCGGCCTGGTGGCACTGTCTTTTTGCGCATATTTGCGTCATCCGTACGCAAGGGGTTAATATTGGGATTGTTGCAATTACTGTTATCTAACATCATTTATCGTTGTTTATTTGTCAGTAACCGGAGCGAAAAACATGGCCCAAGAGTATGTGTACAAAACCCTCTTCTTTGCTCAATCGGCGGCTTTCATCTGGTTGCTAATATGTGAGTACAGAACACATTTTAATGCCATAATAATTGTTCATGGTATTAAGAGAACATACCTTATGCGTGGCGGCCATCTTCGAGGCTATCTTTGTTTTTATAGGCATACATGTACTACATTTGACAGGCATGGGTAAACCTTGTATGCTTACATTGTTACAAATTTGAATGACAAAGATATACTTCGAAGATGGCCGCTGCACATAAGATCTATGCAACGACGTCATTGTAGGAGCTTTTAAAGTGAATGCAGAGGCGCTGAAGCGAAGTTGCATATATCGATTTGATTCCAATTTTATTTACAGCCTGTAAACATTTAACTGTACTAAAGATGTTGGAAAGAGTTCCATATCCGGACATCACTTGTACCTCGTACACAAAGTCTATGGGCCATGACAGAAAAAGTCAAAGTATTTTCTAAGAATAAGTTGAAAATTGTTCCCATCTAAATTCGTGTTTCTTCATCAGATTTACACTTTTTGGTAGTTTTTAAGTTATATTAAGGGAAAAAAAGTGATGTCCGGATAAATATGCGACGTTTCACACTTGAAAATGTTTAACCATGGAGGAAGGAATATTCCTCCATGGTTCAACACCGCGCCAAATCCCACGTCAACCATCAATTGATAAAGGTTGTCTCGGGTTGAACTCAACCCTGCTGCAGACCGGGGTTGAGATTTTTCAACCCGGGTTGAAACTCGCGCCCCGGATTCAAAACCGTAGTGTGAAAAAAGCAGTCTTGCGTTCGCCCCGGGTTGAGAGTCGTCGGAATCTTACCTGTTGTGGGGTACAGAGGTCATGGCATAGTGCGCACAAGTACAAAGTGTGAATCGTTCATGCTCATCTCCGGGTCGAAGTCGCCCCGAAGCGAAATAAGCTCGGTTTGCACGAATCAAGTGTGAAACGGCGCGGGGTTGAAAATTCAAAAATTTAACCTGGGTTGAGAGGCCCTAGTGTGAAAAGGGCTTACAGTATGTGTCTCCCGAAAGGCGCCGCCATAGCGCGCGTTATCCTTCGTTTACAAGTAGGCCTAAGGCAAATATGTATCAACAAGAGAGACAAGGGATACCACTGAAAACCCTTTCATTAAAACAAAGTCCTGTCATTGCAGATTTCAGCAAAACGTCTTCCAACTTTTCCAACTCATTAGCCGAGTTTGATGCACGTTGTATATAGTCTTGGTTCAAAGACGTCCTTAGCGGTGCGACGTATAGCGCGCACGGCCGGACAACAGCGCCCTCTAGCTACACGTCAAGGCCAAATCGCAAAGAACGTCTTGGCTATTTCGCATGGAAGCGCGCGCAACCTGCTTTATGCATAATTGACAGACGGGTCAAACGAATAATCGCGCTTGCGCACTGGAGGAAACTTATGTTTTAGTAATAACTTACTGGTCAGTCAACGTGCCTTGTACGTACGTGTGCATGCACATGTATACGTACAGAAACTAGACTAGTGAGTGTTTGCGATTTACATGTTATAATGCAGCTACGTCACACGCGCATGCAAATGCCGTACAGTTCTGCTCGCGATTTCGCGAGAAGAACTTGCGAAATGTGCGTTCTTTGCGATTCGGCCTTAGTGTGTGTGTGTAGCTGGAGGGCGCTGTCGGCAGGCCGTGCACGCTATACGTCGCACCGCTACGGACGTCTTGGAACCAAGACTAGTTGTTATACAGCTCATACCGGTTTTTGATCGCTAGCTATCCCATAATGCATCACCTCAGCAGTACTGGTACCTTGCTCGACATGTACACAGAATAGGAAGCGAGGCCAGTGACCAATATTCATTTGTTTTGACTCCCTGTTAATGTCTTATGTATTTGTATTCCGCAGCTTATTCTCAGACGTCTAGTACTGTTTTTGCACCCACCAAGCTGGACGAACCACCACCCAAAGCTTCCAATGTTTGCAAGTGCGAAGGAAACGTAACCAGATTGGGGAATAAAATCCCGAATTTGTGCCGGACCACGGCTGTCAAAAACGACTTCCATGGACCCCTGTCGAACTGTACCCAGGCTGACATCTTGATGAGGCCTGGCGTAATGTTGCTGACCACAACTAACCTGGGCTTCCTTGATATTACACTAAACATGCTGGAGAGTATCAAACGGACGGGCGTTTGCGTCAACACCACCGTCATTGCGGAAGATCAGAAAGCTTTCAAGTATCTACACAAAAGAGCAGAGGGGGACCCAGGAGTACACGTGTTGCTGACCAACTCCGGGGAAGCGCCGAGTGAGGAAATTTTACGCACGAATCGACGCGTGTACTACGCCCTCTTCAACAAGCGGCAAGCATACCTTCTCAAGTTGCTTGAGCAGGGCGTGGAGGTCCTGTTCTCAGATGCCGACACATTTTGGTTCCGAGACCCCTTTCCCTTCTTCGAAGGAGACTTTGACATTTCTTTGATAGATTCGATTTCTCCGTACCCGCTACGAACCCCTAAGGGAGATTTCTGTGCTGGATTTGTATACTACAAACCAACTGCCGCGACCATCCAGCTGGTTAAGGCTTGGATTCAAGCAATGAAAGACAACGACAAAATTGGGAAGCTTCTGGCGGACCAGAGTGTGCTCAACGGCCTGCTGAGAGCGGACCATCCTGTGCACGTGAATATTAAGCCCCTAGACACCAACATATTCCCCTATGGACCCAAGTTTTATTCTTTGTTGGCCAAAAAGGCCAACTACTCTACAGTCGTGATGCATGCTGCAAGCATCCGTGGGCGCGCCGCGAAAATAGCGAAGTTCAAAACTTCCAACATGTGGTTGGTTAACAGTACGATCGAAAATTTGTCTGTCACGTTGTGATACCCCGATGTCAAAAGAACCGCTGAATGTCTTTGGCTTAGTGACCCGGGTTGGCGGTTGCATCTATCTACCTTTGACCGACTTTTTGATCTCCTATGAGCATACAAGGCTCTTTGTTAACCTCAAAGCAGCTTATTGCAAAATGAAACCGAGATGAATGGGTTCTTTGAAAGCTGTAAGTCGGTGAAGAATACATTCTAAATATTTCTCGAATTCAGATACCTCATTTCCCAACAGAGTATTCGGCTTATGCAAGGTGTCCTTTATAGACCACGTGTCTTTTGTTTACATCTAAACAAAATGTGCCCGGCGGTATGCGCACGCTTCGTGTTTTGCATGCCTTTGGTTAAGGGTGACATCAAATGACAAATAATTCAAAGGTGATCTGACCTTCAACGTCAACCCTAAACCAAATTTTATGCAAAACACGATGCGTACGCATACCACCGGGTACATTCCAATCGTAAACACGTGACATCAGAGGGCACATTGTCTAGTAGATTTCCAATGCAGTGCGCTACTGCCAAAGAGGGGCCATTTATCGCATTGTATCATAGGAAAGGTCAACCCCACTTTAAACGTGACGCGCAAATTTGGCGGAAAATTAAAATTCACTTTTGCGTTTGGCTGATTGGCTACGATTGCACATTATTGCGAGGCTTCCAACTATTCTCCAAAGTAAAGTAGACTATTGAATTAATAGGCTGATGCGGGCGATTTGCCCACCGCCAAGTTTGAACTTGAAAGGGCCTCTCCGGTGCAACCTTTTGGTGGCGCCCTATAAAGCGAAAGAAATGCGACGTATAAAGTTCATGTGTTAACAAAGTATAGCACTGAGATTCAGCCTCATTACCGGTATATCTCCCCGTGTCTGCGGAGGTAGGTAGGAGCTCAGATGTATAAGGAGCAAAAAGAGTCTCTCTTACTGAAGACAGCAGAGGTTAGTACAGTGGCATGTGTGGTATTAAACAAGTGCAGATAAATCCAATTGTGTTAGGCTTACCCGATACGAGTGATTGTGACTGTCGTGACGCCCCCTATTTTATACAATTCATGTAGTCCGACAATACAGAGGGACAGGCATATCAGGTTGAATCGACTATAACGATTTTCACAAGTCACATTGAATGTATAGCAAGGAGGAAAGTTTTCGGTTTACTTTGAATGCTGGTGAAACAGTGCATCCATGAAATGTTTTTTCACACTATACTTAGCCGAACAGGCAAATAGTTTTAAACTTTTGATTAAGCCAAAGGCCCACCGGACCACCGTCCGTCGATCATTCAATACAGGTATTAAACTAACCGAATGACCATTCAAAAAAACCCACCTGTTATAATGGTACTATATAGTTTAAAAAAGCATGGTTATTCATGTCAACAATCGTGATTTCCACCGATGAGTCAAGTGACACCTTTTTCTGACAAACCGGTGAAAATACCATTATAAACCGCCGTACGTCACCGAAACAATAAACACAAAATTATCGGTGGCAGGCTAATGTCTGACGTCTTAAGAGTGATTGTGATTTTAAAGTCACATACATTATGTAATAGAACGTTAACGTTGCTTGAGCTGAAACGTCCAAAGTACAATATTTGTATACCTCTCTGTGGCTTGTCGAGTAAACTCGATATTGGTCAGGAAAGGGTTAAGCCTCCATGCATGCATCCTGCTGAATCCAGCAAAATTGAACGACAGGAAATATGAACCCTGTTAAATCTTACGGAATCTATAGCGGCATAGAACAAAGGGTTTTTGCTCACTGCATAGTAACACAATGCAACATAAATCACCCACTGTTAGATATTCTGCATGGTTATATAGATTCTGGTCAGTTTGTTTTGCAGAAGATCGAATCTGTCTTGATTTTTTTTTTTTTTTCGAAATTTCTTATGAAATATTTTTTTAATCTGTTATAATTTTAACATTTTAAGTACTCTTAACACAGCGTTCTATTGTATACAGTACTGATAACTGCGCTATAGACCTATCGTATACAGTACCACCAGCGTCACCGTAGCAACAACAATCGGCCGCCATGTTGTGGGCCTGGTATATAATTTCGGCAAGTAGTATTGTACGCGTGTGTCCCACAACATGACTGCCATGACGCTGTATTCGATATACAGTCCATACAGGAGAATACGGAGCCGTCTATTTACTATTGCAAACAAGTTGCTAAATTGCTTTCCTGTTCCCAAACATATTTGAGAAAAACATCTTTTACAATGTAGTTAATCCGAAAGAACGTCACTTTTTCGTGCTGAGGAAGTGTTTATCGTCGTAATTGTATAAATCGAAGTCGTCTTAAGTGTCTATATAAATTAAAGGGACTCAATGCCTTGGAAACGCCAAATTGGGATACAAAAAGCTTTTGTTCCTAACATTGCTAGAATTGAAACGAGCATCTAAAAGTAGAATATAATAGGGCCTAATGTACTCCTTTAAAATGCGCCGTTTGTCTGAAAATCATTAATGAAAATCAGTACCACCGGTATTTTTGGAGAGAGCCAGTTTGGTTCCGAAGAGTCACACGGTTAGGATTCAGAGTGGTGCTCTTGTCGCTTTGGTTGCGTACGTGCTGTACTATGTGCAGCACCAGTCTGTGCGGATGTTCGTTTTTTTCCTTCATGCAATTTCTTCGTACATATTACACAGAATGGTAGGATTTTACACTCAGACCTTGTAAATAGGTTAGGTACCTTACCGCAATGAGTAATTTGGTGGTATTTCAAGGCAATGTGTACCGTTAAGGTCAATACTTCTCATTTATAAACGTTGAATTAAAGCTAGTGTACACGATTGGTAATCCTCCAATTTGTTTTTACTGAATTATTACGAAATACCTTACTAGACTGTAAGTTAATAGTAGTCTCAATCATCCTGTGAAAAGATGGCACCAGGTGTGCTGTCGTCGTCAAGAAAAGTGGAAATTTATATCGTTTTCCAACGATTTCCAGCTGGAAATCGTTGGAAAACTGCATTGTAGCCTTTAGTCAAGGCACGCGTGGCTACCCGGAAGAGTGGCGCGCGACGGACATGCTGACATCCAGGGCGCGGCACGCGTCCAAGTAGCCACGCGCACCTTGACTAAAGGCTATCATCCGCTTGACGGTTTAAAACGAGCGCCGTTTTCCCTCTCGTTTTTTCGCCATCCAAAACGCAAAACTTTGAACAGGTAGGTGGAACGATATTTCCTATAAACTACTAGCCCCCCAAATCCGCCCATTTCTGAAAATTGCAACAATGACCAATCATGTACACTACCTTTAAGGGAAGCCGTGCAATATCCAATCCAACTTTGTTTTCAGACATGTACCCGTACCCATGTCTGAGTATGATCTAAATGCTTGTTTTCGTTTAAAGTAAAAAGAAGGATGGTGGTTTGAAATTCGTTGAAAATCTTGTCATTTTAGTCATGCGACATGGCGGTATTTGTTCTTTTGGCAACACAAGGAGGAACTACACCGGTAAATGTTCAAAGAGCATGATACATGTAACGGTACAAATTAACCCGTCAATGTTTTGAAGAAATGTTGCTGAGAAATGGAGTTCAAACGAGCTTTATAATATTGATATCAGCTAAAGATAAAAACCTCCAAGAAAGTACAATATAGAAAGTTGATTCTGATGGTACACAATGCTACGGAAACACTGTTGTGCCTTGCATGACATCACATTTTGGCAATTACTCGCTATAATCCTTACGACGGATCTGGAAATTTACACCTGAATGGAAGAAAAGCTTTCGCATGTATTCATGTCATTGGAAGGTTTATTGCCCCCTTTAAAGAAAAGAATCAATCATGTTATTTTAGCTTCCACGGACACTCCTGAAAATGGCTGAACTCGGACCAGTGCTGCTGAACATTCCCTTAAAATATTATAGTCTTGTCTTGCCAGTGTTGAATCCTATACCTTCCAATTACACATGGCACTTTTAAGAAAGTTTGCTTGTATGACAATACAGTACTTGTTTTTACCAAAACAAAAAAACGGTACCAATTCTTTTTGTAAAAGGCCATTTTCACAAAATTCTGACTAAAGCTTTAGATAAAGAGATTTGTGCTTATTTTTAACCCACCGTGATTGGTTGTTTTAATTTTGACCACAAATCCGTCCTAATATGGTACTTGTCTTTCTTAGTAAAAATAGAAACAGTTTAGCGTCCGGGTTTCTTTTTTTTTTTTAAGAGGAAGGAGGAGGGTCCTTTTTTATTGTCAAGATGGCAAACATTTTTTTTTCTTTTTTTTCCGACAACACTAGGTTTTTTAACTGTTCAAAGACACAAAAATGAAAGAGACATATTGGACAAGAGAATTTAACATGTTTACGGTGGTTTAAATAGTTTTACTAAATTCCGACCCGGAAGTATTTTATTTTCCGATGGATCGGTTGACATTGGGCCTATTGGGGTTTTTTACCTCATTTTCCACTGGTAAAATAAAAACAAAACCCAGGCGGCCCCCAAAAAGGAAGCGGGCGGGGACGCTAAAGATGTTTATATTTTTACTTCGCCTTAGGCGCATTTACATTGTCAAGAGGCTGCCAATTTTCTAGCATTAGAAAATTACAAGACTACGTAATTTCGTAATGCTAGATTTGACACGGGTGGGTGTTTGTTATGCTTCTATATTTAAATGTTTTCATTTCCAACAAGTGAAGAGGCTATTTTCCTACTTAATACTCGTTTTATTACAATTCGGGGATATTCAGTAAATAATTATGATCATTAGATATTCAGTCGCATAGCCTACACAGTCTCAGCGACAGTGATAATAATCGTACCATGAGGTGACGAATTTCACGAAGGTGCAGTTCAAAAGAGAAAATGATCGATTGTATTCCTGAGTACGAGTATCGACGAGTACCGAGTACAAAATGCCGTGTTCGGGTCTGAGTAAGAGTACAAAAAGCCGAGTTCGTGCCGAGTCCAATTTTTATCGAGTACTGAACATCGAGTGTGGGCCGAGCACTTAGTGGTACTCGAGTTGTACTCGAGTACGAGTACGAGTAGACTGGTACTCCAACACTGGTCTTGATCATGACAAAGGCATTCTAGAGTTAGCACAATTCTTGGATTCGTCACTGTGTGAAAACAACAAAGATTTGACAAGTTGAGAGGGTCTAGCATTTCGATCCTAGTCCAATGGTTCTCAAAGCCTATGGTGTAAATGTCAGGGTCTTCTAACTCTTATCAATTATTTGTCAAGCAATCCACAAGGGAAACTGACAAGGTAAATTTGAATACATTTTCAAAGTGAACAAAGAAACTGGCAGGAGCGGGATTCGAACCTGCGACCTCCGGGTTACCGTACCGGCGCTCTACCAACTGAGCTATCTTGCCCTGTGTTGGCGGTCTCCCAAATTGTCAGTATCTTTGTTCGGGTGGGCGCTAGTCAGAAGTCATAAACCCAGAATGTCGTATAGCCAGGGATCACACCCAATTTTACGATACAACCTGGGAGGCGACATTGTGGGGATCAGTCAATGAGGATACGACTTTTTAACTTATAATCCCTGGCTTGTGATCCCTGGCTATACGACATTCTGGGTTTATGATATCTGACTAGCGCCCACCCGAACAAAGATACTGACAATTTGGGAGACCGCCAACATAGGGCAAGATAGCTCAGTTGGTAGAGCGCCGGTACGGTAACCCGGAGGTCGCAAGTTCGAATCCCGCTCCTGCCAGTTTCTTTGCTCACTTTGAAAATGTATTCAAATTTACCTAGTCAGTTTCCCTTGTGGATTGCTTGACGAATTATATAAAGTCGTATCCTCATTGAGTGATCCCACAATGTCGCTTCCCAGGTTGTATCGTAAAATTGGGTGTGATCCCTGGCTATACGACATTCTGGGTTTATGATATCTGACTAGCGCCCACCCGAACAAAGATACTGACAATTTGGGAGATAGCTCAGTTGGTAGAGCGCCGGTACGGTAACCCGGAGGTCGCAGGTTCGAATCCCGCTCCTGCCGGTTTCTTTGTTCACTTTGAAAATCTTATCAATTATAGTAGGCACCGGAAATTATTATTTCGAGTTGCAACCATCTTGTAGCAGAACAATATTACGTGTGACTTGGCAGCACGAAACAGGTGGACATTAGCAAAGGTTGAAAAATAAAACCGTAGTGCTTCCTGAAAATACACACAAGTAAGCTTTGATTCGATATACTGCGTGTTGCTGTACTCATTGCTGTGCCCCACCGTAACGTTTTAAATTGGTTAGTCCTAACCCCTTGTTTTGAGAAAATTATGCTTACACTTTATAACCTGTACACGCTTTTAACCCGTGTTAAAAAAAAGAAATCACCCAGCAAAATGTTTTGAAATAACTTCAGTTTTGAAACTTGGAGATATGACAGAATAGGGCTTTTTAAATGCCAAACAAAATCCATGACAAATTGATGTTTCTGCTTGTAACACAGAAAGCCACATTGCGACTTGCCGCTCATTTCGTTCTGCCATTATTTCATTTCACTCCTATTTTAACACACTTAGTAGTAGAGAAGGAGAGTACTGGACATGTTCAAAAATTGCTGTATATCTACACACCAAATTTCTGTAAAAATTTCAAAAAGCAAAAACCTAAAATCTCAAAACCTCAAATTTCTCTCTCTCTCCCTCTCTCTCTCTCGATTTCTCTCAAATTTTGCTGTATATACCCACACCAAATTTTTGGTAAAAATAAAACAAAAATAGCTTTCTAAGACTCTTCCGATTTTTAGTAAATGTTGCTGTATATACCTACACCAAATTTTTAGAAAAATCAATAAAATAGAACTATTTTTCCCACAGCCCCACCTGTATCGCCATCGTATCAAAATTCTCGCGCAAAAAAAAAAAATCTCAAACCCCAAACCCTCAACTCTCAGAAAACCCGAGTCAAGCTATATTTTCAGGTCATATAATCTAGCCCGCCGTATATACAGCATAAATTTAAAATCATCGACAAAAAATTATTATACAAATAACGTCAAGAAAAATGAAAAAATTTTATTTTTAAAATAAAATAAATGACTATTATAAAGATGGAAAACAGAATGATACCAGCGATAGGCTACACACGTTGGCCAAAATACTACTTGAAAAAATACATCGACAAATACGCCATTACGTTGGGCCCACCAACCGGACGCGATGGCACATATATCAGACGAGACTTTCTATCGGTCATAAAAAAGAACGAAGCGATTTATAAAAATTTACGATCAAAGTCTAAAGAATCGTTAGAGCATTTAATCGCGGATAAGCATATTCCGCTGGGCGATCCTACCGGAAGAAGGGGTCAGCACATTAAAAAAGATTTAGAATCCTCAATACGACGATACTATAAAAAACCCGACGAAGAACTTGCCCCCCTGATTTTTAACGAAACAGCTCCGAGACCATTCAGAAATTATTTGCGTAATTACGAGATGAATATCGACAGAATTCTCGTAGATCCTCTAGCATTTTTTAACGAAAACGAGCAAAAAATTGTAGAAACATTGAAAGGCGCGCTAAACGAATTTAGAAGCTTCAAATTTCAACTCGCATTAAAAGCGACGCTGAGAAAATATAATCTTGCGAACGATACTTTTGTCGAAGACGCGAGCATGTTTTTTGGGCCTCAATCGACCGTATTAAACGAAGACGAAACAGAAAACCAGGCACGAGAACAGATAGAGTTTATAATCGAAAAAATAGAGCGCTTTCAAACAAACGGAAGCGGTTGGGTCATTTACGATTTAAAGGCGCTCTACATCAACGTTTCTAGATATCGGCCGATAAGAGGCAGTTCCTACATTCCACTACCCCCTCACATAGCGCATAAAAAGGCAGTCATCAACGTAAAAAATAAAGACCAAGAGTGCGTCAGATGGGCGTTGAGAGCCGCTTTAGAGTTATTTAAACCCTCCGTCAAAGAATCGATTAAAAACAACTCCAACTTTAAAATTCGCTTTGATCAAACTTTTATATACGAAAAAGAAGACGACGGATTAGATTTTAAGAACGTAGCGTTTCCAACTCCCATCACGGATATTGGCAAGATCGAAAAACAGAACAATCTCGCCATTAACGTTTTTGGTTACGAAAATAATATTTTCCCTCTGAGATTAACTACTCAACGAAAACCAGCCATCAATCTACTGATGTTTTCAAAAGGAGATAATAATCATTATTGTTGGATAAAAAACCTCGACCGCCTGTTGTCTAAAGAAACTAAACACAACGGACACAAATATTTTTGTGCGAGATGCTTACAACATTTTTCGAGACAAGATATTTTAGACAGACACGAGATAGATTGTATAGGCGTTTGCCAAACCCCGGCTTTAGCGGTATTACCCGACTCAACCAACAACGTTCTAAAATTCAAAAACTTTAAAAATAAACAACCGGCACCTTTTACTATATACGCCGACTTTGAAAGTATCTTAGTTCCACTCCGCGGCGAAGACGGGTCCACGAAAAAGACTCACGAACATGAAGCTTGCGGCTACGCGTATATAGTAATCGGGCCCGACGGGCGAGTCCTAGGTGATCCCCAAGTATATAGAGGAGCGAACGCGACATCACATTTCTTAACCCGTTTACTAGGCGAAAAAGACAAAATCAACGAAATATTCTCGGAGGCTAAACCCCTCGCCTACACGCCCGAAGATGCCAAAGTCCACAACGACGCCGACACCTGCTGGATTTGCGAGAGATCGATTTATCCAACACACGCGAGTAATTGTCAGTGTTACAAGCCCGTAGAACCCAAAAGTAAAAAAGAACTGAAAGAATACTCGCACGAAAACAAAAAGGGACACGTTGAGAAAACATGTATGTTATGCCAAAAGAAAATTAACGCGTTTAGAAAAGTCAGAGACCACTGCCACATCACCGGCAAGTACAGAGGAGCCGCGCACATGTGCTGCAACTCGAAATTGCGAATCGTGCCCAACAAAACGACGATACCGGTCATCTTTCACAACTTAGAAAATTACGACGCCCATTTGATTATGCAGAGTATTTCGGAAACCGACGGAAAACTAAAGTGTATAGCTAAAACGTCCGAAAAATATATTTCATTTTCGATAGGCCAACTCAGATTTTTAGATTCGTACAATTTCTTATCCACATCGTTGGAGCGATTGGTAGCCGCGTGTCCGATAGACGCGTTTAAGTACATCGATAAAGCCGTTGTGCCTAGAACCGTCGGCCCCGCGTACGAAGACGTTGACACGAGTGCTCTAGAGACGGCGATAGACCCAAACGAAGACGAAGTTAACGATTACAACGTAATCGGAAAACTGATAACCTACTTGGCGGACGACAAAACAGTTTTAGACGACGAAGTTGGCGAACCCTTATCAGCTAGACCCTACGAGAGGTTACCCAACGCCAAACGAGATCTTCTTTTGAAAAAGGGTGTATATCCGTACGAGTATATGGACAGCTTTGAACGATTTAACGAGAGAAAACTACCGGCTAAGAAGCATTTTTACAGCTCTCTTTCGGACAAACATATAAGCGACTCTGACTATGAACACGCTAAAAAAGTATGGCGAACCTTCGGTATCAAAAACTTGGGCGAATATCACGACTTGTACGTAACCACCGATGTGCTATTACTAGCCGACGTATTCGAGAATTTTAGAGAAATCTGTAGAGAGAATTATAAGTTGGATCCGTGCCATTATTTTACATCGCCCGGCCTAAGTTGGGACGCTTTATTAAAACACTCTAAAGCCAACTTAGAACTCTTGAAGGATATAGACCAACATTTATTCGTAGAGAAAGGAACCAGAGGGGGAATATCTAGCGTGGGCTCATGTAGATATGCCGAAGCCAATAATAAGTATCTAGCTTCTTACGATCCGAGCAAACCCAGCTCGTATATTTCGTATCTAGACGCCAACAACCTCTACGGATGGGCCATGAGTCAACCATTACCGATCTCAGACTTTAGGTGGATCGACGAAAAGAAATTAGGTCTGTTTACCGCCGAATATATAGAGTCTCTAGCCGACGACTCTTTTTGGGGTTGGATTCTCGAAGTTAACCTAGACTATCCGGCTGAACTACACGACTTACACAACGGTTATCCTTTAGCACCCGTAAACCTAATCATACCTTTGGAATCGATGAGTCCTTATCAGCTCGACCTGTTGGGAAAAACGGGAGCGAAACCGTCGAACGAAACTAAGTTGGTAGCGACGGGCGGGCCGAGAAAGAATTACGTACTCCACTATAGAAATCTAAAATTTTACCTCGCTCACGGATTAGTTCTCAAAAAAGTATGTAGGGTTTTAAAGTTTAAACAAACGCCTTGGATGAAATCTTACATCGACAAAAATACCCGATTGAGAACGGAAGCTAAATCCGATTTCGAAAAAGACTTTTTTAAATTGATGAACAACTCGGTATTTGGTAAAACTATGGAAGACGTTAGAAAGCGAATGAACACCCATTTATGCAGAGCCCACGAAGAAGATAGAATTATTCGTTTGGTGGCCAAACCCAGTTATAGCGGTAGAACAATTTTTGAGCGTTGTAATCTTTTGATGATAAACATGTCGAAGACGCGAGTTGTTTTAAACAAACCCGTCTATTGCGGTATGAGTATTTTAGACTTATCGAAGCTTTTAATGTACGAATTTTATTACGACAAGTTGAAAAAGACTTACGAAGACAAAGTCGATTTGATTTATACCGATACGGACTCGTTGCTCTTACGTATCGAAACTGAAGACCTTTATCTCGACATGGCGAGCGAGAAAGACGACTACGATTTTAGCAACTACGAGAAAGACCACTTTTTATACGACGATTCAAACAAGAAAGTTATCGGTAAATTTAAGGACGAATGCGGAGGAAAACCCATCAAAGAAGTGGTTTGCATCAGATCAAAAATGTACTCTATTTTCATGGACGATAAGAAGAACATTAAGAAATCGAAAGGAGTCAAAAGGTACGTCGTTGCCAACGCGATAACTCACCGAGATTATAAAGACTGCCTGTTTAACTCTACGGTTTATCGACACGATATGAACACGTTGAGGAGCGACAAACATATCGTGAACTCTTTAACTCAAAATAAGGTATCACTCAATCCTAGAGACGACAAACGGTATATCTTAGACGACGGAATTCATACCCTGATGCACGATCATTACGCTATACGAACGAACGTTTAAAAAAATATCTAAAGCTTACAGGCTGCCTAGCTACGTCGTGAGTAGGGCGTACGACCGAGTAGACATTCGCTTTCTAACGCTGTATAGGAATACATCCTACAAGCAACATATTTCAAAAGGGAAACCCCCTTTACTAAAAAATTCATTTTACGCGTTTATACTTTTAAATTTTTGTAGGTATAGCCGTATATCTATACAGCGTTCTAAAGGGCAACGGCCGAGTAAAAGTATTAGTTTAAAATCAACTAGATATTCTATTATATTTGTATATTACTATTCTATTATATTTTATATATTAATATATAATTTTTTATCTATAGTTCATCTATAGGTCATCTATCAGGTATCTATAGGTCATCTATCAGGTATCTATAGATCATCTATCAGGTATCTATCAGTTATCTATCAGGTATCTATAGATCATCTATAGGTCATCTATCAGTTATCTATCAGGTATCTATAGATCATCTATCAGGTATCTATCAGGTATCTATAGGTCATCTATCAGGTATCTATCAGTTATCTATCAGGTATCTATAGATCATCTATCAGGTATCTATCAGGTATCTATAGATCATCTATCAGTTATCTATCAGTTATCTATCAGGCATCTATAGATCATCTATAGATCATCTATAGGTCATCTATAGATCAAAGAATCTGCTATATCACTCTTTTTTTGTGCTATAATATAAAAGAGCCAAACGATTCTGGCGAAGACTTTATCGTTTAACTATATAAAAAAGTTGTTAATTAAAATACGATGGAGATCGATGCTACCATAGATATCGCTAATTTAAATTTAGCGATCTTAAACAGCTTATCAAATAGCCAGCAATTTTGTTTTATATGGCAAACTTGCGAAATTTTCGATCGGTGGAAAAACAGCGGTTATAAAAAGTCTCTCAGCTATAAAAACGATTCGGACAAAAGGCAAAAAATAAAACGAGACTATTTACTGATCGCGTCGAAATATATAGATATAGACTTGGCGTTATTAAAGACTCGGCCCATCTACTGCGAATGTGGAAATACGAACTTTATAAGAGACGAGGATGGGACGTATTGTTCAGTATGCAAGACCGAACAGAATATTATAGATTTCTGTCCTAGTTTTAAAGACGTAGATAGAGCGAATTTATCCAATAAATATACGTATACTAGAAAAGGTCATTTTAAGGATGCCATTAAGAAATTCCAAGGAGATCAAAATGTAGATCAAACAAAAATATACAACGTCGTAAAAATCATAAACAACGAAATAAAACATCACAAATTATCTGCAAATATCAAAGATAAAAATTGTATTACTAAAGATCAAGTTTATATGTTTTTGTCGGAAAACAATTTAGGCAGTTTTTACGACGATATAAATTTAATTTATAATCTAATCACCGGAATAAAATGCCCGGATATCGACAAATACCTCGACGTTTTATTGGTAGATTTTGATAAATTAGAAGAAGCATTACGATATTGTAATAATAATAACGTTAGGATAAATTCGTTGAACGTAAATTATAAATTGTATAAATTATTACAAAAAAATTCTTACAAGTGTAAAAAGGATGATTTTTACATTTTAAAAACAAAAATCAAAGAAGAAGAACATGAAGAAGCTATGATGAAAGCTTTCGAGTACCTAGGTTGGAAATGGATTCCTACGAAATAGCTAGTCTTTTTATATACAAAGTTACGACTCCTAAATTACCGGCTAATATAGCAATTTTAAGAGGGTCGTCTTCATCTTTTGGGGCGTACAGCCGAATCTGCTTTTCTAAATTACATATTTTTAATACGACGGCAAAGCTTTTGCTATCGAACGCGCAATCGTATAACGGAAAGTCATCTTTAATTCCGATATTTAAAGAAGAACTATACAACTGACCTTCTTTGCAATAGATCGATAAATAATGTTTATGTACGCGCAAGTCTAACGATTTGCTCATGTTTATCATATTTTTAATTTTAGAAAAACAAACGCTTTCTACGACTTGGGCGTTAAAGTAGTGGTCTTTGTCGGGTATTTGAGTCTTTTCGCATTCTTCTATCAATCCTATAACGATTTTATAGACTTTAGAACTGATATAATCATTATAAACCGTGATAATTAAGTTGTCCGCTGTCATTTTCAAATCTACAGATTCTTTACGTTTTATACTTTTTGTAATTTTTTGTAAATGCTTTAAATTTAGAAAGAAACACGTTGGTTTATTTTTTGTATAATCAAATTTGAAGAATTGATCTCTAGGAAATACTATATCTACGAAAACGTTTGTATTTTCGTCGTAGTATACGTGATATAAACCGGTATTATCGATCCTGAATTGAGTTTTTGGCATAAAAGAACTCAGCATATCTATAACAGACTTTAGAATATAACCGTTCATTATGGTCACGTTAAATATTTCGCAGCTCATTTTACGTTTATACGTTTATTCGTTTATACGTTTATACTTTTAAATTTTTGTAGGTATAGCCGTATATCTATACAGCGTTCTAAAGGGCAACGGCCGAGTAAAAGTATTAGTTTAAAATCAACTAGATATTCTATTATATTTGTATATTACTATTCTATTATATTTTATCTATAGGTCATCTATCAGGTATCTATAGGTCATCTATCAGGTATCTATAAGCCATCTATAGATCAAAAAATCTGCGCTCTTTACGACTTGGATGTCGAAATTTTAATATCGAATTTGATTTAACGTTATTACTACTATGCTCAATTTTATTACACTTGGTACACTTACCGTTTTTAGAAAAAGTACCCCGACCGCAGCAGTCGCAGGGATCTAATGCTCTACCGAGTTTTTTAAAACGATACGCGTGTAAAGCACAATATATAGGGTCAGACTTAGCGGTTGGCTTATTACAGAGTTTTGAACTACTACAAAGTAACCAAGCGCATCGACATTTTTCGGGGTTAAATTTAAAGTAGAGTTCTTTTATAACTCTTTTATACTTGGTTTTAGCCATATTTTCGATGAGTTGTAGCCGCTGTTTTCCTTTCGTAGCATGATTCACACAAAGTTGCGTAGTTGATTTAGTTCCAAAACCGCAAATTAAACACGGTTTAGGCGCTAGATCTCGTCTGCCGAAATGTTCGAGACACCACGGGTCTCCATCTTTTTCGCACGTAGTTAGCTTTCCGATGTTTAACCACTTGCACATGATTTATATATATGATTATTTTGTTATTTTTTTTTTCATTTTTTCCGTCAAAGGGGGTTTCCCTTTTGAAATATGTTGCTTGTAGGGTGTATTCCTATACAGCGTTAGAAAGCGAATGGATACTCGGTCTTACACCCGCGAAGGGGGTTTCCCTTTTGAAATATGTTGCTTGTAGGATGTATTCCTATACAGCGTTAGAAAGCGAATGTCTACTCGGTCGTACGCCCTACTCACGACGTAGCTAGGCAGCCTGTAAGCTTTAGATATTTTTTTAAACGTTCGTTCGTATAGCGTAATGATCGTGCATCAGGGTATGAATTCCGTCGTCTAAGATATACCGTTTGTCGTCTCTAGGATTGAGTGATACCTTATTTTGAGTTAAAGAGTTCACGATATGTTTGTCGCTCCTCAACGTGTTCATATCGTGTCGATAAACCGTAGAGTTAAACAGGCAGTCTTTATAATCTCGGTGAGTTATCGCGTTGGCAACGACGTACCTTTTGACTCCTTTCGATTTCCTAATGTTCTTCTTATCGTCCATGAAAATAGAGTACATTTTTGATCTGATGCAAACCACTTCTTTGATGGGTTTTCCTCCGCATTCGTCCTTAAATTTACCGATAACTTTCTTGTTTGAATCGTCGTATAAAAAGTGGTCTTTCTCGTAGTTGCTAAAATCGTAGTCGTCTTTCTCGCTCGCCATGTCGAGATAAAGGTCTTCAGTTTCGATACGTAAGAGCAACGAGTCCGTATCGGTATAAATCAAATCGACTTTGTCTTCGTAAGTCTTTTTCAACTTGTCGTAATAAAATTCGTACATTAAAAGCTTCGATAAGTCTAAAATACTCATACCGCAATAGACGGGTTTGTTTAAAACAACTCGCGTCTTCGACATGTTTATCATCAAAAGATTACAACGCTCAAAAATTGTTCTACCGCTATAACTGGGTTTGGCCACCAAACGAATAATTCTATCTTCTTCGTGGGCTCTGCATAAATGGGTGTTCATTCGCTTTCTAACGTCTTCCATAGTTTTACCAAATACCGAGTTGTTCATCAATTTAAAAAAGTCTTTTTCGAAATCGGATTTAGCTTCCGTTCTCAATCGGGTATTTTTGTCGATGTAAGATTTCATCCAAGGCGTTTGTTTAAACTTTAAAACCCTACATACTTTTTTGAGAACTAATCCGTGAGCGAGGTAAAATTTTAGATTTCTATAGTGGAGTACGTAATTCTTTCTCGGCCCGCCCGTCGCTACCAACTTAGTTTCGTTCGACGGTTTCGCTCCCGTTTTTCCCAACAGGTCGAGCTGATAAGGACTCATCGATTCCAAAGGTATGATTAGGTTTACGGGTACTAAAGGATAACCGTTGTGTAAGTCGTGTAGTTCAGCCGGATAGTCTAGGTTAACTTCGAGAATCCAACCCCAAAAAGAGTCGTCGGCTAGAGACTCTATATATTCGGCGGTAAACAGACCTAATTTCTTTTCGTCGATCCACCTAAAGTCTGAGATCGGTAATGGTTGACTCATGGCCCATCCGTAGAGGTTGTTGGCGTCTAGATACGAAATATACGAGCTGGGTTTGCTCGGATCGTAAGAAGCTAGATACTTATTATTGGCTTCGGCATATCTACATGAGCCCACGCTAGATATTCCCCCTCTGGTTCCTTTCTCTACGAATAAATGTTGGTCTATATCCTTCAAGAGTTCTAAGTTGGCTTTAGAGTGTTTTAATAAAGCGTCCCAACTTAGGCCGGGCGATGTAAAATAATGGCACGGATCCAACTTATAATTCTCTCTACAGATTTCTCTAAAATTCTCGAATACGTCGGCTAGTAATAGCACATCGGTGGTTACGTACAAGTCGTGATATTCGCCCAAGTTTTTGATACCGAAGGTTCGCCATACTTTTTTAGCGTGTTCATAGTCAGAGTCGCTTATATGTTTGTCCGAAAGAGAGCTGTAAAAATGCTTCTTAGCCGGTAGTTTTCTCTCGTTAAATCGTTCAAAGCTGTCCATATACTCGTACGGATATACACCCTTTTTCAAAAGAAGATCTCGTTTGGCGTTGGGTAACCTCTCGTAGGGTCTAGCTGATAAGGGTTCGCCAACTTCGTCGTCTAAAACTGTTTTGTCGTCCGCCAAGTAGGTTATCAGTTTTCCGATTACGTTGTAATCGTTAACTTCGTCTTCGTTTGGGTCTATCGCCGTCTCTAGAGCACTCGTGTCAACGTCTTCGTACGCGGGGCCGACGGTTCTAGGCACAACGGCTTTATCGATGTACTTAAACGCGTCTATCGGACACGCGGCTACCAATCGCTCCAACGATGTGGATAAGAAATTGTACGAATCTAAAAATCTGAGTTGGCCTATCGAAAATGAAATATATTTTTCGGACGTTTTAGCTATACACTTTAGTTTTCCGTCGGTTTCCGAAATACTCTGCATAATCAAATGGGCGTCGTAATTTTCTAAGTTGTGAAAGATGACCGGTATCGTCGTTTTGTTGGGCACGATTCGCAATTTCGAGTTGCAGCACATGTGCGCGGCTCCTCTGTACTTGCCGGTGATGTGGCAGTGGTCTCTGACTTTTCTAAACGCGTTAATTTTCTTTTGGCATAACATACATGTTTTCTCAACGTGTCCCTTTTTGTTTTCGTGCGAGTATTCTTTCAGTTCTTTTTTACTTTTGGGTTCTACGGGCTTGTAACACTGACAATTACTCGCGTGTGTTGGATAAATCGATCTCTCGCAAATCCAGCAGGTGTCGGCGTCGTTGTGGACTTTGGCATCTTCGGGCGTGTAGGCGAGGGGTTTAGCCTCCGAGAATATTTCGTTGATTTTGTCTTTTTCGCCTAGTAAACGGGTTAAGAAATGTGATGTCGCGTTCGCTCCTCTATATACTTGGGGATCACCTAGGACTCGCCCGTCGGGCCCGATTACTATATACGCGTAGCCGCAAGCTTCATGTTCGTGAGTCTTTTTCGTGGACCCGTCTTCGCCGCGGAGTGGAACTAAGATACTTTCAAAGTCGGCGTATATAGTAAAAGGTGCCGGTTGTTTATTTTTAAAGTTTTTGAATTTTAGAACGTTGTTGGTTGAGTCGGGTAATACCGCTAAAGCCGGGGTTTGGCAAACGCCTATACAATCTATCTCGTGTCTGTCTAAAATATCTTGTCTCGAAAAATGTTGTAAGCATCTCGCACAAAAATATTTGTGTCCGTTGTGTTTAGTTTCTTTAGACAACAGGCGGTCGAGGTTTTTTATCCAACAATAATGATTATTATCTCCTTTTGAAAACATCAGTAGATTGATGGCTGGTTTTCGTTGAGTAGTTAATCTCAGAGGGAAAATATTATTTTCGTAACCAAAAACGTTAATGGCGAGATTGTTCTGTTTTTCGATCTTGCCAATATCCGTGATGGGAGTTGGAAACGCTACGTTCTTAAAATCTAATCCGTCGTCTTCTTTTTCGTATATAAAAGTTTGATCAAAGCGAATTTTAAAGTTGGAGTTGTTTTTAATCGATTCTTTGACGGAGGGTTTAAATAACTCTAAAGCGGCTCTCAACGCCCATCTGACGCACTCTTGGTCTTTATTTTTTACGTTGATGACTGCCTTTTTATGCGCTATGTGAGGGGGTAGTGGAATGTAGGAACTGCCTCTTATCGGCCGATATCTAGAAACGTTGATGTAGAGCGCCTTTAAATCGTAAATGACCCAACCGCTTCCGTTTGTTTGAAAGCGCTCTATTTTTTCGATTATAAACTCTATCTGTTCTCGTGCCTGGTTTTCTGTTTCGTCTTCGTTTAATACGGTCGATTGAGGCCCAAAAAACATGCTCGCGTCTTCGACAAAAGTATCGTTCGCAAGATTATATTTTCTCAGCGTCGCTTTTAATGCGAGTTGAAATTTGAAGCTTCTAAATTCGTTTAGCGCGCCTTTCAATGTTTCTACAATTTTTTGCTCGTTTTCGTTAAAAAATGCTAGAGGATCTACGAGAATTCTGTCGATATTCATCTCGTAATTACGCAAATAATTTCTGAATGGTCTCGGAGCTGTTTCGTTAAAAATCAGGGGGGCAAGTTCTTCGTCGGGTTTTTTATAGTATCGTCGTATTGAGGATTCTAAATCTTTTTTAATGTGCTGACCCCTTCTTCCGGTAGGATCGCCCAGCGGAATATGCTTATCCGCGATTAAATGCTCTAACGATTCTTTAGACTTTGATCGTAAATTTTTATAAATCGCTTCGTTCTTTTTTATGACCGATAGAAAGTCTCGTCTGATATATGTGCCATCGCGTCCGGTTGGTGGGCCCAACGTAATGGCGTATTTGTCGATGTATTTTTTCAAGTAGTATTTTGGCCAACGTGTGTAGCCTATCGCTGGTATCATTCTGTTTTCCATCTTTATAATAGTCATTTATTTTATTTTAAAAATAAAATTTTTTCATTTTTCTTGACGTTATTTGTATAATAATTTTTTGTCGATGATTTTAAATTTATGCTGTATATACGGCGGGCTAGATTATATGACCTGAAAATATAGCTTGACTCGGGTTTTCTGAGAGTTGAGGGTTTGGGGTTTGAGATTTTTTTTTTTTTGCGCGAGAATTTTGATACGATGGCGATACAGGTGGGGCTGTGGGAAAAATAGTTCTATTTTATTGATTTTTCTAAAAATTTGGTGTAGGTATATACAGCAACATTTACTAAAAATCGGAAGAGTCTTAGAAAGCTATTTTTGTTTTATTTTTACCAAAAATTTGGTGTGGGTATATACAGCAAAATTTGAGAGAAATCGAGAGAGAGAGAGGGAGAGAGAGAGAAATTTGAGGTTTTGAGATTTTAGGTTTTTGCTTTTTGAAATTTTTACAGAAATTTGGTGTGTAGATATACAGCAATTTTTGAACATGTCCAGTACTCTCCTTCTCTACTACTCACTTATTGTAGCGCATAACAAATGTCTGTAATATGCGAAAGGTTCTGTACATCACTTTACTGGTAATATTCTCAGAATAAACTCGTATTAATATTCACTTTAGCATCGTCTGTGAGTGCTCCATAGTGTGTTATTCTATCTTGAAGGGCCATATCACAAGCGACGTCGAAGCGTCAGAGTACACGAGTGATAATCGCCCCTTAACCAGAGCATGGACGTCAATCCTGTGTATCTCATATAGGGCCTTATATTATCGTGGCCCTGAAGGGACATCAAACATCGCAGATTTCTGCGCAGATTTCTGCGATGTCGCACATCTTATCGCAGATTTGTGCGCAGATATTTGCGATGTCGCACATTTATCGAACATTTCTTTGCAACCAACGTTGGCTTGGCATTTTCTTGCTACATTTGTCCAACATAACGGTTGCCACTTTTTGCCCAACGTTGTTCCTCTATTCTTCACCAACGTTTCATCTTGACCTACAACCAACGTTGGCCAAGCATTTTCTTCCTACATTTGTCCAACATAACGGTTGCCTCCTTTTTCCCAACGTTGTTCCCCTCTTTTTCACCAACGTTTAATTATTTATTTTATTTAATTCTGGAAATGAAAGAATTAAATTTCCTCAAAAGCGCCCAAGGCACTGTAGCTCGAAAGCCTGAAGAAACCTGTAGATAGAAGACAATGAGAAGAAGTTACAGTTTTAGAGGTTGACGGAAAACCCCAGAAGAATATTTTGGGGGAAAACCCACGGAATCAGGTAGGGACTGAAAACCCAATCCACATGTGGACCAGGGCAGGAATCGAACCCGGGCCACAGCAGTGGAAGGCAGGGACAGCAATCACTGCGCCAACCTGACTCCCCCCACCAACATGACCTACAACCAATGTTGGTCTGGCATTGTCTTCCTACATAATTATGACCGACATGATGATTGCAAACTTTTTTACAACGTTGTTCCAACCTTCCTAACCAGCATGACGCCAATGTTGAATCACAACCCATAACCGATTTTGGCCGAGCATTTGTTTCCTACATTCGGCCGACGTCAAGACCGCCAACTTTTGCCCAACATTGACCCATTGTCAACCACCAACTTTAATCCAACGCCGATATTGCCGATCAATTGATGACATTGGCCCAATGTTGGCTGAACACAAAATGCCAACGCTGACATTGCCGATCAGCAACCGACATTGACGCAACATCAGCGTGCTATCTGGGTACCTGATGGTGAAGGTGCCAACGCCTGAACTGTTCTATGTTCTGACGCATATAATTTTAAAGGACGCTTTCTGATTTAGTAAATTTGATGCTCAAATTTTAGGGGCGGCTGTACGAAAGTGTGTGAGCTAGACTTGTATAGCGCCCTCTCGTGACTATGATTCTAAAAATAATTCCAATGTACAGTGAAATCTCGATAAGTCGAACCTCAGGGGAATGGACTCCAATTTCGATTTAAGCGGAGTTTCGAGTTACAAAAGGTGCCCCTTTTCCCCAAAGATTACGTACGTGAATACCAAGCAAATCTCCAATGTAACGGCCGTGAAATAGAGCACGAAATCATCACATTTTTAGGTGATCTTTGCTTCGCTTTCAGCCATTGCAGGTCTCCCCCTTTAGTGTGGTGGAATGGTCCGACAAGAGATAATAAAACAGGCCCGTTTCATCAACGTTAAAGATTTTTCTTCCGCCAAAACATTGGGCAGTCCATTGCGTAGCCATTCGTCTGTCATCTCTCGAGATGGAATGCGCCCCATCATCGACTCCATGGGCGCGTGTTCGTTCCTTCACTAACCCCTGGCCGTGAGGAATTCGTAAACGACGTTGACTTGCTATTCGAAATGAATATTTATGTACTGAAAGTGAACCGCGCGCGTAATCCGAATGTTGAACGCCCTGTGTGCGCTCGCGCCCGCGTTAACATCCTGTTCGGCACGTCACATTAGGAAAACGACTTCGAGCACTTGTTTCCATTATCAAGACGATAAACGATATAGATTTTTTCTGGTCAGGAAATACATGTATTTTATGTTTAAACAGACATAGAAAAGGCACACATATTATAAATTCGACTTATTCGAGTCGAGGCCGGAAATCAAAATTGTTCCAATCGCTAGTAAATTACTCATTTCCAGTTCAAGAAAGCAGCTCATTCTCAATGACAGTGTTTGCCGCCGCTGCAGAAGATGCATCGAAAGGTTTGACAAATTTGCGAAAACAGCTGAGGAAAACATTCGGAAAATTACACAACTGACATTCGGCGATAATGGGCGGAAACGGTCATGACGGTCGTCATACTTTTCCTTCCCCCCGATCCCACCAGGCCGGCTGTAACTCAGTGCAGTGTTATAGATTTAACGTCAGGCGGGAAAAACATTAGGCATGTTTAGGAGCTAATCTCATCCTTCCAAAGGATCACAGTGATTCTACAAATGAAAACTTTCCTACTAAAAGCACTGCGTCGCGCGTTAAACACATCGACTGCAGTCCTAATTTCCATATCCCACTATGGGTGCGTTCGATTAGCTTACACCGTAAACACAAGGTTACACCACGGGGAAGCCACGAAATGAGGCAAATCGAACGCTGCGGCGTATTCGCCTAGGCATGCTGGAAAAATTAAGGTCAAAGGTCGTGTGGGGAGGGAACTTTAAAAAGGGTAAAATGTTAAAGGGACACATTGCTTTGGATTTTGCGATTTAGGCTTTAAAACTGAAATGGATATGGTTGGAAAACTTTTTTAAAAGTAGAATATAAAGATTCACATAACTATCCCTTCAAATTGCGTGGTTTTTGTTTAATTTCGTGACAAATAACGGTCCGCCATTTTGTAGAACCAAATTTTTGACTCCACAAAATGGCGGACTGTGTTCACCAGTCGTATTTCCAGTCGCATCTGGTTGAAGTCGTTCTGTTGATCCATTTTGATGTACTGTGGCACGGCGCGCAGCACTGGCGATATGTGTCGCGAGGTAGAGAATTGTACCTGGCGATCATCTGATAGGTTCACAAGGCCACTGGCTGCGGCGCCAGCCTAAAGACTCTTACAGTGTATTTTGCGCACTATTTAGACGGTGGTATTTAGTACTGGAAATAAGTCTATGTTTCGCAGGTCAGATGTCAGGGGTCAGAGGCCAATTTTTTGTTTTGTAATCACTACTCACTAATTACAACTTACACATTATACGTATTTTTTTGCATGAACAACTCTTATAAAAGATAAGGAACATTTCCAAACAGCAAAATTTCATGACATTTGAAGGCAATGTGTCCCTTTAAAGGGACACATTGCTTTGGATTTTTCGATTTGGGCTATAAAACTGAAATGGATATGGTTAGGAAGCTTTTTTAAAAGTAGAATATAAAGATTCACATAACTATCTCTTCAAATCGCGTGGTTTTTGTTAAATTTCGTGACAAATAACGGTCCGCCATTTTGTAGAACCAAATGTTTGACTCCACAAAATGGCAGACTGTGTTCACCAGTCGTATTTCCAGTCGCATCTGGTTGAAGTACGTTCTGTTGATCCATTTTGATGTACTGTGGCACGGCGCGCAGCACTGGCGATATGTGTCGCGAGGTTGAGAATTGTACCTGGCGATCATCTGATAGGTTCACAAGGCCACTGGCTGCGGCGCCAGCCTAAAGACTCTTACAGCGTATTTTGCGCATTATTTAGACGGTGGTATTTAGTACTGGAAAAAAGTCTATGTTTCGCAGGTCAGATGTCAGGGGTAAGCGGCCAATGTTTTTGTTTTGTAATCACTACTCACTAATTACAACTTACACATTATACGTGTTTTTTTGCATGAACAACTCTTATAAAAGATAAGGAACATTTCCAAACAGCAAAAATTTCATGACATTTGAAGGCAATGTGTCCCTTTAACACAGGCTCGCTGTCGTCTGCTCTACCGGCAAAATCTTGACCATGACGACATGATAATTATAAAATTCACAATTTCACACAGTCTATAGTCCCCAACTGTTGTTAATGTCAGGAAAATACACTCTTTGCTTTCCAATTTATGTCACAATTTGTACATTTACTCACGTCGAATTCGACTTCGCCGCCATGTTTACGTTTTCAGCTAGGCGGTGACATCATTACACCCGGGCAGCCACCAGAGACCCGCTCGCTTGCTGGGGTTGTGGTGGTTTACACCGGGGCAGACACGAGTATCACGTGATGACTAATCGAACGGTTTCGTGTAAGTTTCACTTACACGTGTAAGCTAATCGAACGCACCCTATGTGGGATATGTAAATTACACAATTCCAGGGGTTAAAATCGCGCAAGGCATGGTGGGAAAAACATGGCGCAGCAAGATCGTACCCATGGTAACGAGGTTGAATGCGCCCTCTCTCGAGACGGCATGCGCCCTCTCTCGAGACGGTATGCGCCTTCTCTCGATCGAGAAAACGATCCCGTACGGCACGGCGCGGGGCGGCGTGCCTTGAAACGATCCAGCCACCTGCAATACGTCACTGCAGCAAGCACGTGCAACTGTGTGATTGGTCAGCATGCAGTTCACTTAAATCATTGCCAACTTCATTGTGGTTGCGTGCAGTACTGGGCGCGTTTCTTCAAAGGGTTGCGGCAGCCGTTGCGGCCGCTTTGCATCTTCGGCCTTCCTGGGCGGGTCACTGGCGGTATGCCTTAATCATTGTAAGTTGCACTGCAATGAATAGGCTGCTCCAACGATACTACGGACGCTAATTGCCCCTTTGTTGCTTTTCTATCACTGAGTTTGGGTTTATTGAATGTGAACGTGATCTAAAGGTGATGCGTTAACAATGAAAATAAGAATACTGGCAGTGGCTCACTCAAGGGCGGGGCCCGGGGGGGGGGGGGGGGGGGGGGGGGGGGGTGCTTGAGGCAAGATGTGTCTTTTTTTCCGGCGGTGACATGTATGTGGCATATTTCCGAGTAGTATACACAAACGAGTAGTATACATGGACAACTTTGGGGTTTGACGACCCCCCCCCCCCCCCCCCCCCCCCCCCCCCTCAGTCTCGGGCAGGCTACGGCCCTGTGTATCCACTGATTGGTCAAAATCCGGAGGCTAAAAGGCGGCTGTCTTGCACAATATTCGTGGAATCTAACGCTTACAATATGCCGCAACGTCCATTATGTCATGAACTAGAATCGCCTGGGTTTTCACCAGAATATCATTGTGAATTTTGCTCCCACCTCGAAAACTGAATAATATCTTCCCCACAGGTTTCCACAGGAAAAATGCGTATTAATCTGTGGAATCGTTGAATTCATTACCAGAAACCTCACACAAATAGAATAAACAATGCAGCATGTTGTTAGCAACTTTCAGCTCATTTGTTAGATTCGGCGTCATGTTGCATTTCATTGTTTTACGTGCCTTTTCGGCGAACGAGACAATCCACACAAAATTGGCCCCTAATTAGTTTGGGCTCCAACACAATTCGCATGCGTTGCCAGGGATATATGATTGCATCATGCTTTCGCTCGGCCTTCTCTCGTAAATTTGAAAGGTAATATAATCAATGTAGTACTCCTTTATATTTTTTTAGAAATTATTAACGCAGAAATAAATACGAACAGACAAATTGTGTCAATAGCATAAACGGGACGGGTTAAAGATAAAAACTCTATTGAATATACCATAACGTTAATGCAACTGAATTGTTGAAGTACGTCCAACACGTTTACATTTAACTGTCGTTTTTCATAAATACTTTTCTATTGTTAGGTTAATCGTGGTTTTGCATGCATGTCTTATTTGGGCCAAATTTGAGGCTACATTGCCTGATATCGATTTTTAGCCAAGACTTTTAATGTTTACGGAAAAGTAGCCACATTTTGATCTTATATCTTTAAAAAGGCAAAAATGAAAATCAACAGTTAAATATGAACGTGTTGTCCGCAATCTACAATTATTCTTTATCTGTAGCTTGGTCTTGACATTTACAAATTAGCGTTGATTTGTTTTGTAGGCAACTTGGGAACAAATTGAATACATTTAGCCGATGGACTGCACAAAAGCCAGTTTCTTCCATACACACTTCACTAAACTTGCAATTCAAATTTACATATTTAAGTAGGCTACAATCTGGACTTAAACTGCCTTAGTATAAGTGAAGAATCCCTACAGACCCTTTTCACGTGTTGTCATGCATGGATCGTGCAGTTTAGTATAGTAATGCTACTGAATGCTACTGAATGCGCATGGGTTAACCTGCTTCATACGATACATGTGTACGGTGATCACTCCAAGGCGCTCAACACGTAGTGGTTTTGTTACATTTCACACTCTTTGGTCACGTGGTGAAACAGGTCTTGTTGTCTTTCTCACCGGAAAGAAACATTTCATTTTGTTTTCATAATTTACAATAAGCCGCATGTTCGTATGTATAAAAAAAAAAAAAAAAAAAACCAAAAACCAAAAAACCAAAAACCAAAAAACAAAAAACAAAAAACAAAAAACAAAAAACAAAAAACAAAAAACAAAAAACACAAAAACAAAAACAAACAATACTAAGAGACACTATAGGTAAATGGCTACAACAGATGTGCCGGAGTTGGCCACATTTTTAGGTTGCCATACCAAAATTGCGGTTTTGCTGGGTCCAAATCTCAATAGAGGATAAATCATCAATAGATACCAAAGACATTATCCGATTTTCAGACCCATAGAGCCAGGCGGGGTAACTTCTACCGTTGGTGACCTCCCCCCTTTAATTGTCACTTTAGGTTTATTACAAGATGTAGGCCTATAGCGTCATGTCAATACCGTGCCTTGAAATTATATTAGAAGCTCTATTTGTGTAATCTTATGCATATAGAATAATTTACCTCCCCATTGCTTTACCTCCTTATAATTTGCATAATTGCATTACTAAACATTCTAAATGACATTTCCACACATGTGAACATACAACATCTGCCATTTAATACAATATTGAGGTCGCCAGGCCAAAACAATGAAGTAACAACAGCAAAGCGAAATTCTGAAATATCGCCCTATTATACGTTTAACATACACACGAGTAGTTTTTGAATCTTTCATTTCCATCACGCGGTTCCATGAATTGCCTAGATTAGATGTGATGCGTGCCGTATAACTCCCACCAACCACCGCGGTACACAACATTAGCGGTACAGTAAAAGCCGATGCTTTCGTCGAATCATCTTTACAGTTGCAACTAACTGCAATACGTTGCTATTTCCTACAATTAAAGAAACAGAAAACAGGAATTATGCCATCTTGGAGAATTCGGCTTCTTTTAGGCCTGTTGTTATCTGACATGATTCGGTGTTTGCAAATGATGAAGGCACACGAGGCCCCATCAATCCGAGCCGCACTTCTGGTTGAGATGGGCAGCCCGGAACCTTTCGATCGCGTCCAGAGCCAGCCGGCCGTCGACTTCGCTATGGAGACGGTACAGCACCTGGTGAGCACCGGTGCCTATCACAACTTCAGCATCTCGTATGAGTACCGGTCCACAGGTGACATATGCAACCCTTCGAACATGACCGCCCCGGGGGTTGCGTCCGAGCTTTTCTACCTTGGCGGGGTCAGTGTGTTCTTCGGACCGGGCTGCAGCCTCCAGTGCAAGGGTGTGAGCGACCTGGCTGCTCACTGGAACGTCCCCGTTCTGTCCGGGGCTGCTGTGTCTGGGGACCTTGACAACAAGGCGCAGTACAAGACGCTGACGCGCACGGCGTTCCGTACGGACGCGCTGGGGCGATTCGCGGTGGCCCTGTTCCGGAAGTGGTCCTGGGAGAGGTGCTCCATCATCTGGGAAGAAGGCGACTCGGGGCTCTACAAGCTGACTGGGGAAAACCTCATCAATCGATTCAAGGAGGCTGGTATCGCTTTCACCAGGGTCATTCGCAGGACAAACGGATGGACACAAGCGGCGCTAGATACGGCAGCAAAAGTTGGAAGAAGTAAGCCTGAAAAAAGATAACATCGTTTAGCTTGAAACCTACTGATAGTTATTTCCATCATTCAGAAATTGACGTAGAATAGACGTATTCTCGAGAAATTGACGAAAATAGCACCGATTGGGGAATTTCCGGGTTTGTAAAAGAAGCTCTAAGCTGACCATACTAAACGTGATTCACTCTTGCATGAATGAATTTGTTGAATAACACTGTTTTTGTTTAGCTTTCAACCCGTAAGTGCGCAGACGGGGCTGATGTGAAATTCCTCGTGAACGTAGGTTGTGATATTGAAGAAAAAAAAACTACTTTGGGGTTTGACGAAAACCCAGTCTCGGGGCAAGGAACGAGCGTGGCATATTGTGTCTGTTTTTAGGTCGATAATGAACAGAAAATGGAGAACAGTCCAAAAATGTTGCTTCCCTTGTTCCAGGGATCGTTAGACAAGTAAGAGTAAATCACATAGGGGATACTCATTCTTGGTAGATTTTCGGTTGTGAGGGCAGCGCCACCAAGTGGAGCGTTCTCGGACCGTACATTTATAGCTCAAATCATATCGAAATTTTGAAGGAACGTGATTTAAAGGTGACATTTGATACCAATGCGTTAACAATGAAAATAAGAATACTGGTAGTGGCTCACTCAAGGGCGGGGCCCGAGGGGGGGGGGATGCTTGAGGCAAGATGTGTCTTTTTTCTTCCCTGCGGTGACATGTATGTGGCATATTTCCGAGTAGTATACACAAACGAGTAGTATACATAGACAACTTTGGGGTTTGACGAACCCCCCCGCCCCCCCCCCCCCCCCCCCCCCCCCAGTCTCAGGCAGGCTACGGCCCTGTATATCCACTGATTGGTCAAAATCCGGAGGCTAAAAGGCGGCTGTCTTGCACAATATTCGCGGAATCTGAACGCTTACCGGTACAATATGCCGCAACGTCCATTATGTCATGAACTAGACTCGCCTGGGTTTTCACCAGAATATCATTGTGAATATCATTGTTACCAACTTTCAGCTCATTTGTTAGATTCGGCGTCATGTTGCATTTCATTGTTTTACGTGCCTTTTCGGCCCCTAATTAGTTTGGGCTCCGACACGATTCGCATGCGTTGCCAGGGATATATAATTGCATCATGCTTTCGCAAACATGCGAATATCAAATTTCCTGAGTCGCGGCTCGGCCTTCTCTCGTAAATTTGAAAGTAATATAATCAATGTAGTACTCCTTTAGATATTTTTCTAAATTATTAACGCAGAAATAAATACGAACAGACAAATTGTGTCAATAGAATAGCATAAACGGGACTGGTTAAAGATAAAAACTCTATTAAATATACCATAACGTTAATGCAATTGAATTGTTGAAGTAGGTCCGCAATCTACAATTATTCTATATCTGTAGCTTGGTCTTAACATTTACATATTTGCGTTGGTTTGTTTTGTAGGCAACTTGGGAACAAATTGAGTAAATTTAGCCGATGGACTGATGCCCAAAATCCACAGTTTCCTCCATAAATACAAACTTCACTTGGAGGCAACACCAATACCATTTTAAACTTGCAATTCAAATTTACATATTTACGTTTCTATGAAGTGCATGAGCAAAACAGATTTTCTTTAACACTGGAAAAAACCCCAGAAATTTAGGCTACGATCTAGACTTAAACAATGGCCCGTATTTTAGAATGCTCCTCTATTTTGGCTGAAAGGGCGCCTTTCATAAGGTATCCTTATATAAAGGCTTCCTTTACTAAGGACGGGTTATCTATGGTCGTTTACAGAATCGACCTTATCCCTTTCCTTTGTGAAGGAGTTCCTTGAATGGCTCCTCTTCGTGAGGTGCCTTTGCTAAGGAAATCCTTAACAAAAGGTCTCCCTCTAATCGCTTCCCTGCCCGAACACAATGGCTAATTGCACAGTAAATGGCGCAGTGTTGTAGTCAAGGCCACAACCTCCGAGGCCGAGGCCAAGACCGAGGCCACAACCTCCGAGGCCGAGACCGAGGCCGAGGCCACAACGTCCGAGGCCAAGGCCGAGGCCGAGGCCACAACGTCCGAGGCCGAGGCCGAGGCCGAGGCCGGTTACTAAACACGTAATAAACTAATAATCCACTCAATCAAGGTTAAAGGCAGTGTGTATGATTGGTCATTGTTGCAATTTTCAGAAATGGGCGGATTTGGGGGTTAGTATTTTATAGGAAATATCGTTCCACTGACCTGTTCAAAGTTTTGCGTTGTTGGATGGCGAAAAAAACGAGAGAAAAACGGCGCTCGTTTTCAACCGTCCGGCGGATGATAGCCTTTAGTCAACAAGACGCGCGTGGCTACCTGGACACGTGACGCGCCCCGAATGCCAGCATGTCCGGGGCGCGCCACTCGTCCGGGTAGCCACGCGCGCCTTGACTAAAGCCTACAGGGCAGTTTTCCAACGATTGAAAACAATATAAATTTCCACTTTTCTTGACAACGACAGCACACCTGGTGCTATCATTTCACACGATGATTGAGACTACTATTAACTTACAGGCTAGTAAGGTATTTCGTAATAATTCAGTAAAAACAAATTAGAGGATTACCAATCGTGTACACTACCTTCATTGTTGGAGTCACGTCAATGGCAGGTTCCTTAAAGGATATGTTTATTGCATTTCAAGAACATAAGGGTCTCCAGCATCTATTGGGATAGCTTTGCACGGTGTGGCCTCATAATAATCCCTCCTCTGCTAAAAATGCGCTCCACTGGAGCACTGCTGGCTGGAACATAGTCTTGGGCCCAAGACCCTTGTGTTGTTATTTCGGAGCGCCCGCGCGCCAGATTCACTAACGTTGTGTCCTCGAAATCCCGGCTTCGTACGTGCGTTCTGGCCTCACGCATGCGTAGTTTACAAAATGCAGCCGAATCCGCAGCCGGTGTTTGTCAAACGTGCACGATTTTGGATCGCCACAAGGGTCTTGGATAAGTTGGCAGGCAATTCTTAACTTTTTCTTTACTTTTCGATGATTCTCCCTCGCTTTTCCGAGGGATCCAATTAGTGACCGAGTTTGAGCCTTATCATAAATTATTCATTACATGCAAATACATAGGACATGGCGAGGCATCATGACCATTGATCTGCAGCTGCGCGCGTCACATGCGCGTGCACGCATGTCGGACATAAACCACGAATGTGATTGGTCAGAACACCATCAGGCGACGCTCACTGGATCGGTCTATTGCATAACCGTCCATCATTATCACAGTCCACAGTCTGGTCGCGCCCCCGAAATGCCAACTTATCCAAGACTTTACTACAGATCCAAAATCTTATCGCGCTGTCGGCCTATTGGAACTACACTCTACCTGATCGCGCTGCCTGTGCATTGCAACTGCGAAAGTACAAAAGTACAATAGTAACGTCTTTGAACCAAGACAGTCTTTGCAAGGGCATGCAGTTATGGGTACATAGACTAGTAGACATGTGACAGGCTTCGCGTTGCGCGAGCACGCGTGAATAACAGGTTGGTTCCCTCAACTTCACTGCCGGCCATTATGATTATCGCTTTAACGTTCACTCGTTCAGGGCCGAGTGGTGGACCAGGAACCAGTCTATAGCGGGAGTAGACAGATTATCTAACAAAAATATTAGATGCTACCTGAGTACGTGTAACACAATAGTGGCAGTTCATGGGGCGAGTGAAGTGCTGGACCAGGAACTACACGTAGTCTATTACCGGGAGTAGACTGGTTCTATAAGAAGATAATACATATAATGTACGTACGTAGTACGTACAATCGGGGAGCTATCTATAGCTCCATGGTACAATAATGCAAATACCAGTTCATTAATTCGTGCGTATCTGCTTGAAACTTTATTTCGTTTCACGGAACTCACTGTGGCAGCTTCTCGAAAGTTTCATGAGGTAAACAATTTAAATTAATTGAAACAGAAAACACATCTGAATTGGTGGGAAAATTGGTCAAAGTGGGCGGCCTCGAGCCGGCCTCGACCAGATCTTCGAGTCCGGAAGGCTCCGAGGCCGAGGCCGAGGCCGAGGCCTTGCACTCCGAGGCCAAGGCCGAGATCGAGGCCATAAAAATGGCGGCAATTAACATGCAAATGTGGTGATAGGCCCAGGCAGGACTAGGCCCAGACAGCACTATGGAGGCAAAGGAAGCAAAAGGTTCAGCTAGGAAAAGAAGAATCTTCTCCGAGTTGGAGAAACATTTGCTGTTGCAGCTGATTAAAATGGAAAGAACTGTTATTGAAATAAGGCAAAATACAGCTAAAATATTAAAGGATAAAAAGGACGCTTCGGATCGTATTGCGACTACTTTCAACTCGCAGAAAGGCATTGAAGCTGCAGACGTCAAAGCTCTGAAAAAGGTGTGGGACAACCTGAAAACCAAAGCGAAAAAGGATGTTAGCAAGGAAAAAAAAAAGAACGTCGTGTAACGGGCGGTGGTGAAGTCGATCCAGCGGCAACGGCCGATGACGTGTCGCATGTGGTAGCTTCGATGTGCAGTGACGTTCTTGAACCTCTCGATAATGCGATTGACGACGATACAGGCTATCATGTACAAGGTAATTTAATTTCACTTATAACGCGTCAGATGACCACAATTTAACATACACAATCTAACATTCATAAATGCCTCAGCGAGTTTCACTATCCCTATTGGTCGAGAGCCTGTCACGTGGGTGTGTTTAAACGGTTGTTTAAACACGGCTGGAAGTTGTTTAAACACGGCGCGGTTTGAAACATTTTTTCCGGTGTCACACGAAATGTAGAGTCCTACAAAATCTGGTCTGTTTTATTGGTTGAACACTCGAGCGACCAGTCACTCTCCTAATAACGCAAGCGCAATACTACCGATGCGTCCGTATTTAGAGTCCATAATTTCACGCTACACCGGCACTGCTGCGTTCTGCACCACCTGGCGAGCGCGTCGCGCGCGCGTCAATTTCCATAAGGACTTGTTTACCACTACTCGCGCGTGGCACGAACCATTAAATAGCTAAAGGGGTGTTTTACAAACCAAGGTAAAAGAAATTAAACAAAATCATTGGAAATTTATAATTTTCGGTGTTTTTTGCTTAATTATACAAAAGGTATTTTATGAATGGGAATATATATGTGCTGGGCCGGTTTTAAACGTACGTTTAAAACCGCCTTGGGGCCTGGACGCTGATAATGACCCTCGCCTTCGGCTCGGGTCATTATCAAGCGCCCAGGCACCAAGGCGGTTTTAAACGTACGTTTAAAACCGGCCCAGCACATATTTATTCCCTTAGTGAAAGTGGATAGAGTGTAGGCCTATACAGCCGAGTCTTTAAAATCTCGTTTATAATATTACTTACTTATTTATTTCACATTGTTCAAACTTCCAGTTACCAAGACACTACCAGCAACTACTGCAACCTCATCTCAAGTTGAACCACAGATACGCAATGCACCCGTACAACCAAACGAACCCCAGCCACCCGCAGTTGCTATGTCGGCTTCGGCTCGGGTCATTATCAAGCGCCCAGGCACCAAGGCGGTTTTAAACGTACGTTTAAAACCGGCCCAGCGCATATTTATTCCCTTAGTGAAAGTGGATAGAGTGTAGGCCTATACAGCCGAGTCTTTAAAATCTCGTTTATAATATTACTTACTTATTTATTTCACATTGTTCAAACTTCCAGTTACCAAGACACTACCAGCAACTACTGCAACCTCATCTCAAGTTGAACCACAGATACGCAATGCACCCGTACAACCAAACGAACCCCAGCCACCCGCAGTTGCTATGTCGACAAAAGGGAAAGCTAAACGTACATATACAGCTACCAGCTCGCCAGAAAACAAAGAAAAGAATGTTCCTTCTGCGTCATCGGCATATGATAGATCACTTAAAATGCAGGAGATTGAACATGAAATACAAGTTAAACGCCTAAAGCAGAAGATGATATTCGATGAAGAAGAACACATGGAACGGATGAAACTACTGAAATTACAGCAGGACTTTGTACGACGTCTACATGAGAAGATTGAGCCAGCTGCTTGTGAATCCAGCGGAACAAACTATTCTCTATACGAAATGTATACACAACTGAAATAATTGACATGTACTATGTAATAGCCTTTGTTGGATGGTACTGCTTCTAGAGGTATCAAATTTAATTTTAAGTTGTGCACTAGTGTTATCACAAGCTTTAAGGGATAACATTTAAAAACATGACATTAAATCAACATGTTCCTTCAATTGTTTTGAGTAGTATACATTGTCATTAAATATTTACTGGAAATATTGATGCACAATTGTCTGCCTCATGGCAGTGCCCATAACATCGTTGTGTATGCTCATATATTGTTCATCCTCGTCATATTCATCGTCATCTGGGCCGTCTTCTTCATCTGAAATGTCTGGTTCCTGTAGCTGTCTAGCTATATTATGGAGCACAGCAGTTGCAACAGTTACTGCCATTGCAGTTTCCAATTTGCAGCGTATACCCAATTTTAAACAGGGGAAGCGGCGCTTCCACACCCCAAACATGCGTTCTACAGCCGACCGGGTTCTCACATGTGCGCGATTGTAGCTGTTTTCCTAGACCATCTGGGTTGCGAAATGGAGTCATAAGGAAAGGTCGGCAGGAGTACGCCTTGTCCCCAAGCAACGGACCAGGTATCTCGTTGTTTTCAAATCGATGACAAATCAGACTGTTGTCAAAGATGCGCGAGTCATGTGTTGAACCAGGCCATCTAGCAACTATATTATTAAAACGCAGATCTGCATCACTTATGCCTTGAATATTCAATGACATGAAGCTCTTCCTGCATCGGTATATTTCCTTATTTTCAACGGGTGGGGCTTGAATTGGAATATGCACACCATCCACACACCCAACAACATTCGGAAAACCAGCCACCTCCATAAATTTATGCTGCATAGCGGTTACTGCTGCTTGCTCCTGTGGAATGCGTATGAATTGTACACGTTTCCTGGCAATAGCGTTGGAAACTTTGGCAACTATTTTCGATACAGAAGCCTGAGAAATGTCCACTAAGTCACCTGCCACAATCTGAAAACTACCACTGGCGTAAAATCGCAATGCCGCTTTCAGCTGAATACTGGGTGGGATGGGGTTCCCTCGCCTATCAAACGGTTCAGGTATATCGTCTTGCAAGATATCCAAAATGTGTGCAAATCCTTCCCTGGTGAATCTGTAACGTTTTTTGAATTCTCCATCATTCCTATGTGCGTCAGGATCCACATAATTAATATGACGAGTTCTAGGACCGCGCCCTGGATCAATATTGTTCAGATTCTGCAGCCTCCGGATGTTTGCCACACGATTCAGATAATCACCCATCTTGCTTTTTCGGTAGTCTCAGCCAAAATGACCTAAGAACGGCTGTAAGGAAGCTCTAAAGGAAGCCCAAGACCATCCTTAGGAATACAGGACTTCCTAACCAAAAATACAGGTGTCCTCAGCGTAAGAAAACATTCTAAAAACCGGTCGACCTTTAGTTTAGGTGGCGATTGAAAGGAGGCCTTTTCGACAAAATAAAGGTAGCTTCTAAAATAGCCAAAGGCTCCCTTAAGAAGAGATCAATAGGCATAAAGGCGTCCTTTGCAGTAAAGGAACGTTCTAAAATACGGGCCATAGTCTCTGATAATAAAAAAAACCCGCCTTATTATAAGTGAAGAAACACTACAAACCCTTTTCACGTGTCGTCATGCGTGCAGTATAGTAATGCTACTGAAGGTTCATTCAAGTAAACAAGTCAAGCTTGCCGCTTGCGCGCGCATGGGTTAAACTGCTTTATACGATACGTGTACGGTGATCACTCCAAAGCGCTCAACACGTGGTGGTTTTGTTACATTTCACACTCTTTGGTCACGTGGTGAAACAGGTCTTGGTGTCTTTCTCACTGACAGAAACATTTCATTTTGTTTTCATAATTTACATTAAGCCGCATGGTCGTATGTAAATTTCTTTCTCCGAAATAAACACACCGCTGATGCAATGCAATGCTAAGAGCCACTATAGGTAAATGGCTACAACAGATGTGCCGGAGTTGGCCACATTTTTAGGTTGCCATACCGAAATTGCGGTTTTGCTGGGTCCAAATCTAAATAGAGGATCATGAAATCATCAATAGAACCCCCCCCCCCCCCCCTCAGTCTCGGGCAGGCTACGGCCCTGTATATCCACTGATTGGTCAAAATCCGGAGGCAAAAAGGCGGCTGTCTTGCACAATATTCGCGGAATCTGAACGCTTACCGGTACAATATGCCGCAACGTCCATTATGTCATGAACTAGAATCGCCTGGGTTTTCACCAGAATATCATTGTGAATTTTGCTCCCACCTCGAAAACTGAATATCTTCCCCACAGGTTTACACAGGCAAAATGCGTATTAATCTGTGGAATCGTTGAATTCATGACCAGAAACCTCACACAAATAAAATACACAATGTAGCATGTTGTTAGCAACTTTCAGCTCATTTGTTAGATTCGGCGTCATGTTTCATTGTTTTACGTGCCTTTTCGGCGAACGAGGTAATCCACACAAAATTGGCCCCTAATTAGTTTGGGCTCCGACACAATTCGCATGCGTTGCCAGGGACATATTTTGCATCATGCTTTCGCAAACATGCGAATGTCAAATTTCCTGAGTCGCGGCTCGGCCTTCTCTCGTAAATTTGAAAGGTAATATAATCAATGTAGTACTCCTTTTTATCTTTTTAGAAATTATTAACGCAGAAATAAATACGAACAGACAAATTGTGTCAATAGCATAAACGGGAAGGGTTAAAGATAAAAACTCTATTGAATACACCATAACGTTAATGCAACTGAATTGTTGAAGTAGGTCCGCAATCTACAATTATTCTATATCTGTAGCTTGGTCTTGACATCTACATATTTGCGTTGGTTTGTTTTATAGGCAACTTGGGAACAAATTGAGTAAATTTAGCCGATGGACTGCCCAAAAGCCACAGTTTCTTCCATAAATACAAACTGCACTTGGAGGCAATACCAATACCATTTTAAACTTGAAATTCAAATTTAAATATTTACGTTTCTGTGAAGTGCATGAGCAAAACAAATTTTCTTTACCACTGGAAAAACTCCCCAAAAATTTAGGCTACGATCAAGACTTAAACATAGTCTCTGATGATAAAAAACACCCACCTTATTATAAGTGAAGAAACTCTACAAACCCTTTTCACGTGTCGTCATGCGTCCAGTATAGTAATGCTACTGAAGGTTCATTCAAGTAAACAAGTCAAGCTTGCCGCTTGCGCGCGCATGGGTTAAACTGCTTTAAACGATACGTGTACGGTGATCACTCCAAGGCGCTCAACACGTGGTGGTTTTGTTACATTTCACACTCTTTGGTCACGTGGTGAAACAGGTCTTGGTGTCTTTCTCACAGACAGAAACATTTCATTTTGTTTTCATAATTTACATTAAGCCGCATGTTCGTATGTAAATTTCTTTCTCTGAAATAAACACACCGCTAATGCAATGCAATGCTAAGAGCCACTATAGGTAAATGGCTACAACAGATGTGCCGGAGTTGGCCACATTTTTAGGTTGCCATACCAAAATTGCGGTTTTTGCTGGGTCCAAATCTAAATAGAGGATAAATCATCAATAGATACCAAAGACGATTTTCAGACCCATAGAGCCAGGCGGGGTAACTTCTTCCGTTGGTGACCACCCCTTACAAGATGTAGGCCTATGGCATCATGTCAATACCTGCCTTGAAATTATATTAGAAGCTCTATTTGTGTTATCTTATGCATATAGAATAATTTACCTCCCATTGCTTTACCTCCTTATAATTTGCATAATTGCATTACTAAACATTCTAAATGACATTTCCACACATGTGAACATACAACATCTGCCATTTAATACAATATTGAGGTCGCCAGGCCAAAACAATGAAGTAACAACAGCAAAGCGAAATTCTTAAATAGCGCCTTACCTTTATGAGTACATGTAGTTTCCCCTCTTCCATTTCCCTTCCCCTATCTAGTCATCACGCGGTTCTATGAAAGCCTTAACTATAGATTAGATGTGATGCGTGCTGTATGACGCCCACCAACCACTGAACGACTCTCCTCATTTAATACATCGACACAATGATAATATACGCAGGCTTCTCGAATGCACTCAACAGTCACTGTATGGATGCAGAAGATGCTTGTATACACAACATCAGCGGTAAAGTAAAAGCCGATGCTTTCGTCGAATCATCTTTACAGTTGCAATTAACTGCAATACGTTGCTATTTCCTACAATTAATGAAACAGAAAACAGGAATTATGCCATCTTGGAGAATTCGGCTTCTTTTAGGCCTGTTGTTATCTAACATGATTCGGTGTTTGCAAATGATGAAGGCACACGAGGCCCCATCAATCCGAGCCGCACTTCTGGTTGAGATGGGCAGCCCGGAACCTTTCGATCGCGTCCAGAGCCAGCCGGCCGTCGACTTCGCTATGGAGACGGTACAGCACCTGGTGAGCACCGGTGCCTATCACAACTTCAGCATCTCGTATGAGTACCGGTCCACAGGTGACATATGCAACCCTTCGAACATGACCGCCCCGGGGGTTGCGTCCGAGCTTTTCTACCTTGGCGGGGTCAGTGTGTTCTTCGGCCCGGGCTGCAGCCTTCAGTGCAAGGGTGTGAGCGACCTGGCTGCTCACTGGAACGTCCCCGTTCTGTCCGGGGCTGCTGTGTCTGGGGACCTTGACAACAAGGCGCAGTACAAGACGCTGACGCGCACGGCGTTCCGTACGGACGCGCTGGGGCGATTCGCGGTGGCCCTGTTCCGGAAGTGGTCCTGGGAGAGGTGCTCCATCATCTGGGACGAAGGCGGCTTGGGGATCTACAAGCTGACTGGGGAAAACCTCATCAATCGATTCAAGGAGGCTGGTATCGCTTTCACCAGGGTCATTCGCGGGACAAACGGATCGACACAAGCAGCGTTAGATACGGCAGCAAAAGTTGGAAGAAGTAAGCCTGAAAAATGCAACCACATCGTTTAGCTTGAAACCTATACTGATAGTTATTTCCATCATTCAGAAATTGACGTAGAATAGACGAATTCTCGAGAAATTGACGAAAATAGCACCGATTGGGAAATTTCTGGGTTTGTAAAAGAGGCTCTCAGCGGACCATGCTAAACGTGCGCAGACGGGGCTGATGTGAAATTCCTCGTGAACGTAGGTTGTGATATTTTGTCCAATCACTTATTTGCAAAATCCTAGTCAACAAAATTACTTCACAAAATTGGGGCGTGGATATTTTGCATAGAGCGGAATTTCAAAGGACTGACCTCTTTAAGCCCCGCCCTCCAAAATGAGGTTCAAACTGATCACCCCAATTCACCTGCTGGAACGGGTTTGACCGGAACGCAGGGCACGTCCATATGAGGCGAACAGTGGCGTATCTATTTAACTGGGAGGACATTTCCCGCCATCTTTCGTCACCGTTTTCACGAAGAGACATACATCTGGATTTTGAAGAAAGTGTCTCCTATTTTAAATATAACTGCAAAAAATACTACTTTTCAACAACTTTGTGCAGTAAGGAAACATTCACATGATTCTATGAGAGGTGAATTTTTACGTGAACCCAGTAATTAGAATTAACACGGTGGTTAATTAGCCTAAATTAATTAGTAAAGATGCGTGTCCCTTCGTGAAAACGAAAATTCAGGTTTTCTTACATTGTGGCCCTTTCTGTTAATGTGTTTTTCCATATGGAAGGGGCGCACGTGTTACGTGCGCGCAGCTGAGAATGTAACAAAGATGTGTGTCTCTTCGTGAAAACAAAAATCTCTCTTTTACGCCTTTCCGTGCAATACGTTTTGTACGCGTTCAAGGGGCAGGCATCTTTGTGTCTCTTTGTGAAAACGCAAAATACAATTATCGATGTCTGCCCTTTGCATAATTAATGTAATTTGGAAATTAATGATGTTTTGCTTACAGAAGCATGTCAAAATGGTTAAGTAGAGTGTTTTAAAGCAAAATAGTGAAAAAATCGAAATCGAAAAAATTGTCATTTTTGACATGTGTGTCTCTTCGTGAAAACGGTGACGCTTTGTGACATTTTGCCACTTTCTTTGATTTTTTTAAAAGAACTTAGGGCGCTCTCAATTCACCAACGGTATTACCCACAGCCGGCTTCTTTTCAAGATATGGTAAACGGAAACTGACTAGGTAAATTTGAATACATTTTCATAAAGTGAACAAAGAAAACTGGCAGGAGCGGGATTCGAACCTGCGACCTCCGGAACATTTGCAATGTCTCCCCTCCCCCGACCTAAATACGCCACTAAAGGCTTGGAAGTACCACTGTGCCAATACGATCTCAGACATACGGATTTTGATTAATGGAGATCATTCTAACCTTTGTTTACGCAGTAATAATCCTGCTGGTCCCGTTCGATGTTCAGCGGGACATTATGGTGAAAGCCTACCGGGCTGGGTTGATTAATGGCGAGTACGTGTTCTTCTCCTTGCACTACAGCTTCATCACAGGAAACCCATCCTGGCAACAGGTAAGAACACATTCACAATATGGTTCTACTGCATGCCATGCATACTTTTCAGTGGCGCGCGAGTAACATGACAAATTGAACGGCAAGTGGATCTTAAAGGGGCACACTATCCTAAAATAGAGTTACAACAGTTAAGGTGACCTTTTTTTCTTAACGCCCTTTCACTTTTGTTGTCAATTAAAAGCGCGTGAATGTCTGGATGAGTTTGCATAGCTATTCAAATCGTGGACCTTTAACAAAGAGGACAATAGGGTCCACGATTGAATCAAGGTCCACGATTGAAAATCGTGTACAAAACATATGGAAGGCCTTCCGAAAAAGTTACAGTATAAACAAAAGAGGAACAATGGGAGGTCCGCGATTGTTGGTATTTACACAATTGTGTATGTGCGTTTGTATAGCTATTCAGACCGTGGACCTTTAACAAAGAGGACAATAGGGTCCGCGATTGTGTCAAGGTCCACGATTGAAAATCGTGTACAAAACATATGGAAGGCCTTCCGAAAAAGTTACAGTATAAACAAAAGAGGAACAATGGGAGGTCCGCGATTGTTGGTATTTACACAATTGTGTGTGTGTGTGGGTGTACAGGTTCTGTATATACTGCCGAGGACAAGACGAGAAAGAAAATGCAAAGAAACCTTTCAAGCCTCGCAAGTCAAGTCTTTTGTTGAAATCGGTCCTCGCAAGTAGAAATACGTGCTTAGCCTACGGGGTTGGGTTATATTAAAGGAACAATAGGAAACACAAAGCATTGTCCTCGGAAGTATTGGGAAAGTACGACTGTGTGGATAGGTGGGTTCGTTCGTTTGTAAAGAGCATTAGTAAATGCAGCCGTCAATTGGCCGATCCACCAAGTGCCGCTCCTTGACTGATCACAGCCGCGAGCGCCACCTGTCCATCACGCATGTCGGACTATGGTCGGGCTCCAATTTATCAATACCTCAAGGAGCTACTACATGTAAATACAGAAATTTGCCAAGCATGTAATGTTTTCCGTTTTGAAACATGATAACCAACCATGTTCACGTGAGCTACTACTTGTGACTGCCATTCAGCTGTTTTTGTTGTTGTTTTTATTATTATTATAATTATTATTATTATTATTATTATTATTATTATTTCTTTTTTTACGCTCTAAAGCCCTTTTCACACTAGATAAATCTTGGGGTTGAGATTTTCCAACCCGGGTTAAATCTCTCGACCCTCATGTTCACCAGCAGTGCTCATCGCCTCTCGTGGCTGGTTTGACCGTTTCCCTGATCACTTGTATACTGGGAGATTGCTGAAAGGTGCAAGGTAGTACGCATTTATTAGCCTTCTTTCGAAAACACATTGGTACCACCAGCACTCAGCCGCTGCATGTAGCTGATCACTAGGACTACGTGATCGACGTTGGGGGTTGTTGCGACTATCTTGTCTGCGTCGATCGCGTGCACGGTCAGATGTCATGTTGCTCGACGGTTGTTGAACCTGCATCTGTAGCTGTTGCATCTTAGATGGTGGATCAGGTGGAGGAATGGCAGCAGCATCGCCATTAGGGTGGGCAGAAACTGTAGCAATAGAGGATACGCATGGTACGGCAACTTCCACTATCTTGTCAGCCGTGTCTGGTAGCTGTTCGATGTTGACTGCATCACTGGTCGTGCCGAGTTAGGGAAACTAAGCTAAACTAAACAAACTAATTTACCATTTTAAAACGTACTTGTTCAGGGGCGGATCTAGAGAGATGGGGTTGTGGGGGTTGCAACGCTAAACCACATCCTTGTTACCAGTGGGTATAACGCTGGTCCATACACTGTACACTGTACCGGTACAGTGTACAGTGTACAGTGTACACTGTACACTGTACCGGTATGGGTGGCTACAACCCCTCCCTAAATGAAAGGCTAGATCCGCCCCTGTTGGTGAAGAAATGGCAGGCTTGGTGGTTAGCGTTTGAAGCAGAGAATACACACCATATTTGTTCATTATATATGTACCTGTATAAAATACCAAACAATACAGTGATTTAACTTCACATCATTACGTGGTATATTTCGGAAGTAAATTTGGCAGTCCTCCAAAAAAGCTTCGAAATATTGGTCTGGATTTGACAAATTTCTAGGTTTTGGGAGAGTACGTTTGCGCGCGCCATGGTCTAACCAATTATTTAGTTACTAAATGTTACATTTATCGCGTGCCTTAGACACGTGCGATCAATCCACCGGGTTACCGTGCACACATCACATCGAATAATATCCGCTGAGTAGATCGAGCTGTCTATATGCTCTCATCTTGTTCAACTTCAAGTATAGAAACTGCCCGGAAGATCTCATCTTTTGAGCTGGCTCACCAATAGTTGACAAGATATTTTAGTAAGGTGGTCAGTGATTCACATTGGTCACCATGTCTTTGATGGTAATCTTTCTTTCTTGGATAATATAACTATACTTCGTAGTACCATTGAGTAGGCCGCCTGGACGGTCGTTCTGCCGGCGGCTATATCCGATTGATGCGAGGCTTGTATCCATTACTTGTGCACCGTGATCATGATGTTAATGTTGATGAAGATGACTGTAATGAATTTAAAAATAGCGCTAACCAGATCCGGCATAGGCCTATTTATTTATTAAAACCAACTTGAGAAACGTTCCACTCCCTAAACACCCGTCACACCTTCTGAAGCATAATTATTATAGACATTTAATATTAACATTTGGAAAGCTGGTAGCCTCTATATGATCCACAAACATATACCAGGGGCGCGTGCCTGACACCTTAAAAATGCCGACAACTCTTGAGCTTCCTGGGGATCCTCCCTGGACCCCCCACCAGGGCTTTGCCATGGACCCTTAGGCAAGACCCCACCAGTAAGGGCTTCGCGCCAAGACGCTCGCTTTATGTGCTTCTATGAGTTGGCTCCAGCTCTTCTTCACCAACTGCATCCAAACCAGCACGATGGAAGACTGCCAAAGTCATCGCGATCCTCAAGCCAAAAAAGGCACCCGATGGCTCCAAGAGTTACCGACCAATCTCAATCTTGTCACATCTCTACAAGCTGCTTGAGAGAGTCCTCCTCACCAGAATCTATACGATACTGTAGAAGAGAATCTCCCTCACACCCAAACCGGTTTTCGGAAGGGCCACTCCACTACTGATCAGGATACGAACATGGTCAATGATATTGAAGTTTGGAACAGTGTTATCGATCTAATTGCAGCCTACGATACTGTTGGGCACAAAGGCTTATACCTTTAAGCTCTCGAAGACCCTTCCTGATGTCATACTTGTGAAATTCCTCATGGTGCTCATACAAGATCGCTCATTTGTCCTTGAGACATCTAATGGCCAACGAAGCAAGAAGAGGAGACTCAGAAATGGCCTCCCTCACGACTCTGTCCTGGCCCCTGTGTTGTTCAATATCTAAACATCTGACATGCCTTTCAGCGACTGCTCACAGTATACCTATGCTGATGACTCTGCTTTGGATTTTGCTGACAAGTCATTTGAAGCCATCGAAGTGGCACTTGAGAGAGATCTCATCAGCCTTAGTCACTACTTCCACTAGTGGCACCTAAAACTCAGCCTACCAAAGACAGTCTGTTCAGTATTCCACCTGGCCAACCGCTGTGCTATTTGACATCAGCCTGAACGGCACCAATATTAAATTTGATCCTACACCAAAGTACCTTTGTGTCACACTGGAAGTCTCACGTTCTCCCATCACATCACAGCTGTTGCATCCAAGACCGAAGCCAGAGTCAACCTTTTGAAGAGACTTGTCGGCAGTGGATGGGGTGCTTCCTTCAACACCTTGCGCACAGTACCTCTGCACTGGCTTTGGCGTACTCCACTGCTGAATACCCTGCCACAGCTTGGTCTCTACAGCACTCATACCAAGTCGATAAATGTGGTCCTCAAGTCAGCGATGAGATTAGTTAGCGGCACTCTCACATCGACACCTGTGGAATGCCTACCGGTACTTGTTCTCTCTGGCATCGCACCTGCTGAGCTTTGCCGAAACTCCCTGACGATGAAACTTGCCTGTAAATGTAGTGATCCCAGCAGCCTTGTACCCGAGCCTGTAGACCCAGCCACCCTGAGACTAACTCGCAAGAGCTTCTCTGCAGAAGCCTACTTGCTTCATCTCAGCTTTAACATCCTGACTGGATCAACATGACCTGGGCAGAGCTGTGGTCCACCATTGACACCCCATCAAGGAGGCCACAGGGATGGGAACTCCCCCGCAAGGCATGGTCTAACTTGAACCGACTGAGATCGGGTGCTGGCCGAACTCAGCAGTACCTTCATAGAATTGGTGTTGCTACTTCTGATCTATGGCTTGCGGAGCTGCCCAGACTACAAAACCACATCATCCAGGAATGCAGAAACTTCGGACCCCCAAATGGCGCTGCTGGCCTGATGACGTTAGATGACGCTACAATCAAGTAGTATATGCGTAATTCCGTGAAATCACTCAGTCAAAAGAAAAACTCTCAAAGTATCATTTGGTTTATTGAGTATCGATATATTCAACTTTTTAATTACCGTTGAAACTACAATAGTTTTACTAGTACCGTTTTCATCATAAAGCGCCTCATCAAATATCCCGTCGAATGCTAAACACTGCTTCAGTAATTCAATGTTCGAATTTGTAAGAATTTGGAAAATGTAATTACAGGAAAGTTTAGACGCTTGAAAAACAATGAGTTACAATACATCTAATATTGAACCCTGTTTTACATCAAGAAACTTTCAGCAAATAATGTCTATTTTGTGTGCGTCATGCAAAACGCATTAAAAATCCGCGACACGCGCCGACCGCCTAAGTTCTTTAGCCTAACTTTCCCATGTACATTTTCCACAAGGGACACCATTCCCAGCTTAATGCTTTGCTCTATTATGTCTTTTCTGTTAAATATTAATAAATTAATTAATTATTCGTAAATTAGACACATGCCAATTCACGAGTCAACATCTACCCAGTGACGTGATTTTCATAACACAGATTTTCTTTTGTTTAAACAAAACCAAAAACCCAAAACCCCCCCCCAAAAAACAAAAAAAAACAAAACAACAACAACAACAACAAACCCAAAAAACCTTCAAAACCCCAAAACACAAAAACGCAAAAAACACAAAAACGCAAAAACACAAAAACCGAAACCAAACAAAACAAAACAAAACAAAACAAACGAAACGTATTTAAAAACTCTAACTAAGTTTTACTTCTGGCAGGGAGACGAGTTTGATGCCGAGGCTAAACTGGCTTTTGAAGCCTTGATGACGTTTCGCCTTTTTGAACCAACCAGCAATGAGCTTACGGACTTCGAGACAGAGCTACAACGCCGCCGAGAGCAAGATTTCAATTGGACGGGAAACCCTGGAGATATCGTAAGTCTATTTAAAACGACGCAATAGGATTTGTATGCCTCGAATATCAAGTAACACCTCCGTTGTAGTATTTAACATTGTTTGTTATGTTAAAAACAATTTTCCCCTTTTCATGAGTCAAAGCATGCTGCTATCAAGGCACAACAACAATGTATAGCTTTGTGTACAAGTTCTTTTGAAGGATTGATTGTAAGGAGTTCCTTCTACTACGTGTACTAAACAAAATGGTGCCATCTGCACAAACTGATTGATAGATTAAAAAAAAATTTGAAAACCCAACCATTTCAATGAAATCACGCCTCCAGCATTTTCTAACAACCGTGTAACACACCTGAAAACGAGTTCCTCCATTGCATGTTTCTTTTTACTGTATACAGTGAGAACCATATGTGGCGTCCGCAACGGAAATCGGACATAAGTCGCATGACCTATTTTTGAGTAATTGCAATTTATATGAAAATCGTCAAAAAAATTACGATTTCTGTTTTTGTCAAAATACTGTAGTTTAAAGCATATTTAATTCAAAATACCTGGTTTGCTTTTGTGTTGAGACCATTAAATGTGTACAATTTGACATTTTAGTCTGGCGTACTTCCGAAAAAAAATGTGTAAACTACGTATGATTTACCATTCTCAATGATGAATTTACGGCTCTATTCGAAAGCCAAAATATCGTATAACAGTATTTTGTTCACCATTACAAAGCTTACATTATATATTTTATTATGGAATGGAAATCTCAATGTTCAAAATTTCCAACTTGTGTCTGATTTCGCTTGCTGGTGCTACATAGGCGGCTCAGTGTCTTTAAATTTAACAAATCTTTTGAGAGAATGCACTTTGACTATACCATGAACTGTTCATTAAAATGCTGCCGCCACTTTCTGACATATAGGGGAAGAACATTGATGGATTGTCTAATATGGCAAGCTATTAAATGACATTCAATTAGCTGGGTAAATTTACATGCTGTTTAATGTTTGATGATGAACTGTGCGATGTTGATCATGTTTAATCGGTTTCAATTAAATCGGTTTCAATCAGATGTTATGCTGAAATAAAATATACGGCCAATTTGGAAAGGTTTCAACCGTAACGTACTGAAACCGAGTTGATGTATCTGTGTTATAGTACAACTTCTTCCATGGTACTTTCCACGACGCAGTCATCCTGTATTCTCTCGCGGTCAACGAGACTTTGGGCGAGAAAGGAAACTTAGCCGACGGCTATTCACTGACTAGAAAGATGTGGAACAGGACGTTTAATGGTAGGACTTTTTGTTAACAAGTTTAAATAACGGCATTATAAATCAGATGCTTAGAAACTATGCTGACGATACATTAACCAGCTAAAAACACAGAATCAAAAGTAACAGACAGACAGAAAACAACACTGAGATCAGATAAAACAAATAGACAAATGGACAGACAAGCAAAGAGCCCCACCAATCAACCAACAAAAAACAACCACCAAGCCAATAGAAGCAGTTTTTTTACAACATAGATATGGTTTGCTAAGTTAAAGGGAAAACAAATCACAAAGAGATATTGCCTTGATGTAGGAATACCAATTTTAAAGTGGATATCTAAACTAGATTTGTGGCTGTGGCTGTGGCTGTGGGTTTGTTTTTGCATTCAATAGGGGACCGGTTGAGAACGGTCCCCGTTTGAAAATCGTGTATAAAACCAATGTGGGTCCTTGCCAAAAAGTTAAAGTATGAACAATTGGAGGACAATAGGAGGTCCATCCCCGATCGAAGGTGTTTACACACTTGTGTGGTTGTGGTTATTGCTGCTGCATTTTTACATAATTTGAGTCGTAAATGCAAACAAAGACAAATACTTTAGGAATACCAATTTTAAAGTGGATATCTGAACTAGGTTTGTGGCTGCGGCTACGGCTGCGGTTGCTGTTGCTGTTGCTGTTGAGGTTGTAGTAGTGGACAATAGAGGTACCGGTACCCCGTAAGGGTGCATATGTGAGGATGTGTGGTTGTTGTTGCTGCTGCACTTTTACATAACCTGAGTCGTAAATAGAAACAAAGACACATGGGAAACAAAGTAGGTCATGAATATCAAGGCACCGGGTTACAGGGAAAACAGTGCAAACCGATATGCAGGCAAGGCGGAAACGAAACACGAAACGATACGATATCACTGTTAACAGATAACAATAAACGTAATGAAAGTGGAATTTAAAGAAACCAATCACAGTTGATCAGTCAGGTGGAGATGGGGGCGGTGATAGACTCCCGGGACGGCTCACACCGTACCGCTGAGTCAATCAGTCAAGTACACGTATTTCCAGTAAAATAGAAAGACTCATTTTCTCACAGGCATCGCCGGACCTGTCACCGTGAATGTGAATGGCGACCGTGACTATGATTTTTCCCTGTGGGACATGACCGACACTGCCAGCCGGAATTTTACGGTAATGTACAGACACGTTCTAAAAATTATTGCTGGTAGTGCATTCGAATGAATTATGTAATTATAATCGTCGCACCAAATTGCTCACCATGAAAATGCTTATTTTCATTGTCAAGAACCAGCACGTTCGGGTTGTCAACTAAACCAACGTATATGTAGAAAATAACTTCATGAAAATTCGCTTGATCAAACTTGTTTTTCTCTCAACGCATATCGTTGGGGCAACTCGTTGACTGATGTCAAACACGCGATCTGGTGTGTTAACGATTACAGCTAATTTATCACGAAGATCGGTTGCAGTGAACATGTCAGTACATGGAAGGTTCACATAAATGAAAAATGCTATGGATATCTGAATCTGAAACAAAGATGAATACATGTATATAAAATATATATAAAATGTATATACACGAAAAAAGTTGCATTTTGGGTTCAAAACAGAGAAAAATTAAGAAATGTCCCCTGCTTACAAAATGACTGTGACGTCACCGGCCGTAAACTTTTAATTATAATTTAATTATATATTTAAAACCGCACAAATTATAAATGTCTGCACCTTTTTATCTTATTTTGTGTCAAGACTTGTCTTTTTGTTCCAACTACTATTTTGTCTGTTTTATAAATGATATTTACTTGGTAGTTTATATATTCTTTTGATTCGTTTGACATATTATGACGTTTTCGAGCATAGGGAGACCGGTTACCGTTTTTCTTTGGGTATGGGGCGACCGACCGCCTTAGGGCGACCGATTAACGGTCGCCTTAAAGGATAAGCAATAGGAAAAATTTGGGTTAGGTGACATTTTTTAAAATGCACAAACGCCATAGACCGGTCGCCCTAATGCGGGAAGGGGCGTTATATATATTACTTTTTTATACTTTTAATGCTTTTACTTAATTTTTATATGTAATACTTAGTGGATCTCATTATGGGTTTTTAACCTTTTCCACGACCCGTGACCTTGTGTCAAAGCTTTAAATAAACATTGCTTGCAGGGGCGTCAATCCCATTTCAAATGTGGGGGGGGGGGGGGGGGGGGAAATTACTGAAGTCAAGAATCATGTGAAGCGCACACGGCGAGGGTCTTGGCGCGAAGCCCTTAATGTAGTGCATAGAGTAGTGCATACGGTCTGTCTAGTCGTTATGACGTCAACAATTTATTTAAATTATTCCACGCTCGGTAGGGTTAGTGTGTATTAAATTAGTCATAAGTGCAAGTAGGCCCTATGGACGACTTCAATAAAGCCAACATGACTCTCTAAACCACTCGCCCTAATTTACCTATGGTGAATTCCATGAATGCTTGTACGTTGCTGTCACTAATTTCCGTAAGTGGCTTTAAAGTTTCAAACTGGTCTGGCAAGTTTTCGGTAATATTAGAAGTATATTATACAGTATACACAAGTCTCTTAATCTACACCTGTATTTCTCATAATAATCGCTGGCGGTATTTATCAAATTGAAACCATAATGCGCGGGCATCGGCAGTTGACTTTGTACACATGAGTAATTTCATTGCTGTGGTCAGGGGTGAGTTTGGCCGAAAATGAAAAATCCACAAAATCTGCAGTGTTTGGGGGTCGCCGAGGACCAGAGCAGTGTAGGGTCACTAGGGTCTAGGGTTTGTATTTGCCTACCTGTTTCTATTGGTCTATATCCACTTTTACAGGTAAAAACACCTTTAGGGTAACACTTCAGGAATTCCATATTTCACAAGAGATTCTCAAAAAATTCTGAAATCAGTAAAATTCCTGAAATCAGGAAAAATCTTGACAAATCTCACCCCTGTGTGGTGGTTGTTTATAACAAGCTGTCGGAATAACAGTGCGCATGATCAGGAATGAAAACAAACTTGGATAAACACAATTTTGGCTTTACTTTTATCCGATCTGTATTTTGTTGTTAGGTAACTATATAATTATTTGTTTTAATCTATCTTTCTCGGGGGAACTTTTGTTCGGGGGGGGGGGGGGGGGGGATTAAGGGGGATTCCGTGAAGCATGAGAAATTCCCAATTTGGTATAAGCTGTTTCCCCATTGATTCGTGCGTAATATCGAGCCATGTTTATCCGTAAGTTTATCCAGCGATCGGCTTACTACATGCATAGTAAAGTTATGGTTTTCGGACGGTTCAGACGTTGTTTGTCCTCCCTGGCACAAAAAAGCTAGATACGCTACTGCCGGGGGACAGATTTGGGGGGGGGGGGGGGGGGGGTTACCTTTTACATTGGGCTCAACGCAACTATTGGCACACCCGCAAGTGCACGGCTAGACTGCTCAACCTGCTAGTTCGTGTAGTTAGCAGACGTAAACAGTCCGCCCGCGCATATCATAGAACAGAACACGCTACACGAGCTATCCAAACATGCACCCAGCAAGACCAGCCAAAACTTACGTCTTCACAGCTCGATGGCGCGCTTGCATCATCGCCAGCCGGCTACGCGCTGTCCACAATGCTAGCTCCGTATATATTATATCGCTGAGGGTTCCTTCCTCCATGATGAGATACACGAGTTTTAAAACATGGGGGGGGGGGGGGGCATTTGATATTGTGTCCCCCACCCTTCAGAACGTGGGGGGGGGGGGGACGTGTCCCCCTGTCCCCCCAGGATTGACGCCCATGATTGCTTGCCACGACCCCGAGCACAATACAACTTGTACTCGTCTCAGCATCAACAGTTTTACCGCCAATCATATCAAAACCAGGAAGATTTTGCGGGCATAATTTTGGTCTGTGCTTGGTTGGATAAATGAATTTATTTTTTATACATTTATCTTTGTTTCAGGACCATTTATAGCACTTGCTACTTTGTCTTAACGTCACTGGTAAATTATTGATTCATTTTCGTGCTGTAAACTGTTAAAACCCCTTGAGCACGGTATTTTACGGGAGACGTCGGGGTGTTGCAGCGGTTCTGGCAGCCAAATCGAACCGCTACAATGTGTTTATGCAGTCAAGCATGACATACACAATAATCCAACAATGGATTGAAACTGCACAAACAGCGGCCAGTGGCGTCACCCGGCCTGGTGACACTGCTTTTTGGCGCCCTAAGGCGTCATCCTTACGCGCGCAAGGGGTTAACAAAGCTTTCATGTTGCTAGATTGTGTGGAACTTCTATGGCGCCACTGGGAAGTTGGAGTTTGTGGGAGATATTGCTTGGCCTGGCGGGGCCACAGGACCTCCACCCGACACCCCATTCTGTGGCTTTGACAATGAGAATCCTGCTTGCCAACCAGAAGGTGGGTAACAAACTGGTGATGTTTCTGCAGCAGTTACACTCTTGACTCCGGCGCAACAGAACCTTTAAAGTTTCACCGAGGCTCTGGTTGCAGCTCAGTTGAGTAACTAGATGGGTAGGGATGGGGAAGTCCCAGTGGGAACCCTTCTTCTTCCTCTTTTCCCCTAGAAAATCCGAGACTCCAAAATTCTCGTCAGTCCGTCCTTCCGTTCATTTGTTTTATAAAATTCTATTTTTTTTATAGAATCGATTGAAGGGACGCCATGTGTCATGTTGTCTGTTGATATGTGTTTTGTTTGTACATATGTACGGGGTCACTTTTTAACAAACAATTTTACAATTGTCCCGGAAAATCCGGATACGCATGTACCCACATCATCAATCTTGCATGTACATGCCTGTCGTAAGCAGTAGCAATGGACTCCCACCACAACAACGGTCGTTCTCCCGACTTTTCCCTCTGAGAACCGAACCCGGCAACCGCCACTGTTGCAGCTGTAGTTGCAAGAGCTATTACAGCTGCCGTTGACGCGACTTTCGATTCTGCTGCAAAGTGCTGGTACTATTGCTTCTGTTGTTGCGGCTTGTCTCCACGGATAATCTACTTGTATCCCTATTGGAATTGAAATTGGAATTGGAATTGGAATTGGAATTGGAATTGGAATTGGAATTGGAATTGCCACGATTAAGGTCCTTATTTAAAAAAACAAAAAACGTGTACAAAACCAATGCCGCTCCCTTCCATAAGTATAAGCAATATAAGAGGTCCCCGTCAACCAAAACCACTCCTGAAAATCTCGAATGACTCTTAAAAGGTTATTCTACAGGCACCGCATGCATCGTTGTTATATTTCACTGTGAACATTATACCAGAAAAATATGTTGATTTACTTTTTTCTAAAAAGCAAATTTGTCACTGTTTTTTCAAAAGATAAAACCGCAAGTTTGACGTTAACCATCACCGTAGCATGCTGTATCCTAATCATCGGCCTTGCGGGTATTTTGATAGCGTACAGGTGAGTGTGGACATTTTAGTTACATGTAACAGCGAAAGACTTGGCAGTGATTTCAAAAGGGCTGTCAAAAATATCACAAACCAAATGTTCCCTCGTTTATCGTTAAGAAAAGTTGTGTATATCACTTAAGGGTATTGACGTGGAAGCGTAGGCTAAGTCCTTGGCATTCCTTTTATACAGCGAAACCATCCAATACACCGACGTTATTGGCAACTTATTGACTTCTGAAGGCGGATGGTGTTTTCGGATTTTGTGCGGTTGTTCCCGTGTCTGACGTATTAAGGGATGTAGTGGCAAAGCTAAAGAACAGACCCGAAACCTTCCCAAGGCTAGCCATGCCCGTAGAAGACAAACAAAGAATTGCTTTGAATTTTGCCATTTTTAAGCAAATTGGTTTACAGATACTACAATGATATTACTAGGAACCATCGCAGACTTCACCATGCATAGGCATAGTCCATGCATAGTCCTGATACGTAAAAAGATAATTACACGAAGTAGAGAACGAGATCAAGAAAGGCAAGGCTTTCAATCCCTCTTTTGAACACCGAACCATACTTTACTGATTTCAATATTATCCCGTCAAGGGCCCTCCACTGTACAGCAATGAATAGACCCTAAGCAAAACCAATTTTGCCCACTAATTCAAAAAGTACTTCTACTGATTAAATCACGACTTCGAAAGCAGTTGCTTTGTGTGGATATATTAAACCTGCAAGGATCTATACCCGTAAGAATAGATATGTCCTTGTGTAGGCCTTGACTTGTTAATTAGATTTCTTTGTACTACGATATTTCTTTGTACTACGATATTTCTTTGTACTACTAATCCTATATGTCTGATTATACAGTGCTAAGCCGCAATACAAAATGTCAAGGATCCCAGAAACAAATAACGTTCGGTATAGTGATTATTATGCAGGGCTTACACTTTCAACACAGGGTAGCCGTGCCATAGTTGACTTTAATAAGCTGTGACATTGCTTCCCCAGCGAGTGGTCGCCGCTGCCCTAATGTTAGCCCCAGGTCCGACTGACCCGGCCGGTTGGTAGTACCTGGTAAAGGTCGGCCGGTTGGTAGTACCTGGTAAAGGTCGGCCGGTTGGTAGTACCTGGTAAAGGTCGGCCGGTTGGTAGTACCTGGTAAGGGTCCCGATCTCAGGGTAAGAGTAAAGATCCCAAGCTATGGGTAATAGCAGGGTACACTGCAAAAACTCTGGTGTTAAATTTCTAACACTAAACTGGTGTAAACGTTTTGGTGATTCTTTTGGTGTTAAAATAACACCAATTTATTCAAACGTGCAGGCAGAAACTTGAATAACTTGGTGTTAAATAGTTCTGGTGTTAAAAGGTTACACAACGTGCGCATGTTCGAAGATCCAGCAATCCGATTGGACGGCATCACTTCTTTGTGTGGTATGGTGGGGAAATTTAGTTCAGAAAAGTAACGTTAAATTGTTGTTTCGTCCAAAAACACAATTTCTTGACCATAATGTGTAATTATTCAAACAATATTCCACAACAAAAATTTAGATGTTGTGTAAACATAAATAAAGAATCGCATTACATCGCCTTCGTATTCAAATATTGAAATTGTTTATGGAAACCATGACTTCAGCATGGTGGAAAAATGCTAAATATACAGCTAAATTGCGACAATATGCACTTTGTAGTGCAAGTAGGTTACCGTAGCATCTGTACACTCTACCATAATAATGTATAATAAGTGCATTTCGATTAGTCTGGTTCCCACTTAAAGGAAACATGCTTCTCAAATTAACCGGATCACATTTTATTTCATAAATATATTCATTTATATGTATTAAATGTAAATTAAAAACCAAACTGGTTCAAGTGAAGTTTTAGTGTGATTATTTGCCGCTCAAATATTTACCCCCCCTTTTTGAAATTTGTTGAGAATCAAATTGAGGGCGCTGTTCGTGACGTAGACCGAGGCACCGAAATTCATGGATCGACTCGATAGTCTGGACCCGGCCCGTATACACACACTAGGTCTACACGTGCAATTTCGTAAGTTGCAACAACAACTAACATCGAACTTACCCTGATTTTCTCCCTTTTAGCGAAGGCTCCTCGGGGAATGGGCCGTTTAACTGCATTTGCCTATATCTTACTCACATCTGGGAACTTTGTTGGGATGGCAGTGGACTTGAGCATATTTTTAATGGTCATCCCAAAGGATTTGAAAATACCAGTATCGAAACACGACGGCTCAAAGTGGTGGCTACATAACGCTGAGAAGCTGCTGGGGCCGGACCACTACTACGCTCTTGTCACCTTCACTTTCGCCGTCCAAATTATCCGATATTTCGCATCAGTTGGAAATAAATGAAGGCTTACTCCATCCGTCGTTGTTTTGCTGCACCCAGCAGCCACACACCTTGTCGGCATGGCCGAAAAACACTATATTTTGCTTAGATTTTGGACGAAGAATTTTCGCCGTACAATGTACACACAATGCATACCCGTGATGAATGGGTAATGTGCCTCGATCTACGTCACACACTTATGTTAATGAGGGTCCCACTCAGGGGGCGGAATAGCTTGGACAAACATTTTCAAAAATTGTTTTCTCATATTTAATCTGGGAAATAATTGTCTCTGGACACAAAATATCATTGTCAAGATAATACTTTATTGTTTTAAGCAGGAATAATGCAATATAAATCCTAAATCATGTTTCCTTTAAATCATTTCTATAAATTTGCACTTACTTTCTGCCTGGAATTTCCAGTAAAAATACGCCTCTTATTTTTTTTAGAGTACATGTAACACCAAGTATACTGCAAATTTACACCGATTTCTGGTGTTATACAGTTACACCATGTTTGGTGTTGGATTAAATTAACACCAACTTTTGGTGTCAATTAACACGCTGGGTGTTGTCCTATATAGATACCGGGAAAAAAATCAAATTTGACACCGTTGGTGTTATTTTTAACACCCCAGTTTTTGCAGTGTAGAAGAGCTCTTTATCATTGGCTAGCAATTCCTCAAGGAGATGGACACTCCGAAAAACAAACCAAAGCAAGAGGAGCTCTCATCCTTGGTTAGAGGTCCTTCCAGCAGATTGATACTCCGAATAAGTAAGCTGCGCGCCTGCTGAGGCCGTTCTACACGTGGCAGCAATTGCTCCTGTGAGATTAAGAACGTCAGCAGGCGAGAGGGTGTGGAAAGGATTGCACAACCAAGCCCGTAGACTTGGAGGGGAGGGGAAGGGGGTGGTTCGGGGGTTCGAACGAACCCTCCCGCTAGATGACTAGTTCCGCTCAGAAATATATAAAACAAATCCGCAAGTCACTATAACTCACATTAAAAGTACATGTATCACTGAATGTTCTACTTTAATATGGTCAATGCAACTTGTACGACGCTTAAGCATTTCGTGGTATGTATTTATGCATGTGCTCACAATGTTGCGCATATGCAAAAAGTTCCACTTTGGGGTCTGACGACCCCCCTCCCCTAGTCTCGGGGCAGGCAACGGGCCTGACAACCACTCCACACTTGAAACCTTCCCTGTGCTGATCAGGCAGACAGGCTTCGCCGAACTAGGCAAGGTAAGTCCACCCACTATAGGGCCTATACCAGCTTCTTCCAAGTCCTGCGGCGATGGAGAAATGGTGACAGGAACAGGCAGTGTATGCTCGCCTGCTGGAAGCTCCTAGCTGACAACTCTGCAAGCAGGCGGCTGTGGGGTGATGGTCGTCCACTGTAGACGCAGCGAGACAGATGCGGTGCCCGTATCCTCCCACAGCGACAGAGCAGCCATTTTTAGGGACATCACTGCTCTCCCCACCGGGGACGGGGGGAGATAAAATGATCCCTAGACAAAGCATGTCTCACGTAGTACTCGGCAGGTGGCCGCACCTGCCTGGTCGCAAGAACCTGAGCGGTCGCAAGAACCAGGTGAATTTCAAGTCGCATCTTTTGACCCTTTGGAGCTTGGAATGTCCGCACTTTGGTGGACAGAGACAATGGACATGAACGCCGGACAGCACTTATCGCAACGATGCTTGATCCATGGAGGTATTAATACCTCCATGCTTGATCCAAATAGGCATTGCATAGGCATAGCAGCTCTGAGCCAAACAAGGTTTGCTGGTGAAACACAGCATGACGAAATAGGGGGAGGCTACACCCTCTACTGCACTGGCAAGCCTGAAGACCCCCCGCGAACCTCTGCTCATAACGGATTGACGACATTGTGTCTTAAAGCTTGCCAGGGACTCGTTTGCCACGGTGATCAGCTGCTATGCCCTTACAATGACTAATCCGATGAGCTTAATCATACTATTTCTGAAGTTTACCGAAAAGACAAACGTACCACCCTTGGTGATTTTAATGCCTGTGCGGGCGTGGACTACTCCGCATGGCCAAGAGTACTTGGACACCACGGCACTGGCAGGTGTAATTTAAACGACCTCCTCCTGCTGTCTCCCTGTGCTTAGTCTGGGTTCAAGACGACAGTGATCGATAATGGATCGTGTAGCGTCGCTATTATTCGTTCCATGCAGTGCGCCCTCTGACGGTACGATTAGACCAACTCATGGGCCCGCACTATCGTCTTGGGAATCCTGCAAAATGTGGGCGCGGCTGTAATATGCAAATGAGTTTGTCTGTGTTAATATTCATAACCTTCGAACAACATGGCGCTTCATGCAGTCGGCGACGATTGTGTCTGGTTTGTGGGAAGAAACCGAAGATCGTATGCGCCGCGTATAGCTAGTACAGTTATACCATCCCACCTCCATGGTTATACTAGGATCTTTGGAAGGAACAAATAACATGCAAAACATATGTCTCTGTTAAATAAACGTGAAATTTATGGTTTTTATTGGGGATTTTGTTGGGATTATACTTCTCCAGTGCATCACGTTACGTGTGTGATTCATGTCACAAGACCTAATACTCAAAGCACTGTCGAGAATCACGGACGCATTTTTAAAGTGAAATTCGTACTTTGAAATTCAATATGAATTGCCACACAGGCTGGCCTGGGGGATAAGGGTATACAATTATGATGTTTTTAAATGTCCCTATTTCCATTCATATTTGCCTCAACCACTCTTTCCTATTTGCCCCAGTAGCTGGATGTGAGATTCGCCATGAGCCTAGAGCTGGAATTTTCAAGCTAAATACAGGTCCATTCAAATTGGAAAGAAATACAACAGTGCAGAATTTCGTTTTCACTTTAGAGCCTGACCGCAAACTCGTACTCCGATTGTACTGAGACAGACTACGACTGCAGGAATTCCCGTCCTCGATCGACTGCTAAAAAAGGGCCTCGATCGGGGAGCGTCCTTCTTCAGCACCTCGTCGGTCAGGCTTTATCCAAAGCCAACTTGAGAGGTTTTGTGCAATATGATACTAATACGCTCGGCTGTGACTAGTGATTTGGAAATTGGAGGCGAAGTTGTTCTTGAAATCAAAACAGAGAGGCACAAGTTGAAAAATTAAGTGTTTACCGTCCCGAACCCAGTCGGGAAACACACCATGAAGGAAGGAGCACAAACCCTTCCTCCATGAACACACGAAACGGTCGTTCCCAGTCACAGTTGCTTGTAATTATTGTGCGATAATCGCGTATCGCATATCGCGCGCTCGGTGACGTGACAGTATGGCTCGCCGGGCCAGCATGTTTACATGCATGAGCCCAAGATCCCGACCCGTTAATATATTCAGGTCATCACATAATTCATAGGCATGTACGTTTTGCGATCGCTGATTGGCTCCCTAAGAAAGCCTAGGGAAATATAAAGAAAAAGTTAAACCGCTGGTGCAGGATTCCCAAGACGATAGTGCGAGCCCATGAGTTGGTCTAATCTTTAATACCGTCAGAGGGCGCACTGCATGGAACGAATAAACGCGACGCTACACGATCCATTATCGATCACTGTCGTCTTGAACCAAGACTACTCTGTGCTCAGCATGAGTTGTCCGTCACGAACACCCTCTTTCAACAGGCGAACAAATATAAAAACAAATGGATGCACCCTCGCTCAAAGAAATGGCACATGTTGGACTATGCGACCATTCGCCAAAGAGACAGACGCTATGTGCACATCACCCGCTGCATGAGAGGAGCTGAGTGTTGGTCAGATCACCGACTAGTAGAAGTAAGATGAACATCCAACTTGCTCCTAAGCGGCAAACAGCAAGGGAGAGACCAATCAAGATACTCAACATCGGCCACCTCTGTGTTGCCAAGAATAATCTATGCGATATCATCTGACATCCTTGGTTTTGTCGAGCGCAGTCACCAAAGACTGGTTCGATGAAAATGATCCTAAAATTAACAAGCTACTCGATCTGGAGACACCAGAACCACATCTCTGATAATGGGTGTTGCATTAAGAAAGAAAAGTATCAGCAAAGTAAGCAGCTAGTTCAGCACAAACTCCGCTAGATGAAGAACTCCTGATGGGAGAGAAAATCTGAGGAGCTACAAGCTGCTGATACTCATGACATGAAGGTATTCCATCATGGTCTTCGAGCCGTGTATGCACCAAAGGCTATAGATTCAACACCAGTCCGGAGCTTGGACCAAATCACCCTTCTGACGGGAACAAACCGGACATTCTTGTTAGCTGAGCAGAGCATTTTTACACCCTTTTGAATAGGGAGTCCACTATCTCCGATAATGCGATCGCAGCCCTCCCTCAATGGCCGGAAAACGAATCCCTTGCTGATGCGCCAACCAATGCTGAGACAGAAAAGGCATTGAAGCAGACAACATCTGGTAGATGGTATACCAGCCGACATCTACAAGAATGGAGGTAAGGCACTCACAGATAGACCGACTTCCTTATTCCAGTCCATCTGGCAGAAGGGCGAAGTTCCTCAGGACTTCAAGGACGCCTCTATAGTACACAAGAGCAAAAGGGGAAAGAACATCATGGACAACAACCGTGGAATATCCCTCCTCTGTATAGCAGGCAAGATCCCCGCCCGCATCGTCCATGTCACCGACACCATCATTCCCGAGTCACAGTGTTTCTTCCGCGTCGGCAGGGAACAAATGACATGGTCTTCGCAATCCGCCAGATGCAAGAGAAGTGCCGAGAGGAAAAAAGAGAACTTCACATTGTGTTTGTACACCTCACCAAAGCCGTTGACACCGTGAGCAGAAACGGCCTTTGGAAGATCCTCCGTAAGTTCGGCTGCCTTGAGAAGATGATCCCTCTGATCTCGTCCTTCACAATGATATACAGGGTAGAGTGTTGGAAAACGGAGAGGCCTCAGAACCATTCTCAGTTGCAAATGGCGTGAAGCAGGGCTGTGTAATACTGTAGCGTTGACTGTGCGCGGGACTATAACACACCTGAAATCAGAACTTTGGCACACTTTCTCTGGGTTTGAGAGGGCTCTGGCCGTTTATTCCACCACGAAAACACACAAAGACTTTACAGATATTTCCGGTATTTGCACATTGCTTGTTGCTCATGGCAACGGGCAACGGAACATGGCAACGGAACATGGCAACTGCGCGTGCGCCGCCCGGCAACGGGTCCCCTCGGTCAGCCAGCAGGGGCTCCGCTGCAACAGCTCCGCTGTGGTGCTGTGCTGGTGCCCTCTACCGGCCGGTCAGCTGGGGCTCCACCGCAACGGCTCCGCCGTGACGCGTGGTGCCGTGCTAGCGCCCTCCGCAGACCGACCGGCACCGGCGCTACAATACATTTACACTTCACCATTTGTCATATGAAATTAATCGTTATCGCATCATTCGCTCAATTCCTTATTTTGTTCATGGATAAAATAATTAACTCCGCCGGCCATGAAATTAATTCGGCGTAATATTACATACCGGTAGCTGTCACTGCCGGCTTCTGCTTTTGATCCACGTGGTATTGTCGCAAAAAAACGGGGTGGTTTCTTTTTTGTTGATATTTTTGGAAGGCATTACGATCTGTGCATGAAATGACATTCCCTTCGACAAAGAACACCATGAATCTGAGATGCGAAATCTGGAAAGCCAATTCACGCCGGGTTTGCTGCAAGATGAATCCACGTATCCTGTCAAAGCCTTCATAAAAAGGAGATCTTTATTGCAACTGCCCGTACCAATATGAAAATGCCAAATCTTGAGAGAATCATGCACTGCGATTTTGTTTTACCTGAATACATTTACACTGTTAAAACGCTGTTTACACTTTTTAAACAACCCGGGTTGTTCATGTTCCCAGCTTAAACAACCAATAAAGTTGTTTAAGCAGGGCACATTAACAACCTGATGATCAGCATTTTAACAGTGTAGGTCAGCTTCTTTGCCAGGTTAATAAATGTCCATCTCATTTTAAGTTGGCTATTCTAGAACGAAACTTCAACATTTTGGTGTTTATAATAACATGCTTATGGAAATTCCATGAGCCAAGGCGTAATGCAGTGTCATTCAAGGCGCAAAGTCGGTCTCTCTATAGATTTGTCTACAAATTGAATGACACGATGTCCATTGCATGTTGCCTTAATTACACTGTAAACAACTGTCCTGGAATCTCCAGGAAGCTTTGGAAGCCAGTACCATCCCGTAAAAAAACCGGTAGCCTTGGAATGACGGCGCAAACTTATTTAACTACTCACGAACACTGTAATCTTTCGTTAATGTCCATTGTTGCTATTCCCTTAAAAATACCGGTTATCCCTGTTATTATTGTACAAATTCGCGTTCATTTAAGTGCCCACAAAAAAAATCCGTGTTAAAAAAGGAACTTAATATTGGAAGCTATAGGATGTCAGTAAGTAACTTCAAATTTAAAGTTATGAATGAAATGGGAACTAGACTATATGGAAGTAACCTACTACACACGACTATGGCTAAAAACATATAAATGTCAACGTAACGGTAACCTACCTTACACAACTAACTTAAAAGGGACACATTGCCTTCAAATGTCATGAAATTTTGCTGTTTGGAAATGTTCCATATCTTTTATAAGAGTTGATCATGCAAAAAACACGAATAATGTGTTGTAATTAGTGAGTAGTGATTACAAAAAAAAAATTGGCCGCTGCCCCCTGACCCACGAAACATATTTCCATAGTAAATACCACCGTCTAAATAATGCGCAAAATACGCTGTAAGAGTCTTTAGGCTGGCGCCGCAGCCAGTGGCCTTGTGAACCTATCAGATGATCGCCAGGTACAATTCTCTACCTCGCGACACATATCGCCAATGCTGCGCGCCGTGCCACATCACAGTACATCAACATTGATCAACAGAACGTACTTCAACCAGATGCGACTGGAAATACGACTGGTGAACACGCTCCGCCATTTTGTGGAGTCAAAAATTTGGTTCTACAAAATGGCGGACCGTTATTTGTCACGAAATTAAACAAAAACCACGCAATTTGAAGGGATAGTTATGTGAATCTTTATATTCTACTTTAAAAAAAGCTTCCCAACCATATCCATTTATGTTTTATAGCCCAAATCGCAAAATCCAAAGCAATGTGTCCCTTTAAGCTTTATACTAATATTCAGTTTATCCCGCCGTGATGAAGTTACGGTTTCCCATGAGCAATTTCGACATTTAACACGAAAGGAGATTTAATGAGATCCTTCACCTAGTTTGCAAAAAATCTAGATTTTATTGTGGAATTTTACGGTCAAGAAGTTGTGTTTTTGGACTAAACATTGCAACCGAACATGGCTTTTTGTGAACACAAATCTCCTCAGTTCTGATTGGTTAGACCGCAACGTCGAAAATCAATTAAACCTAAAATACGGTTTGTTTGTTTTTCCGGGGGTGGAAACCCGGTTATTTTACTCTTTTTTTTTTTTACAGTGGAACTTTGCAATAGAGTAGTAGAACATTCGTCCCTAAGCATATGACAAATGATTATCAGAAACGTCCCGTTTTCAGAAAAATAGGCCAGAATATAAAAATATAAAATGGCGAGCTTGAGGTTGATGTTCCCTATACCGGCTTTCAAATGTATCTTGATTTATCTGTGTTCTCCCACGCAGAAAGATGAAGTGGAATGCAGAGATTCAAAGCAGGGCGTGGCAAATAAAATGGGAGGAGCTGGTACAAAGTGACCACACCCGAGGACTGCCCATGAATTCTTCATTTTCCTTTGTAAGTTTCGAAAATGAGGAAAATGTATCCCACGCAATGACTGCTCGCCCTAGTTTGACACTCTAAACATTTTGTCCGATTCATCTGAGGTCTAAAATCTGGTATATAGCCCACAAGGCACTTGAAATGATTCAAATGGGCAAATTGCACCATGTATATCACCCCAACCTCCTCCAATACCAGATTGTATTACATCTTGTAACTGAAATGATCGGACAGTTTGTTTTTAGAGTATGCGTAATCAATTTCACATCTCATTTTTTATCTCAAGAATGTAGTAGGTCAACCGATTACATGCCAGTAGATATTGATGTTTGCACTGGAGGGGGACGCACGACACTTCATCAAACGCATGGCGTCTTAACCCTGCGTGCAGCACCCCCCGAAAAATGACTCGGACGCACCAAGGTGCTGCTCCGGAAGGCACTTTCTAAAAGCATGGACATGAAAGAGTCACAGACTTAATAGGTTTTTTTGTGGGTGAAAGCAGCTGTTGTTTACCGTCTGTCACTGGGCTAGCAGTAGAATGATTGATAGTTTCCTTTATAATAGCCGACTACACCGCCAGCTCAAATGACCGTGGTTTGTTTACAATGAATGGGGTTTGTACGCAAACCATTGGGGCTTTGCTATTGGCCCCTATTTTTTTTATTCTGGCCGGTTTGGCTTGTTAATAATTTCGACATTAAAGGTGACTATATAGAGGCCCTCAGACTAGGGGGTTCGATTGAAGATTACGTGAAGTTTGAGCGGAATTAGCCCATACGTAAATAACAAAAATACAAAAACGTGCCTCACCAAACAGGCACTTGGCTGCACGCAGGGATTTAAACGGATAGAATACATACACCAGATATCATCAGCCATCAATTGTTTTCCGACAGGCTATCAAACGCAGGGAAAGTCAGCACAAATTTACACAATAAACTCTTATCAGTGCAATGTGAACATCTTTTGTGTCAATAATACTTCAGAGCTAAGGACGTACGTCTAAACAAAAACATTAACGATGTCATTTTTGTTTGGCTTCAAATACTGGAATCCGGTGCAAAGAAATAACATTATATTATTTTATCACAGGGAAGCGTATCTTTAAAAAATGAAGAAGGAAAGCAGATATTTACAACCACGGCATTTTATCAGGTGGGTTTGTCAGTTTGAAGGAAACTGTAATTTGATTTTGATCTCTCCTAGATTGTCAGTGTCTTTGTTTGGGGGTGGGGGTGGGGAGGCGCTGACAATCGGGGAAACCGCTAACTTAGGGCAATATGCAGAGCGCCGGTATGGTATTCTGGAGGTCGCGGGTTCAAATCGTGCTTGGCTGCTAGTTTTCTTTGATATTCACTTTGAAAAAATCATTCAAAAGACCTAGTCAGTTTCCCTTGTGATCGTCAAGTTTGGGCACGATCCCTGGCAATACGGTATTATGGGTTTTGACTTCTGACCCGCCCCACCCCACCCCCCAACACTGACAATCCGGGAGATCTCAAACATATACAGGGCTCAGTTGGTAGTGCGCCGGTACAATATTCCGGAGGTCGCCGGCTCAAAACCCGCTCCTGCCAGTTTTCTTTGTTCACTTTGAAAATTTGATTGTAAATGAATAAATTACCAAGAACTACGAGGTAGTGGAAATATAGGCTCTATTGAGTTTTATCAATGTGTAATAATTGCACGCATTAAAAACAGAAAGAGTCTGTTTTGACCTTTTAATTTACTGGGGCCTATTGTTTTATATTTGGGGGAGTGGCGTATAACTGTCATCAATCAAATAATTGGTAGTATTGTAAATGTCTAATTGTGTTTGTTCAACCAAAGGGACGAACTGTTGCTGTCAAGACGCTTGACAATAATCATGTAGACCTGAACAAGAATCTCCTCATCGAACTCAAGCAGGTTTGTAAAAGGGTGTATTTCTCCAGTAGCTTATAACCTACACAAAAATAGTATGAGTATTCAGACGCACTAATTCCGGCTATATTTGACTCCAGAATGACACAACAAAGTGCAAAGTTGTAAACTTCGCGGTTTACGTGTCATTCTGGAGTCATGCCCGGAATTAGTGCGCCTGTTCACACTACTCTGAACTTACCCGGGTAATCTATTACTCGGGTAGTTGTCATTACCCAGGTAGAAACTAACCCGGAGAATCGGTTTCACACTACAAAATTAACCCCGAATTTCGGTCGATTCACAACAAGGGCGCCGCCAGCGGCAAGCCGGGAAAAGGCCAAATTACGCAGTGCATCGTGGGGAAAAGTCGACATCGCAAAACCGGAAGTGGGTATCGCCAATGCATCGACCGTACTTCTTACACCCCTTCTCCGCTAAATATATCAACTCTTCCCTCTTCTTTCCCGCACAAGATATTCCCCGATTAGTCAAAAATGTCTTTAACTCATCCACTCGCATTCGCGCGAAATCCATACTGCTGTACTGTCCACCATCTAATACAACATGATAGACGCGATGTCGACCCCGAAAGTGGGAAATTGGCCTTTCCCGGCTTGCCGCTGGCGGCGCACTGTCGATTCACAACTCAGTGCGCCGCCAGCGGCAAGCCGGGAAAGGCCAATCCCCTGTGATTCTTATTAATACAAGGTAAATGGAAATTCGACCCAACGGGCCCGTCATCTGTTGTGTCATGATTTACCTCATGTTGGACATATCTGCAAAGGCTAAAACATTATCCTGGGCCCATATCAGGAAACGACAATTTTAAAAATGGTCCGACAAATTGGATACGTCCCCAATAACAGAGCCTTCATCCGGCCTTTTAACGCATCCGGCCTTAACGATTGTGCACGTGCACCAATCCTGTTAGAGGTTCCGGTAATGATTTGCACAAAATATAGTACAAACATATTTATACAAAATAAAACCTACATATATAGTGTATATATTTACAACTGCAGTGCACAATTAATTAGCTGTAGTACATGTATATACCTAGTGGTGAGAACGACGAAAAAGGACCAATGTGTCTGCCGCCACTGGTTCCCTGACCTGAAGATTCCCTGACGTCTAAATCTTAGGTCAGGTAGCTACCACGGTTTATAATAGATCATGACGTAGTGTTTAGTCCGAGTGACGTCAGTGGCATCATTCAAATTTAATATTCTTTCAAAATCCAGTCGACAAAATACTGCAAGAGTGTGGCATTGATATTTCAGTTTTTATATACAATTGAGAATTCAAATTTCAGGATCTGTAACGGGTCTGACAGACATTTTGTTATTGCAACATCAACGTAAACAGCCGAATGTTACCGAAAAGAAGTTCGGAAAACTTTCGGAAATTTTCGGAAAGTGCCAGAATTCTGCCACTTTTCGTCACGTGACATTGGCGGCTACCGGACTAAATATTTATCAGAAATAGTCAGAATATTTTGGGCTGGGAACCAGACTAATTACAACACATTCACATCGCTCTGTTGCACGACGATAGCCTACAACACGGACGTATATAAGTAACCTGCACCCGATTTCATAAAACTCATCGTAACTTACGTTGCATCGCAATGCTGCGCGCGACGCGTCATGCGATTCATTTTACAATCTAGTTTAGCTACAATACATGTACGATTTTTTTCTGAGCAAGCACAATATTACCAGCTAACAGCCGTCGGGAAGTTAAAACGGCCCGGTCTGGGTTCCGGGTTATTAGAGCCTGTCGTGCTTTTTATTATTAAAATAGTGCCCAGAAAATTCTGTAGACAGGGTAAACTCCCTTCAGTGAATTCCTTCAATTTTAAAATAACGAGAGCATTTTCCACGAATGACTCGTTCCTCCCTCAAAATATAACAAATTTCATTATGTATAAGTAGGCCTACATCCCAATTTAGTTTTCTTTAAATGAATGATGTGTTGAATTTTATTTCCAACACGTTCCACTACCTTGTCAGTGCCTTCACGGGTGAAACGATATCGCTGAAATACCTCGCTGTTCGTTAAATTGTTCAAAGGATCGTGCATATCCCTAAAAACCCACTCCCTCATCAATTCCCGTCTCGCTTCGCGGTCTGCCAAGAGCATAGGCGCCATCGATACGTTTGTGTAAAGTTACAACCACCCAAAGACACGTCGTAACTTACGACGCGTTTCAAACCATTGCCAAGGAACTTGCAATGCATTCAGCGCAAGTTTCGTGAAATGGACCGTATACGACGCTTCGCCAGTTGCGACGCGTTACGCGTATAATCAATCCAGGTGAAAAGAGAACACACGCGTTCCAGTGCAAAATCAGCTTTTCGTTAATTTTATTTATGTACCAAAAAGGTCGTAACTTCTGCTTCATTTGGGAAGGTTTATGGGTCGGGGACACTTATCAGAGTGGTATTTCGAACATTATTTTATTTTTAAATTTTTGCGAAACGTGCAGCAGATACTAGGCTAGTTGAGGGTTAGCATCACTGTATAAACCAACGGATAACACTTTTTGAACACTTCAACGCGTTAATATTAATACTTTACACGTAAAGGTATAGGAGGCGTTGCACGCGATTAACACTAAAACACGTTTAAATAGGAGTTGGTCTTAATGATTATCAACATTCCAAAGTGTTAATATCTACCTAAATTGACACTTCAAGCGTTGATAATCATCAAAACCAACGCCCATTTTAACGTGTTTTAGTGTTAATCGCGTGCAACGCCTCCTATACCTTTACGTGTAAAGTATTAGTATTAACGCGTTGAAGTGTTAAAAAGTGTTATCCGTTGATTTTTACACTCGCCATGGCGTGTGTATCACCATTCTAATTGTTGGTAAAAAATGACACTAGCAGGCCTTCAGGAACAAATTGTACAAAAAAAGATGTTAAGTGCTGATGAATTGCACTCTGACTGCACACCAAGTAAACTTAAAAAAGAAAAGGGGATGTACCAATTCCCCGCCCCGTTGCGCTACTATTGTGAACTTTCATCAGCTGGTTTTTGAATCACCAGATGCGTGATTTGGAGCATCCCAATCTGGCGCGTTTCATCGGACTGTGTGTGGATGTACCCAATGTGTCTATTATCAACGAGTACTGCACAAAGGGGAGCCTCGTGGTTAGTACGACTATATTTTCAATCTTGAAACAAGCGTTACCCTGTGGCGCCTGTGTGTCAGGTAAACTTTGACCAGGGAAAAGTTTACTTTATCGAACTACACAGATCTAAAGTTTGTTTGATGAATTCAGTTGGAAAAGGTGTTTGAACCAAACTAATCATCAACATGTTTGTCTAAAATAATGTACTTTTATGACAGTGAAGCGATGACATACTCAACAGCCACAGAAATATATATAGAATGGTTACAGGTTAGCAACATACAGATAACTTTAGCAATAAATTCATCCCTATTTTGTTCTAAAAAAATACCTGACCCCGTACGATTAATATCTACGACTTCAGTGACTACATTCTCATGAATTGTGACTAGACAATTTTGCAAGAAGAGATCGATCAAAAGAGCTTCACCAGTAACCCATGCCAACTCGACACCAACGAAATCAAAATGAAAGTAATATCTTAGCAGGTTGACATTTGGGTTTGAAACCACCATGCGCGAACTATGCCAAATGAATTCTTCTTCAGTTGCCCATGCCAAGTGTGTGTAATTAGCATTCAGTTTTTATCATTAATACTGTTCTTGGTCATATTGGTTAACTGCAGGATATTCTCCAGAACGAAGCAATTAAACTCGACTGGCTTTTTAAATACTCACTCATCAGTGACGTCATCAAGGTAAAAACGATCATCTTTTTATAAATTTCCTAAGGTAAAATCCCTATTAACTGGACACTAGCTAAAAGCTGTCTCTGAAGTATATTGTTACTGGCATTACAAAAGTAAACGTTACCTATAGCATCACCCTTTGATTGTCAAAACCTGTGCGCACAATTATGCTGCACATTGGTCGAGAATGCATTTTAAAGGTATTTCCTATTGAACTTTAATTTCAGCAAACACATTCCGAATAAGACTAAAGTAATATATTCAACAAATTTCGATTAAATGAAATGGGCAAAATTGCTTTTTTCAAAGTGAAAACTGTTCTCCCTATTTTTGTCTATCCTTTTTTATTAGCTTCCGTTGCATCTTCCACTTTTTCCTACTTTTATTTCCGTTATGCACACTTTTGTGGAAAACGTGGCTTATTCTCTTTTTAAACTACTTGAAAATATTTCAATCCATTTGAATCGTATTGCAACGTACGACATCGAACTCGTACGCGAATAATGAAGTACCCGACACAAACGTATCAAATTTATTACAATTCGAGCACTGCGAATCTAATCAGTCGAAACGAAATATCAATTTTAAGTCGAAACTTACAGAACTAGTACTCGAAACACAATACATTTGGACTCCAAGGTTCTCTCTTCCCTGAAAAAGGAACTTGACTACGATGTGCTTTTAATCCGGTTTTCTGCCTATATTATTTTAACCACTTCAATGTACATTTTGGCAATTTCTAGGGGTTGCAGTATATCCATCGCAGTGGCATTGCGGTGCATGGCAGGCTCAACTCCTCCAACTGTCTCGTCGATGGTCGTTTTGTCCTCAAACTCGTCGACTTCGGATTGCATACTTTCAGAGAGGGCGCTACGACATCCCACGGTAACCATGGTCTTATGACAAGTAAGTCTGGCCTGTAAACATTTTTACACACACTTATTCTACAGCAATTTTGATGGCTTCATATTTTGTTAACGCCTTAAGGGAAACATTCAGTGTTCATTCAGCGAACTTGTTTCCAAACATATTACGATGTGTTACAATAAAAGCAAAGTAATAAAGAAGGTGGTCCTTTTATAAAAATTCTTTCACAATACAAGAGGGCGCTATTTTTTGTTATATCACTCCTTGTGAAAAGAGCATAAGAAGAGTACACACATCAGTCTTTCAAATTTATCCACCAACAAAGTTTTGTAGAAATATTGCCCACTACTATTGCCCAAACAAGCTGTTTAACATGAAAATCAAGTAAAGGGGAACCTAGCCTAAGGAAACGTAGAAAAAATGTGATAAATATTTGTTCACAAGAATGGTGACACTGCCGTTTTGCCTTGAATGAGATCACGCTTTGGCTCATGAATATGAAAATTGTAATTAGCATAAAATCATCAGGTTGGAATTTCTCTTTTACTGCTACAGCAGCAGTAAAAGGAGGTGGACAGTCACAGTAGCATATCAAGAAAGGTGTCCTACATGTATTCAAGTCATAACAACTCTATTGCATGGCTTCTTTAAAAACAATATGGAAACTAATAGGCACTGTCGGTGTGATCGGCCACATAATGTCTAGGCCTATATTCATTAGGATTTTGAACTGATTGGCCGCATCGAAAAGAAAAGGCGGTTATATTTCTAATTGATGAAAAAAAAACAAAAAAACAATTCAAACAAATAAACAAAGTTAACAAAAATGTCCCTATAACACATTTCGTGAAATCTGGTCCAGAGCATTTCATTTGTATCCGTATAGAAAGCGTTTCAAATCCACGTGACACAGAAGAATAAATGCAAGTTATTTCACAGAGTTCCAATCACCCGCAAACAAAATTCCTATATATGGCAGCATTAGGCCAATTCGTTCAACCTTTGGTGTTTAAAAGCTTCCCTTGACCCAATTTCCAAGCTTGGAAAGTATCCACCTAGATCGAAAGTTAATACTACACAAGATCCATTACAAAACTTGATTAAGGATAAAGCTTGGTGTTTGAATCACATTTTACCATTCCTTGTGTTTACCAGTGTTGTAGGTCTCGAGACCGGTCTCGGTCTCCAGACCGGTCTCGAGACCAGTTTTTCCTGGTCTCGGTCTCGGTCATGGTCTCGGTACCCCGTGGTCTCGGTCTCGGTACCCCGTGGTCTCGGTATTTTGCTGGTCTCGGTATCGAGACCACCAATATTTTATACAAACAGCACATGTGTAGAATCGACTTGAGATGTATAATTGTGCAGTATATGACAACTTCTTGTTTACAGAATCGATTACAGTACGCTCTACTCGACTAAAGATTTATAAACGTGCAGTACATGACATGATGACAACCTCGTTTCTTTGCCGTGTACGCGTGCCCAAACGTACATGTAGCGCATTAGCTTCATGTATGGGAAGTTGGGAACGACATGTACACGTGTACTCCTTTGCACATAATGCATATGGAAATTTGTGATCTTTTTGCATTCTTTTATTATGTAAATGACATACAAGGTCTCGAGGTCTTGGTCTCGGTCTCGGGCCATTAGGTCTCGGTCTCGGTCTTCCAGGTCTCGGTCTCGGACCATCAGGTCTCGGTCTTGGTCTCGGTCTCGGAGTCTCGACTACAACACTGGTGTTTACCGCCTTTTTTGTTAACACGCAGAGTCATTCTGGGTCGCTCCGGAGATATTGCGAAATCCCGTACAAGGTCCAACAAAAGAGGCTGACATTTACAGTGTAGGGATCATCATGAGGGACGTGGTGACCAGGGAGGGTCCGTACGATAATGAGTCAGATCACATGGATATCAACGGTAATTATACACATGTTTAGCATTTCCACAACAATATTATACGAATTTCTTCCGTTTTTGGCTGAGGAATCATTTTTTTGTCGCAGCAATGCTAGCTAGCTTGACCTTTTCCCGATTCAGGGGTGGATCTAGAGGGGGGTTGTGGGGGTTGCAACCCCCCCACCCCCCACCCATTGGGCTGCTGAGCAAAGTTGTTTTTCAGCCCAATATGAGCAAATTCTTCTTTAAAAACCACAAAATTATGCAGCTTCAAACGGTGCTCGAGATACCTTAGATTGCAGGAGAAAGCCCTGGATTTCAAAATTTTCCGGGGGGGGGGGGGGGGAGGTGGGGGAGGGGTGGAGGGTGGGGGGATGCCCCCGGACCCCCATAGTGGAAACGTGCCTTTGGCACTTCCACCTTTGGTGGGTGAATGGTACAATCCCTCCCTAAATGAAAGGCTAGACCCGCCCCTGATATTGCTGCAAAAATTCACGTGTAGCACATTTCATTAGATTTAAAAAGTCCACTTTCATATAATTGCAATGCATACAAAAAGACAACTAGGATGGGGACTTGTTTTGAAGGCACATAAAAATACACGCTTTACTTTTGTACATGAGAACTGTGCCCCGTGGGTGGGGATTTCGTCACTCCCAAAATGACAATCCCTACAGTAGAGGTGGCAGCGCGGCCTAGGGGTGAGGAAACAATTGATTAGGTACATCGCGTTGACCTCTCGCTCCAAAAAGTCAGAAAATGACCAGTGGCAACACTGAAACAACTCCATAATTATTAATAAGTATTACAATCACGAAACCATCAACATGTGCTTACCTTTAACAAAAAAAGCAAAATCGGCGTGGTAATACAATGCAGAATTCTACATTTCATATACTAACACTTATATAGTTTTATTAAAATATATAAGCGTTAAAGGAGAAACGACTCAAAAGGTTGACATTCTCGAACGCTTCGCGTCCTCGCCTATTCCAATCAAAGAATGTCAACCTTTCTTTTTTGAGTGTTTCTCGACTTAAACTACGTCCCTTTCACACCCATTGTCAAGATTTCAAGGGAACAAAAAATTTCCCGCTTTGAGGTATGAGATAAATACAAATGAATTAAAGGGACACATTGCCTTCAAATGTCATGACATTTTACTGTTTGGAAATGTTCCTTATCTTTTATAAGAGTTGTTCATGCAAAAAAACACGTATAATGTGTTGTAGTTAGTGATTAGTGATTACGAAACAAAAAAATTGGCCGCTTACCCCTGACATCTGACCCGCGATACATAGACTTATTTCCAGTACTAAATACCACCGTCTAAATAATGCGCAAAATACGCTGTAAGAGTCTTTAGGCTGGCGCCGCAGCCAGTGGCCTTGTGAACCTATCAGATGATCGCCAGGTACAATTCTCTACCTCTCGACATATATCGCCAGTGCTGCGCGCCGTGCCACAGTACATCAAAATGGATCAACAGAACGTACTTCAACAACCAGATGCGACTGGAAATACGACTGGTGAACACAGTCCGCCATTTTGTGGAGTCAAAAATTTTGTTCTACAAAATGGCGGACCGTTATTGGTCACGAAATTAAAAAAGAACCACGCAATTTGAAGGGATAGTTATGTGAATCTTTATATTCTACTTAAAAAAAAGCTTCCCAACCATATCCATTTAAGTTTTATAGCCCAAATCGCAAAATCCAAAGCAATGTGTACCTTTAAGTTAACTGTACATTCTTGAAAAAGAATCGATACTTTTTCTGAATAGAGTGACGTCACAAGAGTAGTTTAATTGCTACTATACAAATATTTACTGCTTCGAGTGGTGTAGTAAAACTGGCCTCCCGAGGTGATCCATTGAGCATTCTATTTTCCCGAGGCGAAGCCGAGGGAAAATAGAATGCTCAATGGATCACCGAGGGAGGCTAGTTTTACCACACCACGAGATAAAAGCAGTAAATAATTATTTGTTTTATAACAGATTCTGCTTGATTTTAAAATGTTAACATTATTTAAATCTAAAATTCTAAATACAGTCAAAATGGACTTCTATTTTAATACAAAATTAGTGGAAAATTTATTTGCTCTTTTCAAAACCTCCCCTTAACGAAATGTTTGAACCCAGCTCTGTAGCGCTGGCACTTTGGAACAATACGCGTTACGCGCAACGCTCAACGCGCACACCCGCATGCATCTGCACACAAATACCGCGCCATGTGTATAGTACTTTGGTTGCTAATGGTACTCTCTTAAAGGGACACATTGCCTTCAAATGTCATGAAATTTTGCTGTTTGGAAATGTTCCTCATCTTTTATAAGAGTTGTTCATGCAAAAAAACACGTATAATGTGTTGTAATTAGTGAGTAGTGATTACAAAACCAACAATTTGCCTCTGACCCCTGACATCTGACCAGCGAAACATAGACTTATTTCCAGTGGTAAATACCACCGTCTAAATAATGCGCAAAATATGCTGTAAGAGTCTTTAGGCTGGCGCCGCATGCAGCCAGTGGCCTTGTAAACCTATCAGATGATCGCCACGTACCATTCTCTACATCGCGACACATATCGCCAGTGCTGCGCGCCGTGCCACAGCCTACATCAAAATGGATCAACAGAACGTACTTAAACCAGCTGCGACTGGAAATACGACTGGTGAACATGGTCCGCCATATTGTGGAGTCAAAAATTTGGTTCTACAAAATGGCAGACCGTTATTTGTCACGAAATTAAACAAAAACCACGCAATTTGAAGGGATAGATATGTGAATCTTTATATTCTACTTTTAAAAAAGCTTCCCAACCATATCCATTTCAGTTTTATAGCCCAAATCGCAAAATCCAAAGCAACGTGTCCCTTTAATGTAAAAGAGTGAAACACTCGCTCTCCAAAAGAGTAAATTTCTTCTCAAACCACTCTAAAAGAGTGAATCTCTTATAAAAACCACTCGAAAAGAGTGAAAACCACTCCGAAAGAGTGAATTTTCACTCTTTCGAGGAGCCATATAAGGGACAACTCTTTTTCGAGTTGTCCCTTATATGGCTCCTCGAAAGAGTGGAAATTTTACTCTTTTCGAGTGGTTTTCACTCTTTTCGAGTGGTTTTTATAAGAGATTCACTCTTTTCGAGTGGTTTTAGAAGGGATTCACTCTTTTTGAGAGTGAGTTTTTCACTCTTACATTAAGAGAGTATAGTACTTTGGTTGCTACGGGTATAGTACTTTTGGCCGTGCACAGGAAGATAGCAAAAATAGAAAATGCCATGTGACTCGCTCTCGGCCAATCAAGACACAGAACCTGTGGATGAGGTGTTATAATATTTACGATTGCTACACTGTACTACACTTTCAGTGTTACAAGTGGCTATGTATTTATGGGGTCAACGTAATATTAACAGTCACTTTGTAGGACAATATTTGCCTATAGACTCTACACCGGCAAGTCTGCGACCAGCTCTTTAAAAAAAAGTTGATATGTTTAAGGCCAAATTCTCTGGACTAGTTTGTAAAACGCCTTGAAAATGGTACTCACCTATAATAAGTTTTAAACTATGTTTCGACTTCACTAGATCATGTTCAGTATCAGAAACATCAGTAGAACATCGTTTCTGCGCAAGTTGTTCCTTGCAGAACAAACGCTACTTGTAGATATCAGCCATTCCGTGCGTAACACGCACAAGAGAACTTATACAGATGTCACATTCAAAACAGCATTCCAAACGCGAACTGCTGGCATAACTGAATGTGTGTGTATGAGTGCGTTTGTATAGCTATTCAGACTGTGGACCTTTAACAAAGAGGACAATAGGGTCCGCGGTTGAGTCAAGGTCCACGATTGAAAATCGTGTACAAAACATATGGGAGGCCTTCCGAAAAGTATAAACAAAAGAGGGACAATAGGAGGTCCGCGATTGCCGGTGTTTACACACTTGAGTGTGTGTGTAGGGGAGGGGGGGATGATTCAACGGCACTGATTGGTCAAGATGCGCGTAGTAGACATGCAAATAGACTGAGTTATGCCACAGTACGACCATATTCACAGCAGATCGATGAGACTAGCCTGTCATAATGGTTTCAATTCAGGTGTTCTTTTGTGATGTAAGCGTTCAACATGAACGAGCATCTAAAAACAGACAATTAAACTACAAATCAACTGCAAGAAGGACACAAAGTAGGGTGCTGCGCACATTTAAAGGCATAGAACCTTGACCTATTTCCAAGGTCTGAGTGTAAACACATAAATATGTAATACGTGTATTCATAAGAAATGAGGAAAAAACCGAAGCACTGCTGACATCCGGAAATTCAGACTGGTGTAAGCAAAGCGCCAAGGGCACCACTTTGAATTCCAACTGTCCGACTTTTCCGAACTTAACTGGCATCCCCGAAATTATTTTCGTCATTGATTTTCTGACAAACGGCGCCTTTTCAAGAGATTCTACTTTTGAATGATCTTTTCCAACTATAGCAAGTTCAGGACGAATGTTTTGTAGCCCAACTGAGTGGCATCCAAGGCAATGTATCCCTTTAAGTCGCTAGCAGTTTGTCCGTGACTGATTTGTGGTTTTCTCTTTTTTTTCTTCTCTATACAATGTGCCGACTAGAAATCCTGGATAAAATTAAATCCCCACCTGCAGACGGGTCACCGTTTCGTCCACAGCCCGTCACTGACAGCTTCGACGCCGACATACCGGAGCTGATGGGGGCATGTTGGGCGGAGGAACCGAAGGCTAGGCCCACCGCCAACTCGCTTAATGCCTCCATGAGTAAAATCGGCAGGTTTGTTGGTTCTAGAATGGATACCAGAACGACATATACCTTGCAATTAATACAGTTCCTCAGAACGACAGCATTGTCGCCACACAAAAAACAAATTAGGAGCAACCGACCCACGAATTCTAAGTAAGATTTAACTCCATATGACACACAAATGCATAACATTGTAGACATCGAGGTTTAGTTATCATTCTGGAGTCAAATGTACTCGGAACTAGCGAGAATGTTGCTCAATTACGCACATACAGTTTTTGTAAGCAAGGTCAAAACAATTACAACAAAACTGGGAGTGTTTAGAATGAACAAAATCGACAGGAGCGGGATTTGAGCCTGCAACCTCCTGAACATTGCAGCACTGTAACTCTACATACTGAGCTACCTTGGCCCGTGTTCAAGCACTTTATTAATCTAAAAGAAGAGTTTCACCGTGACCAAAGCAAGCTGTGTTCTCGGCCAAGAGCACATTTCGTTTTGACTTGAATTGTTTACTTCACGCAATGCATTGATGGATTAAAAGAAATTATTGCTATGATTGGATTACCTATATTATTGTTGTTTTACATGAACCGAAAGTCGACTTTAGCTCAATGGTGACATTTTTTGAAAACCATTTAAAGCGTCACCGCGAAAGTCATTATTTTTGCCTTCTTTAACATTCTGATTAGGATTTGGGACTACTAAATTAAGTCACATTCGGCGTGTCTGCCACGAACGCCTGGTGTTTGTGTCACTCGTTTAAAAAAACTTGTGTCACTAGTTTCAAAAAAGTGTAAGTTTACTGGCAATTTTCTAGTCGCGTCCATGCAGATACATGTACTACAACGACAAGCAGGAACATGATTTATCCGAAGGTAATGATGCTCACAAACATTTCTATTTTTGTTTACTCTGGCAAATCCAGAGAGAACAAAACAGGCACGTGTATCCTCGATAATCTCCTGCAACGGATGGAGCAATATGCCAACAATCTGGAGGAGCTGGTTGCCGAGCGAACAGCAGCCTTCTTAGAGGAGAAGAAACGAGCTGAGACGCTTCTCTATGAACTCTTGCCCAGGTGAGAACTCGCGTACCAATGGGAGACTTTTCAGACGCTGGTGGCAGCAGACATACCGGTCCTTATCCATTGTTCTCTTACAGTCGCGCGCATGCTCAGAACAAACAAAAGGACCGTTTTGTCTACCGCCCCCAGGGTCACAAACGTCTCCCAATATGTCTACTTGTGATCTGTTTATAACCAATCTGAATTGGTCGTTTACTTACTTCGTTCTCTTCGTCTAGTCTAGGTACCACGATTATTCCATCACCAATCAATCAGCCTATACTCCACAAACGCATTTATTGAAAGGAAATTACTTTTTGTCCAACACGGCACCCACACCCTCCCTTTCAGGTATGCCCGCTGCCCTTGTATTGCCTGAAGGGTAATTTGTGACGCGCCCAACAAAAATAAGTGACGAGTCGCCACAGCTACGCTTTTGAGCTACACACCCTTTCACACGACTTATACAGTGAAAAGAAATATACACTGTCAACTTATGAAAGGTTTTTACAAACATAATGTCTGTATTCATAGGATGTAAAACCGAGTGACGTTTTACAAGGGGAAAGAGCTACCAGGCCATACGGCTCATTTCGTAGGATCACGTCGTATTTGGCGATTTCCGGGTGACATTCAGGGTAGCCCAGAATGGAAGGATATGCATGCAACAGTCCACATAATGCTTCGTTGTGCCCCAGTATAGATGATTTGTCTTCAGAGTGTTTTGGAAAGACGATACGAAATGTTCATATAAAACCCTGCGGTAAGCCATGGCGCATTTCGCAGGAGTACGTTTGTAATTTTGTTTTGTTTACTCCGCCATGTTTCGGTAAACTCCACAAGATCCCCATCGAAAGCTAACCAAACAGCATAGTTAGTGCCCGTTGAATCTGGGTTGAACCATCGACCCAGAATTCGGCACCCAATCTCTACACCAAGTACAATTACCGTATGATTTGTGTGGCCTATATAGGGGCCTATCATAGTTATTACAAGGCAATCAATCATCTTGTCACATGTGGTTCTTCCCATCATTAGTCACACATTGAAACTACTTGCGTTTTTTTGTTTCTTATGTGTTTCTTATTGGCTTATGTGTAAACCGTACAAGGGTTTTTTCATTGAATTTTTGTCTCAGGGTCTAGGGGGCATCCAGACGGCTGTTTAGATATATGAGAAGGGATTGTGTTCACCAAAACAAACGTATTACACGCTGTACACACCTACTGCACACGCAAGCAGGATGGAGTAACAGTGCGTGTATATTGAGAGGGTGATGCTGAACCGCAGAGTTATTAAAACCCCTTCCGTACGGATGACGCCATATGGCGTCAACAAAAGTGGCACCAGGCCGGATGACGCCGAATGACGCCATTTGTGCAGTTTCAATCCATTGTTGGATTATTCTTTATGTTACGCTTGACTGCACAAACACATTGGAGCGGTTCGCTTTGCTGCCAGAACCACCGCCACACCCCGACGTCTCCCGTAAAATACCGTGCTCAAGGGGTTAAGGTGGGAGATCAGGGTTGGAAAAGTGAACAATGCAGGGACCAAAAACCTAATGTTGTCCTTTGAAAGATCTTAAGCTGGGGTGAAGCGGAAGGCGAGGAAAGTATTATAACACCAGTCTTACTGCCTTTGAAATGTGGACTCGTTCGAAATGTCAGCAGGCCAAGGTGCTTATCAATAGCCTGAGTTAAACCTATTCTCCACAGATACATAGGAAGCCAGACATGAATTCCACCAGATATTTTATCAATATATAATTACTATATATCGTGCGTTCGAGGAACGATGATTGGTCCTAAGTGAGAGTTTCATTATCCAATACAATTTCAATATATTTATGACTACCTTATTTGCCTCTACACGTTTTGCAAGGGTCGTTGCTGATCGTCTGAAGGAGGGCAAAGCCGTAGACCCCGAGTCCTACGACAGCGTTACCATCTTCTTTAGTGATATCAAAGGGTTTACCGAGCTCTCAGCACATAGCACACCCATGCAGGTTGGTATAACAAGCACTTGTGTGGTATTTCAACCACATCAAACTTTAAACGAAAATATTGTATTTGTATAGGAGATAGTCAATTCATACTGTAAGCAAAATTATTATAATGGTACGCATTGAGTTACGATTGAATTGTGCAGTAAACGATGAGATTTATGCACGGTGGACATGTATAATAGAGTGTTTTAGTTGGTCATCTAAAGTATAAATAAGTTCATTTCAGAGACATGACAATGCACCATTGCTCTTTGATATCCTTCCGCACCTACACAGCTTGAAAAGTTGTATTATGTAAAAGTGTACAAACTTCTTGATTGCGGTTAGGGAAACAGGATTCTGCCAAATCATGGAGGGTCATACATGTATGTCTCCTATACAGGTGGTTATGCTACTGAATGACCTCTACACCTGTTTCGATAGCATCGTTGGAAATTTTGCTGTTTACAAGGTAAACCTGCATTTTCTTTAGGCCCGAATTCCATTTAGGGCCGGTCTGCATACCGTCTCCCGGTATCAGACCGGTTTAAACCGCGGACGGTATTATACCTCTCCCCGGACGGTACAAGTCCACTTGCTCGTCGGCATTTCAAAGCCATCTTAAAGAGGAACTAAAACGGCAATTTTGTTTTTGACTTTTATGACTTATCTGATAGTTTATGCCTCCCCAAAACTAATGTAACAAGTTTCATGATTCTGAAAAATCAAAAAAAAAGGTTTTTGAGCCTTTTCTTTCTGAGCCACTTTGACTCGATTCAGAAAAGGCCGAGGTCAACTGCGTGCCGTATCGCGCGAGTATTGACGTATACGTGTAGAAACATATGACGTCACTGTATTATACGACAATGTTTTACGTAGAGTCTGTACGTATTTTTTTGTCTAAGGCTAGTATTACTTGCTGTGCTTTTTGCTCATGATTCAGGAGTAACGTACGATAAACATATTTTAAAGTGTTGACATCTTTGTGAGACACATTTAGAATTGGGGTTGTCGGCTTGTTCTTGCTGAAAAGCTAGTTATTAGTCATACTTTCCTTTGTTTGCAGTCGGCTTTTATTGGAACCTGCGCGGTGAGTTGTGTGTGAGCTGATGCTATACTCTAGTCTGGCGACTTTGCTTATGCAGCCCTCATAAGGACCCGCACCTTCTCATAACCATACACACAATTTCTGTTATAAGGTACCAGACTCCATCGCATGCAGCGCATGCGGTACCGTGCGTGTACAATGCAAGTTGAGTCAAGCGAGCGTGGACAGGGAGACGGTTGGGGCTCTGGCTGCTCAAGACGGCAACCGCAGGCAACGTCGTCGCGGTGGTGCGCGTGAGTCCGGGGCACGATTGGAATGCTCGGTGCCTATAGTTGGAATGGCTCCAGCCTTCAAACGGAATTGTGCCTTCAAACCCAGCTGAGTTTTCATACTAACACTATCATCTATACAGTCTTTGGCGAAATGTTCTGCACATATTTTCGACCATTTCGACAGCCCAAAATCAGATATTGTATTGTCTACAAAGTGGACCCACTGTCGCCTTTGAGCTCCATTCAGCACTGGGAATCGCAGTAAGGTTAGGTCAGGGCTTTTGTCGCTGTTCCTCGTGCAACCCCCAACTACACACGATCGAGGCATAATGATTATCTCAGAACCATGCTCATACTGAAATAATATCAAAATTAGACAAAATAGACGGGAAGAGGAGGAGGAGGAGTTAGGTCGACAAAAACTCTTCAGCAGCATCAACTCCACGTACGTACATGCATAGTGTTTGGCTGTAGCATCAACCGACTCTACACGTGTACGTCACGGGGTCACGTACATACATTTAACATACATAATGAGCTTTCGCGAAACAGGATAAATGGTTCAGAATAACTACCCTTTTTTTTTTTAAATAAAACAATTCCTCTCGCCTGCAAACTAATCTCCATCAGTTAAAAGAGTATTTAAACTGTCGGAAAAGTCCAAAAAGTCAAAAAAAAATTGCCGTTTTAGTTCCTCTTTAATGAATAGACTTGCGGTTGAGCATGGCTAGCCTGCTGCCTGATGGCCCTGCAGAGTGTTGACAATGGGGAGTTTATTGACTGATGACTGACTGAGCAAACGTTTAGGGCCTTTAATCCGTGGAAGATTATTATCGGATTAAAGTCACCCCATTGTCTGCATTTAATAGGAGTTCACCAGCCCAGGAATTGGACACAATGGACTCTTAAACAGGGCCAGCCTTCCAGTAGAGGCTTGGACGGTATCTAACCTGGTTTGTAAGGATTAAAATGAACCGGTTTGCGTACCGAGAGACGGTATACATACCGGTCATATTTGGACTTGGGGCCTTAAGCGGCATGGGAAATCATAACGACCTTTTTCCAGGAATAAACCTTGCTCCCAGTGCGTTTACGTCCCACTGCAGTGGAGAGGTGAACGCGTTTGTTACCTTCCGTCTTTTTCATTCTGTTAAAATTACGTCAGAATAACGTATACCCCTCGAGACGAAATGTACATCAAATGAGAGATATTTCAATAATCTATCGATTACCTGAAAACCCGAATTTCACCCTTTGACATATTTTTCGTCCTTTTTTCCAGGTACACGACTTTACTTTTTGCAAAGTTTATTGCTTTTTAAATTTTCTACCTTTTCTTTGTTCTTTCCGATTAGGTGGAAACCATTGGTGACGCCTACATGGTCGTGTCCGGGGTCCCAATCCGTAATGGCAGTGCGCATGCGCGAGAAATCGGCAACATGGCGCTCTCGTTGCTGCGGGCTGTAGACTCGTTCACGATAAGACACTTGCGAGATAGGAAATTACAGCTGCGGGTCGGGATACACACTGGTATGGAAAACCGTGTAAATTGATTCCGTCTGAATAGTCAAAGCCTATGTATACAACTGATATCATTTCTTTGCAAGAAAACTCGATTCAATAGCTTTTCTTCTTCAAATAATACCACATTTTTGAAAGATGCCAGTCAAAAAGATTTGATTCGTCAAACAATCCGGAGGTCGCAGGTTCGAATCCCGCTCCTGCCAGTTTTCTTTGTTTACTTTCAAAAAGATTTGACTTAGATTTTGCCTCCGCAAGTGCAATTATAATTACGAATTTTACCACTGTCCCCAACACAAGCTTAAAAATCAGTCGTGTGTGTGTGTGTAAAAGAACAGAATGTTAGGCTGCAGATATATCATGTGAAGTAACTATATTTAAAGAGAAGAAAAACATAAGTATGAACTCGGACGTTTTTATCAGTATGCTCAGGCTGTGACCGGCATTAGGAGGTGAAAGTTTATACCTCTGATTCTTGTTAACTTGGCCTACTCCATATGAAGTAACATTCTTGGGAAACAAACACAGAAAAATCTTTTCTAAATCATACTTACTGTTTAGAAGTTCTTTTTTAACTGTCGTTTTTGCTTCTTTTTTATGAGTCACTTTCTATTGGAAAATATCTGGTTTTGCACGAATGCCTTTCTTTGGGGCCATGGTGGTAAATTTATTGCATATGTTGTCAGACAAGGATTTCTTTCACTGCAAAAAGCTACATTGTTCTCTCACAAAAGGCAAAGGTGGAAATTAAATTGACAGTAAAATTTTGAGCCTGTTCGGCTATGGTCCCCTTATCGATCTTGAAGATAACTAATCCGAAAAGAATCACGAATACTCCTGTTTTCCCCTTTTTTTGCAAAACGAACTGAAGGTCCTTGCGTGGCGGGTGTGGTTGGACTGAAGATGCCACGCTACTGTCTATTTGGCGACACGGTGAACACCGCGTCGCGTATGGAATCAACTGGACAAGGTAGTCCATAACAGCTTTGAAAACAGTATACATTGTTCCCATTTACCAACGTTCGATTAAATATTCGTTTACACTGACGTCATGTGTCAGGAACCTCTTCTGCCAGCATCTATGCACACACAATTTTAAACAGGTCAGTGTTACAGTATTTGCTATAAAAATGTTGTATGCGCTCCGTGCACAACTAACCCCTCAGCGGAAAGAAAAGGCGAGTTGGGGGGGGGGGGGGGGGGGGGGTCAATATCGACGCCATCTTACCTGACTTCAGTTTAAGTGTCTGGTTCCCGCTATGATATTCTTATTGAAAACGCAATTATCGAGTCAGCGAACATACAAAGCAATCCCACTGGTATACGAGTATCAAATGAACGAGGAGCGCGGTGCGGATACCAGCGACATACTGCCCATGGAAGTGCGGTTGCTATGTGGACAGAGCCCTCATTCGACGGCGCACGGAGCCCATACTACCTTTAATCTGAAGTTTATTCTGTCTTTAAAGCAATGAAGATACACATCAGTTCCGACACGAGGGTCATACTGGAGACCTTTGGTTGTTTCAACATTCAGCTAAGGGGCGCTGTTGAGATGAAGGTAGGAACTTAACGTTTTCAACACATCACACATATCAGTTTACGCGGATGTCTGTTTCTAACTGAACATTTTATTTTCAAAGTGAACAAAGAAACTGGCAGGAGCGGGGTTCGAACCTGCGACCTTCGATTACCGTACCGGCGCTCTACCAACTGAGCTATCTTGCCCTATGTTGGCGGTCTCCCAAATTGTCAGTATCTTTGTTCAGGTGGGCGCTAGTCAGAAGCCATAGACCATATCGCAAATACCGCCTGGTCGAGACGTCACAATGGTCACAAGGGATTGTGGGAAGAAAATGGGAGCGATTTTAGTGCGCGTTTCTTTCCCACGTCCCTTGTAACCATTGTGACGTCTCATCCAGGCGGTATTTGCGATAAGGTCTATAAACCCAGAATGCCGTATAGCCAGGGATCACACCCAATTTTACGATACAACCTGGGAAGCGACATTGTGACTGTACTAGCGCCCACCCGAACAAAGATACTGACAATTTGGGAGACCGCCAACATAGGGCAAGATAGCTCAGTTGGTAGAGCGCCGGTACGGTAACCCGGAGGTCGCAGGTTCCAATCCCGCTCCTGCCAGTTTCTTTGTTCACTTTGAAAATGTATTCAAATTTACCTAGTCAGTTTCCCTTGTGGATTGTTTGACGAACATTTTTTCTTAATAGATTTCCCCTATGGAAGAAAGTGGTATTGTTAGACAGAAATTACAGACTGTGCACTTTATTATTATCCCTCCTAAAATATATTGTTTGAGCGTCCACCTCAAATTTAATTTAGAAAATTTCATCTGCTCTTATCGGTTGATTTTGTTTCCCAGTAAACAGGTTCATATTTAACTGTTGATTTTCATGTTTGCCTTTTTAAAGATATAAAATAAAAATGTGGCTACTTTTCCGTAAAAATGAAAAGTCTTGGCTAAAAATCGATATCAGGCAATGTAGCCTCAAATTTGGCCCCAAATAGGACGTGCATGCAAAACCACGAGTAACCTAACAATAGAAAAGTATTTATGAAAAACGACAGTTAAATGTGTTAAACGTGTTAGTAGCAACCAAATGAAATCTAATTCGCACTCTTGCGTGCGTATTCCGAACTAGTGGCTATGGGCTCCGTGCACAACTACCCCCTCAGCGGAAAGAAAAGGCGAGTTGGGGGATCAATATCGACGCCATCTTACCCGACTTCAATTTAAGTGTCTGGTTCCCGCAATGATATTCTTATTGAAAACGCAATTATCGAGAGTCGGCAAACAGACAAAGCAATCCGACTGGTATACGAGTATCAAATGAACGAGGAGCGCAGTGCGTAATACCAGCGACGTACTTCCAATGGAAGTGCGGTTGCTATGTGGACAGCGCCCTCTTTTAGTCCCGCACGGAGCCCATAGCTATAATATAAACGGCGCAGTTTTTATTTGAACGCACGCTTTTTTATCAGGGGTAATTTCTCACAGAATTTCTCACAGTATTTCTCACACCTAAATGCAAGCGAAGGCCGAATTTATTTTTATCAATGAAGGAGGTGTTGTAAACCTTTAGAGGGACTTAAAGATAGCCTCTTGGTTTGGAAACTACATGTAATTCGTCTTCTTGCTCAAGCCAACAACAGGACGTGCAATCTTTTCACTGATATTGAGGTATTTTCCCATGTTTTTCTGGATAGGGAAAAGGCACACAGACTACCCATTGGCTGTTAGGAAGCAGTGACGTCAGCTTTCACAACGAGTCACCTGTATCAGTTGATTAAAGAATTAGCCTAAGGGTAAATGTAAAAGCTTCATGTCCTGATCTTGTTGAATAATGTCTTTTAAACTGTTGCTGTTTTATTTAGGAATGGGCCTATTTGTCGTTTTTTTGAAAGCACTAATAAAATAAGTGACTCAATGAACTATATATACACACGAAGTTGTGTATGGGTGGCATGGGTGGCTTGTGCGTAAAGCGCTCGCCTCTCACCAATGTGGCTCGGGTTCGCTTCCCGGCTGGGACCATATGTGAGTAGAGTTGTGCGTTGGTTCTCTCCTGTGCCACGAGGGTTTTTCTCCGGCTTTTCTCCCTCCAAGAAAAATCTAACACTTTCGATCTCTGGCTGTGCTCCGTGGTCATGAGTCGATGTGGCCGGCTGCCAGAGGCGCCTTTACGTGCCAGCGACTCGACCACGTTGTAGCCGCGTCCTTCGCAATTCAGCATCCCAGCTGCGAGTAAGGATGATTAGCCTCCCAAATTATAATTATTATAAGTTCGGCGATTTATTATTTTGTATTTATTATGTAGTAGAGACTGGTGATATTTAGTAGATATGTAATACATCCGTTGCGTTAACTAAACTCTTATTCGTTTCAAATTATTGAGGATACATTTTGAGTGTTATTTTACATGTGTATATACGGGATTTACTTATTAATTAAAAAACACTGCTGCCCATCCCGATGTTGTGTTAAGCAATGTGGTCTCAGTGCTTTCCGGGCCCTTCGGGGGAAAAAAATTCACATACCTATCAATCAAACCAAGTTCCTGCTTTAGTACGCCCACTGAGCTTCCTAGATTCAATTTGAATCCAACATAGCAGTGGTTTCCGCGGAATCAAAGTGGAAATGAAATTTTGGATTGGAGGGCAAAAATCTCCTGTAATTTACATCATCATTGACGCAAAATCTCCACACTGGTTTTGGAATATGGCTGGACTGCGCGGCGGGGCACTTCTAACATTGTCTTATGGTACACAATTTGAGGGAATGGAATTCTGCCTTTTTATGACAGATTTTTATTTTGTTACCCGAAAATCCGTCTTAAATTTGAATTGGGCTGACTGTTTCTGCACGGTTGTATTCGGGGCACCAGTTAGGTTGGAGGTCGAAGGTTGATCTTTTAATTTGTTTAATAAAACAATAATTGTTCGGATATTTAGAATGGTACAAAATCGTCGTAAAAAAGGCATTCCGGCCGCTACTCTAAGACCGATGTTAAGCTTTTTGTTTCAGCTTTTTTTTAACCAAAGGCAAAAATCCGTCTTTAATTTGACTTAGTGTACCGTACTGTTTCTGCACCGTTTCATTCAGGCCGTCGTTAGGTTGGAGGTCAGGGGTCGTTCTTTCAATTTAATTGAGACAAATATGAACTTTCTGCCTTTTTTTACGTGATTTTAGCTTTTTAACCGAAAATCCTTCTTTAATTTGAATGAGTTGAGCCACTGGTTCTGCACTGTTTTATTCGGAGTACATTTAGGTTGGAGGTCAGGGTTTGATAATTTCCATTTGTTTAATAAATTGACTTTCCCGGACATTTAGAATAATACAAAATCGTTGGAAAACAGCATCCGGCACTCTAAGACTGATTTTCAACTTTTTTGTTTCAGAATCGGAATTTTTAGTCCGAATAATTAGGTTGGCTGTGTTTTTGCACCGATTTAGTAGAGCCGCGTTTGGGTTTGAGGTCAAGATTTTTTCCATACTGTAGGGGATGATATTTGTTTTAAATTACAAAACTATTTTAAAAAGTACAAAATCGCTGGGAAAAGTAATTCGTCTATTGCAAGTAGTCGTGCACACGTATAGTATTCTGGTCATTAGGCAAAAAAGAAATTGTGTCGTCCTCAAACCGACCGACCGTAAAAATCGACAGATTGGGAGTCGGCGTTTTGTAAAAAACATATCAATAAAAACATAATTCAGCCTTTATGTCTGAAAAAAGTGTTAAGCCAGGGTGTTCGTTCAATGTGTAGGCCTAAACACGCCCGGGTGAGCGTGAATACGAAAAAAAAATTCCCGACCGACTGACCCTCTTTTCCAATTTGTCGGCTGAGGGAAACAACAATTTTTGTTACATGTCGTAAGCCTAAAAAGTTTTTTGGTCAACTTAACTATTTTATATAATACATTTTTTGCTTTTCTAACAAAAATAATTGGAAACCATCGGCAGAAAGTACCAGCATTTCGCCAGCAAGCTAATTGAAAGAGAGATAGACGACTGATTTTGAAGATTTACATTTATATTTTCTAATGACGTTGTTTATCGGCCACCGTATTGGCAATATGGCGAAAGCGTCTTGCCGTGAAAACAGCCTGGCATGAAAATTCGGCTAGCCCAAATGTGCTCTTTTTCCCGCATATGCTACGGCCATTCCGCAGGCCCAGTTCCGGACGTCGTGACTGTAACCGGTACCCCGTTTAGAGCAAACCAGCAGTCGGCGGCAAGGGGAAAATCATATCGTGGCACCACCGAGGATTCAGCGGGTCAGGCCGACCAACGGGGACACTCGGACACGCCGGAAGGCGGCAGTTCGGGAGGTTTCTCGCATCACGGACCAATCGGGAGGTCCGTTGGAAACAGCCAATCAGACATTATCGCAACACGGCCGTTCAGGAGACATCACGTGATCCAGCATCCGGGAAGCACTCTGGTACCCTCCTCGCCCCCGATCACCGGCGACACCACGCCGAGTCACCCGACCAAACGTGACGCACTTTTCCAAGATGGCGCGGTTCTAATTCCAAGATGGCGCAGGTTAGGGTCTTTATAGTAATAGTATAGATGTAATCACTGCAGTGTGTCTTTAAAAGCGCCTAAAATGGATCATATTTTGCGTTGTTTTTCGATAGGTGTGACATGAGGATGATCTTGTAAACGGTACACAAAATGTAGAAGCAACTTACAGTATAAGGACTTGAGAATGATACATCAGTGCGTGAAATGTAAGTGTCATTCCGTGTCATTATGGAGTCGCATTATATTGGAAATTTGTGCGCCTTCCCTCAAAAATTGTATGCGTGTTATTGAACAAAAGATCGACTTATTCCGAATTGTGTTGGACTCCATAATGACACATGAACCGCTAAGTTTTCAACTTTACGCACTGACGAGTCATTTCGGAGTCAAATGTGCAATTTTGTTGGGGGACCAATCCTCTTTTCCCGTTGAATACACAACTGAATTCAGGTGTAACTGTAGTCTTGGTTCAAGACGTTGTTACGTACGTATATACGCGATAACCGCCGCCGCGAGAGGGCGTTATCACGACAAACTATTAATAGCCACGAACCGCCAGTGACAACGTCTTGGGAATCTTGTAAAATCTCCCCCCGAAAAATGGGGGAAACTAGTGCGCATGCGTCAATTCTGTATGAAAATGAGGAACATTTTCTCTTCACGCACGCGCACATACGAAAAAGAGCTGCCATGAAGTTGCACAATAGTCTGGTAGCTATCTATATTATTGTTTTAACCTTTCTGTTCTTGTGTTTTGTTGTTTTACCATTTTATGTCTGGTGTACATTTTTAATAATATATTTGAAATTCTATTTATGTTATATTTATTTTAATTATATTTCCCAGGGCCCCATGGAAGACCACAAGTTTATGTGAATGGGTCTCCCTGGTAAAACAAAGATAATAATAATAATAATAATAATCTATACTACTGGCGCTATGGCCGAAGGGGCGCTGGTAAGTTCGCGATCGAAGCTGCTTGCTCTTAATATCTGCTTTGCATTAATTGCAGGCAGACGGCCGGCCGGCCGGCCGGCTATGATGCGCTAGCGGCTGCAGTGTTCACCGCTCGTGTTCGCATGCGACGTCTTGCAACTGTGACGATCGAAGCGAGGGAGATACGACGGGGACCGGGAAGGTGCCGGGCGGGACCGGGAAGGCAACCTACCTGGGTGATATGGTGTGTGATCTGCGGGAAATTACTTGTTACATGCAAGAAATACCTCACCATTATAATAATTTAAACCGTCGGGGCTCGGCCGACCGTTGAGACGACTCGACCGTTGAGACGACTCGACCCGCATGAGATCTAGAGTGCGTCTCACTTTGTGAACTGTGTGACAATCGAATCACCAGAGTACGACAATCTCCGTTTTCCCCGGCCGTAAAGACTAGGGCCTCGTGAGCTATTTGTTTTATTATTATCATCATTACGGCCCTTTTTATTTTATATCTAAATCAAATCACCTAACAAGGTATCCTTAGCACCATTATAATATATCATATTCAGCCCCGTTAAGATTTTCTGTTTATTTTTAGTTCATTCCACTCGGCCTTACCAAACAATCTAAATAGCACGGACCTGCTGTACCTTTATCTTCATACTAACACTCGGGCGGTCGTAGTCAGGGGGTTAGATCTATGCATAAGGCATTTATTTATGTATTCATAATGCGCGCTGCAACATTAGGCTAAGCAGGTGCGCACAACAAGGCTTCTACAAGATTCCCAAGACGTTGTTACTGGCGGTTCGCGGCTTAATAGTTTGTCGTGATAACGCCCTCTCGCGGCGGCCGGTTATCGCGTATATACGTAACAACGCCTTGAACCAAGACTAGTGTAACTGAAGTGAGAGCGTCCGAATAAAAGTTGGTCTGGGCTTAACCGGTGCTTGTAATTTAGGCATGCTGAATTCAATTCTCGGAGACATTTCCTATTCGATCGCCAGACTGCCTATCGTGTATATCAGGATATACCCAAATGTCAAAGAATAAATACAAAACACATTCCAATACTAAACTTGTGTCGATTTCTTAGTACTGTACATTAGCAATGGCTAGCTGCACAAACTGTAGTTTTATTGATTGAATCAATTTTAGGATGGTTTTAAATACAGTAAGCTTGTTTTTAAAAGAAATATTCGCACACGAATAGAGAAATTAAACGAATTTTCTGATTCCGTGCGCACAGTGTAACTTAAAATATCCTTTCAAAATGAGGATATTTGCATTGCTTAATTTAAGGTTTGCGCGTGAAATCACAGAATGATCTACAGGGTATAGGCGGCTTGGGTGGCACCTCAAACCGTAACTGACACTACGACCCGACACCCAGTGGTCTCTGTGGCAGAAATACAATTCGAGGAAAAACGCCTTTAAAAGGTCTGACACGAATTTACGCGCTCAAGCCATTCGTGTACTTGCGGGGTTAAAACGTAAAAACACCGAACCGCAACCTTGTGTGAACAGATGCTTAGTTAATCAATAAATACGATCAATTTGTTTTCATATTGTAGCGTAGAATGGCCGCAAAACAGCTTTTAATAGTAAGGATGCGAGCACAACATTTCTGTAGCCAAAAACGGCCAAGAATGCAATTTTATTTATTAAAGAAAGCTAATATGCCCGAGACTAGGGCATTCTGGACTAGTACTGCAAAATAGCATGTTTTAGATTGGTTCAACAACAACAATACATAAGCAATATGAGTTAGGTCCAGTGACTGGTACTAAAGTAGTTATATATCAAAAATATATAACCGCAACCAAATACAAAGAAATCAGAGGCACGAACTTACTTCAGTTTGGCACACAGACCACAGCTGCAAGCAAGTAAAATCTACACTCTCCAAACCTATGGATGCCGAGAAAGTTGCAAACCACCAGAAAACCAGAAACCCTGTGTGGGTCTTATTTTGCGTATATGGGTCAGGAAAGGCGGGTAAATACATTCTACACCCATTCAAAAAAATGTCTGGATCTGTCCATGCATTGCTTGGAACAGATCATCATTGGCCGACAATCCAAACCTAATGTTCGGCCAGGAACATTGGAGGTATTAAATATTACCACAAAGCCAGCTTAAAATAAATTAATCTAGGACAAAAATATCAATCAAAAATGTTTAGCGTGCCCGTTGGCTTTCTTCTTACTAACCACATCTTTTTTTCTTTCCCCAAAACGCCATCAAATGCAAAGGGGAGGAAACATGTTTTTTGTTTTAATTTAGAATAATGAATTTGAAACGAACCGAACTTACACGTCAAGGAACGGCGCCTGTGTTACCTTTTGCTTTGAACACAATCAAGAAAAATTTGTTGTAGTATAGAGAGTACATGGAAGTAGATGTAACACTCTGTACTTAGCTTAAATATCAGCTGCATTACAATCTAAGCCCTGCGGCAATGAATTACTGAACACTCAGTCACTGTAAGAATCTGATTTGCATTTTCGTAAAACCTTTAGGCCTACTCTGGAAATATCAATGGAGGTAGTCCAATAATTGATTGAGGAGTAAAGGCCAGCTTCCATTTTACATTATGCATGACTACACTCTAAAAACTGTGTTTAGCAATTAAACACAATCTTGCTATCAGTTTGTAAACCAGTACGTGTCCAATTCCTAAACATCAGTGTTCAATGGCTAAACACTACCCGTCAACACGTTTAGTATGTAAACGACGTTTCCTTGCTCAACACTGTTTTTACAGTGTACCGAGCAGTGTTGGAGGTCTCGAGACCGGCCTCGGCCTCGAGGCCGGCCTCGAGGCCGATTTTTATGGCCTCGGCCTCGGCCTTGGCCTCGGAGTGCAAGGCCTCGGCCTCGGCCTCGGCCTCGGAGCGTTCCGGACTCGAAGATCTGGTCGAGGCCGGCTCGAGGCCGCCCACTTTGACCAATTTTCCCACCAATTCAGATGTGTTTTCTGTTTTAAATAATTTAAATTGTTTACCTCATCAAACTTTCGAGAAGCTGCCACAGTGAGTTCCGTGAAACAAAATAAAGTTCAAGCAGATACGCACGAATTAATGAACTGGTATTTGCATTATTGCACCATGGAGCTATAGCTCTCCGATTGCACGTACTCACGTACGTACATGTATATGTATCATCTTCTTGTAGAACCAGTCTACTCCCGCTAATAGACTACATGTAGTTCCTGGTCCAGCACTTCACGCGCCCCATGAACTGCCACTATTGTGTTACACGTACTCAGGAAGCATCTAATCTTCTTTTGTTAGATAATCAGTCTACTCCCGCTATAAACTGGTTCCTGGTCCACCACTCGGCTCTGAACGAGTGAACGTTAAAGCGATAATCATAATGGCCGGCAGTGAAGTTGACCGTTACGCGTGCTCGCGCAACGCGAAGCCTGTCACATGTCTACTAATCTATGTACCCATAACTGCATGCCCTTGCAAAGACTGTCCTCTCTGTTCCAGCTAGTATTGGTTCCAAGACGTTACTATTGTACTTTTGTACTTTCGCAGTTGCAATGTACAGGCAGCGCGATAAGATTTTGGATCTGTAGTAAAGTCTTGGATAAGTTGGCATTTCGGGGGCGCGACCAGACTGTGGTCTGTGATAATGATGGACGGTAATTATGCAATCAGCGACCGAGTTTGAGCACAATAGACGGATCCAGTGAGCGTCGCCCGATGGTGTTCTGACCAATCACATTCGTGGTTTATGTCCGACATGCGTGCACGCGCATGTGACGCGCGCGGCTGCAGATCAATGGTCATGATGCCTCGTCATGTCCTATGCGCGTAATGAATAATTTATGATAAGGATCAAACTCGGTCACTGATTGGAGTCCTCGGAAAAGCGAGGGAGAATCGTCGAAAAGTAAAGAAAAAGTTAAGAATTGCCTGCCAACTTATCCAAGACCCTTGTGGCGATCCAAAATCGTGCACGTTTGACAAACACCGGCTGCGGATTCGGCTGCATTTTGTAAACTACGCATGCGTGAGGCCAGAACGCACTTACAAAGCCGGGATTTCGAGGACACAACGTTAGTGAATCTGGCGCGCGGGCGCCTCCGAAATAACAACACAAGGGTCTTGGGCCCAAGACTATGTTCCAGCCAGCAGTGCTCCAGTGGAGCGCATTTTTAGCAGAGGAGGGATTATTATGAGGCCCCACCGTGCAAAGCTATCCCAACAGATGCTGGAGACCCTTATGTTCTTGAAATGCAAAGAACATATCCTTTGAGTAACCTGCCATTGACTTGAAAATAAAAAAAAAATCTAACAAAATCTTAAAGGTTGTGTACACGACTGGTAATCCTCTAATTTGTTTTTACTAAATTATTACGAAATACCTTACTAGCCTGTAAGTTAATAGTAGTCTCAATCATCGTGTGAAATGATAGCACCAGGTGTGCTGTCGTTGTCAAGAAAAGAGGAAATTTATATTGTTTTCAATCGTTGTAAAACTGCCCTGTAGCCTTTAGTCAAGGCGCGCGTGGCTACCCGGACGAGTGGCGCGCCCCGGACATGCTGACATTTGGGGCGCGTCACGTGTCCAGGTAGCCACGCGCGTCTTGACTAAAGGCTATCATCCGCCCGACGGTTGAAAACGAGCGCCGTTTTTCTCTCGTTTTTCTCGCCATCCAAGAACGCAAAACTTTGAACAGGTCAGTGGAACAATATTTCCTATAAAAATACTAACCCCCAAATCCGCCCATTTCTGAAAATTGCAACAATGACCAATCATGCACACTGCCTTTAACCTTGATTTTATAGTGGATTATTTGTTTATTACGTGTTTAGTAGCCGGCCTCGGCCTCGGCCTTGGCCTCGGACGTTGTGGCCTCGGCCTTGGCCTTGGCCTCGGACGTTGTGGCCTCGGCCTCGGTCTCGGCCTCGGAGGTTGTGGCCTCGGTCTTGGCCTCGGCCTCGGAGGTGGTGGCCTTGACTACAACACTGGTACCGAGTGTCAGATGGCTTTTCTCACACATGGAAGCTAAAAAGGGGGGACAAAGAAGAGTACAATACAGTTTTCAAATATGAATAGTCAGTCCTGGTTATTAATTAAAATGATAACATGTGTCCCATCTGTTGCAGGTTTGGACGCTATATACACAACAGCCGGAAAGTCGGATGACACCTTTTTTGTTCAATAAATGAAGGAAGTGTAAACATTTTTTTAAATTCCTGTTGTGTACGCTAAGAACAAAATGTCGAAACAAAAATACCAATGTTAAACCACGGGTAGCAAAGCATTTTCATTACTAGTCCACGTTAGTTGAACAAAATCCCTCAAAACATCCGGCTCCCCCATTATTGACTATATTAAACAAAAATACTCGAAATTCATCTGTTCTTTAAATCAGCATAGCCCAGCGTGCTCTTCTCAACACCCCCTGTTTTTCATTGTTCCTTTTTTTCTTTTCTTGTTCTTCTTTACACGTATCAGGGGAGGATCTATAGCCTTTCATTCAGGGAGGGGTTGTACCCGCCTATACCGGTACAGTGTACAGTGTATGGACCAGCGGTATACCCACTGGTAACAAGGATGTGGTTTAGCATTGCTTATCACAACTTTGCTCAGCAGCCCTACCCCCCCCCCCCCCCCCCGGGGGGGGGGGGGGGGGGGGGGTTGCAACCGCCCTCTAGATCCGCCCCTGCGTATCCTTATTAGTGTTTTTTTGTAGAGCACTTCTATCATTGTGAAAAGCCCTTTATGAAGACCATATTACTGTTATCGTTTTTACAAATTTGTGACTTGGACGTGTAAACATACTTCCCGTACACTTATGAAAAATAGACGATTTTGTACTTGAAATGTTGAACGTATAACAAACATAAACATCTAGAACAGAATCTACTGCGTTTTTGACCGAAATTCAATGTAACATATCCCAAGAATTCCATAAAAAAAATCCCCTCATATAAGAACCGAATTGGAAGTTTGAAACTAACTTTAGCTACAAATATACAAATTAAGTACATTAAGACGATTCGAAATTTAGTTTTTAACACGCATACGTGTCGAGCAGCCGCCCTCTCTTGACGCCGGCCCAATTGGAAAGGGAGGGGGAATTCCCGAGGTTTCTTATTCCCTCTGGACTTTTTATTTACCCTGGGACTTTGGTCCTAGCAGTTAGTAATTCCTCAGTGTAATTAACGATAATTCGAGCCAGTGGAATGAGTGGAATCAGAGTCAGAAATCAGAAACAGTGGTTATGCCTTTAATCATTCCCCTTTTCATCCTCCATATTCGGCTAGTATTATTTAAACCCCAAATACTTGTTCCAATAATCACTTAAATCATCTGCCTAAAACCCCCCCGAGTCCCGATAGCCTATTAAGTACAAAATTAATTCATATTAAGTACTTAAATTAACAGCGCATAAGTCCCACTGACTAACCAGATGTCAGTATTCTCCAGTATGCAAAAGTGTTGCTATGCATTGTTTATATAATACAGTTGATTCAATTTTACACATACAGTTCGTGCCCCGTCACAATACTTTAAGTAATTTCATCGTATATTGCAGATCATGAATTTTATGATGTTTTAAACTGAATGTAAAACTGTTAACAGTTCTGATAAAAAGGAATTGTTTCTCTGTTCGCAGCCCTATCTACCGAGAGTGTCTTTCAGAAAAAAATAAAAAAATAACAACAAGCCTTCGGGCTGCCAAGCTAATGTAAAACAGAAGCAAAGTTGAGTTGGATGTTGGAAATGAATAATTACGCAGAGAAACAGAAGCATGAAACTATTCACAGTGTTTGCAATACATGTTAACACCTCACCTATACATGTATCCTCTTAGGGCCGATTGGCCCATAAGGCTTCAGTGCACTCTCTCCAGTTTGCTCTGATTTTGGCCACAGGTTTGGCTTCGTTCCAAGACTTCCATCCTAGCCGTTTCCTTTCTTTCTCTACAGTACGTCTCCACGTTGTTCTCGGGCATCCTACTTTCCTCCCGCCCTTTGATAGGAACCCATGTCATTGCTGCGGCAGTTATCTTCCATTCTTAGAACGTGACCAATCCACTTCCATCTTCTAGCCTTCACTTCGTCACTGATTCTCTTTCAATTTGGTTCTATTGAGTATTTTTTCGTTTGACACGAGATAAGGCCATCTTATTTTCAAGATTCTTCTGAGGCATTTGAATTGAAATGTGTCCAGCTCCTTATTGTCACTTTCATTGATCTTCCACGTTTCGCAACCATACAATAAATACGGGAGAAACATGTTAAACTAATAGCAAAGTGTTCTCAGTCGGACTTTCATTCGAATTAAATTCGTTGAATTTATAAAAATAGAATTTCCAAACAATAAGGCAGGGTAAAACAACCTAATATGTTTAGCATTGTCACAGATGGAATTGTGAATTTGTTTTGATGACGGTAGACGGAAATAGGGAAGAAAGCAGCCAGACAGTAATACCAAATTCAATATATACACAAGATTTCAAGGTACAATTTTTTTTTTAACTTCAACTGAGCGAGAAATAATCCAAATCTAATAAATGAACTTGAACTGAAATGGATTTGGCAAACTATCGAATGGAAACAAATTAAAAGTTAAAAGCAATGAACATAACAAAACACAAATTAAGTTGTACACAAATAATGAATGTGAAGTAAGATAAATTGGCTTCACATTATTTTGCCTATATGTGGGATTCAGTCACGATATTTTTGGGATGACCGAAGGTTTTACCAAAATCTTTGGTACGGGGGGGGAAGTGGTGTCGAGCGCAATCTGGAGTTTTGCGCAAGTTTATTGTACTCCCTCCTGAGCTAATTTCCCTTTGAATGAAATCCATTCATAGGGATATGACTCAGGAGGGAGTACAATAAACTTGCGCAAAACTCCAGATTGCGCTCGACAGTAGTAACATATTGCACACGAGGTAAAACGTGACCGCGAACAATGGACAACATTATTTGAAATGCTCTTTATTCAATTTTTCGAGCAATTAATGTTGTTCAGTTTTGTCAACCCAGAATGCCAAACCGGAAATGCATACTCAACAGTGGGCCTCACATACTGCACGGAAACAGTGACTAGATCATCAATCGTAATACCACAACGTTTAAGTTGGCGTAAAAAATACAGTCTGCGATTAAAAGAATTGCACAGAGTAATCACGTGGGTATCCCATTTTAGAATATTTTTAATGTGGACACCAAGAATTTTCAAACAATTAGACTGGAACTAAGAACTGGAAAGGATTCTCTTTAAAACATACATAGCCTGACATTTAATCTAATTTCATATTGTTATCAATAGCCCATTGATTTAGCCTTTTAAGTTCAATTTGAATCGAGCTGGTTTGGTTTTCATTACTGAAGGCCCGACACAATATTGCGTCATCAACATATCTATAATGCGTAACTTCGGGTGAATTGGATCAGGCATCATTAACCATAACCAAGAAAGCAACGGATCCACGTTTAGTACCCTGCGGAATGCCTGCATGTGTTGACCTCCATTCAGATAACAGGCGCGGATCGGGGGGGGGGGGGGGGGGTCGAAACACCCCCCCCCCCTGCTCGTTGCCAATTATTTTAATTTTTGTTTTGCTTGTAGGGGGCCTAGGGCCTACGCCTTGCAAATACAGGTCTTATTTTGCCTATGGGTGAGAACAAAACAAAGAGGGAAAGTGTATCAGACCCCCCCCCCCCCCCCCCCCGCTTATAAATTTTGTTCGCAGACGAAACATTTTGGGAGTCACCTTTCTGGGAAAATTCAGAACCCCCCCCCCCCCCCCCCCCCCCCCCCGAAAACAATCCTGGATCCGCCCCTGGATAACTCATTTTGGTTACGGATAGCTTGTGTCCGATCACTCAGAAAGCTACAAATCCAAGGAATTATGGAACGTCTTTTTCAAGAAACGTTTTTCTTGAAAAAGACAGCACACCAGGTGCCATGATTTTACATGATGCTCGAGACTACTATTGAACATGGGTTCATTATCTTAAAAACGTTGCTCAGTATATGGAGGCTGGACTATTAATCCAAATATCGTAGCTTTCTTTGATATAGATTCGGGCTCTTCACTCAGTTATCTATCGTGGCCCTTAAGAGGCATCAAACATCCCAGATTTCAGCGCAGATATTTGCGATGTCGCACATTTTATCGCACGTTTCTGTGCAGTTATTTATGTCGCACATTTCGGCACAGTTTTCACGAACAGAGAATTTTGCCTCTCCGCACTAGACTAAAGTTACAAGAAAATCAGGTTTTAAGCTGCTCATTTTTTAAAATTGAAGATATTACCTGCATTTATACCACATGTTGATTCATTGTTGGCACTATGAATTCTACCTATCTAATCACTATGACACATCATGAATTCTAACAATAAATCCTGTATATTAGACCCACTTCCTACGTGGCTTCTAAAACAAAACCTAAGCACAATTGTCCCGGTTGTCTTATCCATTGTGAACACATCATTATCTGCAGCAACCTTTCCAGCAACTTTGAAAGACGCAGTGATTACACCTCTATTGAAAAATCATTCCCTAGACAAGGATACTTTAAAAAAACTATAGGCCGGTGTCAAATATTGCTTTTCTTTCTAAAGTAATTGAGAAATCTGTTCTAACACGTATCTCTGAACATATCGATAATAATAACTTGCATTGTAAATTTCAATCAGCTTACAGGTCTGGTCATAGCACGGAGACGGCTCTGTTGAGAGTCAAAAGTGATATCATGCAAGCGATCGATAATCAACAGGCTGTCTTTATGGTGTTGCTAGATCTGTCTGCTGCATTTGACACTATTGATCACAGTATTCTGTTGAATAGATTGTCTGATGTTTTTGGAATTGGAAGTAAGGCTATTAACTGGTTTAAGACTTACCTTTATGGCAGAACATGTAAGGTCAAGATTGCTAATGATTACTTTGTTTCCAGAGTGCTTAATTATGGCCTACCTCAAGGTTCCTGTGTTGGACCTCAGCTGTTCTCATATTACACTCATCCACTGACAGATATTATCAGACATCACCCCAGTATCAGATTCCATTTTTATGCAGACGACATTCAGTTGTATGTTTGTGCTGATCCACGGAAGCCTGGTGATACAGACCATGCTCTTTCCATTTTAACAAGCTGTATCTCTGAGATTAAGACCTGGATGTGCCAGAATATGCTTCTCCTTAACAATGACAAAACGGAATTGTTTGTTGCAGCAAAACCAAGAACTCTAAAAAAATTATTAGACATCTCTCTTACAGTTGGAAATACTGTGATCAAACCATCCTCAACTATAACAAATCTTGGTATAGTGTTCGATAGTGAAATGACTATGTCTCAACATGTTTCCTCAATTTGTAAAACTGTTAATTTTCCTATCCGAAACTTATCACGTGTTAGGAGCCTAATTGATGAAATCACATGTCACCATGCAGTTCGTGCTCTTGTCACATCCCGTCTTGACTACGGAAACTCTCTTTCAAGGATTATCTATTAAAGACACAAAACGACTTCAACGTCTCCAAAACAGGGCAGCAAAATTAATTTTTATGGCAAAAATAATTGATCATGTCTCACCCCTCCTTCAACAGCTTCACTGGCTTCCTATTCATCAACGTATTGATTTCAAATTGTTAACCATTACCTATAAATGTATGAGTGACAGTGCCCCATCTTACCTCACTGAACTTATCGTTCCATATAAGCCTAATCGTCCACTTCGTTCTAGTTTAGATACCAGGATTTTAACAAAACCCCAAACCCGAACATCCACATCTGCCAAAGGTTTTTATGCAGCTGCTCCAAACCTTTGGAACAGTCTTCCTTATGAAATTCGTCATGCCAGTTCTCTTACTCAATTCAAAACATCACTCAAAACTTACTTATTCCAGTCATTTGTTTTATAGGCACCTTATTAATTAATTCTGTTGTTTTTCTCGATGTAAAGCGTTGTGATACCACTTGTGTAAGAACGCTATATAAATGCCTTAATTATTATTAATTATTAATTATTACTATGTTGAAGTTCAGTTCTCGGTCTTTCACAAGTCATTGGCAGCTGAGCGATAAGTCAATTAATTACAGAGTTATTAATTGAATAATAAATTTGACTCTTCGTGAAAACTCAAAAGCGAGAAATGGCCCGTTTTGCCCCACAGAGTGTCATTTGTCTCTTCGTGAGAACGCAGTATCCATTTCCAGGCAATTTTGCCCCTCACAACCCTATTGTATAACACGGAGTTCGAATTCGTCTCTTTGTGAAAACCCAAAATCCATTTTCTGGCAATTTTTCCCTTCTCAGCCATAGCGTATATTATGGCTGAGAAGGGCAAAATTGCCAGAAAATGGATTTTGGGTTTTCACGAAGAGACGAATTTGAACTCCGTGTTATACAATAGGGTTGTGAGGGGCAAAATTGCCCGGAAATGGATATTGGGTTTTCACAAAAAGACAAATGACACTCTGTGGGGCAAAACGGGCCATTTCTCGCTTCGGAGTTTTCACGAAGAGACAAATTTATTCCACAAGTATATTTCCGTTATATTTGTAGAACAACAGAAGTAAGCAATCACGAAGTATTTTTGCCTCCTAAGTTCGTAGGATAAAATACGCAAGTAAAGGTGCCGAAGACAACTAAATGATTAGGGCATGCATTTGTTGGACGACCTTGTTCCGGTGTTGTCAAGTTCATCTGTTCTGTCTTCAGTCCTCATTGTTTCCACTATCTTAATATTCGTGCTTGTCAATCTTCCAACATGCTTTTCATTATTTTATACTTGCTTTTATGGTATTTCTCCCGGAGTTCCATTGTCATCAGAACAAGCCAATTTCGTTATTTTTTGTGCATTTTTATTCGTACATGCGTTTAATCAAATTCAATCGAATTGACTAATAATGTAATTGAATAGAATTGCGTTGAAATTGTTTGAAGATGAAAAAAAAGGTAAAACCTGAAAAGAACCTACTCACAAATGTTATTGAATTTCCAGTTTCCAGTTTCCTATTTGTTGTATTACTGGGGTGGGGTGTGTGTTTGTTTGTTTGTTTGTTTGTTTGTGTTTGTTTGCTTGCTTTTACTAGAATTAATTCACACCATAAAGCGTCTAAGTTTACCTCAAAATGGAGATTTGGTGACATTACGGAACTTCCAGGTACAACATATACAATTTACATGTGCGGCGTCCTATTTGTTTTTCTGACTGGGCTGAGCTGGAAAACTGCAATAATGTGGTTTCGTTGAGGAAAAGATGCCTTTCAATTTACAAAATGTACAACATTTTTTAAATATATCAAGTTGAAATACCTCAACTTGCGATCAATCCATTATTCACATTGCTATATAGGGTAAAGACTAATTGGATACCCTGCACGATATTGGGGAAAAGGGTACCCCTTATATCCATATACCCTAAGCACACTCCAGATTATTGTTATCTAACACATCCCCCTAGATTTCTGAATAGAATTCTTGAGATTCCGAGAACACAATGACCAACACAAAAGAGGGGGGGGGGTCCCTTTTTCCCCCAAATCGTGCTTCATATGACTAATTGGGTCCGTCGCTAGACTAGTCAGTGTTTAGCACCATGACGTCTACTTAAACGGTAATAAAATGTGAACGTAAAGTCTCGAGACTTGTATACGTTCCATAGCCATGGAGGAATTTCATATTAGCCCTGTCTGCGCACTTCCGGGTTGAAGGCGAAGATGTCAATGCTTAAAAAACAGTGCTATTCAATAAAGTTATTCATGCATGAATGAATCACGCCATAAATGGCAGTGCGGCGCACGTTTAGCACAGTCAGTTGTTTACTTAGCACTGTGAGCCTCTTTTACAAACCAGGATGTGCGCAGATATAGGTGCTATTTTCGTCAATTTGGAATTCGTCTACAGTATCCCTTTAACACAGATATTGGATAACGTTTCTTAAATTATCGTTGTTGACTGGCGATCAGTTCGGCGCTCGTGGCATTAACCAACCACATATTCGAACTCTTGAATTTCTCTACTTTTTTGCTGTGACCGCGGAGACTCGCGGCGTGCATTACGACTGCGGAGTAATTTGCATCTTCGGCCAGATACTTGTAAAACGGCGGGCCGTATGGAAATATTTTAACGTCGAGGGGCTGGATATTCACGTGCACGGGCTTGTCGGCTCTCAGCAGATTGTTCATCATGACCTGGTCCATGATGGTCTTTTTCTTTAAGGATTCGATCCACGCCTCAACAAATAGGAGCGTGACGTTGGTCGGCTTGTAGTAGCCAAAGCCCGTACAGTAATGTGCTCTCGAGGTGCGAGTTGGGTACGGGGACCTGGGGTCCATCATCGAAATGTCAAAGTCTCCCTCGAAGTAGGGAAAGGGATCCTGGAACCAAAACGTGTCTGCATCCGAGAACAGAACCTCGTAGCCCTGCTTCAGTAAGGCCAGAACGTAATGCTGGCGTTTCTTCAAAAACCCGAAATACAGTTTGGAGCTTTTGCGCAACGCATCATTGCGGCTGGATTCGCCGGAGTTGGTCATCTCTACGTGAATTCCCGGGTCCCCGTCGGTCCGCTTACGCAAGTACCAATACACAGTCTTATCTTCGGCAATGATGACAGTGTACACGCAAAGCCCTACTTTCCTAATGCTCTCCAGCATGTTCATTGTCACGTCTAGAAAATCCTGGTTGGTTGTGGTCAGCAAGACTACATTGGGCCTCTTCATGATGTCAGTCTTGGTGCAGTTGGACACGGAGCCACGGGTGCTGCTGTCTTTCCAAATGGATCCGAAGTCAAACGGCCTGGTGGCGGCTTCTTCGCACACGTTAGGATGAACGCGAGGAACCATATAAACAGTCTCACTTCGAGTAAAAATCGAACCGAATGACTCATAATAATCTGCAGGATGAAGAATTAAAAAAAAAATTGTGAATCGTAAAAAAAATTCAAAACGGGAAAAAATGATTTAGCCTATAATCATAGGCCTACGGTTCTGAATTTTAAGTTTCAAATTAGTAGTGGGACGCTATTAATTCCTACAGTTTTTAAATGTAGTCGTCGCGCATAGCACGTGGACAACGAAGTATATTAGACCAAACAGAGTGCATATGCATTACCGGTAAGTGCTTTCGCAAAAAAAGGAAAGATTTCCCCCCATAATTCGTTAGTCAGACATAGAGGGCCTTTACGTACGTACGTACGTATGTACGTACGTATGTATGTATGTATGTTTTCTGACATGATGCCAGTTACCGTTACAATAAAGAGGAAACAATTCAGAAAATATACACAGGGAACGTACAATGGATTTCGCAACTTCAGTGCACGATCATCCATGATACTGAAGTTTGTACCTAGAATGCTATCACCCCCGACCTCGTGAATATGTAAAATGACATTGGCACAACAGCCAACGGATAGCTGAGGGGCATCCGCATGGCGAACAAAGGTTGAAAATGATGGTAAATTGGATACACGGGGCTGTGTGAACGTTTGAGTTTGAAGAATGGGGGCTAAAAGCTATATATTTCTAAATTAGCTATGCTCCTACTGGAAAGAAAATACATGTAAAATTGAAATTCAGTAGCAGTCACAGTAAAACCAGTGTCACTTGAACTGTAGCATGTACAAGTTGTCCAGCTAAGGAAACATGCTAAAAGGGAAACGCAGCTTCATATATGCAGATCATTCAAGCGAGGACAGCGACACGGGTTTAATTGTGCACACAGTCAACAGGCCTTATGGAGGAATCGGAACGAGTATTTCTTACATTTCGGCAAACTGACGAAGGAAAATTTAGACCGACAGCGTCAGGTTTTACATGACAAGAAAGAGTATTTCATGTGGCTTCTAAGGGTAGTTAAACGAAGATTTTCCATGTAGGAAAAGTGGAGTTATCGTCGCTAGATGAATGCAACGCGCCTTGAAATGGTGATATTTTTTTCTCGCTACACACAAACATTCAGAGATAACATGATCAATAAATGAAAAACGACAGAGGTGCCTCTAGCTCTGTCCCACCAAAAATATAAATTTCGCTGTAAATTTGCCAAGGCAATCATGTGTAGCTTGAACGAAACGCTTGCGCCAACGGGGTAAGGAATTACGGGATAAAGAACCCCGAAAACTTGAAGTGCAGTTCTGTGGCCTGAGCGTTAAAGGGGCTGTATCGTCGCGCCATCTCGCGTTAACGAATCAAATATTGGAGTGCGCCCCCTTGCGCTTCATTTCGGTTATGTGCTATTTTTAACCTCCATCCGTTTGTTATGGCTGTTCTGAGAATTGGCTTTTGGAAACTACACCCCCTGGAACACGCACGCATGTCAAGCGTCTGCGTTCTGACATACACATACGTGTACATGCATACTTATAAACAAGTAGCACACATCGTGGCACTCAGTTCTCTACGAGTAAGATTATTAGAAAAAACGTTCAAATTTCATCTGTTTATTTCATAAAATTTCATTCACATGTACACAAGTGCCATGGAATATTTGTCTGAAAGTTGCATGGAATTGGAGGTTGGCGATATAGAAGTAGAACCTTACGCTGGAGAACCTATGACATGTACATGCCGAAACTCTTGCCAGAGAGGACGACTCGGCACACGGGGTGCTTTGTCCGTGTAAATGTGCACAGCAAAACTGCAACGTGTCTTGTCGCTTTGGGAAAGTTTGCGCTAAATTGTGTATACAAAATCCCACAGGCGGGGTATCTGTAAAAGGGTCTATGTATTATGTGTACATTCATTGCTTGTAAACTTAGGTCGATAAAAAGCTCCAGGCTTATTTTGACCCGTCACTTCAATAACAAAATTATCATGCTACTAAAAGAGGGGTAGTGGCGGCAGACAGTTCTTTAGCAGCGAAATTTTTTTTTATCTCGAACTTAGAAGTACATTTTAAAAAAGAACAGTTGATAGATGGAGCTGAAACAACTTCACTTGGTCGCTATTCCACTGGCACTTGTCAACAACTCGCTGTGTGAAACCATATTTCCGCACATCAAGTCTACATGTAATATATAGTCAACATGTACAGTACATACATTACATGTACAGTACATACATTACATGTACAGTACATCCGATCCATGTACTCGGTATGTGAATTGTTCATGTCATAAAAAGTAATAAGCGAATAATTCGTGCAAAACAGGTGAAAATTTGGGTTGTTTGAATATTTGTCGGGGTGTCTATTTCTTTGTTTCTTCGGTAGTCATCTTTATCATAGTGATGTGGGGATCTGTGCGCCAGTGGCGTAAACACGGGGAAGGAGTTCAGGGGCCCGCCGATTTGTATTTCTTTTTTGTTTCGTAAACAAATTTAAAAAGGGGAAATTGTACACAAAGTGATGTTTCAAATTTCAAGCGGTGTTTGGGGCGGGGGTATCCCCCGTTGAGAACAGTTCAAGATGCAGTACTTCGTTGACAAATTCAATAATCATCCCCACTTTTCGACACGGATTTACTCGCCACTGGTGAAATCTCATTTCATTTCCGTATATTATTTATTGGTAATAACTGTTATTATTGTGTTTATTATTTGATAGTGTTGAAATAACTCTTTTGATATAACTTTCCGTAAAGTCCTGCCGTCAAATGTAACACAAGGTCGTGGACTCAATATCGCCATCAGTATAGCTGTTTTACTTTGATTCGCTCATCATTGCACGCACAGCCGATTTTAGTCAAAATTTATTTCAAAACATAGGCCTACAACTCTATTTTTGTATAGGAAGGGGCTGGTATATCAGTTCGGGATTCAGTGTACAGCCGCAAGCCTGCTATGATCGTGACGATACATTCCCTTTAACTTGACAGGTAGAGTTCATATGAGAAGTTTTAGATCATCCCCAGACCGTAACCTAACAAAACCGAAGGTATAGATTATTTGCAGATTGTACTTACACATTACTAATCCAATGAAAGCCACTGATTGAAGGATAAACAGAACTTTACACACATGCTCCGAGGCCATCTCAGGCTGAACAAGGTATCTGAAATGTAAACAGAATGATCAATTATCAATGTTCAAATTGCATAGTCAGCTTCCCTTGTAGTTTGACGATATTGTAAGTTAAGAAGTCGTATCCTCATTGACTAATCCCTAAAGCATCGCTTCCCAGGTTGTATCGTAAAATTAGGAGCTTGACCCTTGGCTATACGGCATTATGGGTTTATGACTTCTGACTAGCGCCCCGAACAAGACAGACAATAGTGGCCGTCAATAAAGTACGTACGCACGAATGGGGGGGGGGGGGGGGGGGAGAGAGAGGGGGAGGGGGTTGTTTACATTGCGTACAGCATGCGTACGGGGGGGGGGGGGGGGGAGTCCAAGCCAATGCGTACCGTACGTAAACCGACAATTTGCTTTTAATGAATTGTCATGAAATCAATGTACTATCTAATATAAATAACTACCAGGACCAGCTTTTGTGCATCGAAAAACAGTTTATAACACAGTACCCTTCACCCCAATCAAAAGTAAATTTATCTTCCCAGCGCCACCGCCAGCCTGAGCCAACTATTTTTAGACTGCAACAACAAGACTGCTCTATAAACCGGCAGTGTACACCGAAAACGTACGGAGCGCACCAGCGCACCGAGCGCACCAGCGCACCGAGCGCACCAGCGCACCGAGCGCACCAGCGCACCGAGCGCACCAGCGCACCGAGCGCACCAGCGCACCGAGCGCACCAGCGCACCGAGCGCACCAGCGCACCGAGCGCACCAGCGCACCGAGCGCACCAGCGCACCGAGCGCACCAGCGCACCGAGCGCACCAGCGCACCGAGCGCACCAGCGCACCGAGCGCACCAGCGCACCGAGCGCACCAGCGCACCGAGCGCACCAGCGCACCGAGCGCACCAGCGCACCGAGCGCACCAGCGCACCGAGCGCACCAGCGCACCGAGCGCACCAGCGCACCGAGCGCACCAGCGCACCGAGCGCACCAGCGCACCGAGCGCACCAGCGCACCGAGCGCACCAGCGCACCGAGCGCACCAGCGCACCGAGCGCACCAGCGCACCGAGCGCACCAGCGCACCGAGCGCACCAGCGCACCGAGCGCACCAGCGCACCGAGCGCACCAGCGCACCGAGCGCACCAGCGCACCGAGCGCACCAGCGCACCGAGCGCACCAGCGCACCGAGCGCACCAGCGCACCGAGCGCACCAGCGCACCGAGCGCACCAGCGCACCGAGCGCACCAGCGCACCGAGCGCACCAGCGCACCGAGCGCACCAGCGCACCGAGCGCACCAGCGCACCGAGCGCACCAGCGCACCGAGCGCACCAGCGCACCGAGCGCACCAGCGCACCGAGCGCACCAGCGCACCGAGCGCACCAGCGCACCGAGCGCACCGAGCGCACCAGCGCACCGAGCGCACCAGCGCACCGAGCGCACCAGCGCACCGAGCGCACCAGCGCACCGAGCGCACCAGCGCACCGAGCGCACCAGCGCACCGAGCGCACCAGCGCACCGAGCGCACCAGCGCACCGAGCGCACCAGCGCACCAGCGCACCGAGCGCACCAGCGCACCGAGCGCACCAGCGCACCGAGCGCACCAGCGCACCGAGCGCACCAGCGCACCGAGCGCACCAGCGCACCGAGCGCACCAGCGCACCGAGCGCACCGAGCGCACCGAGCGCACCAGCGCACCGAGCGCACCAGCGCACCGAGCGCACCAGCGCACCGAGCGCACCAGCGCACCAGCGCACCGAGCGCACCAGCGCACCGAGCGCACCAGCGCACCGAGCGCACCAGCGCACCGAGCGCACCAGCGCACCGAGCGCACCAGCGCACCGAGCGCACCAGCGCACCGAGCGCACCAGCGCACCGAGCGCACCAGCGCACCGAGCGCACCAGCGCACCGAGCGCACCAGCGCACCGAGCGCACCAGCGCACCGAGCGCACCAGCGCACCGAGCGCACCAGCGCACCAGCGCACCGAGCGCACCAGCGCACCGAGCGCACCAGCGCACCGAGCGCACCAGCGCACCGAGCGCACCAGCGCACCGAGCGCACCAGCGCACCGAGCGCACCAGCGCACCGAGCGCACCAGCGCACCGAGCGCACCAGCGCACCAGCGCACCAGCGCACCAGCGCACCAGCGCACCAGCGCACCAGGTGGACTTTCCATTCATAGACTAAGCACACATTTACCTGTCCTCACTTTTTCCGGAACAAAGAAATAAAAGTGAGGACAGTATTGTTCCCTTTGTTTTATACCCTCTTTTCTGTCCTTACGTGTATTAATGGGTAAGCACTTAAAAAGACCAACCAAAATGACATCGTCACGCCTTGTGCCTATTCAATAAAGCCTTGTGCCTATTCAGTAAGGCCCAGTGCGCTTTCATTAATACATGACGAAGTCGTTTTGGTGGTTCTGAAACAGTGCCTTCCGTATTAATGCAATACCTTGACACTGTACATGATACCCTGCACGATATGGGGGGGGGGGGGGGGGGGAAAGGGTATACCCCCCTTTTATCCCTATACCCTAAGCACACTCCAGATTATTGTTATCTAACACATCCCCCTAGATTTCTGAATAGAATTCCTGAGATTCCGGGAACACAATGACCAACACAAAAGAGGGGGGGTCCCTTTTTTCCCCATATCGCGCTTCATGTGCTGTACATGTACACTTGTACAATCAGCTCTACTCTGGCACAGCTGCAGTGACCTATCCAGACTGCAATATACAAACCTATACCAGGTTCCACTCGAGGGGTTTCTGTGTACACATACTTTTTAGCACACAATGTCAATTGTGTTGGGTTCCCAGCGTGTGATCGATGCACGGGTCACTATTTAACTGGACATAAAGCTATACTCGACACGGAATATTATTAAGCACACCGGAAAGATTTTACTTTAACCCTAACAGCCCAAGCCTTTTTACTAGAATCCTTCCCTAACCACACAAACTCCAACACTGTGTAGTAAACCAATGGCACATTCTTGGTACTTGGACAAAATCAGGGCATCAAGTCCCATGCAAAGTGATGGTGTCAAGGCTCTACAGTACCCAATCACACATTAATACCCCCCACAAAAATCAGTCAGGAACAGCAAATCTTGGAAAATAACTATCCATCTGTGTTCCGAATTGTATAAACACTTGGCACAACCTTTAAATTTAAGAATTTTGTTGGGGAATTTTTGTGAAATATATAGGGTAAGAAAGTTTGTGTTTTCTGTGTTAGATGTTCTTGACACAGTGTATGGTCACTCAAAGTGTTCACATACATGTTGATTTCTGTCTCATTTTTTACAGATTTTGTCGACATAAATCTTGAAATAACAGGTTGTACCACATGTTTAGACAGCTGTTATCGGGGAGGGTTGGTTATTTTCTCAGATTTTGCTGTTCTTGATCCATTTTGGTGGGGGTATTAAAGTAAAATCTTTCCAGCACGCCTACGTGTAAATGGGAAATACACACAAACAACAATTTTCCAACATACGAAATTATATGCAAGTACTAGTAACATTTATTTTATACAAATTCTATCTGCTACTTATAAGGAAAATCGGAAAATCAACTTTTACAATGAAGATCACAGTTATGGCTCTACCTAAACTCCAAATTCGGTTACCGGTTTCCCCTAGTCCGAGTAACTTGGACCCTTTATCGCCTTTTTAAACATTTGGACATGATCTGGCGATAGTAGGGTCCAAGGCAGCGTTTGACGAAAAAATTAATCAGAATTCAACCTTACAATTACGGCCACCAAAATACTAGATACGCCACCATCTGAACAAGGTTTACTTAACATCCAAATAAAAAGTGAAATTTACCGTTTAATTCCCAGAGACCCCCGCAGAACATGTCTTTCGCTTTCCTGGAGTTCAAATAGTGACCCCTCGACCTTGCATGACGTCACCCTGATGCGCAGCGCCCGCATGCACCGCGCGACAACCTGTTTATGCCGGCGACTGTTTCGGTGACGTCATGCAAGGTCGAGGGGTCACTATTTGAACTCCAAGAAAGCGAAAAGACATGTTCTGCGGGGGTCTCTGGGAATTAAACGGTAAATTGCATTTGGATGTTAAGTAAACCTTGGTACATTCATCTGATCATGGAACTCCACTTGTTCAGATGGTGGCGTATCTAGTATTTTGGTGGCCGTTGTAAGGTTGAATTCTGATTTCTTTGTTTGGATTTTAGACGTATTTAATTAATAAATAGAAAATCGTCAAACGCCGCCTTGGACCCTATCGCCAGATCATGTCCAAATGTTTAAAAAGGCGATAAAGGGTCCAAGTTACTCGGACTAGGTTTCCCCATGGATTTGTTCACCAAAAAATCAGCCATGCTCGTCCATGGGTTTATTCAAAGTGTTATAAGTTCAGCCATGGAGGAAGGAACTCCATGGTTCATAATTCAGCGATCGGTCTACTCACGTGCACAGTACAGTCCCGAGTCTTATATGTATCCTTTGCCCACGTACCACAGAGCGAGCTTTACAAATCGGTGCGGATGTCAGTTGATAGTTTCCACGGCATAGATACACACATTTGTTGGGCTCAGTCCCGTGGCACTATATCCTTCCTCGCCTCCATGGTGAGTGTAAGTTACGATGCATGCTGCACTTGCACAGTATAAGCCGTTGCCTAGCCTTGATCAAGGCTGTCAACCTTTGTTCCCTATTAACGAGCTGAGCGAGCGCCCAGCGCTGACCTGGCCAACACAACCGAGTACGTCTATGGGCTCCGTGCACAACTACCCCCTCAGCGGAAAGAAAAGGCGAGTTGGGGGTCAATATCGACGCCATCTTACCTGACTTCAATTTAAGTGCCCTTACAAAAAAGTTCTATAGAAATCTATAAAAAAGAATTCTGTAGAATTTCTATATGATATTCTATAGAATTCCTTTATAGAGTTTCTTTAGAGTTTCTTTAGAGTTTCTTTAGAGTTTCTGTAGAGTTTCTGTAGAGTTTCTGTAGAGTTTCTTTAGAGTTTCTTTAGAAAATGGGCAACTTCTCTATAAGACATTTTATAGAATTCTATAGAAATTTTACAATTCTATAAAAGATAATTCTATAGAATGTCTATAAGATTCTACAGAATTTTTCTATAGATTTGTATATAATTTCTTTAGAGATCCTCTATAGTTTTTATAGAATTCTATAGAAAAATGACCACTTTTCTATAAAACAGCTAGTAGAATTCTATAGAAATATGACCACTTTTCTATAAAACAGCTAGTAGAATTCTATAGAAATATGACCACTTTTCTATAAAACATCAAATAGAATTCTATAGAAATAGGACCACTTTTCTATAACACATCTAGTAGAATTCTATAGAAATAGGACCACTTTTCTATAAAACATCTAGTAGAATTCTATAGAAATAGGACCACTTTTCCATAAAACATCTAATAGAATTCTATAGAAATATGACCACTTTTCTATAAAACATCTAATAGAATTCTATAGAAAGATGACTCCATTTTTATAAAATGTCATAAATATTTACAAACTTGGTAACTTTTCTAAACATTTTAATTGAATCCTTTATATGTATGTTGACTTTTCTATCAACCTATGGCATTACTCTTGACAAGAAAATATCGACGTGATACACTTCATCCTTCAAAATTAAAACAATTGGAGATCAATACTTTTTTGCTGTGTACTTTTCACTGCATTTATTTCCAGCATAGGCAATGGCCAGTCCTGAATTTTTCCAAATCTAATACTGTACATGAATAATTTCACACAGGGAATTAATGAAAAATGTATAAATACATGTATAAGCACCCGATCAACATTAATTAAATAGGAAACTACATAATTCCACATACATCATTGTTTTAAAAGGAATTAAAAAAAAACTTTGGACGGATACAAAACAAGTAAATTAAAGAAGGCTTAAATAGTTTTGTATTTTATAAACAAATGCAAAGAGACGAACAAGAATGATTACAGTATAAAAGATAAAAGAGCCTAAAACACATGAATCTTTAACAATGAAAATAGATCCCACCATAAATCTCTGAAATTTAACTGAGATTTAAGGGGGGAAACTACATTTTGGTTGTTAAAATATTAATAGTGAACAATCACCCCTGTTGGCGCACTTGGAAAATTTACATTGATCTCTTAAGAAAATCAGCCCTGAAAAAGGCCTTTGTGAAATTTTTACTAGTATATAAATTTGTGGAAACTGATAAATCACCTGACGTAAAGAGAAATGTCCTGGCGAAAAATTGAACTTATACTTCCGAAAATCTAAAATACACACGGACTAGTGAAACTCGGTTTACTCCGGATACAGATGAAAATTTATGAAATAATTTTGTGGCGATCAATAGGCAAAAATTAAAAGTTAAATAAAACTATTTTTGAGGGTTAAATGTACTTTCTGATGGACTTAAAGCATGGGCAATCATGGGGGACACCCCCCCCCCCCCCCCCCCAATATTTTGGGAGTTGACGGCTATGGCAGTATGTCCCCCCAAAAAAACAAAAAGATTCTCCTTTGTCATATACATTTTATTTTCCCTTTTCATTTGAAATTTAGACAGCTGGCTAACAACTGTTTTGTTATCACTAACGTACAAAGAAACAATGAGTACAATCTTTACAGAATATTAGTCAAAATATGATTGTGTAAGCTAAAAAAAGGAATGTCACCTCCTACTATAGTAACAATTGTAGACTTACTGCATACAAAAGGGTTTAACAAGTGTACAATTAAGAAAAGATCTTATATAATATACATGTAACTCGTAAGATCTTACGGGAGAGGACTTGAGCGAAGACTCAGACGACTTAGGCAGCTCTGTAATGGGCGAGGACTTGGACGACTTGGGTAGCTCTGCATATGCAACGGATGAGGATGACTCCAAATGGTGCGGGAGAACACAGTTCGATGCTAACGAGCTTGAACACGGGGCGAATTCACCTCCAACAAACAGCCGCAAAGAGACGAAACAGCGGGGGACGACACACATTGGCTCCCGACGCAAAAATATGGGGATATGAGACCTCAAATACTGAACCGTAGGCCTATTACACAGATGAAAATTTATGAAATAATTTTGTGGCGATCAATAGGCAAAAATTGAAAGTTAGAAATGGACTTAAAGCACGGGCAATCCGGGGGGGGGGGGGGGGGGGGGGACACGTCTGTCCCCCCCCCCCAATATTTTCCCCTTTGTCATATACATTTTATTTTCCCTTTTCATTTGAAATTTAGACAGCTAACTGGCTATTAAACAACTGTTTTGTTATCACTAACATACAAAGCAACAATGGGGACAATCTTTACAGAATATTAGTCAAAATAAGATTGTGTAAGCCAAAAAAGAGAATGTCACCTCCTACTATAGTAACAATTGCAGACTTACCGCATACAAACAGCTTGTGATCAGCGTGTCGACATGGTTCAACCATTCCTTCCTCTATGGTTCAACATGTTGCTTGTATATCTTGTACGTGTGATCGATCATGTCCAAAGACTTGTCCATCCATCCAGCAATCACCAGTGTATTTTTTACATGTCATGTACAGGTTGAGTGTGTACATGAGCAGTGAATTATGTCCACAGGCATACATGTAAATGCCATGCAAATATCCACGATTTTGACCCAGTTTTATACAATTTCTGCCATCAAGCCCATACTGCACTGCTGCACTGACATTCAACTGACTGCAGTGCAGATTTCAAATTTCCCACACTGACCGTTTTTCTCTGGTATGCAAGCAGCAAGGTCACCTTGTCATGTGACTTGAGTCTAAGTAACATGATACTCTTGATGATGTAACAGTACATGTAGGCTTTGGTCTGTACAGGGTCTGTACACATCAACTTCCTGTTTGGCTTAGTAAACTGTTGGGCTAGCTGTGTGGTGTACTTACATGTATCATGGAGGAAGGAACTTCCTCCATGCATGTATGTGCTGTTGCATATTCAGTGTTGCATGGTGTACACCCAGAGAGGTACATATTATGTACCAAACCTGCACCGAATTATAATGTGGTGTACATCACCACAGTTCGGTAAGGGAAAACAAATGAATACTTTGAAAATGCTTATAATCGTTTCTTTAAAAATCATAGTCCTCAGCCTTGATCTTGTTAGTAAATTTGATTGAAAAAAAAGATTTGTTAAAGTATTATACAGTTATACTCATCTCTAATTTCTACAGAAAAATAAAATCATATGGAGTGTTCTATATAATTCTATGTTTCTTTAGAAATTAGGGGCATATTGTGGGTTACTTTAAATATGTACATACTTTCTACAAACAAATTAATGTGTCTATAATTTCTATAGAAACATAGAATTCTATAGAAGACTGACAGGAATTTATTTAATCAAAGTTCTATAGAAATCTATAGATTTTAAAAAAAATCTCTATAGACAGTCTTTTTATTGGAGTATTCTATACAATTCTATGTTTCTATAGAAATTAGAAACATAGTGTGGGTTACTATATAAATGTACACACTTTCAACAAACAAATTGATATGTCTAATTTCTATAGAAACCATTCTATAGAACTGGAAGATTTGTTCTATAGAAATCTATATAAATTTTTAAAATCTCTATAGACAGCCTTAAATATTCTATAGAAAACCACTGCCTCTATAGAACCGTATAGAGCTCTATAACACACTCTATAGAATTCTATAGAACTTTTTTGTAAGGGTGTCTGGTTCCCGCTGTGATATTCTTATTGAAAAAGCAATAATCGAGAGTCGGCAAACAGACAAAGCAATCCCACTGGTATACGAGTATACAAATAATGAATGTTTATGAGTGCGATGGTAAGAATAATTTCATGAGGTGACAGATTGAATGTTCCATTCCACGAGGCGAAGCCGAGTGGAATGGGACATTCCATCTGTCACCGAATGAAATTATTCTTACCATCGCACTCATAAACATTCATTATTTGTTTTATACAACGCCTGAATAAATCCGACAGATTGCATGCATCATGCATGGATTTCTTTGTGTAACGTTACAACGTGCCGTTTACCTTCTCAGTCCCGCATAAAACCGCGACAAAAATTGTCGAGTTCCGAATCAGTTAAAGCTTCAATTGTTGTTCCTGCGTGTCTTGCAAATTCATCTAATCGTTTCACAGCATATTTGATTTGTCTCTTTGTATTTGGAGCGTCAGCATCGCCTACGAGTTCCAATATTTCGTCGTCTGTTAGGAGAACAAACCGCGGCAGTTCGGGAAACTCGGCCGCCATGTTGTGTGAATGACAGCCCTGTTGCATGTAGCGCCACTAATAGTGACCGTGAAATTAGGGAAGTTCTTTTGGTTCTATAAATGCGCGCGCACCGTTTGATAGAACCATGTGATAGAACGTTTTGGGCGGTGCGGGTTCGCGTCGTGTGATGGGTCGAATAATTCAATGCACGTGATCGACGATCCACCAATCGGATGGCTGGGATTTATTCAGGTGTTGTATAATATCAAATGAACGAGGAGCGCAGTGCGTAATAATACGTACCAGCGACGTACTCCCCATGGAAGTGCGGTTGCTATGTGGACAGCGCCCTCTTTTGGTAGAGCACGGAGCCCATACAGTACGTACGTACGTGCCCAGTCCTAGTGCCCAGTCACCACCATACGTACACACATAGTCGAGGCGAAAGACTATGGAACGCCAAAGAGGCATTTAATGTGATCATCGAATCGGTGGTGCACTTTCACGATCGGTGATGCACTTTCGCAATCGGTGATGCACTTTCGCAATCGGTGATGCACTTTCGCAATCGGTGATGCACTTTCGCAATCGGTGATGCACTTTCGCAATCGGTGATGCACTTTCGCAATCGGTGATGCACTTTCGCAATCGGTGATGGACTTTTGCGAGTGATGGACTTTTGCGAGTGATGGACTTTTGCGAGTGATGGACTTTTGCGAGTGATGGACTTTTGCGAGTGATGGACTTTTGCGAGTGATAGACTTTTGCGAGTGATGGACTTTTGCGAGTGATGGACTTTTGCGAGTGATGGACTTTTGCGAGTGATGGACTTTTGCGAGTGATGGACTTTTGCGAGTGATGGACTTTTTCACGTGATCGTTAATGGGGCGCGATCGGTGGTGGACTTTCACAATCGGTGATGGACTTTCGCTATAGGTGATGGACTGTGTGATGTGACGCTCAGAACGTGGAGGACTTTCAAAATACGGACTTATCGGTAGTATTGCGAATGCCTAAGTGATGATTGTGAACGTTTAACCAATAAAAGGGTAAAAAGGGACCAGATTTCGTAGGAGTTCAAGACTACCCACGTGACGGGCTCTCGACCAATATGAACAGGTAAGCTGTCTCAGGTAGTTATGAATCAAAAGTTAATAATTCTTGCAATGTCCATACAATTTAATTTCTTTATGTTTTTTCTCTCAATTAGGCTGTGTAGGCCTACATGTATAAATTGTGCATGCAGGAATTGAGGGCAGGGTATTATTTTGCATGTTTTTGACATTTTTGGGTCTCTGCGATATATGGGTTAATATCGGGATCTTGAGTATAAAAATTTCCTCTGAAGGTGACAATTGAGGAATACAGACAGCCTTGTTGATACATGTAAACAAAAATACCATGTTGTTCTTATTCATATAAGTGTTGTTTGAATTACATACACGTGCACAACACGCATGGAGCCCGTCATCAACATATTTCAGACTTTGAATTTGTCAGACTTTGAGGCTGACCGCTTTAACTTTGTCAATGATATTTTTTTCCACCATTTGCAAACATAAAACAAATAAACTACTGAATTTTATGAAATACCTTACTTGACTGTATGTGAATAACAGTCTCAAGCATCCTGTGAAATCACGGCACCTGGTGTGCTGTGGTTTTCAAGCATAGTGGAATAAATTTCCAATGATTGCCAGCCGCGCCGGCAATTGTTGGAAAAACCCGAGTATTTTCAAACACTGCCCCCAATTTATTATATTTATAGTATTACATTTAGTTCGTCCACATTTTATTTGCAATACAGTTACACATTCGTGAATGGGTGCAAGCCAACTATAGTCTGGTTTCCTAACCTGATAACTCCACAACGTCTATAAATTGCTCTGTGGGTTCGAGTCTGACCCGAGTCAGTGATCTTTTCGAAAGAATCCCTCGGGACAACACTGAGTTTACAGTGTAAATACACGTCGGTGAAGGGCCAAAATGTAATAGTAAATTTACATCTCCCGACGCAAAAATTCCATCTTAGGAAGCTTTTTTGCTTGGTTGTTCCAGCATCTACGAACACAAAACTCTAAAAGATCAGCATAACAATATATACTGTAAAATATAAATCCCCTATAACCCATATATTTTCAAGAATTACAGCAAAAGCAAATACTACCTTTAATTTAGCGGTGTGACAATCGATTTATTTTATTTTATTTTATTAATTAATTAATTTTTGGGGGGTGGTTGGGGATAATTATTTTACTGCCCACTCACGGCACCGTTTGCAAGATTCACTGTTAAGAATTACAGATGTTCAATTTCAGAATGCCGGTAAGTCAGGGGCCTCAGTGGCGATTTATTACCGTTTTTACGAAAACTGACAAGACTGGCCCTCCAAAATAGGTACTTAGGTTGGTGCAATCAGTTAGCAATGAACTTTGCCCTGTCCGAGCACTAGTCCTCCTTCGCTGTGACCCGTCCCACTTCTGGGTCGGACGCGTTCTTTAATCATTTTAATGGAAGTCCCCTGACACGTTTCCAGTTTATTTTTGTACTTTAATACAACTACCGCCTTGATGGGTTTAGGCAAAAGTAATTACAGTGCGCATTCTTTTAGCATTAGGGCGGCCACCACGGCATTTTACAAAAACAAATAAAGAAAATATATTGTATGGACATTGCAAGAATTATTAACTTTTGATTCATAGCTACCTAAGACAGCTTACCTGGTCCTATTGGTCGAGAACCCGTCACGTGGGTAGTCTTCAACAAATCGGATAGGCTGGCTGGATTTAAACACGTTTCCGGTTTCACGTGAAATTTTGACTCCTACGAAATCTGGTCCCTTTTTACCCTTTTATTGGTTAAACGTTCACAATCATCACTTAGGCATTCGCAATACTACCGATGAGTCCGTATTTTGAAATTCCTCCACGTTCTGAGCGTCACATCGCACAGTCCATCACCTATAGCGAAAGTCCATCACCACTAACGAAAGTCCACCACCGATAGCGAAAGTCTATCAACGATCGTGAATATGCATCACCGATCACTCGAAAAAGTCCATCACTCGCAAAAGTCCATCACTCGCAAAAGTCCATCACTCGCAAAAGTCCATCACTCGCAAAAGTCCATCACTCGCAAAAGTCCATCACTCGCAAAAGTTCACCGATTGCAAAAGTCCATCACCGATTGCGAAAGTGCACCACCGATTCGATGATCACATTAAATGCCTCTTTGGCGTTCCATAAAAGACAGCCTTGACCCAACCGTGTTTGCTCACTATGATAATGAGTACGCGCTATGGTAAACAGTCTTCTTTCATTGGATAATGAGATGGCTGACGCGCGCGCGCATCATATGCGTGTTTACATTTGAAGCGCGTGTTTACTTTGGACTGTGCATATTTGAGTTAAAGTTTACGGGGTTTGATTGGCTCGGCCAACATTGGCCGAAAATATAAAGAAATACATAGGACATTCGGCACGGTTGGGTTCCAAGACGTCCTTAGCGCGGTGCGACGTACAGCGCGCACGGCAGCGCCCTCTAGCTACACACACACACACACATACAGTCTTGGGCATTTCGCAAGGGAGCGCGCGCGACCTGCTTATGCATAATTTAACAGGCGGGTCAAACGAATAATCGCGCTTGCGCACTGGAGGAAACTCATGTTTAAATAATAACTTACTAGTCAGTTAACGTTCTGAGCAGAGTGATTCTGGACTGGCAAACAGGATTGAGAAATCTTCGGATTGTTCGAAAAATGTGATCTGGAATATCAGACGTTATCTCTGCCAATTTTAGTCCCAGGTGTTCAGCACGATGTAACTGATCAACGGCCAGAGCTTTCAATGGCACGACGACAATAATCAGCGCTTTCTCCTGTTTGCATTCGGTTACTTCGTTCATGGAGGTAGGAAACACCTCCATACTTCGTTTCAGAAATCTAAGACCAATGGAGCAGCTTGAAAAATTACACTCTTGCCAAATCCCGTTGGTAAATTAACAAACAAATCATGGCCACGTACAAATTGGTGAATGGCACTGATCTGATGACTTTTTAACTTTCCAAAGCCCATTTTTTTTGCTGTAAAATCGATCGCTTGGTCCACGCGGTCAGACATTTTTTCCCAACAAACAACGAATGGATTGGTGGTACTGCGCTGCACGTTCATACGTACGTACGTGTAAACCAGACGTGAGTACAGAAACTAGACTAGTGAGTGTTGGCTATTTATATGCGATAATGCAGCTACGTCACACGCGCATGCAAATGCCACACAGTTCTGCTCGCGATTTCGTGAGCAGAACTTGCGAAATTCGCAAGACGGTCTTAGCGATTTGGCCTTGGCGTGTGTGTGTAGAGAGAGCCGGCCGGCCGTGTGCGCTATACGTCGCACCGCCAAGGACGTCTTGGAACCAAGACTAGGGTCAAGGCTGTCATTCGCCTCAACTATGCGTGTACGTATGGTGGGGACTGTTAACGTACGTACATGTACATTGTACTGTATTCTACGCACTGTTTACAGATGTGTGTGGGGACGTACGTGTACGTGCAGGCCAGGCCAGCACTGGCAATGGGCGCTCGATCGCTCGTTTCGGGAACAAGCTTGACAGCCTTGATCAAGGCTAGCCGTTGCCCGGGTAGGGTCTTTTGTGGCTATACGGCTTCGAATTTGGCCATTGACAGGCTAGGGTGAAGAGCCGAGCCATTGATAATAACATCGGGATGATAGGCGTGTTGCCAAAATACTGTACAAACGCTATGACAACACAAACCATTCAAATTGTCTCTTATCGGGGTTTTCTGTCAGATGTAGGCCTACCCCAGAAATATGCACTATTCGAAAATCACCGGGATCGCTGGTTCAGTTAATCAATTCTGCTACAGAATCGAAGCACAGCCTACACCGGGTTTGAACTCGTGAATCTGACAAAAAAACAACTTTTTCACACTAATAATCACCAGAGAGGTTTCAAGTTTCAAAGCGATAAAAAAAATCTAGCAACATTTTTGTCACACATTTGTTAACTTGGTAAGCCCCATCGTTATCTCCAAGCTTGAATCTCGGGCAAACCTCTGAAAATGTTATTCATGTCAAGAACAAAATGGTACTTAATGTAAACAAACGACATTTGAAAAAGAATTACATCACTGTTTCTACGTTCTCAGAAAATATTTTTGAAAATTTTCTTCTATAAATATACAGTGATTGAACCAAATAGTGATACAATAACACTCTTCCAAATTTATAGGTGGTCTACAAACGATAAAAAACAAAGGTATCTTTTCGAGTCGCATCATCGGTGTAAAATCGGCAGCCTTCGTTACGTATGCAAATAACCTAGGAGTCGCACATGCGCAGTGGAAAGTGCGGCTTAAACGTACGTGAATAGGGGCTGTTTGTATTAGCTAAATTCGATAATGATGTCATGATTATTTACTTTTGCCCCTCATGTGTTTTTATAATAAAAATTATATAAAATAGGCTGTCTATCGCTAAGCGATAATGATTATGTAAGGAAAACGGGTCATCAGATGCAGAAATATATTAAAATAATTCCCGAAAAAGGGCTACAAAGTTCGTAAGACAGGGAGTTCTGCTATAGGCCCGCACATGGGAAGGGAGACCAATTCGGGCAGCAATCTTGCGTCCTCAGAAATTGCATGTCCATAGTCCAGTCAACAGGTTAGGAAGAGCTCTCGTGCCACTTTTGCAACATCATATGACTGCTCCGTAATCTTTGTATACCTACAATATCACTGCCGATCGCCATTTGGTGCAGTTATACTTGCAAGTGCCTCCAAATTAGCAATGTCGATGTTTGCGGCTTGGAGATGCCGTTTTAGGCAGTCTAAGTAGCGCAGCTTGGGGCGCCCAGGATTTCTCAGGCTATGACCACAGGCTATCTGACCGTACAGGATGGATTTGGACAGTCGGTCATCCTCCATACGTACAACATGGCCGGACCATTCCAACTGTACCTTCAGCAGGAGGCTCTTGATGGTGCTGAGCTGTTGGCTCGAGTCAGAACTTCGTTGTTGGTGATGTGGTCTGAGGTATTTGATACCAAGGAAAGACTGAAGCTTTCTCATATGGACATGGAAGAGTCGTTTGATGTAACGTCTATAGTAGATTGTGTATACTTCTGATGAGTAGACCTAAAGCTGCCTGCTTGGTAAACCTTAAGTTTGGTTGAGTGCGGAATTAGTAAAAGGCGTGTAAAAACAGTTCGAAAACCTCTCAACAGAAAATATGAAAGAATATTAGCATCAATACCACCATGTCTATAATAGACTATGTCAGAAAACATAACTGAAAAGAAAGGGAAAAATACATTAAAAATCAGATTCTGCTATCACAAGGCAGAGAATAACCGGAATGACGAGTGAAATGATATGCTTAAAGGAAACATGATTTAGGATTTATATTGCATTATTCCTGCTTAAAACAATAAAGTATTATCTTGACAATGATATTTTGTGTCCAGAGACAATTATTTCCCAGATTAAATATGAGAAAAACATTTTTGAAAATGTTTGTCCAAGCTACTCCGCCCCCTGAGTGGGACCCTCATTAACATAAGTGTGTGACGTAGATCGAGGCACATTACCCATTCATCACGGGTAGGGTATGCATTGTGTTTACATTGTACGGCGAAATTTCTTCGTCCAAAATCTAAGCAAAATATAGTGGTTTTTCGGCCATGCCGACAAGGTGTGTGGCTGCTGGATGCAGCAAAACAACGACGGGTGGAGTAAGCCTTCATTTATTTCCAACTGATGCGAAATACCGGAGAATTTGGACGGCGAAAGTGAAGGTGACAAGAGCAAAGTGGTCAGGCCCCAGCAGCTTCTCAGCGTTATGTAGCGACCACTTTGAGCCGTCGTGTTTCGATACTGGTATTTTCAAATCCTTTGGGATGACCATTAAAAATATGCTCAAGTCCACTGCCATCCCAACAAAGTTCCCAGATGTGAGTAAGATATAGGCGAAAGCAGTTAAACGGCCCATTCCCCGAGGAGCCTTCGCTAAAAGGGAGAAAATTAGGGTAAGTTCGATGTTAGTTGTTGTTGCAACTTACGAAATTGCACGTGTAGACCTAGTGTGTGTATACGGGCCGGGTCCAGACTTTCGAGTCGATCCATGAATTTCGGTGCCTCGGTCTACGTCACGAACAGCGCCCTCAATTTGAGTCTCAACAAATTTCAAAAAGGGGGGTCAATTTTTGAGCGGCAAATAATCACACTAAAACTTCACTTCAACCAGTTTGGCTTTTAATTCACATTTAATACATATAAATGAATTTATTTATGAAATAGAATGTGATCCGGTCAATTTGAGAAGCATGTTTCCTTTAAATAATTATATAGCCTGAAGTTGATCACCGATCGCGAAAGTCCATCACCCATTGAATAGTTGATCACCACTCGCGAAAGTCCATCTCCACTTGCGAAAGTCCATCACCGATCGCAAAAGTTGATCACCGATCGCAAAAGTTGATCACCGATCGCAAAAGTCCATCACCGGTTGCGAAAGTGCGTCACCGATTCGCTGATCAAATTGAATGCCCCTTTGGCATTCCACATGAAACAGACAGCAGACCAAGCCGTAGCTCTAAAAATTGCTGGTTTGGACACGGCCAGTAGTATGATCTATCCGTGAGCACGTGCACACACATACTGCAATAATGGTGCAGTTTTGCAGTGTTTAGTGTATATATTCTTTGTTATTCACAGTATCACTTGGCGCTTCTCCCACAAGCATTATACTACTCATTTCTAAAAGATGCTATAGCGCCACAACTATCTCGACAGATTATTTCTTAAATATTCGGTTAAAACTTAGTTCTTTCATTATTATGTTGTCGTTTTTTATTCGTAGACCATGCTTTTTAGGCAAAAAGTGGTCCAGTTTCGAATCAGTTAAAGCTTTAATTGTTGTTCCTGCGTGTCTTGCAAATTCCTCTAATCATTTGATTGCATATTTCATTTGTCTCTTTGTGTTAGCAGCGTCAGCGTCGCCTACGAGTTCCAATAATTATTTCGTCGTCTGTTAGAACAAACCGCGGCAGTTCGGGAAACTCGGCCGCCATGTTGTGTGAATGACAGCCCAATTGTAGCGCCACCAATAGTGACCGTGAAATTAGGGAAGTTCTTTTGGTTCAATCAATGCGCGCGCACCGTTTGATAGAACCATGTGATAGAACGTTTTGGGCGGTGCGGGTTCGCGTCGTGTGATGGGTCGAATAATTCAATGCACGTGATCGACGGTCCACCAATCGGATGGCGGGGATTTATTCAGGTGTTGTATAATATATTATAGCGTGCTAGGAAATACTGTATTTATTTATTACATTTCTTTACCCAGGGTGTGCCCTAACAGTTTAAAACTGGTTTCCATTGGGGCCCTGCTTATTATTAGTTAAAACTGAATATTTACACATTCATACAAAATATTTAAACAAATACAATAATGTTTACACAAATAGATCTATTATCGGTTAACTTTTCAACTCTCCAGAAGCCTATTGCTGATTTACGGGATGGGCGAAAAACCCGCGAAAAAAACCTTTTCAAGTTTAGTGTGCATAGATGCTGGGAAAAACCGCAGTCTGCGTAAAGAGAGAATTTCTTTTCTAGTAGTCTGGTTCCCTGACCATAATTTAGACAAAACGAAGCAACTTATAGATGTCAGGGAATTATCAGGTCGGGGAACTAGACTATTAACAATCGTTGGAAAACGATATAAATTTCAACTTTTCTTGAAAACGAAAGCACACCAGGTGCTATCATTTCACAGCATGATTGAGATTGCTATTAACTTACAGTCTATGAGCTCCGTGCACAACTACCCCCTCAGCGGAAAGAAAAGGCGAGTTGGGGGGTCAATATCGACGCTATCTTACCTGACTTCAATTTAAGTGTCTGGTTCCCGCTGTGATATTCTTATTGAAAACTCATTAATTATCGAGAGTCGGCAAACAGACAAAGCAATCCCACTGGTAAACGAGTATCAAATGAACGAGGAGCGCGGTGCGGATACCAGCGACGTACTGCCCACGGAAGTGCGGTTGCTATGTGGACAGCGCCCTCATTCGACGGCGCACGGAGCCCATAGGAAGGTATTTCGTATTAATTCGGTAAACAAAATTGAAGGATTACCAATCGTGTACACTACCCTTAACATCGATTTATTGATATTCAAAGAAAGAAGACAAGGTGATTTAATACATGTATGGTGTTATAATTTCCTAAAATTATGAAATAGTTTCCCCGGAACTAGCGTTTTAATCTCGGTTTCCTTGTTTTAATACACCCTTTAGACGGCAACTAACTTCAAACAGGCTTGACTTATTTCACAAGGGATTTAAATCGTGCTGACAATTGGATACGCCACCAACATCAACGTCAGACAGACTCTGGTTTTATAATCAAGCTGGCATAACAAAAAATAACAATAAAACGCTGACTGAGAATGTTTCTTTTCAGATGATACCGATACGTTAAATTTTAACAACTTATCGGACCCACACCGCCATTGTAGAAATATCCAATCTAAGTAAATAAAGTAACACAATGAGGAAATGGGTACTCACTTTTTGGATGTACATCAATGAATGGCTATACTAGTAGATGTGCTTTGTTACCAGCCCATGATATACATCCGGTTAACTGCTGTGACTGTCGCGCTGGCACTACATAGTTATGCATTTGTTTTCGTACACGTCACTTTCATTTTGGGGAGGGGTGGACAAAATGAGATTAACAGGTGACGATTTATTGAAAAGTACATTCCTAAATTTACCGGATAAAAAGGAGATTAATGGAGGACAAATGAAAACCCGGGCTAAGACCCCTTGCAGAAATTGATACACAAGGCACTATATGGTAGGTGGTCAGTTGAATTTTCAGTGCACATTATCATAATAAATTCGAGTGCTTCACAATCGGTTTCCGATGTCAACAGAACGTCACATGTCCACGCAGCGTTGTATCGAAGGTCACCATACCCTTCAATAATTATATACGTGAAGTCGTATACCTTAATTGCTTCAAAATAATTCATAACGGTGATTGCCGATCACCCAGCAAATACAATAACATCATAAAAACGTTTTATTTAGTGAAAGGTCGCAGTGATATTTTGAAAGAAATGTTATTTTGACGTGAATTTGTAGGAAAATGTTTTGTAAAAATTTTAGCAATGTTTTACATTGTTTTTATAACATAATAATGATATCTTTGAAATGTTAGGGAATCGCATCCAAATGTTACTAAAACATTATAAAATAAATGTTATTTTGACGTGAAAATGCAGGGGCTTACTGTGATCTAAAAAACATCGTTATAACATTTTTTTTAAATATTAATTTATGAGTATTTGACATTGTAATAATATTTGATTGGCAATGTCTTGTAATTTTTTTTAGCAATGTTTTACATTGCTTTTATAACATAATGATGATATCTTTGAAATGTTAGGGAATCGCATCCAGGTGTCAATAAAATATAAAATACATTTTATTTTTACGTGAAAAGGTACGGGCTTACTCCGATCTCAAAAACATCTTCATAACATTTTTTGTATGGCAAGATGTACTGGACTCTTATGATGTTTATGAAGCGTGGTGCAAATGGCACTCCATATTTATGAGTATTTGACATTGTAATAATATTTGATTGGCAATGTCTTGTAATTTGTTTAGCAATGTTTTACATTGTTTTTATAATATAATGATGATATCTTTGAAATGTTAGGGAATCGCATGCAGGTGTCAATAAAATATAAAATAAATTATATTTTTACGTGAAAAGGTACGGGCTTACTCCGATCCCAAAAACATCTTCATAACATTTTTTGAAAATATTGATTTGACATCAAAATAATATTTCATGTAATATTTATGTAACGTTTTAATAATGCGTTTTAACAACATATTAATAATATCTTTAAAATATTACAAAATCGTATCCAAAGTTATTGAAATGCGTAAACAAAATAATACATGCATAATGTGTACATACTTATGTAAATGTTAAACGGACTTTTTTTAAACATACAAATCAATGTTCAATCTAGTTGTACACCACTACGTACACTGTAAAAAAGTTGGGCAAAGTTTGAACAATTTCTTGCCCAAAATTGGTGCAAATATCAACTTCCCAACTTCTGGTCAGAAACTTACCAGCTGTCTTTATCAAGCCGTTGTGACCAGAATTTGGGCAAAAGCGCTTCACCAAATGGTTGGTCCACGAGCTTTCACCAATACAGTTGGTCATGCATGTTGTGCATTTTATTGGTTATTTCATTTTGAACAATAGATGGTCTCTTGATTTCCATATTTTATTGGTCAAAGCTTTTTACCAAAAAATGGGGCCCTCTTTTATCATTGTTTGGTCTTTTTTTCTTAACAAATTTATGATGTCTCTTTATTTGTTTTTATATTCATGTTCAATCAACTCGAAGTCTGGAGAATGTTTTCCGATGCCGTGATGGTTTATCAAGTTGGCTTTAAGTCTAAATATGCTGATCCCGGGTCTGGTTAGCGTTACTTTCAAATACATTACAGTCGCCTTCACAAACATGATCACGGTGCACAAGTAATGGATAAAAGCCTCACATCGATCAGTTATAGCTGCCTGTAGAACGACCGCCCAGGCGGCCATACCGCCTACTCCACGGTACTACGAAGTAGTTGTCATGTTGTCTAAAATAGAGATTATCATCGAAGACATGGTGGCCTATGTGAATTCGTAAGCCAGCTCACAAGATGAGATATTTCGGGCAGTTTAAACTTGGAAGTTGAACCGGGACGAGTGAGCGTACAGACAGCTCTACTCACCGGCCATTACTCGATGTGATGTGTGCACGGTAACCCGGCGGACTGATCGCACGTGCATAATATAAGGCGCGCAATAAATGTAACAAGTTTATACCATCACACGTACGGTACGCGACGCGCTACTCTCCCAAAACCTAGAAATTGGTCAAATCCAGACCAATATTTGGAAGCTTTTTTGGAGGACTGCCAAATTTCCTTCCGAAATATACCACGTATTGAAGTGCTCAAGTTAAATCACTGTATATAGTTTATATAGGTTTAATGAACTAAGTGATATTATTAATAAGGCCTCCTGTGAATGTAAAGAAATTATTGCAACTGGGGACTTTAATTATGATGTTTCAGTTGACGATGATAGTATGAACTCAAACCCAATTATTTCTTGTTTTGGTTTATTCCAATTGGCGCAACTCATGACTCAACACGTGTCACTGAGTCCACTCAAACAATAATCGATCTCATGTTTCAGCTCCCATACAGAGCTAATAAATGAATGTGGTGTATTACCAGTCCTAATCAGTGACCATTATCTTGTTTATGGTCAACATAGTTGGAAAACACCAACAATTAAAGGTCGCTCAATAAATTTTCGATGTCTTACAAATATAGACAATGATGCATTTAACGACAACCTCCTTAATGCACCATGCATGGCAAGATGTACTGGACTCTTATGATGTTTATGAAGCGTGGTGCAAATGGCACTCCATATTTATGAGTATTATTAACTTTCATGCGCCAAAACTAAACGTATTCGAGGTGCCTCTTTACCTTGGCTCGATTGCGAAATTCTTAAACTTATGAGACAGCGGGGTCGTGCATGCACACAAAATCGCAAAACGCTCAGGCTCACAGATCGATTGGGACTCTTACAAAAAGCTGCGGAACAATGTAACTAATAGAATCCGCACTAAGAAGAGTGAATACTATACATCAGCCATAGAAGAAAATAGAAGAAATTCATCTATGCTACGGAAAAAAAATAAAGGAGGTACTTCCTTAGAAACAGAAAATTGCTCCAAATTCTGTCACTTCCCCAAATGGAGAAAATATTGACGATCCCACCGACATTGCTGATACATCAATGAACACTTTTCTACGATAGGAAAACGTAAAGCCGGAAATTGCCCATCGCGCGAACTTGAAAACAATGATACCTACGCCTCTATAGTTGATTCTCTGGATGAACTTGAAGAATGCACTGTTTTACAGAAGAGTTCGTTCAAAAGCAAATATCATCCATGTCGGTTGGGAAAGCAACAGGTCCGGATGGCATCAGTGTTAAAATGATTAAAATTGCTTCCCCTTATATTACTAAATCTTTAACTTATATTTTTAACCTCTCCATAAGATGCGAGCAATACCCTACAGATTGGAAACACGCCTTGGTAACACCAATTCACAAGGGAGGAGATAAATGTAGTACAGGTAATTATCGGCCTATTTCTATACTGCCAATTATCTCTAAGATTCTAGAAAGATGGGTGCACTCGGCAGTATATAGCTACCTCGATGATAACAATTTGATACCTAGTTGCCAATCGGGATTTAGACCCTTGCACTCCACTGAAAGCACTCTACACGATTTAACTAACAAGTGTTTTGAGGCTATAGAGCAAGGTGAAGTTACAGGTATAGCGTGTTCATAGATCTCAGTAAAGCTTTTGATTGTGTGGATCATGTAATCTTATATACTAGGAAAATTGAAGAAGCTGAATTTGTCATCTTCTGTAATTAACTGGTTTAAGTCGTACCTACAGGCGGTCGTAGTCAGTCTGTAAATATTAAGGGCACAATATCGAAGGTCTTGCCCATAGACATAGGCGTTCCACAAGGGTCGATCTTAGGGCCACTTTTATTCATTGTTTATAGTAGTGATTTTCCATCTTGTATACCCCAAAATTGCAACATATTTATGTATGCAGATGACTCCACGTTAACGTGTAGCTCCTCTAGTATTAACGAAATAGAAAGGAACTTGAATGTAGCTCTTGCTATTATTCACAACTGGTGCCTAAAAAACAAACTAGCATTAGGCCTAAATGCCAACAAAACCAAATGTATGCTTATTGGTTCAAGGCAGAAAATATCCAACGTCGACCTGAACGTGTGCATTGCTGATAAGGTTATCGAAAAAGTGAAATCTTGTAAATGCTTGGGTGTAGTTGTTGATGAAACATTAAGTTGGGGTACACATGTTGAATACGTAAGGAAGACTGTTTCGTCTAAATTAGGTGTGTTAAACAGAATTCGTGATAACGTTCCCCAAAGCAGCCTGCACACACTCTTTGTAAGTTTAGTTATGCCATCTTTAGAGTATTGCTGTACGGTGTGGGGAGGAATTTTATTTTATTTATTTATTTTGTTTGGCAAATGTAAACGATAACACAAAGCAATTACAGATTACAGGCCAAGAATAACCCCAAAAAAGCTGTTTAAAACACAGCTTATTTCCATCGGGGTCCACAGAACAAATATATAGGCCTACAATACACAAAGAAGAAGATAAAATTACACAAGAAATATCAAAAAATGGTGATTAAAAATTAATCAATTTAAAAATTGGACTGAGAACAGAGATGTTTTTTTACTGCAGTTTTAAATTGATATTGGTTGTTCAAACATTTGATACTATTAGGAAGTAAATTCCATTCATGAATTCCGGTATAAAAAAATGTATTGCACTCTGGCCCCTTATTTCTTGGAACAACAAAATTGGTGGAACTACCCCTGGTAGAGCAATTATGCATATCTGAAACCTTCCTAAATTTATGACAGATGTAGTCTGGTGCCATTTCATGAAAGATTTTATAAACATGATTTAGCTTAAGTTGTGTAACACGATCGTTGACGCTCAACATACCCAGCCTGTCCAATTCTGTTTGACCAATATGTGATCTAGAATTCATGCTTAAAATAAACCGGACTAATTTATTCTGTGCAACTTGCAGCCTTTTTTTCAATTTGACCGACAATGCAGAGAACCAGGATGAACAACAATAGTCAAAATGACATTGTATAAGAGCAGAACAAAGTGTTTTGCGAGATCTCTCATTCAAATAGTTGGCATGTCTATAAAGAAAATGCAATCTAGCACCAGCCTTTTTAATCACAGAATTTACAATGTTCTCACCAGTTAGACTCGGATCAAGTGTGATGCCAAGATATTTAACTGAGTTTGAAGGGGTAACAATCTTTCCATTACAAAACACTTCAAATTTATCAACACTGCTTAATTTCTTTTTGGATCCAAAAAGGATAGACTCAGTTTTGCCGAGGTGCAAAGACAGTTTGTTATCGATCAGCCACTGCCTGCATGATTCCAGTTCCCTACTCAAACTGTCAGCTATTACTTCAGGGTCCTTACCAGAAATGAATAGGGCACTGTCATCAGCATACAGCAGCAAATTGGAATGGACACTTATTTTCATATCGTTCACATAGCAAAAGAAAAGTAGTGGCCCTAATATACTACCCTGAGGAACACCACATGTTATTCCCAATGGTTGAGATTCTACCTGATTGACACTGACAATTTGCTGTCTATTTGAAAGATATGATTGAAACCAATTAATAGAGTCCGAATGAATACCCATTGCTTGTAATTTTTGACATAAAATCACATGGTCTACAGTGTCAAAAGCCTTCTGTAAGTCCAATAACACCATACCTGTATAATTACCCATGGCCATCTGAGATCGAATATATTCAGTTAGGTGAATCAAACAAGTGTCAGTTGAATAAGAACTTCTGAACCCAGATTGCAAATTATAAATGAGGTTACTGTCAGTGAGATATTTTTCCAATTGGTTATACACTGCTCTTTCCAAAAGTTTAGATATTGTACTAAGTATACTGACCGGTCTGTAATTGCCAACATCAGACCTACTATTTTTCTTAAATAATGGCCTAACTCTAGCAAACTTCAGATCAGTGGGAACAGTATTACTGGAAATGGACAAATTGATGATGAACGAAACGGGATCTTTTAGTACATTTGCACCATCTTTAAGAAATTTGACCGGTATATTATCAGGACCTGTACTCTTATTAGGATTTAATTTGAGTAATTCTTTATGTACAAAATCGGTAGTTACAGCAGAAAGCTTAAGGCATTCAGGAATAACACCTTTACTTTCATAGTAATCCTTGAAGGTACAAGATTCAGTACCAAAGATATTTTTGGCACAGGGCAGTTTATCCACCAAATCTGAGGCAACTGTGGTGTAGAACTTGTTAATATAGTTCGCCACTTTATTTGTATCGGAACAAAACTCGCCATCTATTTCAAGAACCACTGTAGCTTGACCCTTAGCCTTATTGCTGTACCCAAGTGATTTAAACTGTTGCCAGAGTTTTTTTGAATTATTTCTTCGATCTTACAACTGAAATAATTTGCTTTGGCAGACCTTACATCCCTCTGAATCCTATTTCTGATTTGACAATATGCTTTATAAAGTGCAGTCTTACTTCTGTCTTTCCCAAATTTGCACAGAAGTTGATCTCTAAGTTTGATATTATCAAGAATCTCATGATTGAACCATGGCTCCGTCCTGGTCTTTAGTCTGATCACCTTAATTGGAGCAACAGTGTCGAGAATTTGCAAAAAGGTACATTTAAAGTTCTCCCAAGCCTGGTCAACACTACTACAATACACATTAGACCAGTCAGCATAGGACAACCTCAGTAAGAAATCATCCACACTGTAGCTCCTGAGAGATCTAATCTTAGTGGTATTATGACCAAAACCATTTGGACTTTTTACCACCTTACGTGTACAATATATAAGAAGATGATCACTCAGACCCAAGCTTACAGTTCCTGATTGACAGATCCGACCTTCGTTATTACAAACAATAATAGCCATGCCCCCAGTTTTTTCCCCTCTAGGAAGAGCCTGGCATTTTCGCCACTGCTCCTCTGCCCCATATCGTGCTGGGTATATTCAGCAGCTGCCGAGTACGGTGCCCTGATTTCTCAGGAATCAGGGTGGGGTACATTCCCACAAATATTTTAGCTTGAAGGAATCATGCAATGGTAATTGCTTTCACACATTAGCATGTCTTACTAAAATACAAGCATGATCTAAATGCGTACTTTTATTTCAAGTCAAATGAAGGCGGTTGTTCTGAACTTCTATTTCTCGATTCTGTCCAATAGCAGGAGCGCTACTTTAGAGGGAAGTCCTTGTCAGAAGAACAGTTTATTGTTAATTATTCCAGTTTGTTGGTTGGTTAGAAACGGGTTACAGGTGGGTTATTCAATATGGAAATTATGGAAAACACCGAACCTTTTTGTACATAACGCTTTACAGTCGCCACTGTTGTGCCATTAACATAACATAATTTTGTAATTATTCTCCAAATTTGATTATTATTTTAGTATCGTGGACTTTGCGCTGTCATACATGCTTTCTTGTAAGGGGATTGTGAAGTTATGCCATAATCTTTAGGACTATACCGGTAGGTTCTTATTTTGCATGGACCATGATTCTTGCGCCCTATGCCAAAGTGAGTCTCCCCACAACGGAGCCTATAGAAGTTCAATTTATTGGCTGCTTTTGGTGTATACTAAATTAATTGGTACAAAGATTCTTTGTTTTCAGCATTTTATTATTTAGTGAAAATTGCCTTTATTGTATGTGTCATAAAGCAATGGAACGTTAAACTGGGTTGTCAAAGCTGTCTGGATGCCGAATAGACATCCTGTTTTCAAAATGCTCATTATGTGTTTGTAATTCTGTGATTATTTTGGTGAAATAATTTGTTGACAAATCTGCATAGAAGCTGAATTTTATCGTAGGATGTATTGCTTAATTGTATATACAACAATTGCGAAAATGTAAAAATTGTATCTTATAACTGTTTTTCACCACCATGACAAAAGAGTTAAAACTTTTGCAACATATAAATGAGATATGGATATTTTAAATGTTAAGGAGGCCTATGGAGCTGAATCCATGGGACGTCGTGGTGTATCTAGGTTTGGATACCGGGTGGGACAAAATTAACAAATGTTGTTGAAAGGGCGACCCCAATTTTGTTGTGGTTTTTTTGTGTGGAAAAGTTGACCCCGTCCCAGCAAAGGGCACATTTTATGCTGAAAGGGGGCTTCAAACACCTGGCAAGATGGGAAGATAACAGCAGGAATAGCTTTTCAATAGATGAACAGGTCTTTGTTATGGATTTAACTTTTAAAAGTAAACGTAGTGAGTTTATTGGGATATAAACAATTGTAGTCATAGGTACATTAACAGCATGATATTAAAGGGAAGCTTTTATGAAAATGTCACGGAATCATTAAAAATCAACCCAAATACATTAAGTTTGGTTTTCGAATGAAAGTTAATAATACTCATAAATAATATGCACCACGCTTCAACATCATAACAGTCCAGAACATCTTGCCGTGGTGCATCATCTTAAATTGCATCATTGTATATTTAATTTTATCACTGCAAGACAAAATACATTATTCGCCACAGACACACGGTTTGGTCCCAAACTCTCTTTTAATCAGCTGCAGGTTGCCATGGTGTGCAGAAATTGTAAACACGATCGTTGTTCTAGCGGCAGCCAGAATATAGTGATGAATATAGCGAGGGTCCTACCACGGGGAAAACATGGTCATAGACGGTAAAGGAAGAACTATTAGTGGACTGCAACCTAATTCTTCGGACTCTCAGATTCGCGGGTAATAAGTGTGAGCCTAGGTTTCAATCCGGTTGATTCCGTCGGGGCTATAGCGGTAATTTTACCGTAAGTAGGCTAATACGGAGTTTTTCAACTTGGTTGCCACAATATATCGGAGCCGGATGGGAATTTCCCCTTATCATTTTCCCCAGTGGTTTTTTTCGAGGGTTTTTCGCCCATCCCGTAAATCAGCGATAGGTATATAGAACATGTCTAGCCTAGTCTTATTTACCGAAAGATATGAAGATAGATTTATTTGTGTAATACTAGGTTGTATGTGTGTGTGTGTAAATATTTAGTTTTATTTGAAAGTATTAGGGTCCCAATGGAAGCCAGTTTAAACTGTTTTGGCACACCTGAAGTAAAGAAATGTAATAAATACCATCCGATCGGAAACAATAACATAGCACTGGGCCTATAGGCCTATAGGCCTAAAGCACTTTTCTTGCATTAGCCCCTAAAAATCGGCATCGGGAACAGCAACAATGCAACCGGTGTATGTACTGATCTCTACAGCCAGCGGCTCAGAATTAACCACGACAGTCGAGCAAGGCAGTGTGGTTTCGGCGGACGAAACCTCACCCGCGGAAACTCCATTCCAATGATAAATTTTGTGTTTTCATGTGTATATGGAAATTTACTCGACACGTTACCCGGCCATAATCAGGGCCGAATTAATACCGAAGATGCCAAGATATTCCCCGGTCTGGGCTGGAGCAATTGGGCAATTCCGCTTGCGTATGGAGGCGAACCCGTCTCGCTCCTATCCTGGGCCATGGTGGATGGAGCTCTGTAAAGCCGCTGCGATCAGCGGCATGTTATTACCCGCAGCAAATGTCACTGCAGTAGTCGCTTGAAACATTTCCCTAATAAAATAAGCCCGCCTGCTTCCCCCCTCAGGTTTCCCCCTCAGGTTCCCCCCCTCAGGTTTCCCCCTCAGGTTTCCCCCCTCAGGTTCCCCCCCTCAGGTTCCCCCCCTCAGGTTCCCCCCTCAGGTTCCCCCCCTCAGGTTCCCCCCCTCAGGTTCCCCCCCTCAGGTTCCCCCCCTCAGGTTCCCCCCCTCAGGTTCCCCCCCTCAGGTTCCCCCCCTCAGGTTCCCCCCCTCAGGTTCCCCCCCTCAGGTTCCCCCCCTCAGGTTCCCCCCCTCAGGTTCCCCCCTCAGGTTCCCCCCCTCAGGTTCCCCCCTCAGGTTCCCCCCCTCAGGTTCCCCCCCTCAGGTTCCCCCCCTCAGGTTCCCCCCCTCAGGTTCCCCCCCTCAGGTTCCCCCCCCTCAGGTTCCCCCCCTCAGGTTCCCCCCCTCAGGTTCCCCCCCCTCAGGTTCCCCCCCTCAGGTTCCCCCCCTCAGGTTCCCCCCCTCAGGTTCCCCCCTCAGGTTCCCCCCTCAGGTTCCCCCCCTCAGGTTCCCCCCTCAGGTTCCCCCCCTCAGGTTCCCCCCCTCAGGTTCCCCCCTCAGGTTCCCCCCCTCAGGTTCCCCCCCTCAGGTTCCCCCCCTCAGGTTCCCCCCCTCAGGTTCCCCCCCTCAGGTTCCCCCCCTCAGGTTCCCCCCCCCCCCCCTCAGGTTCCCCCCCCCCCCCTCAGGTTCCCCCCCCCCTCAGGTTCCCCCCCCCTCAGGTTCCCCCCTCAGGTTCCCCCCCTCAGGTTCCCCCCCCTCAGGTTCCCCCCCCCCCCTCAGGTTCCCCCCCCTCAGGTTCCCCCCCCCCCCCCTCAGGTTCCCCCCCCTCAGGTCCCCCCCCCCCCCCCCTCAGGTTCCCCCCTCAGGTTCCCCCCTCAGGTTCCCCCCTCAGGTTCCCCCCTCAGGTTCCCCCCTCAGGTTCCCCCCTCAGGTTCCCCCCTCAGGTTCCCCCCTCAGGTTCCCCCCTCAGGTTCCCCCCTCAGGTTCCCCCCTCAGGTTCCCCCCTCAGGTTCCCCCCTCAGGTTCCCCCCTCAGGTTCCCCCCTCAGGTTCCCCCCTCAGGTTGCCGGGGAATCCATGCCGGTGCGTCCATAAAACCGTAGCCGTGAGCTAGATTGGGGCACGGCGCGTCGTCACGTAGAGGATTGGAGGGCCCGCTACTCACGGCATCCCGCCCGCGACGCAGTCCACCATCCCCGCTGCGTACACGCGTCGACAACGTCGAGTGGAACGGAGCTTTCGTGATGAATGGGGGCCGGATCGCACAGCATAATCTGTAATGTGCCCCGATTACGTCACACTTATGTTAATGAGGGTCCCACTCCGGGGCGAAGTAGCTTGGACAAAACATTTCAATTTTTTTCTGCTCATATTTAATCTGGGAAATAATTGTCTCCGGACACAAAATATAATTGTCAAGATAATACTTTATTGTTTTAAGCAGGAATAATACAAATTAAATCCTAAATCATGTTTCCTTTGAACGTTCAAATTCCAATTTTTATAAATTTAATTACAAGTCCCATTTTCCTTATGCACTTTTGCTGCTTGTCGAGGGTTGTTTCTCGTTCCCAGACCAAAATATTCTGACTATTTCTGAAGAATATTATGGTCCGGTAGCCGCCAATGTCACGTGACGAAAACGGGAGGAATTCCTGTTTCCGAAAATATTCGAAGTTTTCCGAACTTGTATTCGGTAATATTCGGCTGTTAACGTTGATGTTCGCAAGAACAAAATGTCTGTCAGGCCCGTTACAGATCCTGGAATTTGAATTCCCAATTACATGTACACAGAAAAACTGAAAAAATCAATGTCATACTCTTGCATGTATTTTGTCGACCGGATTTTGCAAGATTGTTAAATTTGAATGATAATACTACACGTCATGATCTATTTTAAACAGCGGGTACTACCTGACATAAGATATAGACGTCAGGGAATCTTCAGGTCAGGGAACCAGACTTGTTTCTAACTCGGGCACAATTATTTAAAATCGTATACAATGTTTGCATAAAGTGCCTAAGCAGTAAGTGCAGCGAAGAGGATGATGGCTCCACAAAAGAACACGGGAACATTTAGTCCACGTTACAAATCTCCAGTGTACCTTTGCAGCTTCACTAAACTATTTCTGAAACAACACCACAGCGTTCGCCACACGGTGCGGTCCACAAAGCTGTGTCCTGATGACCCCACAGCAAAATGCAGCCCCACAAGGCCTACGACAAATGCTACTTAAAATTTCCTCCTCATGTCTTCTAGAAATTACCACAAAGTACAACATTTCTAAATGAGTGAAAGTTTCTGGAAGGGAAGTTTCTATAGAGGCCAATGAACTATTCGATCTTCCAGAAAGTTCTTAAGGGTGCACTACACTAATTCATGTCCGAATTTATGCGCCAGCTCATCAACATAAAATGGAGAGTTTGTGCCTCCAAAAATTGTGGGATATTGTGTAAACATAACCCATTATCAACTCCCTGGTTTCTGGGCTTCCATCTGTGTGCAGACTTGATAAAATTACTGTTGAAAAATGGGTCCTATTTGCCCGAGAAAGTGGAGGGATGCCATTTTTAAAATGGCTGTTGGTCGGCTTGGGAAATAGGACTTTTTGGGAGGTGAGTTTGTTTGGTATAATTGAAAATGTAATTGGTTACCCCCCCCCCCCCCCCCCCCCCCCCCAAAAGAAATGGAAAGACAAAAGATCAGACAATAAGTGACATTTTGTTTTGTAGACCCCAGTGATGCTAGAGTACAGGTTATTTGGCCCTGAACTTTGTTGATTTTACACTGTTTTCAATGGAGCTTGAATTTAATAGTGTGGTGCACCCTTTTCATTCACTAAAACCGAGGTCAGTCTGCGTGCAGCGCGCTTTTGTGTAACATTGAATAGGTCTGCTTACATTCTATACACTGTTTTTATTTAAATTATGTGTAGTAAAGGTCCAGTCGATTTCTTCCGGCGCTGTATGGTTTGTAAAATGCAACCGATTGCTATTTCATTCATTCAATGATTAGACCGAGGCCAGCAACTGGTCACTTGTGGCGTTGATATGCCAAATTCCGAATTCTTGGAAGCTCCTCTGTTTTGCAACTTGCCCGTTGATGAGGGCGGCGTGAACCACCATAGGCGAGTGATTTTCCTCTTGGTACTCGCGTGTGAAAAATGGAATCCCCCAGGGAAACAGTTCCGGATCTTGGGGCTTGATCTTCAAGTGCACGGGCTTATCACGTTTCAGCAGCCAATTCATTATGGTCTGATCATTTGGAAATTTGTTGTTAGTCTTTTGGAAATCTTTCATATGGGCGATCCATTTCTTCACAAACCGTATGGTAGCTTTTGTTGGCTTGAAGTAGATGAAACCAGCGTTGTATGTTGACATCTTTTTTCGAGTTGGAAAATCCCGGGTTTTCCCGCAAATGTCAAAGTCTCCTTGAAAGTAGGGAAAGGGGTCCCGGAACCAAAACGTGTCACTGTCGCTAAACATAACTTCCCAGCCCTGCTCCAGAAAGTTCAGGATATACCCTGCGCGCCTGTTCATGAATCTGAAATACGGCTTGCCATTACTTCTGAGGATCTCGTTACTAATCCTCTGTTCGGAGTCAGTCATCTGTACGCGCAAGGCCGGGTCGCCCTCGGTTCTCTTCAGTAAATACCGGTAAACTAACTCGTCCTCCGCAATGATGGTGGTGTTGACGCACAGTCCCACCATCTTCATACTCAGAAACATGTTCATTGTCACATCTAAGAAGCCAGTGTTTGTGGTTGCTAACAACATCACACCGGCCTTCTTTTCGATGTCAGCCAGGGTGCAGTTGGACATTTTCCCACGGATCTGGTTCCCCTTGTTGACAGTGGCAGCTTTAGGCACAAAGTGGGTACGCGTCGGGGCATCTCTCGTTACAGCCGCCGGGTCAAGCAAGTGCCATCGGGCTGATCTTACTATCTTCCTTACGTACGGCACAGATAGATGGGGGCGAGTAAATCAGAGCTGAGTTTTGCAGAACGTCTAAAAAGAGATAACAAATTTGTGTTTTTAGCTGAATCCTACTTCTTACGCCGTCATTCATCCCCCCCCCCCCCCCCAACATCAAACGTATTGTGTTTACTTGGATAACTTAGATGCAGGCTCGTTAATAGGACCCAAACTGTCTGAGCCTACATAATCACATGTGCGTGCTCCCAAAACAGTTTTTTTTAACCAGAGCGTTTGCAGAGCCATTTAGTTTTTTAATAATATAAAGCTACAGTAAGATTGTGAGTTTCTAATTTTAAGCATTCTCTCGATCTCTTCGGGTCTTTTTTTTTCATTGTGGGCGCTCTGGGCTTAAGCAAATACTTTCAGTGGTGGTCAAGATCAACGTTAAACCAATATTTTGGTAAGTTAGCACGTTAGTTAGCGGTTTGTAGGGGTCAATTTGCGAAAAATTACAAAATGCAGCTTCTCTTGCTTTCTTGTGCCGATTTCAGCCCAACTTAGTCAGATAGATGCATCCCTGTCCCGAGCCCCGTGTGGGGTGTTCACAGAATTGGGCCAAAGGTGGTCAGCAGTGGTAATTGTATTGAAACAAATAAATGCTGATTTTAGTCAAAACTGGTCAGAAGCATCCCTCCCAAGGCCGAACTTCATCGTGGATGTTCAAACTTCAGGGTGAAAGGTCACCTAAGGGTTAGTTGGGGTCAACAGGCTTCTCTTACATTCTTACGTAATCATCTATTATTTAAATTGTGAGTGCCCGCTTGGTTTCTTCAACCAGTTCACGCGCCTACGTGTACTGTCTTCGTTATTTAAAGGAGAATTCCAGGCTCTATAATATTTTATCTAGTCTAAAAGAACATACACTAACATACATACTGCACCAAGAGTTGGATTTTCTTTGTTATGGAGAACGACACACGCTCCCTTTATATTTACGATTTCTTGCCATTCAGCAGTACAAAGGGCGCGTCCATACTGTTCGAAGTTCCCGCGAGATTACGACGTAGTGTCCGCACTGGTATCACACCTAGACGCATCTTAGTGCATATGAATACGTATGTTTTATAAGGCGCCCGACTATTGCGTGTATGCGTAAGGCTGATGTTTACTTCGACTTGACGTGGTGCAATTTATCGTGGTTTTTCGTATTTTTTTTAGAAGAGCACAAAGTCTGTTCTAGTCGGAAAGAAAATATGTTAGGCACTGCATCATCTCGAATATTCTTAGCCTACCCCAGGAGAACTGCCTGCCGATTTTCCTCAAAGCAATCTGGTTCGAAGTCGTCGCGTTTCTATATTGTTCAGCCATTTCTTACAAATATCCGGTCGTTTGGGGGATTGGGAATTTGGAAGAAGGCGCCGAGACCTTTTAGAGAATTCGGTATATTTGAGCAGCCAAAAGCTTGCCAAATCGTCATGATGTTGCTGTACTACAGCACGACCGAGTTTTGCTTTAGCAGTCAGGCACAAATTCGCCAGGAATATGGAAAACAGACGTGCGTCAAGGAACAACACTGCCACGTTCTCGTGTGTGTTGCATGTATGGACAATGGTTCACTGCACTCGCACAGCTCAGGCCGCGGGGCCGGCCGGCCGGCCGGCTTGGTAGTGCAGCCACTACGTCACAGTATCCCGGATGTACCGATATTCCAGAGCAAAAGGGCGGCTCGCATGACGACAGGCGCGTTATGAAAAAACCTTCGGTTTATACGATTACCGAAACCAATCAAAATGAAATAGAAAGTAAGTCACAATTGCAATTAACGTTCTTTAACATTATGTTATTATAAACTCAGGGTGGACTTTCCCTTTAACAGAATGAAACCACTGAACCAAAAACAGATTCTGCTTGCCGTTCAGCCCAAATTTCTTAAAGGGTCACATTTTGGTGGAAGATCCGGGTATCGATCCTGGTACCTCTTGCAGAACCCTCCCTGACTTTAGACGAGAGGACCAGCCCGAGTTTCTGACCGGCCCGAGTTTCTGACCGGCCGGTAGCACCGACTAACAAAACATCTGTTGCGTCGGAACCGTCACATTGAATAAAAAGAGGGTGTTCGCATTAGATTGTGTCCGACGTGCTTTTTAATCAAACCCCTGGCAGTTACAGTCGGGAATGATCTATTTCAAAGGGTTTTGCATGTAACAAGATATCGCACTTACACATGATGAACACGAAGACGGTGGCAGACTGCAAAAGGAGCAGCGTTTTAAAAATGTGCCCAATGGCCATCTCGGGTTAACTAGATGAGAAAAAAAATAGAAATATATAGCTTGTTATTACAAACACACGGTGTTTAGCTCTTTTTGGTTTAATTACGCAGGAAATAAGATCTCGTAACCAACTGGCAAAAGCCTGTGTGCTGCAGTTTCGTGAAACATGGCATTTCACAAAAATAAATGTGCATTTTGAGGTTTTGTTTGTAATTTGACCTTGGTAACGTCGTCCTTACGTCTGTGCATATTCAATTCAATTCATATTTTATTAGTCATGTAAGTTAAAACAGACATGAAATTCTTTTTCTGGTGTAAAAGCGATACAATAAAACAGTAAAAACAGCAATCAGCACAATGAAAACCTTAAAAATAACAATAGCTTAAAACAGAAACTTTACATTATATAAATTACATAACTTAAATAATACAAAAAATGGCAGTGAAAAAAAGATAAAACATCTTTAAATGACAGACGAGAGACTGGTGCACGGTACTTAACCCCCCCCCCCCCCCCCCTCCTTCCTTGGCTAGCATGAATATGACAGCAAAAACAAGGATAAAAACTCAATTAAAATGACAGCAAATAAACTGCAAAAGGCCTACAAAAGGACTGGTCACGATACTGAACTAACCCACCCCCCCCCCCCCTCCCCCCTCCCCCCTTCTTGGCTATGAACGACTTATGAATTATCTTACAAACTGTTTGTTAAAAAGGTGGATTGCACTGGGTAGAAATGAAAACATGTGGCGGTTTGTGTTCTTCAAAGAAGAAACAATCATCCCGGACATGTTGAAAATCACATGTGAATGCAAAGGATGAGTATTATCCGTGTAAATAGTCTCAAGTTTGGTCAACAGAGCTTTCTCATAAATTACATAAAGCTCTTTTACACTGATACCCATAGCTTTACTGGCAGTTTTAGTGATTCGTTGAAGTCTACTCATGTTTTTATTAGTAGACTATTAAACCAAACAATGCAGCAAAACGTAATCACCGATTGAATTACACTCTGATAGAACAAAAACATTATGTCTCTGTCTACACTGAAGGACCTAAGTTTACGAAGGAAATATAGGCGTTGATTTGCCTTCCCACACATTTTATCCGTATTTGTATTCCAGTTCAATTTCTCATCAATGTAAATTCCAAGGTATTTGTATTGCGTAACAATTTCAACATCTTCATTTTTAATCCTCAAAGGTATAATTTCATTCTTGATCTTACGAAAATCGAAAATCATCTCCTTTGTCTTACGAACATTGATCACCAAGTGATTATCTTCACACCATTTGACAAAATGATTTACCTCATCCCTGTATGCAGTTTCGTCATTATGTGAAATGAACCCTGGTAATGAGGTATCATCTGCATATTTAACAATACAGCAGGAATTACTACTAATTATAAGATCACTTGTGTATAATGCAAAAAGCAATTGGGATAATACACAACCCTGAGGGGCTCCAGTGTTGGAGTCCACCCAGTTTGAGAGGGATTGCATAACCTTCACTCTCTGCAATCTGTTTGATAAGAAATCACTTATCCATAATGACAAATTAGGATGAATATTCATGTCCATTAATTTGCTAATCAAAACATGAGGCTGCATGGTATTAAATGCTGAGGAGAAATCAATGAACAAAGTTCTGACAGGTTCTAGGTTTATCTAAGTGCTCATAAATTCCATGTAACATTGTAATGATTGCATCTTCAACTCCTCTTTTTGCACAATAAGCAAACTGAAAATGATCAATAAACAGTTTTGTTTGGTCAACCAAAAGATCCTTAACAATATACTCGAAGCATTTTATTACAATGGAGGTAAGAGCCACTGGCCGTTAATCATTTAAAGTACAAGGTCTAGGTACTTTAGGCACTGGAATAAGAACCGACTTTTCCCAAATTTTCGGAACAGTACAACATCCAAGTGACCATTCAAATAATTTATGAAAAACTGGAGCCAGCTCTTTTGAACAGGCTTTCAGGATATACCCTGAAAGACGATCTGGTCCTACAGCCTTATTAATCTTGACTCCTTTGAACAACTTTTCTACGGTTGATATATCCAATTCAAAACTAGTGTTATTGGATTCACAGTCAGTTTTGACCTATTAGTCAAAAGATGTGACCTTGCTAAACCATGATCTCATATCTGCTACAGGTTGAATAGAAATATACATCAAAACAAGATCAATCTGATCACCAAATATGAAGGTCATACGTCATTCAGTTAAAGAAATATCTTGTTTTAAATACACTTTTTGATAATTATATACTAGATGACGTCACCACGATGTCACTATGACGTCATCAACTGCTGGCATACTTGCATTTATTTGAATGCATGCGTGTCCATACTACTGATCTCTGAAATGGTCAAAATTGGTCCTCGTAAGTACTCAAATTAAACGTGGTGTACACGATTGGTAATCCTCCAAATTTTGTTTACTGAATTATTACGAAATACCTTAGTAGACTAAGTTAATAGTAGTCTCAATCATCCTGTGAAATGATGGCACCAGGTGTGCTGGCCCTGTCAAGAAAAGTGGAAAATTATATCGTTTTCCAACTATTGCCGGCCGGCAATCGTTGGGAAATTGCCCTCTATTAGTCAAGGCGCGCGTGGCTACCCGGACGAGTGGCGCGCCCCAGACACGCTGGCATATCTGGGGCGCGCCACGCGTCCAAGTAGCCACGCGCGCCTTGACTAAAGGCTGTCATTAGTCTGGTTTCCTAACCTGAAGATTCCCCGACGTCTAAATCTTAGGTCAGGCAGCTACCACGGTTTAAAATAGATCATGACGTACAGTGTTAGTCCGAGTGACGTCAGTGGCATCATTCCAATTTTAACATGCTTGCAAAATCCAGTCCGCAAAAATACTGCAAGAGTGTGGCATTGATTTCAGTTTTTTCTATAATTGAGAATTCAAATTCCAGGATCTGTAACGGACCTGACAGATATTTTGTTATTGCGAACATCAACGTTAATAGCCGAATGTTACCGAAAACAAGTTCGGGAAACTTCGGACATTTTCGGAAAGGGCCAGAATCTGGGAATTTTCGTCACGTGACATTGGCGAAATAGTCAGAATATTTTGGTCTGGGAACCAGTCTAGGCTGTCATCCGCCCAACGGTTGAAAACGAACGCCGTTTTTCTCTCGTTTTTTTCGTCATCCAACAACGCAAAACTTTGAACAGGTCAGTGAAACGATATTTCCTGTAAGATACTAACCCCCAAATCCGCCTATTTCTGAAAATTGCAACAATAACCAATCATGTACACTACCTTTAAGTCTGATTTGTGATTATTTGAGTTTGACCTTCCGTTGACCCCGGAAGGAAACGTCAAATCAAAAAAGAAACATACCCAAAAATGTAGAACATTAGATCTATCTGATCCTCTATGAAAAGGTTGTGAATGATACTTCATGAGATAGGACGTTTCAAAAATGTTTCAAAAGCTTTATATGATTGCTAGCTACCGGTCCCCATATTACCACTATCTCTATACACTGGATTGGCAGCGCAGCCGTGATTGCCTATGCGTGAATTGAAGCCACCACGCGGCCATCTTGCTATATTCAAAACAATGGCCGTTTTCCAAGCTCCAGGCTTCAGCTCCGTCTCCAACTTCAGCCCATTCTTCAGCCCTGCATGGATGCAGTTTGGCAATGGGCTGAATTCGGAGACGGAGCTGAAGCCAGGGGCTTGGAAAACGGCCATTGTTTTAAATATAGCAAGATGGCCGCGCGGTGGCTTCAATCGCGGGGTTTTGCAGCCAATCCAGTTTAGAGATCAGTGCATATTACATATGGGGGCGGGGACCAGTCTACTTTAAGATAACGTCACGTGACGCATGATGACGTCACCACGACGGCACTTGTCAAAGCAAACATTTGCAACGTGGTCGTGGTATTGGCCTGTCATATTTGGAGTCAATCTGATCAATGACAGTACAATTTTGAGAGTATAATAAAATGTAAAACATTAAAAAATTCACAGAAAATCAGCCGATGACGTCATCGTGACGTCACTTTGGATTTTGCATGCTAGTGGCAATATCTACCAACCCACCCTTGTTTCAAAAAAGCACATTTTTGATGACGTCACACATTTTTTTTACATATATACGTAGGTATCTATGACCTAACAAACGTATTAAAAATAACATTCGAAATTAATAGCATGTTCCGTTGATGAGATCAACGAGTAGTCAGGTCCCATTTGAAAATGTATGTAAAAAAAACAAGCCGAAACATATTCATGCGGGTGCCTCTCGAAATTGAACGGTAAATTTCACTTTTTATCCGGATGGTATGTGAACCTTAGTACCTCCGTCCTAATCATGGAACTCGACTTGTTCCTCAGGTGGCGTATCTAGTATTTTGGTGGTCGTTTTAAGGGTGAAATCGGATGTTTTTGTTGGGTCTTCATACGTATTTAATTAATGAATAGGCCAACGCTGCCACTTACTTGGACCCTACTTTCACCAGATCATGTCCAAATGTAAAAAAGGCGATAATGGATCCAAGTTACTCGGATACCATTGACCAGGGTCTGGGTACTCGCTGATGTAAACAACCGTTGTGATTGTGTGCACAGACGACAGAATCAACACTGATGTTGCTGAATATTCGACTTTTATCAGGGTGAATATAGTTTATAGCAGCTGTGGTTTGGCATGCAGATGTAACAATAGATAATTAAATAACAAGGTGTGACTTAGCCCTACAACTAGGGCTGTAAATGGTTCCTTTTTTAACTTCTGGCTTTTTACTGTCACCATTACTACAGCCCTACTCCAACGGCAGCCCTACACGCTGAGTTTTACAACCGGTCGACTTTGATTTTAAATATCTCCCCAAATTCTTATCGCTGAACACTTTTATATACATCATTGTATTCCTGGGATGTTACTAATTTCTACAGTATATAACAAGGCTTACTAAATGCTGAATTCGTCCGGCTGTGAGGTCTTCAAAAATGACAAATGCTCCAAAACCTTCCAAAACGTCTTTACATGGAGGACGCCATCTTATATTCATCGCTAGGATCGAGAGAAGTCGGGGCACCCGGCGGTTGTAGAAAATGGTCTGTCATGAATTATGCATGATAGCATGTCATGTACGACGCGCGGTTGTTCGTGAGAAGTCAGGGCACCATACTCGGCGGCTGCAGAAACTGGTCTTGTTATGAATTATGCATGAGGCGTCGGGCGGATGTATGCACTCACGAATACGCGATGAATACAAGATGGCGTCTACCATGTAAAGACGTTTTGGAAGGTTTTGGAGCATTTGTCATTTTTGAAGACCTCACAGCCTCACGAATTCAGCATTTAGTAAGCAATGTTATATATGGTAGAAATTTGGGGAGATATTTGAAATCAAAGTCGACCGGTTGTAAAACTCAGCGTGTAGGGCTGCCGTTGGAGTAGGGCTGTAATGCTGACAGTAAAAAGCCAGAAGTTAAAAAGGAACCATTTACAGCCCTATTTGTAGGGCTAGGTGCGACTCAGTTGTAGAGACATTTTTTGGCAATATGAATGTTTCGGTTGTTTTCAGTTCGTCAAGTCGGTCCGAAGTGGGCAATAAGCGAGTTCGATAATTATCAGGTCAAAGGTCAGCTGTACCAAATTGATTGCTGTCTACATCTAAGGATGTGTAGACGAAGACAAAAAAGCAATTCTTTCCTCCGAGTTAACCAGGTCATGGCACTGATACAACCGATATACAACATGTGAAGTAAGGTGGCATACCTAAGTGGGATACCCTACATGCAGCAATAGTACATTGTAAGATAATGTAATGAAAGCAAAATTTATCCGTTGTCTCGCGATGTAGTCAATGATGTGGACCGCGGCGTTTCGACTGCAAATGCTAGTCTCAAAATTTCGTACCAAAACGAACGTTTGATAAAGTAAATATTTGAAAACTCACCTTGCTTTTTAGAAATCTGTAATTATCACTGACAGGTAGAAAGCAGCAGGAACGTTGGCCAAAGCGTCAGGAAAAGGTCAATACAAGCGTTTGCAATGGTGTCTCGTGTTATATGACAAATAAACACCCGAATGGGCCTTGCCGACAGTTTTTCTTCTTCGGGTCAGTGGGCGGTATCAATACAGTAACAATTGCATTGTTCAGTAGACCGTACCAATGAAAATATATAGTACGGCCAAGCCCAGTCTACATATAATGAAGCAGGATATGCTCAGGAATTTTTTTCAGAAATCTAGGGGTGGGGGTGTTACACTGCAAAAACTGGGGTGTTGAAAATAACACCAACGATGTCAAATTTGATTCTTTCCCGGTATCTATACAGGACAACCACCCATGGTGTTAATTGACACCAAACGTTGGTGTTAATTTATTCCAACACCAAACATGGTGTAACTGTATAACTGTATCGGTGTGAATTTGCAGTATACTTGGTGTTATATGTACCTCTAAAAATTAAGAGGCGTATTTTTACTGGAAATTCCAGGCAGTAAGTAAAAAGAAAGTAAGTGCAAATTTATAGAAATTAATTAAGTGGGAACCAGACTAATTGAAATACACTTAATATATATCATTATGGTAGGGTGTACATACACTACAAAGTGGATATTGTCGTAATTTAGCTGTATATTTAGCATTTTTCCGCCATGCTGAAGTCATGGGGGGGGGTGTGTTAGGTAACAATAGTCTGGAGAGTGTATGGCATAGGGACTAGGGGGGGGGGGGGGGGTACCCTTCTGTCCCATATCATGATGGGTATATCACAGGGCGTATTCGAAACCCCGTTCTCGGGTAACCCGCGTTTTCTCAGGCTGGTTGTCAAATAAGGAATGCCAAAAGGGCGTGTACACCCGTACATTCCAATGGGCTACAATGTTTCTGCACATACGCTAAATTGAAATAAATGTCCATACTAACGCTCTTCTGACCGATACATGTACTGTGCATGTGTGCTGTGTGGCTTCTTTTTCATCAAGAAACATCGGCTTCTATGGTTTTTGAAAACCTGCAAATTTCCTCAGGTTGGTGTATTATTGGACTGAGCATGAAAAACGTCTGATCCTGACTGTTAAATAGTACCATACATGAAGTTTCTAGTTGTTTTTTAATCCACCTGGTTCACTACGTGTTCAGTAACTTTTAGAAATGGCGGCAACCAAGAACAATTTTGACTCGTTAGAAATCCAGCGAACATCTTGCAGTCTTGGCAGTGAAGTTACCGACACGGACCTGGCCAAAGTCATCGTTGACGCCATTGAGCATTCTCTGAAACCTGAGGTGAGCCTCCAAAAAGCAACAATCCGTAGTTCACAACGGAAAACGACATCATCTAGTACTAGTAGTAGGCCTACTACGCCCTCGTCGAATGATGACGGTTCGAAGGGAGCGGGTCCAAAATTGGTGATATTGTTAACAATGTTATTGCTGCCATCCAACCATTAATAATTCAATCAGTCACATCTGCTGTCACAGCGACGGTAAAGCTGATCCTGACCGATATCAGAGCAGAAATGCAGAGGAACGAGAAAGAGAGACGAGACCATGAAAATTCATCGCTGGGTAACGGTGAAGAGGGAGGTCCAACTGCAGAAGTTTGAAATGGACAAACTAGAGCAATATACTCACGGAAAGAGAATGTCAGGATTCATGGCATTCCAGAGTCAGGGGGACCGAACCAGGAAGACACCGACGCTGTAATGGTACAACTCGCGAACACCATGGACCAATTGTAGATATACAAACCACCACCAAAGCTAAAACCAAATGGGATTCGACTTTCTCTGTTCAATATATAAATGCATTTGATGAAGACGAAATTATGAAATTGCAAACAAAAGTAGTGGAAAATTCATTTCTGCAAATGACACAATCCGATATGGATGACATCACAAGTAATTTGAGTGCCCAATTCATGAATTCTGCTTTTCAAACTGGTATAAGTAAACAATGTAAAACAAACTCATTTAATAATAAGAATAAATCTAAAAATGCTAGTACAAATATACCATGGTTTAACAATGACTATAAAAAAGTCAAATCTTAGTATTTGAAAATTAAATATAAACTGAAAAAAAGTACATTCGCCTGAAGCTCAAGCAAAACTTAAATATACTAGTAAAAAATACAAGAAGCTCATTAATAGAACCACACAGGACTTTAGTAAAAAAACTTAATAATAGAATGAGGACACTTAAGAGCACTAGGCCCTAATCCTAGAGAGTATTGGAAAATTATTAATGATGCAAACAATCAGGGTGAACTTGGAAATATCGCCTTGGAAACATTCTTTGAGCCTTTTAAGAACTTAAGTCAGGTCCAATCGGAAAATGTGGAAGTCAAATCTAACGACATTGACCAAAGGAAAATTGATCACTCGGTAAATGAAGAAATAAATAGGAGTTTTACTAAAAATGAAATTTTGGTTCAAATACGGAAACTAAAAATCAATAAGGCTGCTGGTGTTGATTTAATCATTAACGAACTTCTAAAACACTGTCCTGAGTCAATGATTACACTTATTGTATCTCTGTTTAATTTAATATTAAATACTGGTTTCATCCCAACATAATAGTGTATTGGTCTGATCAGACCGCCGTATAAGAATAATGGTTCGCTTAAAGATGCTGATAATTATAGAGGGATCACACTGAGCTGTTTAGGTAAAAATGTTACGGCAGTCATCAATGCTCGACTTTCATTTTACTTAGAATGTGCCGGCATTCTTGGGGATGAACAGGCTGGTTTCCGTGAAGGGTATTCCACCATTGACCACATTTTGTTTACTTCATGCCATTGTTAACTTGTATTTAAATGACAAAAAGCGTCTTTATTGCGCTTTTATTGACTACCGTAAAGCATTTGACATGGTTGACCGCGCATCATTATGGTCTAAGCTAATTGCGTGTGAAATAAATGGGAAAATAATAACCGTGATTTACAACATGTATAAGAATGCCAAATCTTGTGTTAAGCTTGGAAACAAAATGTCAGATTTTTTTCTGCTGTAATATTGGTGTTAGACAGGGTGAGAATTTATCCCCTTTTTTGTTTTCAATATATTTGAATGACTTTGAGTACTGTATAAGCAGGAAATATAATGGTCTGGAATCATTATCATCAAAGTTCCGTAACGAATTGAGTACTGATGATATTGAAGTATTTTTGAAATTGTACACACTGTTATATGCAGATGACAATAGTCATGGCCGAATCAGAACAAGAGCTGCAGAAAGCTCTTAATGCAGTGGTCGATTACTGTGAAGATTGGAAACTTCAAGTAAACCCAAGAAAAACAAAGGTTGTGGTTTTTTCTAAAGGAAAAGTTAAAAAGCATTCTGATTTCATGTTTGGAAATGACAAGCTGGAAGTTGTTGATGATTTTATTTACCTTGGTGCCAAATTTAATTATAATGGCAAATTCTCTAAAGCAATTAATAAGCAAGTTGAACAAGCCCAGAGGTCCATGTATGGCTTAATAAACTAAGTCACGTAAGCTTGATTTACCTGTTGATATACAATTGGAATTATTCGACCAATTTGTCACCCCAATTTTAATTTATGGTAGTGACGTTTGGGGTTTTGGGAAACTTGAGCAAATAGAGTGAATGTATAGAAAATTTTGCTAAAATCTTCTCGGGATCAACAAAAAATCTGCAAACTGCATGGTGTATGGTGAAATAGGTAAAACTAACATTAGCAAGATAGTTGAATGTAGAATGGTAAATTTTTGGGCACGTATTGTCAATAGCAAACAAAGCAAACTTTCAAATGTAATGTATAGACTGTTGAAAACACTCTTATAACATTTATAAATCGCCATGGTTGTCAAAAATTTAAAATATTTTAGATAAAGCTGGTATGTCTAACCTCTTGGACAATAACAGTGTCATTAACAGCAAGTGGTTAAAACAGGCCATTGACCTGAGATTGACAGATATGTTGTGGCAAATTTGGAATTCTGAGGTTCAAACTAATGGCTTGTGTACAAATTATAGAATATTTAAACAAAACCCATGTTTTGAGCAATATCTCTCAAGTTTAAGTAACTCACATCGTGTAAATCTTTGTAGATTTAAATGTAGAAGCAGCAAACTACCAATTGTTACTGAGAAATATTCAACTAACACAATTGTTGAACCGCACTGCCCTTTATGTCAACATCAATATAGGGATGAATTCTATTATTTGTTTAAAATAATGTTCATTCTTTGAAATGGAAAGAAAAAAATATATAAATTCATACCGGTACTATAGAATCATGCCAAACACTTTTAAAATGTATTATATATTTAACACAACTAATATTCATGAATTCGATAATCTTGCAAAATTCAGCCAGGTAATTATGATAAAATTTTAATAGTTCGTTGTATTTGTTCTGATGAATTGTTTTCATCACACTCCTGAGGACGGACAGAGCAAACTGTCCGAAACGTCGAGTTACACACTCAGCCCGGTTCTTTCCAGAACCACACATCTTCCCAGAAGAGATTTGTTTTTCACATGGTGTTACCCGTAATTCCAGTCTTTATCGTAGCAATGTATTCCAATGTAAAAATTTGGACATCCCTTAAATTATATATAATAACAATTTGGAGTTTTTTGGCCTTGAAGAATCGTTGTGGGATTCCTCTATAGTCTGCCTTAAACGTGATGCTTTAAGCTGGCTAAAAAGATGTACATCTTGAAAACTGCATAGCAATTTGGCCCTGCAGGTTTCCTTGCTTAGTTTGTCCTTTGTTATTCATTTGAAAGGGAATTAAAATGAGAGATTGAGCAGAAATCTTATAAATGTCTCCACAGAGAATCCACGAAACATTATTTAGTTTCTAAGCAATAGTAAACCAATCAAAAAATGACTCTCAGATGTCAACTCAGCGTATTAGCATAATGAGCACTACCCCGTGATCTTTCGCGCACGTATGTTCCAATGCGTTAGACGAGCACAGACCGATTGCCGCGTGAGGTCGCTGTTCACAAATTCGCTGATTTTTTTTGCAATGAGGGGTGCACTGCAATAAATAAACTCCCATTTACCTTTAAAGTCTAAAATCCATAAACTTCACAGTGAAAAAAATCCTTATCCAGGAGTCTCAGTTTTTGTGACAACTGAAAATTATAGTTTGAATCTTAATCTGTCAAATTCTTTTCAATTTTTGGCAGGTTAGCCGTTTAGAATTTTTCGTTTAGAATTGTCCCCAGATAGTACCACCCCCGAAAAGGTTTTTGTTCCCAAACCGGCTAGCTGCCATTTTTCATACAGCATCCCTCCACTTGCCAAGCCAAAAAGGACCAATTTTAAAATCAAAATTACACATTCTACCAATTGTATGACCCCCAAAAATGTATTATTCAAAAAAGGTTGTGGGTTTACAATTTATGCTAGCCAGTTTGGCTCATCTGTTTTGGCCTATTTAGTGTGGTGCAGTGGTGTAGTCAAGGCCACGACCTCCGAGGCCGAGGCCACAACCTCCGAGGCCGAGGCCACAACCTCCGAGGCAAAGGCCGAGGCCACAACGTCCGAGGCCAAGGCCGAGGCCGATGCCAGCTATTCAACACAAATAGATCAGTCAAACAAGGTCAACAATTTTGTGATCATGTCTAAGTGATCATGCACGCGCGCGCGTAAAGCTAAAGCTGAAGTAAGCACAGGATGGTACCAGACATGAGACAGGCTTCGCGTTGCGCGCGCACGCGTGCATGCGAATAGCAGGTTGGTTCCCTCAACTTTCCTGTCCCCCATTATCGCTTTGGCTAATGCCCACTTAAGCTGGAAATCGTTGGAAAACTAGATAAATTTCCACTTTTCTTCACAACGATCTGGTGCCATCATTTCACAGGACGATTGAGACTACTATTAACTTACAGTCTAGTAAGGTATTTCGTAATAATTCAGTAAAAGGAAATTGGAGGATTACCAATCGTGTACACTACTTTTAACGTCCACTCGTTCAGGTCCGAGTGGTGGACCAGGAACCAGTCTATAGCGGGAGTAGACTGGTTCTCTAACAAGATTAGATATGAGTACTAGTCTTGGTTCCAAGACGTCCTTAGCGGTGAAACCATTGAACTGTATAATAATGGGGATCAATGGTGCAACGTCTTGCGCGCACGGATCAGAGCTGTACAGCGCCCTCTACACACGCACGCCAAGGCCAAATCGCTAAGTCTTGGCCCTTTCGTAGTTCTGCTCGCGAAATCGAGGGCAGAACTGTGTTGTGCATTTGCATTGCATGCGCGTGTGACGCAGAGTGCATATAATCGCGTGACCCACATTGCATGCATTGTATAATCGCTAACTCACTGGTCTAGTTTCCCTGTGCCATACAGCTTGAGGTACGCATGTACGTACGTATGTTACCTGACTATACGTCGGGATAAGGCAAAAGAGCAAACATTTCTGTTCTAATTTACATCATCCCCGACCCAAAGATTCCATCTTCTGACTGACTAGCCAGCTAATTGCTAAAACATGATTTCCTCCAGTGCGCAAGCGCCATCATTCTTTTGACCTGCCTGTTAAATGTAAAGTATGCATATACAGGTCGCGCGCAGTTCCCTACGTATACGAAAGGGGAAGGGCCAAGACGTCCTTGGCGATTTGGCCTTGGCGTGCGTGTGTAGAGGGCGCCATGTACGGCTCTGATCCGTGCGCGCTATACGTCGCACCGCTAAGGACGTCTTAGAAACAAGACTACTTGAGTACGTGCAATGTATATGTAACACAACAGTGGCAGTTCATGGGTCGAGTGAAGTGGTGGACCAGGAACCAGTCTATTAGCGGGAGTAGACTGCTGCATTGTACGTACGTGAATACGTGCAATTAATCGTGGAGCTGCAGCTCCTTGGTACAATGTTCATTCATTCGTGCGTATCTGCTTAAAATTGTATTAATTTCGTTTCACGGAACTCGATCACTGTGGCAGCTTCTCGAAAGTTTGATGATACGGTAAACAATTAAAATTAATTGAAACAGAAAATACATGTGAATTAGTGGGAAAATTTGTCAATAGATTCATCGAGTCCGGAAGGCTCTGAGGCCGAGACCAAGGCCGAGGCCTTTCTCCGAGGCCAAGGCCAAAGCCAAAGCCCAGATGCCGTCTTTGAGACCTCCAACACTGGTGTGGTGCACCCTGGGAAGCACTCATCTCCGTCAGTCAATAATGGAGATCAATGGTGAGAACCCAGGCGGTACGGTCGCGGCGCGCTCATCATCATGACCGCTAGCGTCGAACGCCTTGACTTAGGGCATGTTTGTTTCATACGGATATCGGGAGGTGATGATCCAGAGCCGAACGAAAACAAACAGAATCGCGAATCCCTCTCGCTATATGTTGCATGCTGGGAGGATTTGTATTACACGACAATGTCGTCTGCTTCAGATTCTGTAGGGCTATTTTTATGACAAACTATCTAGTATTTCCAGAAAAGTAAATAAATCGTACATAGCTTTAATAACAAAAATACACTGTAAAATAATTATGAGTAAATACTGTCACAATAGCTCGTTAAATGCTTCAAAACTACGAACAAAATACCGTCACTTTTCTTCGTTCGTCTCGCACGTCGCCATCTTGGATCTTGCGAACCCACCTCGTGAGCAGCATCACTAAAAACGTGATACGGAGCAGCTTTCGACGCTCCGGATCACTGATCGCGCTCCGGATCTGCGTGAAACAAACACGTATTATGTATTATATTGTATTATATTGAACAACCTGTGTACGTTGCTTGGCAACCATTCATCGGACGCATTTTTACAACAAGCCCGTGATACTACAAAGAGTGGCGACTTTTGTTCGGGTAATACACTCACGGTGAGCCGGCGTTGACTGTATACGAACAGCGTGGACATCTTTTTGTATCTGGAGTGATAATCGCTGAGATCTGTGAGCGATAAACTTTAAGGTAAGTCTGTGTATATTAGCCCGTTTATAGAATTCAGCGTCAAAAACCTGCTCTGTGTTGTGGGCGTGCTTGCTACACCTGAGGTAAAGAGATGTAATAAATAAGGGGATAAAGGTGTGATGACCCGGTCTTAATACCACGTCAATAATATCCGAGGAGGGGCGTGAGCGCTGTAATGGGCCGAGCCGAAGGCGAGGTCCATTAACAGCGATTTTCATAATGTTCATGCAGTAATTTTAAAGTTATTAAAAAACAAAAGTAGGAAATAAGAGTTTAAACAGAACAGTGAAGATTTTTCCATCAAATATCAGTTCATGCATTTCAAACGAAATTGACTGATGAGATTCGCGACATGAAGAATTTTATCCTTGCTTCTGGAGGTTTGTTGTGCCGAGGAACACCGCCATTTGCACCTTTTCCGCTATTTGTGCAGTTTTATTCCATTGTTGGATTATTGTGTATATACGTTTGACTGCACAATAACATTGTGTCCGTATCGCTTGGCTGCCAGTAGCCGGCGCAACACCCTGCACCTCCGTAAATAACCGTACTCAAGGGGTTTTACAACTTGGATATGATCACACAACCCTGTTCATGTACACATAGGCCCCCTACTCTTTTCTACACAAGAGAATAACAGTATGGCTGTTGTGAATAGTCGTTGCCCTGTTTCAAGGTCACACTTTACATGCAAAGCAATTGGGAATTTACCCGTGTACAAAAGGCACGACTGGATTCCCGTGTATTTAATCCATTTCGTAAAAATCACGTATGACTCTTTTTGGGTCGGCTACCTCAAATTTTTATCTGAATGAAATAACCGGGTCTCCAAATATGACAATTAATGTCTTCGAAATAGGCATTCTATTATCTCCTCGTTTCTTTTATTTATTTCGTTTCCCCTTGGCTCTATCTACTCAACAGTTCATAGTTCGATACCCAACATTTCTTCAAGTCTTTCCACTTTAAAACCCCAGCCTTAGCATTGCCAGGTCCAGCTCAGAAGTTTCAATAATATACTAAATCGAAAGGAATTTAAAGGTCTATAGCATCCCTTAACAATGAATTAAAAATGGCAGAAAAACTGACCAAGCTAACCAGGCTTTTAGCTTCTTCTTTTTCCAAGTCACTGGTGAACCAAGTAACAAAGTGTTTATGAATTCAGGCACCGTTAGTGTTTGACAACAAACCTTTTTGCTCCAAATTATGTTGACCTAGTATATGTAACTGTCCACTTTATTTGTTTTTTTAAAGGAATTTTCCTGTTAATTTTTCCTTTCTTTGGAAGAGGGGTAAGAGGTTTTCAAGCTTAAGTTGGTGACAAGACATATGAATTTCTGAAACTATGTCTTACAATTGCTCTGCTTTTCCACCAGAAACCTTAAATTTGATAAAAACAATTGTATTCCGGGGGTCGCAGGTTCGAATCCCGCTTCTGCCAGTTTTCTTTGTTCACTTAAAAAATAATATATAACATTTGTACTGAATAGTGAAATTAAAATTGATAGATTTGACAATTTGGAATAATAATTTAGGAGAATGAGAGGAAGTAACTGCAATTAATTGAAACACCATTAAACAATACAGTAATTAACCAATTGCCCCAGTAAAAAATAGGATTCAGTTGACCCTGTCAATAAATTTTGACTGATTTTCTCACGAAAATGCTGTAGCATTTTTAAGGGGGAGAGGATGTGTGAGTATATCATTGTCAAAAGTCAACACAATGTCAAACCCAATGTCAAAACTGTACAGTCAGTAGTGTCAACCATTTGCTTTTCCATAGAGCAAATAACAGCTCCTCTAGGTTCTACATCTGAATAAAAATAAGTTGAAGATGACTGTTCTAAAACTTAAAAGCACCACATGGAAAGGCAGATGAATTTCCACTCTCCATCGTCAGCAAAAACGCCATCAGGGATCCTCAAGAGTCAACCATTCAAACCTTGAAGGAACTGTGGGTAGGATAGAAAATATACAAATTGAGTATATACTTTACTTTGACATTGTTTGTAATGATAAAATAAATTACGTTTCGTAAAAAGAAAAAAGAACGCGTTTTTCGTACCACTACATGGCAAGTGAACCACAATTATTTTTATGCTTGATCACGATGCTGCCAATCCCTGGGTTTGTAAATCCACACATCAAAAGTTTATCAAATTAATTATGACTCCGAGCTTGCTTCGGACCGTTAACAGTTGTATTTGTTCACAAATTCAATGAAAATATAGCTTTTGAGCATACATCAGTGTATTGTCGATCTCATCGTCCATGGCGAGTTGCATGTGCATGACGTGAAGACGAAAATCCGCAAAAAGATGACATCATGGAGACATTAGGTTGGTCTTGGTGACAACAACGACACGAAATACATCCTCGTCCGTCGATTAACAAAAAATAGAACTCCATAAAAAGAAATAAACAAAAATCGGTTTTAAAATATCAACATAGTTCGAACATATCATAAGTCATATTTTTTATATAAAATCATATCTATTTTTGAACGATCATAATTTGTAATTCTTCAAAAACTCCACAAGGTTCTAAATGAATTTTTCAACAAGGTTTTCCCTTCACCGACGTATTTGATAAACACTGTATACTCAGCGTTGTCCCGAGAGATTATTTGGGAAAACATCACTCTGGTGGGACTCGAACCCACGACCTCCTGTCGGGTGAACAAACATTCAATATTAAGCTCTAGAGGGTCAGATATTTTAAGGCAGACAAAATCGAATGCAAAGTGTCATCCCATTTTGTCTGGCGCTGGATAGTTCCGGCAGGTTATCAAGTCTTATTTTCTTACGATTTGTTTGCTTCCCCTAGCGACGACTGTAACAAAAATGGCACCAGCGGGCTATAAGGGACTTACTTGACAAAAAAATCTCAAAAGAACTTTTTAGTGATTTCATGGCGAAAATAAGTGTCTGTTTCATTGTAATATACCTTAATCTACATTCTTAATATGAATGTCCACCTTGCTATTTTAAGGAGATATTTCAATTTTACGCTAATTTTCATATTCATGAGCTACACCAAGATGTCATTCAAAGCACAATAGCAGTGTGTCCATTATGGTGTGTACAGATATATATTAAACTATTATTCAATTTTTAACCTGATTTCCACGTTAAATAGCTTGTTTGGGCTACATCAGTAACAAATATTTCTTCAAAACTGTGTTGGTGCGTGATTTTAAAGAATCATTGATCTTTGCACTGTTCGTAATTCTCTTTTGGGAAGGAGTGTCTTGCATAACCAAAAAGGGAGCGCCCAGGCTTGCATAAACCAGTGAAGTATTTCTTAAGATTTGAAAAACACTACATTCTATTTTTACTTCCAACGAAAATAAGTTTTAGGTAATAAAAGTTGAAGCTCCCTTCTTTGTGTTTCCTTTTAAAACAGATGGCCAGAAGCTCGGCTCTAGGTTTGGCATTTCTGTTGTGTCTTCAGTTAGTTTTCTTATATACCTTTACCATCTTTACCATTTATATATATAATGTGGGGATGCTGCGTAGCACTGTAGAGCATTGAAAATATATATGGTAAAGGTGAAACAGTGCTCACCGGATAGTTTTACCCGAGCTTTCGGTGCAATGCACCTTCTTCAGGGGAATTATGGCTTGTTGTGATGAACCGCTGGTAGAACAAACGCGGTAAACTCCACGTTCATACCGTCATCAGGGTGGAGCGTGCCCAGTTGGAACATCACACGCTGTTCTAGAGATCGGCGCTGCGTATCCGACGATGCCGTGGAAACAACGCAGACGCTCATGTCCTTTGTGGAGTAGTAGTGATGGCGCGCTGAAGTGTTGGGCGACAGCCAGACCAGGTTGTTTCAGCCGAACGCTTCGGAGATGCTCCGTAAAACGGTCGGCCAGTCGGCGCTTGGTTTCGCCAATGTAGAGCATGCCACAGCGGGTACACGTGATACAATAGACAAGATTAGTAGTGGTGCATTTGAAGTGGCCCCGGATGTTGAAATGGCCACGGGGACCAGTGGTGGAAGCTTACCATCAACGTGTGCGCAAGTTTTGCATCTTGGACGCTTGCAGGGAACAGTTTTGAAGGGGTCGTTGTCTACGGTACTAGCGATGCTGGGAAGTGTTGACCGCACAATATGGTTGCTGATGGAGCGGTCACGTCTGAATGAACAGAGGGGGTTGGTAGACTGGATGAAGATGGTGCCGGTCGCTGGATCTTCCTGCAGCGTCTTGAAGTGCTTGAGAATGATATCCCTGGCAGCCATGTTGTGCGGGTGGTAGGTGAGGACTAGAGGGATACGATCTTGCTGCATTGTAGGGGCTTGCTTCATGGCGGCATTGCGGGTGAATGATGATACTCTGCGAAGAGCGGCATCAGTGACAGGAGGTGGGTATCCACGTTGTTGGAAGAACCCCTTCATTTCTTTACATCCGGGGCCACTTCAAATGCACCACTACTAATCTTGTCTATTGCATCACGTGTACCCGCTGTGGCATGCTCTACATTGGCGAAACCAAGCGCCGACTGGCCGACCGTTTTACGGAGCATCTCCGAAGCGTTCGGCTGAAACAACCTGGTCTGGCTGTCGCCCAACACTTCAGCGCACCATCACACTCCACAAAGGACATGAGCGTCTGCGTTGTTTCCACGGCATCGTCGGATACGCAGCGCCGATCTCTAGAACAGCGTGTGATGTTCCAACTGGGCACGCTCCACCCTGACGGGATGAACGTGGAGTCAACCTCGTTACCATGGGCACGATCTTGCGGCGCCATGTTTTCCCACCATGCCTTGCTCGATCCTAACCCCTGGAATTGTGTAATTACCATATCCCACATAGTGGGATATGGTAATTAGGACTGCAGTCGATGTGTTTAACGCGCGACGCAGTGTTTTTAGTAGGAAGGTTTTATTTGTAGAATCAATCTTTTGGAAGGATGAGATTTGCTCCTAATAATGATGCCTAATGTATTGCCCGCCTGACGTTAAATCTAACACTGCACGAGTATAAACAGCCGGCCTGGTGGGATCGGGAGGAAGGAAAAGTATGACGACCATCATGACCGTTTCCGGCCATTATCGCCGGATGTCAGTTGTGTAATTTTCAAAATGTTTTTCTCAGCTGTTTTCGCAAATTTGTCAAACCTTTCGATGCATCTTCTGCAGCGGCGGCAAACACTGTCATTGAGAATGCATGAGCTGCTTTCTTGAACTGGATAAATGAGTAAATTTACTATCGATTGGAACAATTTTGATTTTCGGCCTCGACTCGAATTTATAATATGTGTGCCTTTTCTATCTCTGTTTAAACATAAAATACATGTATTTCCTGACCAGAAAAAAATCCATATCGTTTATCGTAGCCACCAAGACTAGTGGCCTTGTCTTGATAATGGAAAAAAGTGCTCGGAGTCGTTTTGCTGATGTGACGTGACGAACAGGATGTTAACGCGGGCGCGAGCGCACACAGGGCGTTCAACATTCGGATTACGCGCGCGGTTCACTTTCAGTACATAAATATTCATTTCGAATAGCCAGTCAGCGTCGTTTACGTATTCCAAACGGCCAGGGGTTAGTGAAGGAACGCACACGCGCCCATGGAGTCGAGGATGACGTGGAGTTTACCGCGTTTGTTCTACCAGCGGTTCATCACAACAAGCCATAATTCCCCTGAAGAAGGTGCATTGCACCGAAAGCTCGGGTAAAACTATCCGGTGAGCACTGTTTCACCTTTCACGGCACGAAACAGTCTGTCCAGAAATAAATAAGCCAAAGTTGATTTAACTCATATCCTGAATTTATTTCATAAATATAGCTCTACAGAGATGTATCGAGCACTTTGGATTGTGATAAATGCCAATTTCATTGGATATATATAGGGGAAGGTGGGGCTACTGGACCACTTAAGCACATTTCCAATTCTAACAATACACAAAGGATCTAGAAAAGGGATAGAACCATTTTTATTACATGACCAAAACACTTACTTGTTTATTGCAAACAGTTAAAATCAATCACATTCATTCAAACTTATGAATATTAATTAATTAAAAATTCGGCCTGAAGTGGGCCACTAGCCCCACTCATGGGGTAAGTGGTCCGCATCATAAAACCGTAATATTTGTCATCAAAAGTGTAAACATTGAATACAATAAACAGTAAATGGATCATAAAACACTTAAATAGGTAACTGTGAATATCTTAGAAGCACCAAAGTGTTCAATACATTGTTTAATTACCATTTAAAGAGTTTCTATTTTCTTCAGGAAAAAAATCCTGTAATTTCTATTCTCGGAATGCTGTTGAGTTTAATATGGAGTTATTTGTCACAGGCATTTTGTATTCCCTAAACCATGATTTGACGTTTTTCAAATGTATCTCGCATGGGCCACACTTTATACATGCCTTTGCTTTTGAGAAAATTCTGTATTAACTTTAGTGACCGGAAACATTTTGTTCTTTAACGCTAACTATAATTTTCAACACTTTTCACAAATGCTTACCATTCACATTTAATAAGATTTTGATGGTTAAATCACGTACTGTGTCTGCTGAATATTTTTAAACACCATCAACTATTTAACTGATCAGAATGCCTCCCCGTTTGTTTTACAGTACACATGCATTACTTCAATTGGATTCACTCTCCAAATTCTACTTGTCGCTACAGTCAGTGCATACGAACAAGTTCATATCACCTCGCCATCCTGTACAGTCCTCATGAAACCATTCGCTGCACACTCTACATGCAACCCATGGCTCTTCCATCCAAAGCGCATAACACTTTGTACAATAAGTATCATCCTCCTCATCCATGTCCTCAGCTTCGTTGTTTAAGCCTTCAGCTGACAATGTAGGAGGGAAGCTAGTAACCGGGCACATGTTTAACGCGATCGTGTCGGCCGATCTTCCTTATAATTAGCTTTGATGAGGGATGTTGGCTCGTGTGCTGGTGCATCCTTGTCTACCAGGTTCTTGCACCTTCTAGTCGGCATTCATTTAGGAACATTGAATCGCTTTGATGCTTCTCAAAGACTGGTAATTTTGCCACTTGTGATCACCGCAACGACTCTACTCATCGAATCTGCCTCCCATTTATGTTGAGGCTTCGTAGCACAATATGTCTGTACCATTCTGTAATTAGGGAGACCAAAAAAACACAGTGTTTATATTCTGCAGCCTCATCACAGCAAGAATGAACAGTATAGTTAACATCTAAAGCTCTTATAAAGCAAATAAAGTCAAATGGGAATGCGATTTACACAGTCGGGGCAACTGGCCCACGCGGTCCAGTAGCCCCGAAAAATGGTGGTCCAGTAGCCCCAAATATTTAACATGGAATTAATTAATCAATTACTCTAAATATTTTAGCATAATTTGCATTCATATCATTGAAATATATTTCTTAAATTGCCTCTGAAACAGTTTTAAACAAGCAATAAATTAAATTAGCTATAAATCTCACTAAACAAATAATTCACAGATTTTACAAATAGCGGCAGCCATTTTGTTATTTTATAACAAAAGAAGTTCACGCTGCGATATCAAGTATGCATACAAAATATAGGCTTCCAGTGCAAACAAAATTTACTGATTTTCAGGTCAAACATTCATTTACTCCTTATTTTTCTTTTGGGCAACTGATTCCACCATATAAATGATTCAATAACAAGTATTCTGGGGCGAGAACCTACCCTTTCAAAGCATTATTTTGTCAAACAGACGCCATTTTGAAAATGTCCAGCACCAAACACCGGTAGGTCAACAATTACCCCGATGCTCCAACATACCCGTCCAACACGAAAATAAGCATTCATGTGGCGTACTGGATGTCCATGCTTCACATTACCCCCCATTTTAAGTCACTTTTCCCAGGTTAAATACCTCAAATTGTGATGAAAACTTACCTAGGGTAGGCACTTCTACTAAGCAGAAATAGAGCACGTATTTCTGCGTTTTTTATGAACAGCAAACAGAAGGAAAGTCACTATTATTCTGGGTAAACCCGGTGCAGACACATAAACAACGCGGTTTTAGAAAGAACACGATTAGGTCAAAGGCCATGTGGCTTTGTTTCGTCAATAGAGGGCAGCAAAGCAGAAAATAACAAAGAAAACCTTAAGAGTGGACCACTAGCCCCGCTGGCCCAGTAGCCCCACCCTCCCCTATATATATATGGCCTATATATATTACATAATAAAAAAAAAATGTATTAATGTTTGTTAAACTGTTAAAGGTGTAAAATATTGTTATGTACATAAATGTATTTCTTTTTTAAGGATCTCATACCCATTGTTCACATGAGTCGAAGATGTAAATACACTCTAAACTCTAAGTAACAATGTATGAAGTACGATTTGAAGCTTTGCATGGTGGTTGCGATACGACAAAGACTGGAATTGCGGATAACACCATGTGAAAAACAAATCTACTCCTGAGGACGGACAGAGCACACTGTCCGAAACGTCGAGTTACACACTCAGCCCGGTTCTTTTCAGAACCACACATCTTCCCAGAAGAGATTTGTTTTTCACATGGTGTTACCCGTAATTCCAGTCTTTATCGTAGCAATGTAGTCCAATGTAAAAATTTAGACATCCTTAAAATTATATAAATACAAATTTGGAGTTTTTTGGCCTTGAAGAATCGTTGTGGGATTCCTCTATAGTCTGCCTTAAAAGTGATGCTTTAAGCTGGCTAAAATGATGTACATCTTGAAAACTGCATAGCAATTTGGCCCCGCAGTAGTTTTCCTTGCTTATTTTGTCCTTTGTTATAAATTTGAAAGGGAATTAAAATGAGAGATTTAGCTAAAATCCTATAAATGTCTCCACAGAGAATCCACGAAACATTATTTAGTTTCTAAGCAATGGTAAACCAATCAAAAAATGACTCTCAGATGTCAACTCAGCGTATTTAAGCATAATGAGCACTACCCCGTGATCTTTCGCGCACGTATGTTCCAATGCGTTAGACGAGCACAGACCGATTGCCGCGTGAGGTCGCTGTTCGCGATTTTTTTTGGAATGAGGGGTGCACCACACTAAATAAACTCCGATTGACCTTTAAAGTGTAAAATCCATGAATTTCACAGTGAAAAAATCCTTATCCAGGAGTCTCAGTTTTTGTGACAACTGAAAATTATAGTTTGAATCTTAATCTGTCAAATTCTTTTCAATTTTTTGGCAGGTTAGCCGTTTAGAATTTTTCGTTTAGAATTGTCCCCAGATAGTACCACCCCTGAAAAGGTTATTTTTTTTCAAACCGGCTAGCTGCTATTTTTCATACAGCATCCCTCCACTTGCCAAACCAAAAAGGACCAAAATTTATCAAGTCTTCACAAAAGTTGAAGCACAGAACCCCCAGGTTATGATAACTGATCAAAATTACACATTCTACCAATTGTATGACCCCCAAAAATGTATTATTCAAAAAACGTTGTGGGTTTACAATTTATGCTAACCAGTTTGGCGCATCTGTTTTGGCCTATTTAGTGTGGTGCAGTGTTGTAGTCAAGGCCACGACCTCTGAGGCCGAGGCCAAGGTCAAGGTCACAACCTCCGAGGCCAAGGCCGAGGCCGAGGCCACAACCTCCGATGCCAAGGCCGATGCCGAGGCCACAACGTCCAAAGCCAAGGCCGAGGCCGATGCCAGCTATTCAACACATAATAATTCAGTCAAACAAGGTCAACAATTTTGTGATCATGGCTGAGTGATCATGCACGCGCGCGCGCTGAAAGCTAAAGCTGAAGTAAGCACAGGATGGTACTAGACATGAGACAAGCTTCGCGTTGCGCGCGCACGCGTGCATGCGAATAACAGGTTGGTTCCCTCAACTTTCCTGTCCCCCATTATCGTTTTGGCTAATGCCCACTTCAGCTGGAAATCGTTGGAAAACTATATACATTTCCACTTTTCTTCACAACGACCTGGTGCCATCATTTCACAGGACGATTGAGACTACTATTAACTTACAGTCTAGTAAGGTATTTCGTAATAATTCAGTTAAAAGGAAATTTGAGGATTACCAATAGTGTACACTACTTTTAACGTCCACTCGTTCAGGTCCGAGTGGTGGACCAGGAACCAGTCTATAGCGGGAGTAGACTGGTTCTCTAACAAGATTAGATGTTACCTGAGTACTAGTCTTGGTTCCAAGACGTCCTTAGCGGTGAAACCATTGAACTGTATAATAATGGAGATCAATGGGTGCAACGTCTTGCGCGCACGGATCAGAGCTATACAGCGCCCTCTACACACGCACGCCAAGGCCAAATCGCTAAGTCTTGGCCCTTTTGTAGTCCTGCTCGCGAAATCGAGGGCAGAACTGTGTTGTGCATTTGCATTGCATGCGCGTGTGACGCAGAGTGCATTATAATCGCGTGACCCACATTGCATGCATTGTATAATCGCTAACTCACTGGTCTAGTTTCCCTGTGCCATACAGCTTGAGGTACGCATGTACGTACGTATGTTACCTGACTAGCTACGTCGGGATAAGGAAAAAGAGCAAAAATTATGTTCTAATTTACATCATCCCCGACACAAACATTCCATCTTCTGACTGACTAGCCAGCTAATTGCTAAAACATGATTTCCTCCAGTGCGCAAGCGCCATTATTCGTTTGACCTGCCTGTTAAATGTAAATTATGCATATACAGGTCGCGCGCAGTTCCCTACGTATACGAAAGGGCAAGGGCCAAGACATCCTTGGCGTGCGTGTGTAGAGGGCGCTATGTACGGCTCTGATCCGTGCGCGCTATGAGTCGCACCGCTAATAAGGACGTCTTGGAAACAATGTTCATTCATTCGTGCGTATCTTCTTAAAATTGTATTTCGTTTGACTGAACTCACTGTGGCAGCTTCTCGAAAGTTTGATAATACGGTAAAAATTAAAATTAATTGAAACAGAAAACACGTGTGAATTGGTGGGGAAATTGGTTAACAGATTCACCGAGTGCGGAAGGCTCCGAGGCCGAGACCAAGGCCGAGGCCTTTTTCCGAGGCCGGGCCGAGGCCAAAGACATGAAAATCGGCCTCGAGGCCGAGGCCGTCTTCGAGACCTCCAACACTGGTGTGGTGTACCCTGGGAAGCACTCATCTCCGTCAATAATAATGGAGATCAATTGTGAGAACCCATTAGGCGGTCGCGGCGCGCTCATCATCATGACCGCTAGCGTCGAACGCCTTGACTTAGGGCCTATTTGTTTCACACGGATCGGGAGGTGATCCAGAGCCGAACGAAAACAAACAGGATCGCGAATCCCTCTCGCTATATGTTGCATGCTGGGAGAATTTGTATTACGTACACGACAATGTCGTCTGCTTCAGATTCTGTAGGGCTATTTTTATGATAAACTAGGCCTATCTAATATTTCCAGAAAAGTAAATATATCGTACATAGCTTTAATAACAAAAATACACTGTTAAAGAATTATGAGTAAATACTGTCACAATAGCTCGTTAAATGCTTCAAATCTACGAACAAAAATACCGTCATTTTTCTCCGTCTGTCTCGCACGTCGCCATCTTGGATCTTGCGAACCCACCTCGTGAGCAGGATCACTAAAAACGTGATCCGGAGCAGCTTTCGACGCTCCGGATCACTGATCGCGCTCCGGATCTGCGTGAAACAAACACGCCATTAGGCTATGTATTATATTGAACAGCCTGTGTACGTTGCTTGGCAACCATTTATCTGACGTATTTTTACTACAGGCCCGTGTGACTACAGATGCAAAGAATGGCGACTTCTGTTCGGGAAATACACTCACAGTGAGCCGGCGTTGACTGTAGACGAACAGCGTGGTAATTTTTTTGGTATCTGGAATGATAATCGCTCAGATCTTTGAGCGATAAACTTTAAGGTAAGTCTGTGTATATTAGCCCGTTTATAGAATTCAGCGTCAAAAACCTGCTCTGTGTTGTGGGCGTGCTTGCTATACCTAAGGTAAAGAGATGTAATAAATATGGGGATAAAAATGTGATGACCCGGTCTTAATACCACGTCAATAATAACCGAGGAGGGGCGTGAGCGAAGGCAAGGTCCATTAACAGCGATTTTCATAATTTTCATGCAGTAATTTTAAAGTTATTTAAAAACAAAGTAGGAAATAACAGTTTAGACAGAACAGTGAAGATTTTTCCATCAAATATCAGTTCATGCATTTCAAACGAAATTGACTGAGATTCGCGACATGCAGAATTTTATCCTTGCTTCTGGAGGTTTGTTGTGCCGAGGAACACCGCCATTTGCACCTTTTCCGCTATTTGTGCAGTTTTAATCCATTGTTGGATTATTGTGTATATACGTTTGACTGCACAATCACATTGTGTCCGTATCGCTTGGCTGCCAGTAGCCGGCGCGACACCCGGCGCCTCCGTAAATAACCGTACTCAAGGGGTTTTAACCAACTTAGATATGATCACACAACCCTGTTCATGTACACATACTCTTTTCTACACAAGACAATAACAGTATGGCTGTTGTGAAAATAAATCGTTGCCCTGTTTCAAGGTCACACTTTACATGCAAAGCAATTGGGAATTTACCCGTGTACAAAAGGCACGACTGGATTCCCGTGTATTTAATCCATTTCGTAAAAATCACGTATGACTCTTTTTGGGTCGGCTACCTCAAATTTTTATCTTAATGAAATTACCAGGTCTCCAAATATGACAATCAATGTCTTGGAAATAGGCATTCTATTATCTCCTCATTTCTTTTATTTATTTCGTTTTCCCTTGGTTCTATCTACTCAACAGTTCATAGTTCGATACCCAACATTTCTTCAAGTCTTTCCACTTTAAAACCCCAGCCTTAGCATTGCCAGGTCCAGCTCAGAAGTTTCAATAATATACTAAATCGAAAGGAATTTAAAGGTCTATAGCATCCCTTAACAATGAATTAAAAATGGCAGAAAAACTGACCAAGCTAACCAGGCTTTTAGCTTCTTCTTTTTCCAAGTCACTGGTGAACCAAGTAACAAAGTGTTTATGAATTCAGGCATCGTTAGTGTTTGACAACAAACCTTTTTGCTCCAAATTCTGTTGACCTAGTATATGTAACTGTCCACTTTATTTGTTTTTTAAAGGAATTTTCCTGTTAATTTTTCCTTTCTTTGGAAGAGGGGTAAGAGGTTTTCAAGCTTAAGTTGGTGACAAGACATATGAATTTCTGAAACTATGTCTTACAATTGCTCTGCTTTTCCACCAGAAACCTTAAATTTGATAAAAACAATTGTATTCCGGGGATCGCAGGTTCGAATCCCGCTTCTGCCAGTTTTCTTTGTTCACTTAAAAAAAGAATATATAACATTTGTACTGAATAGTGAAATTAAAATTGATAGATTTGACAATTTGGAATAATAATTTAGGAGAATGAGAGGAAGTAACTGCAATTAATTGAAACACCATTAAACAATACATTAATTAACCAATTGCCCCAGTAAAAAATAGGATTCAGTTAACCATGTCAATACATTTTGACTGATTTTCTCACGAAAATACTGTAGCATTTTTTAAGGGGGAGAGGATGTGTGAGTAGGCCCTATATCATTGTCAAAAGTCAACACAATGTCAAACCCAATGTCAAAACTGTACAGTCAGTAGTGTCAACCATTTGCTTTTCCATAGAGCAAAGAACAGCTCCTCTAGGTTCTACATCTGAATAAAAATAAGTTGAAGATGACTGTTCTAAAACTTAAAAGCACCACATGGAAAGGCAGATGAATTTCCACTCTCCATCGTCAGCAAAAACGCCATCAGGGATCCTCAAGAGTCAACCATTCAAACCTTGAAGGAACTGTGGGTAGGATAGAAAATATACAAATTGAGTATATACTTTACTTTGACATTGTTTGTAATGATAAAATAAATTACGTTTCGTAAAAAGAAAAAAGAACGCGTTTTTCGTACCACTACATGGCAAGTGAACCACAATTATTTTTATGCTTGATCACGATGCTGCCAATCCCTGGGTTTGTAAATCCACACATCAAAAGTTTATCAAATTAATTATGACTCCGAGCTTGCTTCGGACCGTTAAAAGTTGTATTTGTTCACAAATTAAATGAAAATATAGCTTTTGAGCGTACATCAGTGTATTGTCGATCTCATCGTCCATGGCGAGTTGCATGTGCATGACGTGAAGACGAAAATCCGCAAAAACATGACATCATGGAGACATTAGGTTGGTCTTGGTGACAACAACGACACGAAATACATCCTCGTCCGTCGATTAACAAAAACTAGAACTCCATAAAATTTTTTTTAAAAAAATCGGTTTTAAAATATCAACATAGTTCGAACATATCATAAGTCATATGTTTTATATAAAATCATATCTATTTTTGAACGATCATAATTTGTAATTCTTCAAAAACTCCACAAGGTTCTAAAGAAATTTTTCAACAAGGTTTTCCCTTCACCGACGTATTTGATAAACACTGTATACTCAGCGTTGTCCCGAGAGATTATTTGGGAAAACATCACTCTGGTGGGACTCGAACCCACGACCTCCTGTCGGGTGAACAAGCATTCAATATTAAGCTCTAGAGGGTCAGATATTTTAAGGCAGACAAAATCGAATGCAAAGTGTTATCCCATTTTGTCTGACGCTGCATAGTTCCGACAGGGTATTATGTCTTATTTTCTTACGATTTGTTTACTTTCCCCAGCGACGACTTTAACAAAAATGGCACCAGCGGGCTATAAGGGACTTGACAAAAAAAAATCTCAAAAGAACTTTTTAGTGATTTCATGGCGAAAATAAGTGTCTGTTTCATTGTAATATACCTTAATCTACATGCAACTAGAAAATGACGTGGATTTCTGTCAGCAGTAAACACCCTCTTATTACATGACATTTAGGACAGCTTTCTTGCTTTCTTAATATGAATGTCTACCTTGCTATTTTAGGGAGATATTTCAATTTTACGCTAATTTTCATATTCATGAGTTACACCAAGATGTCATTCAAAGCACAATAGCAGTGTGTCCATATGGTGTGTACAGATATATATTAAACTATTATTGCATTTTAAACCTGATTTTCACGTTAAATAGCTTGTTTGGGCTACATCAGTAACAAATATTTCTTCAAAACTTTGTTGGTGCGTGATTTTGAAGAATCATTGATCTTTGCACTGTTCGTAATTCTCTTTTGGGAAGGAGTGTCTTGCATTACCAAAAAAGGAGCGCCCAGGCCTGCATAAACCAGTGAAGTATTTCTTAAGAATTGAAAAACACTACATTCTATTTTTACTTCCAACGAAAATACATCTTCGGTAATAAAAGTTGAAGCTCCCTTCTTTGTGTTTCCTTTTAAAACAGATGGCCAGAAGCTCGGCTCTATGTTTTGCATTTCTGTTGTGTCTTCAGTCAGTTTCCTTCATCATACTTATCATACGTGAGTATAAGTCTGTTTTTACAGTACACGTACTGGTTAGTAATGCATCAACAAATGAGTTCAAACACATAGCCCGTCCCATAATGAATACAGCTTTTCGCACATTCAGTATAGATTTTATAATAAACTATTGTTTGGGATTTTTTTGTATGTATATTATGACGTTTTTGAACATAGGGAGACCGGTTACCGTTATTCTTATACTATACAGGAATTCACCGACGCCATTTTTACAGTGGTGCCGCGCTCGCGTGCAGGTTGCGCGCGTTCTTTAATTTTAGTCGCGCGCGCATTTTGGCAAGTTGCAAGCACCTTGTTGGTCGAAGCTGCATCGAGCACGTGCGTAAAATACGCACGCGAGCGTGATGCCACCGCAGTAAATGCTTCTAATTTTGGTCGCCGAATTCGTCTACAGGGCGACCGGGTGATTTAGGGCGACATTTCACGGTCACCATAACGCATAACTAATGGGGAACATTTGGGTTAGGTCACATTTAAGCCTGCGCACAAACTCCATAGACCGGTCGACCCGACGCGGGAAGGAACGTTATTTATATTTATATAGTTCAGTGAAAGTAAGCGATTGTCGAGTATTATACTGTACATAATTGCATTTGAATACAACACGGATGGCTTACGGCATATAACCAGGCGAGGAATTTTGGGTCGCGGAGATCCTCGATGCTCTTTAGGCCTACATGCGTTTGAAAATGGGCATAATTTATTGCTCAAAAATGAATGTATACAGCACAAACCTTACGAAGTGAACATATTCATCGTATTTGGAACCTACATGATTTGTTTACACTAGTCTGCCATTTGAGATGCAAAGTACACCGCATCTGGTGAGACAACAGTTTGGTCATTTTTTGGTAATGCTATCAGCCAGCGGCGGCGATTTCTCATCAAGGTTGGGGGAGGGAGGACAAAGCGCACAAGCAACAATAATAAGCCAGTTCGGTATTCCAACTGCGCATGTGCACAACAAGATTCGACAATGTTTTTGTTCTCTCGGAATAAACGTGGAAGATAAGTGCACACAAGGCAATGGGGGACGTGGTATTAAACCGAAGATGCATTCTGTGGAACTCTTCGTGAAATCGAAATGACGATGGAAACTTTTGTTCGAACAAAAGTTTGGACACACAAGACACCTGAAAACACTTCGCTGTCCAAACGTTTTTTGAAAAATGTTACCGGTACTTTAGAACACGACGATCTCTTTAAATTTGCTGTTACCCACTTTGCTTTTGCACGCATACAATGAAATGTTTCTCCCGAAAGAAATGTTGTCAAATCATGATTCGCACACGCAGTTGGAATATGGCGTATTTTTATGCATTTTGTACTCGGTGTCTCTTGTGTATCCTGGGAAATTTTAAAAAATGTGTATGACCATGGGAAAATGTTTTTTTTTTTTTTGGGGGGGGGAACTGCCATAGCCGTCCCCTCCCCCAAACATATTGGGGGGACATGTCCCCACTGTCCCCCCGGGATCGCCGCCCATGCTATCACCACTTGGCAAGCATACATCAGGCAATTTTCAGTCAAAATTGCAAAGTGCCACCAACCTCGGCGAATCTCATGGCGTTCAAAGTGCGCTCCTAGATCCTACGAGTGATTGTAGGTTTTAAGAAACAACATGAAAATACTTTGGGGGTCTTTACCCTTACAGAAATTCCCGTGGTTTTCCGATGGGATACCATGGGGATTTCAAGGGGGTTGGTGGGAAAACTTGGTGTCCTCCCTGAACACCATAATAATCACATGTGAACACCATGGCCAACCTGAAGACATGGCAGTTATAAAAAGGCGAGATTATAAATATTGTTGCTTTTCAAAATTGTTATTTTGTGTTGACCGTATTTCTGTTTTTGTTTTGACAAATCTGCATAGAAAATTTCATCGTTATGTGTTACTTAATTGTTTAAAACGCATAATAAAGATGATCGAAATCGACACTCTGTTTACCCCAGCTTTGTTTCAATTTACCCCCAGATTATGGTCGAACACCAACTGTTTTCCGTGTTCAATCAACAAATATTTCCGGACATATATCCAGCGCAAGGAATCAACTGGACAAGGCAACCGCTTCCAAAGAGATTCCACTCCGCGGATCGCTGTCCAACTGTAGCCTTGATGACATCAGAAAGAAGCCAAGGGTAAAGTTACTATCCACCATAAACCTGGCATTCCTAGATGTTGCCCTGAACATGTTGGAAAGCATCAAGAGAACAGGCGTCTGTGTCAACACCACAATATTCGCAGAAGACAAGAAAGTCTACGAGTATCTGATTAAGATAACCGAGAGTGACCCAACAGTGCACGTTATGAAGAGCGACTTTACCACGGATGACAAGGAGGTGAGCCGAGGAAATTCTGTATTGTACTACCGTCGCATGAACAAACGTTACGAGTATATCCTTGACTTTCTGGAGCAGGGCTTTGAGGTTCTGTTTGCAGACACCGACACAGTGTGGCTGCAAGATCCCTTTCCGTACCTACAGGGGGATTTTGACATAGCGATGGTGGACTTTTCGTCCACTCCACCAGCAAAGAAAACCAGAAAAAATATGTTTTTCTGCAACGGGTTCGCGTATTTCAAACCGACAAACGCCACGCTACGGTTTGTGAAGACTTGGGTGACAAATAACCCAAGAGGTAGGTCTGGCCAAGGCTTCATGAATTCTCTGCTACGTAAAGATAATCCTGTGTATGTGAACGTCCACCCTTTAGATCAAAACATCTTTCCGGTCGGACGCAATTGGAGAAATTCGGCGTGGTTGAAAGGAAACTTTCCAATGGTGGTAGCCCATGCAGCCGACTTTCGCGGGCACAAATCAAAGCTCGAATTTCTCAGAAAGTACAACATGTGGTTTCTAAACACTACAGTTAATGGTACGGGACTGGTTGCATTTTAAATACTCCGGTGTACGTATAGGGGTGGCTTGAAAAAAAAAAATGGTTGGTACATGCCCACAACTGTTTTAGCTTAAAGGAGTCGTGCAATTGTAGTTGCTTTCAGACATTAGTATGTCATACTGAAATACAAGCATGATCTAAATGCGCACTTCTATTTTTAAGTGAAATGAAGGCGGTTGTTTTGATTTGCATCATTCTTACAATTCTTACAATCATTTAAACAATAGAGTATATACCGCATTTAGATGATGAATGGAGGAGGCTGGCAGAAAGCCGAAGCTTGTGGCCAGGCATTCTGGATTAAAAATTCAGTTTAAGTTAAAAAAAAAAAAAAAATATTAATAATAAAGTTTTCTTTCTCAATTCTGTCAAATAGCACGAGCGCGCTACTTTAGAGGGAAGGCCTGTCAGAAGAACAGTTTAAAAATGATTTCTCTAAAATAACCGCCAGATTTTTTAAGGGTTGGTCAGAAATGGATTACAGGTGGGCTATTCAAAATAAGTACCGGTAAATTATGGAAAACACCGAACCTTTTTGTATTTTGTGGAGTGCTGTGGCCTCGTGCCTTAGTGTACCTAACTCAAGATCTCAGTGATACTGCAGATTGTGGGTTCGAGACCGGCTGGGCTCATGGTGCGTGTGTCCTTGAGCAAGGCACTTTGTCACAAGTTGCTTCTCTCCACCCATGAGTAAATGGGTACCTGTAAGGGCAGTGATGGTTATGTGTTTGATTAGCCCATGTGCGCTTAACTTGCAGCCGGGGCTGTATACTCCTCAGGGAGTTGAGAAGGCTTCAGGAATGATTAATGAGCCCGATGAGCAGGGGTAATAATATTGTAAGCGCTGTGATATAGTTTACTATGTTGAGCGTTCTTAAATGCCGGTTATTACTATATTATTATTATTATTTAAGCTTTTAGTATTTAACGCTTTACAGTCACCACTGTTGTGCCTTTTAACATCAGATTTGTTTTTAGTAACGTGGACTTTTTGCTGTCATACATACTTTCATGTGTGGGCGATTCTTGCATTGTGCCATAATTTTTAGGAATATAGGTTCCTATTTTGCATGCACACACAGAAAAAATGACACAGGTAGTGTAAAATGTTACATATTTGCAATGTGCTATACGAACCTGCTAATAGTTAGGTAAAACTTTACATAACAGGTGTTGGGTAAGGTTTTTCATCAAAGTTTGGGGACATTTTACTTTTACGAACATTTGCCTAATATCTCGGTAAAAACAATTTGGTAAAATTTACAAAATTCGGAAACATTTTACAAAATTCGGAAGTTAAAAATACATAGTTTTTATGTAGAATGACTTGAATTTTACTTACTGTTTTTTTTACTGTTTCACTACCTTAAAAGTTTACTAAATCTTCAGGTAATTTGGTATTTATAAATAGAAAGGTTAAATAACTTTCTCATAATATGAAGTAAATCAACACATAAACAAGAACATTTAATGCAAAGCATAACTGTAAATTTTACTTTTACGAACATTTGCCTAATATCTCGGTAAAAACAATTTGGTAAAATTTTACAAAATTCGTCATACATACTTTCAATGTGTAGGAGATTCTTGCATTGTGCCATAATTTTTAGGAATATAGGTTCTTATTTTGCATGCACACACAAAACAAATTACACAGGTTGTGTACAATTTTACATATTTGCAATGTGCTATACGAACCTGCTAATAGTTAGGTAAAACTTTACATAACAGGTGTTGGGTATGGTTTTCATAACAGTTTGGGGAAATTTTACTATTAAAATTGGTTCGAACATTTGCCTAATATCTCGGTAAAAACAATTTGGTAAAATTTTACAAAATTCAAAAGTTAAAAATACATAGTTTTTATGTAGAATTACTAGAATTTTACTTACTGTTTTTTTACTGTTTCACTACGTCAAAAGTTTACTAAATCTTCAGGTAATTTGGTATTTATAAATAAAAAGGTTAAATAACTTTCTCATATATGAAGTAAATCAACACATAAACAAGAACGTTTAATGCAAAGCATAACTGTAAATTTACAAGTAATTATTGTCCAACTTCGGGAAAATGTTAAATCCACAATAATCACAATAATGCAGTCTGCTTAAAATTCAGTATTACACTGAATTGTTTTAGAACTTGGCAATCATAAAAATTGCCTTGTACTGTACTTTTCTGATCACTGTTGAATTTTCAGGTCTGAAATATATGAAAAGACTGACAAACTTCTGGAATTTTGCAATACACTTCATTTTTATTATTTGTTTTTTACATATTTGTACTGTTTTTATTACTACACACAAAGTAGGACTTGAAACATACATCAAGTGCTTTAAGAAGTGGGATGGTTGCATAGCCCTCATCTCCATGATCACGAAGAATTGTGGTGACAGTGAGGTTCCACCAAGTTACGAGGCTGTATGGTTGAGGCGGCCGATTTACTTACGGTCAAGTACCGTGTTCAAAGCCCATGATTTCCTAAAGAAGTACAAAAAGCAGTATAAATACTATACCGGTACATAAACTAAATCCCAAATTATTTACAACAAAGAAAAAGTCAACTTGAAAAACTTCTTTTGGCTAAAAGTGTATAGCCATGTAGGCATGTACGTGCACTGTATATATCTCAAGAAGAAAGGAATCACAAAGAAACCTTTCAGTCCTCGAACGTAGAGTCTTTTGTTGAAATCGGTCCTCGAACGTCAGGATACGTGCTTAGTCTATGGGGGTTGGTTATATTAAAGGAACAATAGGAAACACAAAGCATTGTCCTCGGACGTATTGGGGAAGTACGACTATGTGAACTTTAGGTGTATTTTAATGATTTAGACTTCAACATAGAAACAAACTGAGCAAATTCAGTGAAGCTTGCCCAGCAACCTCTCAACAGCACTTCAACTGAATGACAGGTCTACAGTGAAAAAATAGCAGTAGCATTTGAAAAATATTGGGAAGTGTGTAGATCTTAACTTAGTAATATTTATGCAACTTGCCCACCAACTGCGTTAGCTTGGCTGCGTTATCTTGCGAATTTTTGCGCCAAATTTTTCAGCAAATATTTGCGATATATTGCGCTATTTGCAAATTTTGCAATTTATTGCGATTTTTTGGCGAAATGCTGTTGCCCACCGGCGCAACGAGCGCAAGAATTCGCAACAAAATCGCAGACTTTTCAGGTCAAATGGTGCATGACTGAGATTCTCAGACGGGGCTATGCCTACACCTCGAATTTTCCCGGAAACGCTTATGCTGCCTTCCGCTGTATTGCGCTCGTTGCGCATGCTTGTGTTAGGCCTGTACACTGCTTGCGATGCATTGCGATGCATTGCGAAAGATATCTAGCGCAGCTTGGCTTGCGCTATTTGGCGCTATTTTTGGGCAGGCTCAAAACTATAGCGCAACAGCTTGTGAAGCCATTTCGCAAGCTAAATTTGCACAAGCTTTCGCAAGAACGCTTTCCCACTGCTAGGCTGCGCTACTTGCGCAATTTTTGATAAGCAGTTTAGCAAGCAGTTTAGCAAGCTAACGCAGTTGGTGGGCAATGTACTTTATTACCCAATGCGACAAGACAGCTGGTAAATAAATTCAGGCATTGACAAGGAAATTGAACTTTGTTTCGTACGGCCAGCAGTTAATTGTAACAACTTGATTCCCGGTCGTTGCTATCCGCGAAACCCCAATAGCGCACATGTACACAATTTCCCGGTCGTAGCGACCCGCGAATTCCCATAACGTATAACATTCAAAGAGCTCATGTCATAACTTGATCCCCGGTCGTTGCGATCCGCGAAACCCCCAAAGCGGTACATGTATTAATATTCCGGTCGTTGCGACCCGCGAATTCTAATAACGCATCATACAAACGGCCTATGTCATAACTTGATCCCCGGTCGTTACGATCCGCAAAACCCCACATTAGTGCCAATAGCTTGTACTAGTTTTTTGGTCGCGGCGATCCGCGTAAAATTTGATTATTCGACGTTAATAATTAAATGTCTCACTTCGTAAACCAAAGCAAAACAAGGCCTAAGTCACGGCGTAAATCGAACCGTGGACATCAAATTGATACATAGCAGATTGAAAATTATATTGGGTTTAAGAAAAAACAATTCCATTTGTTGTTTTCTTCTAGATTTGAGTTAACCAGACAACTGGCATGGCCTCGGACGTCACTGGAATAAAAAACTTAGTAGGGCAATAGGCCTATATGACGGCTTTTACTTAGAATAAAATTCTGCCAAACGGTCATAAATATGACCGCCGCCAAATAGGCCTAAATTATTCACAGTGTAACACGTTTACATTTAACTGTCGTTTTTTATGAATACTTTTCTATTGTTAGGTTATTCGTGGTTTTGTATGCATGTCTTATTTGGGGCCAAATTTGAGGCTACATTGCCTGATATCGATTTTTAGCAAAGACTTTTCATTTTTACGGAAAAGTAGCCACATTTTGATCTTATATCTTTAAAAAGGCAAAAGTGAAAATCAACAGTTAAATATGAACGTGTTGTATGCAATTTGATAAATATTGACGGCAATTTGTAATGCCTGGAAAAAAAATTCAATCAGGAAAGCAGACGACTCGTCCCTTAAATGAACCCCGTCTGAATGATATACAGTGTTGTGGGCCCACTCGATCTGGGGATGTGCGATTAGACCACCTGGCGCACACCGCATCAGGTTGCCCACCCATCGATTAATGGCGCGGCGGGCACGCTTCACCATGTACGTGCACTGTATATATCTCCGAGGACAAGAGAAGAAAGGAAACACAAAGAAACCTTTCAGTCCTCGAACGTAGAGTCTTTTGTTGAAATCGGTCCTCGAACGTAAGGATACGTGCTTAGTCTATGGGGGTTGGTTATATTAAAGGAACAATAGGAAACACAAAGCATTGTCCTCGGACGTATTGGGGAAGTACGACTACATGTTTTGGCTGTGTGCCTTGGAGTAGTGCACACGCGGCAAAATTGCTGACCAAAACATGACTGTTTGAGGGAGCAATGTCCGGGTAACAGTCAGAATGCACTTGACCGCCTCTAGTATTGTTTTTTTTGTTGGCCAAATTCCCAGATCGTTGGACCCAACGTGTATAATTATAAAATCAGGATTTCGTCGATCCGTCTGCCAGCAATGATATAAAAAGTCATTACATTTAGATGTGTGGAGTCGTTGCTGCCCCATCCATCGGACGTTAGCCAGCTCGTTCAGTGCCGCTCAGGGCCTAATTTCATGGCTCTGCTTACCATTAGCGAAAAATCCCCGCTTACTGTAGCAGAAAATTATGTGCTTACGGCAAGCGTATTTCACACGTTAGTGGGGAATTTTGGCTCCCGAGCATGCGTACATCCCGTAACTAAGGATTCTGTGCTTAGAAAGTGTTAGCGGCCGCTGTTAGCGCAAAATGGTGATCGTAAGCGCGAAGAGCTGTGGTTAGCAGAGCTATGAAATTGGGCCCTGATGGCGATGCCGCAGCTACACGGGAGGTCCGGTGATAAAACGAATCGCCGACCACCCACACCAATGGTTTGAGAAAAGGTTGGACCATGCATGGATGTGAAGGAAAAAAACAACGAAAATATACCCATATGACAAGCAAGCATGGGGAAAACAAATTTGGTCAGAATTATAGAGTCATTGTAAGATAAGTCCTGGGGAAATGCGGATATAACGGCGATACAACCCCGATTGCCAACGACCTATATTCTATATTTCCTGCTCTGGAATGCCCGCCATGGCAGCTGACTTGGCTGCACCGATACCAAAAGAATGGGAGGTGAAACGGAAATCGTGTATGACAACGAAAGCAAGGGACCGTCTCAAAATTGCCGTGAATTGGGAACGAGTCATGGGAGTGCCATCAAAGTGGGATAGAAAATGGCTGTGATGCTGTGGGCTGACAACAAAATATTGGATAGCGGCACGAACTGGGCATAATAAAATCTCGCCACTGGAAACACCAGGAATTAAAATAACAAAACCACGACCATACTGATCGGTCTTTGAGAAATTGACATGAAGCTCTACAACATGGGCCAAATTTCATGGTTCTGCTTACCGTTAGCGAAAAATCCCCGCTTACTGTAGCAGAAAATTATGTGCTTACGCAAGCGTATTTCACGCGTTAGCGGGGATTTTTGGCACCTGAGCATGCGTACATCCCGTAACTAAGGATTCTGTGCTTACAGGGTTAGCGCAACATTTTCCTGCTACCGCTTTTAGCGCAAAATGGTGATCGTAAGCGCGGAAGCTGTGGTTAGCAGAGCCATGGAATTGGGCCCCGATGGGAGATGTCGAAGAGTCACATCTGACTGGCACAAATGGTATGCAACGCTGGAATAATACGGCAGAGAATATCGATTGTTATATGACGGCGTTTATCACGACGGCTGTTACGCTGCCGACACCGTCAAGCAAACGTTTAACAACAAAATGCTGAGTTATATCAGGTAAACTATGTAAGCGTAATGTGGACGCAATGCCTGAAACATAAGATGCTATTGTAGCAGGGGAGTAATCATTAATGGACATAAAAGCAATACATTGTATAAGACGGTGTACGGCTGGATGAGAATCGAGAAGAATATGGCCGTGGTGTAGAATAAACCATCTGAAAAAAATGCCAAGCCCGCTGGTAAACCAAATAAGTACGGGGAGCTACAGAATCGACTAAAAGACCTTGCACTTCTAGCTGAAGTTGGTCCAAAGGTCGGCGGGCAAAGGAATAATAGTGAGGTCGGCCCTGGGTGCGAGCTGGCGAAATCTGGTCATCTAAAAGCGGGACAGAGCATCAGCAATACCATTATCAACGCCGGAAACGTGGCGTGCTTTGAAATGAATATTTAATGCTAAACATCGAACCACAAACAAGCGCACCAATTTCATGATTCTGGGACACCGGGAGGTTTGGCGGTTAATTATAGCTACTACTGTCTCATTGTCGGACCATAAGATTACCCTCTTATTCCTTAATGTTGTTCCCCATTAACGCAGCGCTAACACAATTGGAAACAAATCCAGAAAGGCGATAGACAATTGCAAAGAGCGAATTTTGTGGGGCCATTTACCATGTGTCCATTTGCCATCAAAGTATATATGCACCAAAACCTATCTCCGCCGAAGCGTCTGTGTACAAAATGTAGGTTATCGCTTGAGTACCAGACCTCGTCAAGGAAAATGACAGAACCGTTGAAGTGGGACAAGAACTGTTTCCAAGCCAACATGTCAGCGCGCGCTTCCGATGAAACGCGGATGCGGTGATGTGGATTTTGACACCGCTGGTTAAGTCAATCAAACAACGCAAAAATGCGCTGCCCGGACGGAACTGCCTTGCAGATAAAATTCAAACTTCCCAACAAGGATTGCAGTTCGCGCAGAGTAAGTTTGTGCCTCATCAGTGCGCAATCTAATTTATCAACGATCGAAGCAATCTTGACTGTGGGAACTTGAATTTCCTGCGCGACAGTGTCAATGGCCAAACCTAGGAAAGTAATCCGAGTTGCTGGCCCCTCAGTTTTGTCCAACGCCAAAAGAACCCCAAACTCCTTACAGATCACTGTAAAAGAATTAAGGGCGCGTGCACAATCATTGGAATTGGCTTTTCCAACGAAAAAGAAATCATGAAGGTAGTGCAGAATATTATGCGTCGCTGCAACCTTGCGGGTGCAGTACTCAAGGAAAGTGCTAAACCTCTCGAAAGTGACACAAGAAATGGAACAGCCCATGGGCATACACTTGTCATAGTAAAATGAACCATTAATGAATGAAAACCCCAGTAAATTTAAATCGTCAGGATGAACCGGCAATAATTCTAAAGGCTGACTTGATATCAGACTTCGCCATAAGTGTACCGGGACCTAGGCTAGCAACCAAAGTAACTGCATCTTTAAAACTTGTATAACTAACAGCAGTCATGGCTGGGTCAATGTGATCATTAACAGAATCACCGACAGGAGATGAAAGGTTATGGATTAAACTAAATTCGCCTGGCACCTGTTTGGGGACTAAACCGATTGGGGAACATCTCAAATTCGGCAAAGGGGGGCTCGAGTATGGGCCAGCAATCCGGCCCAATGGCAATTCACTGTCAATTTTGTCTTGAAAAATCGCCCGTTTGTCACTAGACTGATACAAAGTTAAGAGCCGAAGAGCTAACACGCGGCCCTGAATACCCCAAACGAAAACCAAATGTGAAACCATCTAACAATATTTGAGCGTTGTGTTTTGCCGGATAGTTGTTGAGAAAGGGGAGTATCCTAGTTATTTTTACCGGAGTTGGCAGTTGCTGACTGATTGGCGGCGCTTCGCACGGTGCGGGATCTACCCTGGCAGTTGTTTGCTGAATGGCCAGGGGACATGCAAGTGGAGCACTTCTGGGCAAAGTGACATGCGATTCGGAAGCAATGGCCGCGGTTAAGGTAGTCTTGGTTCCAAGACCTTCGTGTTCCTTTTTTTCCTTCCGAACGAGGGCGCTGTTTCTCAGTAAATCGATTCTGATTGTATTCGATAATGTTTTATATATTACGCGCTCTGACAAGAATCGATTCTACTGTTCTTTGCTCGGTTCTTCACTCTCACGAAGGTCTTGGATATCTCTGTCCGCGGGTCTTAACTTTTTCTTTACTTTTTCGACATTCTCCCCCGACTTTCCAGGGGAGCCAATCAGCGATTGAGTTTGACCTTGACAAATGAATTATTCATAACTTGGCGAGCATGCACGATTAAATAGGACGCGGTGCGGTCATCACCCTCTGGGTGCGGTTTTTTGTGTATGTATGTGTGTGTTGTGTTGTCCGGAAATTTGAAGTTCACCGCGCCCGGGCCCAACGCGTCGACCGTTGTATTGTTTTGGATGAAGGATTGCGCGATCCGCGTGACCCACTACTACGCTGTAGTAGAGATCAGTGGCGTGACCCAGTCTGTCATGTCTGTGGGAAATATTTTTTAAGTTGACGTGGCACGACGTACGTGTCGTTAAAATCCGCGAAGTATCTGTAGTGCAGCTGATTTCTGTAGTGCAGCTGAAGTATATTTAGACATTAAATAATTAAGTGTAGGCCTATACGAAATATTTGTGCGGATGATGAGTGAACATGTGAGGTATATTTTAATACTTCCGAATGTAAATTTAGAACTATAACCTTTGATGACAGCCAGTGTGTTTACGTGCTTACTATTCCACATGTAATAGAAAAAATACATGCAGTAGTCGGTGTACAGATATTGGTTAAAGAACTACATCACAATTGATTTATTGATCATTTTCAATTTTTTTTTTAAACAACAATTTTTATACAAAGAAAAACATATCAGAAAGGATTAACAAATGGTGTGTTTCATATTTCTGATGAACTCTGTGGCAGTTCTAACCTTCAATGTATCCACAGTGTTCATGTGGATATGTACATTGTACATATGTACATGTACATTGTACGTACACTTGGCTTTTGTACACACTAGTAGTACATCCACGTTTTTTTTCAAACGGTATTATATTACACGTCGCGTCGACCGCAGGCGCATTTTGCATAATTGGGGCAATCGGTCAAACTTAACCATGGAGGTCAGACCAGTCACGTGATATGAATGATGCATGTTTAGCCACGATTTCCATAGTCGGGTCCCGCCCTCAAAAGTAGAAATATCCAAGACGTTACTGTAACTCCGTGATTGATCGCGCGCTAGCCCGCCGGTGACAGCCTGTAAATTGCGCCCTCTGTTGATGACAAGTATCAGACAGTAACGTCTTGGAACCAAGACTACGGTTAAGGGCAAAACAGAGATTGGAATCACGCTGGGCCTGGGGGGCGCGAACTGTTCCGACGCCGGGGTATCCAAAGGCGCGCTGCTATGTGGCCCAATTCGAAAAGGAACGAAAAAATGGGCTGTGCCAGGGATGGGGCCGCCAACAGCGTGACCAACAATTCAGCATCAATGCTTGCCCAAGAACGAGCCGGCATGCGTGCTTGCCTTAGTCTGAATTGAATATCATAGTCGCGCCAACCAAAACCGACGCGACGGAATGCCGCAGATCGGATAGTATCGGCATACTTTAACAACTGCCGGGCACACTGTGGATGGCGCATCAAATACATCGACGCGAAAATCAAAAACGCCGAAGTCCATTGTTCGATGGACGTAATCCGAGGAGTTGCCCGTGCGGGCGAAGTTGCCACGCAGATGATTCGGACGCAGTCACTAGCAGTGTTATTAACTCAGGCCGGCCGCAAAAGCGGAACCCCCAACCCAAGTTCATCGCAAACGCTCGTCAAAGCTGCGTAATCGTGTATCGCCGCACCGGCCGCTATAGACGAGATAGGGGGTGCATCAATAGGAAATGAGGATGAACTAACAGACATCCCTGGAGGAGCAGTGGTTACAATTACGAAGGGCAAAGGAAAAGAACTTGAAAAATTTACGTCTGACTCACCCAACCCCAGGGACACCGTCGGATCGAGCAACAGCCGGCAGGCCTCCAGGCGACACACCACCCAGAGCAACGGCAGGTATCGTTTCCACGCCATCATGCAAAGGTACCGGTGCAGGACGCGGAGGGCTGCCGGCCGCCGCTTCTCTAGCTCGGTTGGACTTGGACCCAGAGGAACGAGGCCTTCCCCGTTGCTTCCTTCCCCGTTGCTTCCTTCCCTCCGAAACCTGCCTAGTTGTTGTAATCGACGGACGCTTAGACTTCGGCATCTTAGCTTAGGACACAATTATACTATTCCAACTACAAATTACAAGCTGCAAATTACAAGCGACCAAAAGTAAAAACGTTTGAATACGAAGAAATACTTCAAAGGAATACTTTGAAAATAATTGAGTAAATGAATGAGAACCGACTGGCTAAACTGCTCGGACAAAGGTGCCTTCCCACGCCTTGAGGTTTTGCCTATATTCGAAATCCAACCTTGCATGTTTCAATCAACAAGTGTTCAAAGAGGCACCGGGAGGTATGTTGTTCCGGCCCCGCCATACCGAAGACCGTCTGTGGGTAATGGATTCTTTGAAGCCGAATAGGCCTCAAATGAATTACACAACGTGTGACAGATTTTAAATCGAATCGTGTATAAAACCTGACGTGGTCGCTATGAAAACTTGACCAAGATTACATAACTTGTATAAAAAAACACCTAAATTACATTTAAAACAAGACTGTTTTTATATTCATTCGGTCGAGCCAATATGAAGTCATGGTTCCCCATCAACCGTTTCGATTTTTTTATGTAATATGACATTATTTAATAATGTTTAGATAAAAGCAATTTTGTACATGAATTGCTTGACAGATTACCTTTTATGATCACGAAAGTGTGTTTTTTGACACAAATTTAACATGATTTTTGCTCACACAAATTTCCTCAATTGTGAATGGTCAGCTGCCGCATAATGAGATTCATGTAGGATAACAAGATGTGAATGAACAAGTCAACAAAGGAGTATTGTATAATTACAGAACTTCTTTGTACATGTACAGTTTACAATTTCGCAGTTGATGATATACAAGGCAAATGTAACAGAGTTTCTACTTCACTTTACGCAACATCTCAAAAATCCGTCGTTTCATTGACCAGGAAAGCTGCACTCATGCCATGAGGGCCCTAATTTTGTCTAGATTAGACTATGCCAACTCTCTTTTGGCTGGCTGCAACATGTTTGACACCTTACGACTGCAGCGCCTACAGAATAGGGCTGCTCGCATCATTTTCCAGGTGTCATGGCGCCATACCTTCAGTCCACTGTTGCAATCACTTCACTGGCTTTCGATTGAAAAGCGTATTATTTTCAAAATCCTTCTATATGTGTACAAATCACTCCATGTTTTCACTCCCATGTATCTATCAGACAGCATTTCACTCTACAGATCATCACAAAAGGGTCTACGCTCAGCCACAGATACTACACGACTTGTGGTGCCTAGAGGTCAGAGGATGGTTGCTGAGAGGTCATTTTCTATCTGTGCTCCTAGATTGTGGAATGACCTCCCATCAACCATCAGATTGGCTCCTGACCCACACAAGTTCAAATGTCTCCTCAAAACACACCTGTTTACCTCAGTATGACCTCATATTTTGGTTTCCCTTGCTATTTTTTCCTACAAGTGTATTTGTTCTATTTGTGTGTTTGTGTGAGTTTGTATATGCCGGCAATCGTGGACCTAGGACAAAAGAATTCGGGCGTAGACAAAGGGGTCCACGTTTGACCTAACGTCCACGATTGAAAATCGTGTACAAAACCAATGGGAGGCCTTCCGAAAAAGTTAGTGTATAAACAAAAGAGGAACAATGGGAGGTCCACGATTGCACCCGTTTACATGACTGGGTGTGTGTGTGTGTGTGTACTTTTTGTAAAGCGCATTGATCATTAACTTGGAATTGCGCTATATAAGCACTGGTATTATTATTATTATTGTTATTTATTCTATGTGGTTATACAGAAAGAAACTCTGTAATTCGTTGTAGCAAAACGTAACTTTTAACAGTGTAAAATATAATCTGAAAAGAACATGCGAGTAGAAAACTGATTTAATTTTACGCTTTTTCTTTCAATTCTTCTTTGTATCAGATTACAGTTTTTCTCAATCGCTTTAGCACGGCAACTGCAACTAAAAGTGACGATAATCAAAAGTGAAATCGCACCATTTGAAACTTTGCGTGCCTGGTGCGGAACTTCAAGTATTCTTTTGTTGTATTCGCACAAATTTCGGTACACTACCAAATTCTTGCATCTCATTAAACGTTAGCAATGTACATTTCACACGGTTTTTACCTGAATGCATTTTTTTCCAACTAAGGGCATATTGTGTTCAAATTGAAAGAAAGCAACGGTCTACTGGAATCATTCGCATAGCACACGCACTAATGCAAAGGACTTAAGAAATAAATCATTCATCAAAAGTAATATGGGGTAGGATATAAAGGACCGCGACGTCGACGATTAGATGTGGCCTGACAGAAATGATCGCCTTAATCATGCATGAAACAATATGGAAACTGTTACTTTCCATTTTCGGACGCATTTGCCTTAAAAAATTAACTTTTTGTTGCCATTATTTGCCGGTTTTTTTTTGGGGGGGGGGGGGGGGGGGGGGGGGGTGGGAACGAGGTTGAATGCAGATATTCAATTAAAATAAAGAGAACACAACATTTCGAAATGTGTAGGCCTATGTTGTCATAATTTCTACTGTTTCACTATGTTTGTATATATAGTGATCTGTTGACAGTCTGCGCGATTTGACGGTGGTATGAGCTTTTGTAAAAGTTTCTTGATATTCGAATAGGGCCTACAATATTTGATTCTGACATCAGTATTTGTAGTTTAAGTTAGCATACGAAGTGTTTTAGGAGTCGGGTTATTTATGTTGATGAACATGCACTGTAAAAACATATCTGTAATTTAACAGAGAATTTTTAACAGATCTGTAATAGTGTAATTTGTTTTTACAGCACTTTTTATGTTAAAATTAAAATGTTCCTTCTAATGTCCGTGTTTTAACGGAATTGTGTATATTTATAGTATTAGTTTGTAAAAAATCCAAGTAATACAAAGTATCATTAAATGTACAGCCAATGTGATGTTTTATTAATATATTCGGTTTACCTGTAATAAATAAATCATTTTACATACACTGTAATTGTATTTTTTACAGCACTTGATGTTAAAGTTCCGCCAAATTTCCGTGTTTTAACAGCATTTAGTATATTTACAATATCCTTTTGTAAAAAAAATAAAAAAATTAGAGTCGTCGGTGCACGTAGACCCTTCATTGACATTTGCATGTTGACCCTGAATGAGCATGACTTGCTCTTGACAAGCAATTTTACTATTTCTATTTCTCGGCGTAAGGGTTAGAAGTTGTTGTGATAACTTTTGAATGCTTTCGTGTGTAAAGTGTTATATGTAAAGATGTTGCATGGGCTAATTAATAAGTTTGGAAACAGATTTGAATAATTAAAAATATATTAATTAACACAAAGACAACAATTTCTTAAGTGGGATGGAAATGAATTTGTGTAAAGCTACTAGAAATAGAAATAGAAAAATGTAAATTCTGATTTTAAGTATAACATTAACTAAAAGCAAGTAATTAATGAATGAATTGTAGAGGATCTATCGTACAGGTTACCCGGGACACCATCACAAAAACAAACATATTATAGATATTTAATATCAACAGTTTTAATTTGGAAAGCTTGTACTGTAATGATCCACTGATACCATCATGAGCGCGCTCCGGACACCTTAAAAATGCCTAAAACTCTAAAGCTTCCTGGGGATCTTCCATCTGCCCCCCTCCGGGGCTTTGTCCCTGGCCCCACCAGAGACCCTAAGACAAGGATTTTTCTTGATGGGAGCAAACTAAGCACCTACCAGAAAGCAGCAAAGGGAGAAATCACCGTCCGTGGAAATAAATGAGAAGGGAAGGGGGTGCTGGGCATCACTCGACGCTTTGTTCAAGACCGCGATACCAAGGCCTAATGTATACAGCCGCATTTCAGGCTCATTTCTGCAGGTTTCGAATGTTTTAAATATAGGCTTACATTCAATTGAGTACGACACTGACTTCGCACCTCGTCTTCTTTTTGTATTTACTTATTTTTATTTGTTGGACCCCACCCAGGCTTCGCGCCAAGACTCCCGCCATGTGCGCTCCACAGTGCATAATAATTCTTGACTTCAGTGATGCCCCCCCCCCCCACATTTGAAATTGGTTTGACGCCCATATTGAATTCCATTGCTGCCATTTACGCGTCGTATTTGTGGCAGTATTACTTGGGTCCGCAGCCGTTTGCGCCGTCTACGGCGCATAGTCGCGTCGTGCCGTTGCATAGTCGCGTCGTACCGTCGCATAGTCGCGTCGTGTCGTCGCGTCGTACTGTCGCATAGTTTTGTACTGTTTGTATAGGGCCGTCGCATAGTCACGTCGTGCCGTCGCAAAGTCGCGTCGTGAGGTCGAGTAGTTGCATTGTCGCATTGTTGATTTCAGGTCCTTAGCCGTTTACGCCGTAAACCTTGAAAATCAACAATGCGACAATGCGACTATGCGACGGCACGACGCGACTATACGACGGCACGACGCGACTATACGACGGCACGACGCGACTATGCGACGGCCCTATACAAACAAGTACAAAACTATACGACGGTACGACGCGACGGCACGACGCGACTATGCGACGGCACGACGCGACTATGCGCCGTTGACGGCGCAAACGGCTGCGGACCCAAGCAACAATGCCACACATGCGACGCGTAAATGGCAGCAATGGAATTCCATATGCCTATGCTGTCAGCAATATATGTCTTCCTCCTCCGAAGACGAAGAGGATGAAGCCATTGATCTCCATTATCCCTTTCAATACCAAGGCATATTTTGTGACTGTGCTCTGGATACCACACTCATGTACATGACATGTCCAGTTCTTTACCAGACACTTTTGGCCAAGTTTTAGTGTATAGCGCCCTCACAAGGCAATGTAATGAAAGGCTATTTTCTTTGAAGTGTTGTGGAATCCTGAGGTTCATTGAGAAACAGCACCCCAACCTAACTAATTGAATGAGAACTAAAATATTGCTCTTTGAAAAGAGATTTATTTTGAGGGGTGGTTCATAAATCCCCAACTCTCAAGGATTGTTGTGATAATTGCACAAACTTGAACAAATTAGTAACGTTTGGATGCAGTTAAGAGGGCATTTCTCAAACCCTGGCTTGGGCTCGGGCTTCACGTAATTTTGTCCCCAGATTAGGCAAGATCTTGAATAGTTTTGGCTACATGTACATGTACAAATGTATATAAACGTTTGATGTTTTGAATGCAAGCAACAAGCAACATTTATTTCCTCTTCATGGTAATTCACAACAAATATAAAAGAATACAAATAAGAAAATCAAGTCAAGAAGATCTTATAGAGGCAAAACCTAAAAAGCGACAGCTTGTGTAAGGCATACCAGACATAACAAAACACATTCAAAAAAAAAAGTAAAGATTTAGAAACATAAGTTATGCAGTGTACACAAAGCAACTATAATACGCGTCGCTAGCGCTGATTTGACCAGCAATGAAAATCTATACAATGTGTCAAATCGAGCTAACTCCCTATAGCTGCCCATCTCCGTTACAAGCCATGAACAAAATTGTGAAAAAATAATCTTTTAGAATGTCAATGTATTACGGATCTGACAAATTCGAAGGGTCGATCAGAGTTCAGGAGACTGCAAAAATACAGGTCTACCTAGACAAGTACATGTAAACAAAATAGTGTGCATTTTAGGTTTTTTTCCCATTTTCACTCGAATTGGTAATTTTTTAAGGAAACGGTTGTTTAGGAAGATTATTTATTCATGATTATTTTGGTACCTTCCCCATTTATTATAATTATTAGTTGCAATTTTGCGTCGATCGTAAGATGTGTAATTTCTGATCAATGTTTTGCATGTGCAGTCAATACGACATGAAATGTGTGCACAGGCAGGCGCAACATTGTGGAATTATGAACTACATGTATGCTCAATTGTTAACCTCGCTGACCAATTATTTTGACTTCCTAGCTTTGTGATTTTTAGCATGCTTCGCACGATGGTCAATGCTGAATCAATTTTCAGCGGGCGCTGTGCACCAATGCAGGGTATAAATGCTGTGTATGCAGCTTCCCCCCCCCCCCCCCCCCCCCCCCCCGATTCAATGTTGGGTTGGCAGTGTGCACCGTCACTCCAACATTGAAATGGGGGGGGGGGGGGGGGGACCGCAATAAAACCTACTCGGGCGAATGCTTATCACAGACTGTGAAACTTCTCAAAGCATGGTATTACACACATTGGTTTGTCACACTGTTTACAAATTATGCGAGTTTGTTTCCGCTTGGCTCTGGTACTGCAAACAACACAGTTGCGCTTTTTGCCAGCAACATTTCTCCCAGGATAGTGATGATTTGGAAAGCGGCTGGAACCACATGTCACTTGACTGGCATGCTGAGCTGGGTTGTGCTTCCAGGTGGAAAGAAGTCCTTCTATCACTTTGACCCTGAAATCCAAAGTGGTCAAGTGCTGGTTTGTAGGGATGCTGTTGTATACAATGGTAGCATTCAACAAACAGATGTCAAGAATGGTCACGAAAACTCTTTTCCACCATTTCATCGATTTGTGAGGGTGCGAGTAGTACTGACACATTTGTGCTGCGAGATCACTTCCTCCCATGTATTTATTATAATCATTGACGACAGCAGGTTTTTTGATTGTACGAAGTCCACTCAAACTGTTTTTGCTCCGAATGTCTTTCGTGTCGATATCGCAGTTTCCAAAATTGGTAAGAAGAGTTACACGTTTGGCATCCTGCCAAACGACGCACAGTTGCCCGGCTTTGGTGTAAAACTGGGGGTCAGCACCTCTTCTCATGGGGAACTTTTTGGGGTTTGCACAATCTGGAATCCCTTGTGAGGTGTAGCGTACAGTTCCACGAGCTCCGAACTTTAACTGTGACAACTTGCAGACGAGAGCCGGGCTCGTGTACCAATTGTCCATGAAAATTAAATGTCCCTTATGTTCGAGTCCTTTAATAAGGTCGAGGACTACATGCCCATCAGATGAAAGATTAGGTGGGTGGTGTGTTGAAGCATAACCAACGGAGGATTGACTAGATTCTTTTGATGTGGGCTGAGAGCCGGTGAACACCTTCCAGGCACATGTATAACCGGTTTCTGACTCGTTCAATGAAAAACATTTCAATCCCCATTTGGCGGACTTTCGTGGCATGTACTGTTTGAAACCAAGTCGGCCTTTGAACTTGATCATTGTCTCATCCGGTGAGAGGTTTCGGCCTGGCTTGTAAATGCGAGGAAAGGATGGCAATACAATGTCGAGCAGCGGGCGAACCTTGGACAGTTTGTCAGGGGGAGCATCACCTGGTTGAGCTCTGTTGTTGGCAAGGTGGAAAAATCGAAGGATCGCAGTGAATCGATTGCGAGACATGGTCGCCGAATACAGGGGACTTCGCAGAACTTCAGACCTGGACCAGTGCATGCTGTAGCGAGGCCTTTTGTTGATACCCATGCACAGAAGCAAGGCCATGAATGCCATCATTTCAGGAACAGTAGTTGGAGTCCAGGCAGGCTGATGATTGGCTGCATCTGCACACATTGTTTGGTCGGCATAGCGATTGGTCTCCTCCACCATCAACTCCCACACTGCTTGGCAGAAGAAGAGCTGAAAGATCTGCATGGGTGACAGGTGACTGAAATCTTCCGTACAGCCAGTCTCTTCATTGAAGTTCATCGGTGGGCGCTTGCTGTAGGAGGTGCTTGCTTTATTCCATCCACACCTGAAATAGGAACATTCAGAAAGGTAATGGGACGCTATTCATTTCAAGGCACATTTTCTTTAAGGTAGTATACAACATTAGCTTTTGTTTTTTGGGTCCAACGGATTGATCCGGGGTTTAGTATTTGTTTGGACGACGGTTGGCCAACCATCTTTGGAAATTGCTACAAAATGTCAGTTTAGTTAAACAGAACAGCACACCAGGTGCCCTGATTTCACAGGATGCTCGAGGCTATTCTTGACTGTCAAGTACGGTCATTCATAATAATGAGGTATTTTTTCTTTTCTTGTCTGTGTGGGGTGGGGGGGGGGTGGGTGGTCGCAAATGTTGTATTACCTTTAATGACAAAACTGTGCATACAATGCTGTTTTTGGATGCTCATATCTAGTGTTCCCACTGAAATAAGTGCAGCCATGATTTAATTGCTGTAGGCCTTTTATCCCTAAATTCACATAAGACACAGATTGTAGTTAATATTTCTAGTATCTTACTTATCAATCTTATTCTTAGCGAACAAGTAAAAATACGGACATTCAGAAACATGTACGAGGCTGCTGTTCATTTGTAGACCAATGTTCTTATAGGAAATTGTGATTAATATTTTGATTTCGGGGGTACATGTACATTAATTAATATAAATTGTAGTTTTTAATTACATTCAAATCTCCTCCTTTTTATAGATTATTATTGCTGCCAGTCTTTTTTTTAGTAATTGAATAAGGCCCAATTCAGTGGAATTAAAATGTGTTTTTTTTTTCAGCATTGCATTTGCTGTCCTATCTGAACTTTGATTTGGATGCAAAATCATCACACTTGACTTTGCATACTTCAGGTACAAATTCAATATTTTCATCAATTTCTAATTGGATTTCCATCGTATTATGCAATGCAAACTTAAACGTTCAGTGCTTTGTATGATTTTCCCCGCGAAAGAACATTAAAAAGCAAAGGTTACATTACAGTAGCCCAGTAATATTTTTATAGACATGAATGACGGATGCGAAACATTTCGAGACTAGCCAAGTTGAACCTTTTAAGTTTTATGAACCTCCCTACCTGAAGTTTGGCTTTCCCGACGAAGTTGACGAAGTTTGCATAGCTTCGCCATCACTGTCGTCAGATGTCGCTAGAGAAGATTCATCATCGGACATATCTGAACCGCTATCTGCAAAGATTTCCTCCAAAATCTTGGAAGCGTTTTCTGCCATGATAGCGGCTATAATTATAAAGTGGCGTCGCGTGGGGATGCAAACTGCCGAGCGCGCGCGTGCCTTTTCAAGTAAGTGTACGACGTGTAAACCAACTGCACAGCGCTGCCCAAAGTGAGGGCGCTGTTCACATTTCAGTTGCAAACAATAGTAGCTCGTGCCAACAGAGAACGCTGGTCGTGTAAAGCTTATAAATTCCTGTGACAAACAAGCACGATGGTAGCGAACGTCCATGCAACATTGAGCCCAGGTGGCGCGCGCGGTATTGATAGGGTTATATAATGGAGATCAATGGATGAAGTGTATATGAAGCAGCCATACAAGTTCGGGTGCTGCTTATTTCGTCCCTTTTGTCAATTTGCGATTTAAATCAATCATGCGTGGTCTGTTTTTCACTCCAACGCGTCTAGTCGATCGACTTAGTCAAATCTAGTTAGTGTGTAGCAACAACAAACTGCAAAGGATGTCGTCCGCTATTTGTAACAAAGCAAATGTTGGCACGTCATTTTTGTTTTGTATTATTTCTTTCTTTCTATTATTTTCTCTACTTAACTTTAGTGCAATAAATAATTCATTATCTTATTAGTTATCATTGGCCAAAACCAACAATTTATCGTAAACTTTTGCAACACTTGCCCAGTTTACCTATCCTCCATCTTGAAACTGTGACGTAACTCGCGAATTTGACTACATGTATAGAGAAACCGTGGTCCGGGGCTAGGTTAATCCAGTTGGACTAGCTAGTCAAACCACGCAGCGTTCGAGTGACATCTAAGAGCAAGTTCGGACGCGAACTATAGTTCGACCATTAGTCAATCTCTCCTTACCAACGCGCATGCGCAAATGCCGTCCGCTCGAACGGCTCCAGTCCACTGATCTCTATCTAAAAATAAAATGACGCGTCTCTTTAAAACAACCAACTTTAAAGATTGTATCGTAAAATTGTAAAAGGTTGTATCGTAAAATTGTAACAGGTTGTATCGTAAAATTGTAAAAGGTTGTATCGTAAAATTGGGTGTGATCCCTGGCTATACGGCATTCTGGGTTTATGACTTCTGACTAGCGCCCACCCGAACAAAGATACTGACAATTTGGGAGACCGCCAACATAGGGCAAGATAGCTCAGTTGGTAAAGCGCCGGTACGGTAACCCGGGGGTCGCAGGTTCGAATCCCGCTCCTGCCAGTTTCTTTGTTCACTTTGAAACTTTGAAACTTTAAAGAACTTAAAAACCTCGAAAAGTTCTGTTCTCAAATTATGGATAAGTTTTAGAATTCCTTATGTTTCTTTGTTACTGGTGCCTAGTTATATATTGTATATATTTCTGTTTTGTCTTGTAAATGTTGTGTCTTAATTATATTTCTGGTATTATATTAAATTAAATTAGTTTCTATTATCGCAACTAACCTTAGTAATTATCTTTTTAAATTGTAATTTTTAAGTTCTCTTTTGCCTTAGTATTGTAAGTCTAAGTAGCGACCGTACCCCGCCTTATAGCCTTATTTTCTTGCGTTCAAAATGCCTTGATATTCTAAAGCTGACGCTGTCTTACGTTTACGATTTTTTAAAGACACAGGCTTTGTTTATGAGCGTATGAATTTGTTGCTGCTCAAATTGTGATTATCACAGATAAATTTATCTTTACAAGTTTTATGTAACAAGGCATTTGGAACACAAGGAACTTGATAATAAGGCTCAGACAGGGTGCGGTCACTACTTAGATCTAAAATTTACTAAACAAAATTAGCTGACCTCCGTTTTAAGTCAAGACAAAAGTTATAATTATTTATTCGTAATACATGTGATATTGTTGATATTTTTTGGCGGAGATTAAAGAAATAGGATTCCGATGACAGTATATACATGCATGTAACTGTAAGATAGATTGATTTTTATTTACTTTTATTGGTAGGAAAATGGTAGACAAACGTTTTTGAAAAATGTCAACATGAGATCGAATAGCGATTATAATTACCTCAGGTTACGGTTTCAAATGCATTCCTTTATCAAGTCATGACATCCAGTAGTCGCAATACAGTACACAACTCCATCTCACTGTTCGAGACTCTGCCGCGTATAATTCTCTTTTGGTATTCTGATTTTTGTACCGATGGACGAGTTAAAATCCTCTTGCCCTGTTATTATAATTAATACAAGCACTGTACAATTTGAATAATAAAGGTAAGGTAGTGGACGGTCACGGTGGGCAATAACAGTGGGCGGAGCGTTAGAAGCAAGGCATTTCATTGGTTGAGACGTAAATGACTGTCATGTGTACGTTCAAAACGAATGAACACTAGTACAACTGCAATGAGTACCCAGGACTTTCGGTCTAGTGGTGACGTGTGCTGACGTGTCTCTGTGTGGCGCGAAATTTAAATTCGATTATTGCCCCTCACCAACGGTTGATCTTCTGGGCCCATGTGCATAAAAGGCTACTAGGCCTAGTTGGCAACTAAAATGGACTTAAGTTGCTTACTAAGCCTAGTTGATTACTAATTGTGATGCATAAAACCCAACTAGATATAGTAACATTCTAAAATTCTGGCAAAAGTTAGAGTTGATCTGGGGTACCTCTAAGTCACTAGATGACAACTAGCCAAAAATAGGTTTTCGTCTTGGGTAAAATTAATTTTTCTTTCACGCTTGAGACTCATGGTTGTAGTTGTAACTTTATGTACTAGCTGTAGCAACCTTGTATAGAGAATTTATGTAGTTCTACAAAATGTAAGTACTGGGCAGTAATGCAATGTTACAAAGACCTTTAGAAAGGAGTTATGCTAATTTGGAATGTGATTCGAAGCTCAAACACAATAAACTTGTCTACAAGCCTATTGTATCTGACATAATCACCTCCTCTCCAAGGCCATAGCACCCAAATCAGTTACAAACCAAATTGTCCAAGTATGCAACTAGTAAGCAATGTGCCTAGTGAGGTTTTATGCAACACAAATTAGTTGCCAACTCCGTAGGTATAAACTAGGGAATTTATAATCTTACTAAGCACTAGTTGGCAGCTAAACTAGTAGCCTTTTATGCACATGGGCCCAGATCACTAATTCCTACTCCATCGGACACGGGTAAGTAATATCAGTTTATCGCGAGGTGTATCGGAATATACTCCCCTCTATATCCTTATCGGCCATGGCCGACGTATCTGCTATTTCTGAATCTGATAATGACATATGGGATCAGCTATCTCAACAAACACAAATGGATGAACAAGACCAAAATCCTGATGAACAGCCACGTTCAACATTCGATGTCTTATACAGTCAAGCTCAAAATATAACACAGCCCCCTTGGCAAACTCAAAACAGGAAACGAACAAAACACAGTCTTACCTACAGTGACGTTTATAGTTCAGAATATGATTCTCCAATTGAACAGCCTGCGCCGAAACACTGTGACACACAACACTTGCCAAACTCAACCCTACTCTTGTAATTATTAACTCCCCCGATGTTCAACAATTAAAAATAAATAAATAAACACGGAGGTCGCAGGTTCGAATCCCGCTCCTGTCAGTTTCTTTGTTCACTTTGAAAATGTATTCAAAGTTACCTAGTCAGTTACCCTTGTGGATTGTTTGACGAATTATAAGTTAAAAAGTCGTATCCTCATTGAGTGATCCCCACAATGTCGCTTCACAGGTTGTATCGTAAAATTGGGTGTGATCCCTGGCTATACGGAATTCTGGGTTTATGACTTCTGACTAGCGCCCACCCGAACAAAAATATTGACAATTTGGGAGACCGTCAACATAGGGCAAGATAGCTCAGTTGGTAGAGCGCCGGTACGGTAACCCGGAGGTCGCAGGTTCGAATCTCGCTCCTGCCAGTTTCTTTGTTCACTTTCAAAATAAATCCAATTAGAATCACCAAAGCCTCGAATAATGTAGGAAAGGACTATATCAATAACGTTTCGAAGAATAACCAAGGGGGGATAACAGTCAAATGCCCACACCCCAGCACAAGCTAAACAAAATCAAAACCATAAGCCGACTAGAGCAATGGACTGTAACAACGGAATATGCCAAATCAGAAACTCAAAATAAAGGTGTTATATATGGTGTAGAAACAGACATAGCAGATCAAGAAATACTAACTGCATCCAAGAAGCATGGAGTCATTGATGTTAAACGCCTCATGCGAAAGCGAGAAGGCAAACTTGAAAAAAGCCTTTCTGTCTGCTTAACGTTTAACTCGCCAAATCCACCTTCCAAAATACAAATAGGCTATGAGAACTTCCATGTTAAACCATATATCCCACCAGTAATTCGATGTCTCAATTGCCAGAGACTAGGCCACACCGCCAAAAACTGCAGAAGCTCCACACCTATGAACAATGTAATCAAAAGGATAACACTAGATGCTGTAGATGTGGCGAGAATCATTCTTCAGCTTACGGAGGGTGTAGTACCATAAAACAAGAAAAGAAAATTCAAGGAATCCGAGTCACATAATATGCAGATGCAGCTAAAGGAATCAAAACGGACATCTCAATAAATCCCACCCAGCAGCTAACGCCCTCGCCATCACAACCATGGAGGAGTGTTCCACCCTTCACGGCACAACCTACGACAAGCAAAGAAAACAAGGGATACTTCCTGCGACTAAATACAAATGACACAACGGACATGCCACCACCAACCACAAAACCCCCCAAAACCTCCAAAGACGCGAGCACTCAGACCAACACAACCGAAGGAACACAAACTGAACATACACAATGCATGTGCAATGAACAATATCTGACGGAACTACTGACAGGCACGATGCAATGGGACACACTGAAGAACAGAGGAAAGACACACAGCGATTAAGGCCCTTGTCAATCACATAATCCATTCTGACAACCTCCCAACACAGACCAAAGAAACGCAAGGAAGACAAAGAACATCCACACGTACCGGTACAAGTACAAGGAGAGGCGAATCAGGCCCAAAACCAACCAAAAAGGAAAATCGAACAAAACTTTATCATGAATTTCCTCATTACGGTATTAATTCTACAATGGAATGCCCAGTCACTTACAGCTCATAGTAATGCATTTACATCCTCTATTAATCATTATTCTTGGAAACAAAAACCAAATCTTATATGCATCCAGAAAACCTGGCTCAAAGAAGGGAAACAGTTTATACCCTACCTGGATGTGAGTTTTCTTTTCGGTATTGTACGACAGGTATAGCGCGCTATTCAAGCGCGCCATTGCGTAACACTTGTGTTCACACCTATATATTTTGCGCTATTCGCTTCATTCAGTGTATTCTCGGTTGAGCAGCTATACCTCGCCGGTTGTACATTACAACCTCTCTTTAGTCATGAATTCCTGCGACATTGACGCTTCCAATACCGAAATACTACGGGCTATACAGTCCCTGTCCAGCTCGATTGATAGTAAAGTCGAGTCTGCATGCAAGAAACAACGCACATCCGCCGGTGATTTTCCCGACTTCAAGAGTATAGGTAACAAGGACCAGTTCAAAACTTGCCGGTCTGATCGACGGCGCTCTGGCTTGGCTGGATACCGGGGACTCCACGGCGGTCAGAGAGACTCTTGTCGATGCCAGCGAACTAGTTAAACAACGCCAAAAGCTAATCAAGCTGGCTGACCGATCGGTACAAGGCTGGGCAACGGTCAAAGAATACGTGACTGACGATCTGGCCGACAATTCAGACGATGAGAAACGGCTACGGAAGGCGGAAAATCCGCAGCTGCAAAGAAAGCAAAAACGTCGTCGACAAAGCCCAAGGCTAAAATGCGCCCTTCACCGAACTTTGTTTCGACTCCTGCTCCTTTTCGTGCTTACAACCGATACCAGTACCGCCCCGACGTCCGTACCTTCTTTCAATGCGGCATCGTCGGCCATGTACGCACCAATTGCCCGTCCCTGCGAGCACTTCGTCAGGCACAAAGACCTCAATCATCCGCTGCCACAGCCTTTGACCCCTCCGTATAGGGACTGGGAGGCGTCACAGCCAGATACCACCGCCCTACCAGCAGGCGTGAAAGGTAGGCTTAAACCGTGCATAGCCTTTTGGCAAAATATTCTGCAATGCAGCCTCTTCATACAAGAGGTTATTCATTCCGGGTACAAGCTTCCATTTTTTATCGAACCCCCACCTATTTTCTTAGAAAACAACCAATCCAGTTTACAACACGCACAGTTTGTCGAATCTGCCATTTCAGAATTGATGGAAAAGAAATGCATTACGCAGTTGTCACGACCGCCTTATTGTTGTAATCCTTTGACAGTTGCGGTAGGGAAAAAGCTGCGTCTAGTCATTGATCTTCGTCACCCCAACAAATTTGGAAAGAAAAATTCAAATACGAAGATCTTGTTCACATTTCCCCATCTTTGGATCGTGATCAATATTATTTTCTTCGACCTGGAGTCCGGGTACCATCACGTAGAAATGTTCCCCTCTCATTCTAAATATCTCGGGTTTTCTTGGCAACATACCGACTCGATCGTTCGATATTACAATTTTACAGTCTTGCCATTCGGTTTGAGCAGTGCGTGCCACTTGTTTACCAAATTTACCAGGCCGCTTATTCATTACTGGCGAAAACAAGGCATCATGTCTTTCATGTATATCGACGACGGGTTGATTATATCCCCAAATCTTGAAACGGCAAAAAAGCAGCGCCGAGTTTGTCCAAAGTACCATTTGGCAATCGGGTTTTGTTCTTAGTAGAACAAAGTGCGTGTGGTCCCCTACTAAACACTTGCAATATTTGGGCATTATCATAGACTCCGCAACATTTCGCTTTTTGGCACCTGCACATAAGATTTACAAATTGCTGGCTTCGGCTTCACAGCTTTTGTCATCGCATCGTGCGAGTACCCCGATTCCTGTTCGGGAACTCGCATGTTTTACAGGCCAAATCATCTCTTTGTCTTTGCCTCTCGGACCAATTACCAGGTTCATGACCAGATCATTGTACAGAACAATCGAAGGCCGTATTTCATGGCACGATTCTGTTCCTCTCTCAAAGGAAACTATCTCCGAGATCGAGTTTTGGTCCACCAATTTGGTTTCCCTTAATGGTTTCACAATTTAGAGGCGTACTAGTCACTTCTGTAGCCGTGTACACTGATGCAAGCGACACGGGATACGGAGGTTACGTCGAAAATCAACCAAATACCAAAATTCACGGTACTTGGTTACGGCAAGAAAGAACAAAAAGTTCTACTTGGCGTGAATTGTCTGCAGTTCACCGAGTACTACTGCAGTTACAAAACACACTTTCGGGCAAAAACATCAAGTGGTACTGTGACAATTCCAACGTTCCACGAATTATTCAGCACGGCAGCACAAAGAAAGATTTGCATGCCATAGCTATTCAGATATTCCGCCTTGCCCACTCCATTGACTGCATTATTTCACCAGAATGGTTGCCCAGGGAACGAAACAAAGTTGCCGACAGGATCAGTAAGTTCCTGGACTATGACGACTGGGCCGTAGACATTGCTTCTTTCGCATCCATTGATTGCATTTGGGGACCTCACACAATTGATCGTTTCGCATCGTCACATAACACCAAACTAGCGAGGTTTAATTCTCGCTTCCTATGCAAAGGTTCATGCGGAGTTGACGCTTTTTGTCAACATTGGGACAAGGACAATAACTATTTTTGTCCACCTGTCTCTTTCATCATTCCGGTTTTTAAGCGTATTATTTCAATCAACGCAACTGGAACATTGATAGTGCCCCATTGGCCTACTTTACCTTTTTGGCCTCTTGTTTGTCCAGATGGCTCTCACTTGCATGAGGAAAATAACCGACTGGCGTTGGATGAATATTTCGTTCACGCCACCCTCTTTGGGTACAAATTCGGTTTTTTTCTCCATTACCGTCTTTTGCCTGTTTGGCACTGCGTATTAAAGCAGGCGGAAAGCCCCGCTTTACTAACACGGGTTTTTGTCTCTCAGACGCCGGTAATTGTCGGCAATGCGCGTTTAGCGCTTGATTTTGTTTGAGGAGTTTATTCCTCATCGCCTGTTTGTGGCGACAGATCGCCTGTTTGTGGCGACATATGTTACATGTCATAATGTTAAAGTTTTTGTTTAACTCCAATAACCTATCTTGTATAGACAGCCGAAGTGTGACGTGTTGTCATGGTAATTGCATCTAAATCATGAACGTCGAAACGTACCATTGCAAGCACAGCGACACGATTTAGCATTTTCTCATACAACCAATACCGAGGCAACTAACAAAATGTGACTTATTCACTTCGGCAGTATTAACCTTTGCCCCTCTGTTTGCGTTTTCTGCGAGGTGAGCATGCTCTACCTTCCAAAGTGCTCCAAATTTGGCTCTGTATATTGTATTTGTTGTTCTATAACATGAAGAAAATATAGAAAAGAAAACGTTTTCTTTCGGAAGAATGAAGAAAGAAAGTGAGTTTTCTTTTCGGTATTGTACGACAGGTATAGCGCGCTATTCAAGCGCGCCATTGCGTAACACTTGTGTTCACACCTATATATTTTGCGCTATTCGCTTCATTCAGTTTATTCTCGGTTGAGCAGCTATACCTCGCCTTACCCTCCCCCCCCCCCCCCCCCCCCCCGTTTTTTGAAACTAGTTATCGTCACTCGGAGCAAGGGGGCGTGACCTTCGTCCAACATCCGGGTCACGCTCACGTTTCCTCCACAAGTTGGTTTTTTTTCGTGACCACCGAGTGCTGGTTCCAGCAACCAGACTGTTGTTGGGCGTCGAGTTGACGTCGCAATTTCTGCGTTTAGTATAAGTTTGTTGAGATTTGTGACGGCTACGAAATATGTAGTTTCAGAAACTGTTTTTGTCAATTTTTACTTCGCTAGCCTTTTTGGCTTCGATGCACTTATTGCTATCGCCAGTTTTTCTGGTTGTATTTTTCGTGTATTTTTCAGAGGCATGGAAAGAAATGACTCGCAACATCACTGACCCCACCCTTCAACGTGTAGCCGAAGATCGACTTCCAGCCTTGCTCGTTTCAGCCAAGGCCCCATCTACAACTAAAACGTACAGGTCAGCGTGGCAACGTTGGGAATCATGGGCATCATCCAAGACTGGGGTTTCTGTCTTCCCCGTCCGCCCTCTAGATTTATGTCTCTACCTGGCAACAATCCTACCGTCTGGTCACAAATCCACTGCAGACGCCATTGCCTCGGCAGTAAAATGGACACATAGCATGGCAGGACTCCCGTCGCCAACAGACGACCCATTTGTCAGGACCGCCATCCAAGGTTACAAGAGACTTACGGCTTCGCCACCGAACAGGAAAGAGCCAGTATCTCCGCAAGTGATGGCCAAGCTTTTCGATACCTACGGACATACCACGGCCACATTAGCCGATCTGCGCGTGTTGTTCATTTGCTTCATCAGTTACGCAGGGTTTCTGCGGTTCAGCGACCTCGGTAACATTCGCCGTAAGGACTGTGTCCTCAGATCTGACAGTCTACTTATTCACCTAACTAAATCAAAAACTGATCAGTTTCGGCAAGGGGCAGACGTAGTAATTGCCAGAACTTTGTCTCCTACATGCCCAGGTAAGATAGCAGAGAGATTTTTCAATGCATTGGGTGACCCACCCGCATCGTCGTTGCCCCTAGTACGAAGAATCGCTCGCTCGAAATCTGGTCCAATACCCACTAGCCACGCTCTAAGTTACACCAGAACCAGGGAAATCGTGCTCCAAGCTTTGAAGCCCTTTGTGCCCGACATAACAAAATTCGGCTTGTACAGTTTAAGGTAGGGTGGCGCATCCGCCGCATCTAACGCCCTTGTTCCCACTCACCTTATTTCTAAACACGGCAGATGGAGCTCTGATAAGGCTAGGAATGCCTATATCAAAAGTCAATGACGAAACCAGTTTACTTCCTTCGTCCGTTTTGGGCATATAACGGGTTGTTTTGTCAAAACTAATGTGTACTACTGTTAATCAGGTGAAGGTGTTACGTTTAACATTGCGATGATGAATAAAATGTGAGGTGAGCATGCTCCACTTTCCAAAGTGCTCCAAATTTGGCTCTGTATATTGTATTTGTTGTTCTATAACATGAGGAAAATATAGAAAAGAAAACGTTTTCTTTCGGAAGAAAGAAAATGACATTTATCGTCACGACAGACAGAACACGGAGTCTAAAAAGGAGGGGAGGAGGAGTGTGCCTTCCTTGTTAAACGTGGTCTAGCTTTTAAATATATACATGGTTCTGACACTCCCATTCAGTATCAAATTGGCGAACTTGATAATAATCTTAAAAATAAAATTAACATAATCAACATATATAACCCATGCAACACCTTAGAAGACAGTTCTCTCAGAGAGATCTTAAAGAGGATTTCAATCCTTCCGGAACTTGCGTAAATTTTTGTGAAATTCACCAGGAAGCACTCATTCAGTCCAGAGACGGTATAAATGATATAAAAAGAAATTGACGTGATCACATGGTAGTTATATTGTCTTCGCCAATTTCTTATTGCTGTTGTTCCAGGATTTCAATTTTCGCAAGATCGTGAATTTTCCTATCTTTTCATTCGTAGTACTACCCTCCTACCGGAGCCCATACAAAGCAGCCCGAATTTCCCATAGGCTACTACAGCAAGAATACAACAGAATTTTCATGCACCGTGGACTCAAAAACCGCTGATATTGACATACATGTAACCTTGCATGCGCACAACAAAGGATAGGTCGAATCGGTCCTATAAGGTCCGGTACAAAGGTAAGGCATGGGCCAATCACTTCACATGGCCTCTTGATTATTCATTTTAAGATGCACTTTGGACGGCACTTTGGCGTACGTAATCGGCAGCCAGCCTGAGAGACGCGGGTTATGCTAGGTTAACACATTCCCGAATTATTGCCACGAATCCCTTACAAAAATGTCCCATGGTAGTTTCCCATGGGAACTTTCCCATGGGAACTTTCCCATGGGAACTTTCCCATGGGAACTTTCCCATGGGGACTTCCCATGGGGACTTCCCATGGGGACTTCCCATGGGGACTTCCCATGGGGACTTCCCATGGGGACTTCCCATGGGGACTTCCCATGGGGACTTCCCATGGGGACTTCCCATGGGGACTTCCCATGGGGACTTCCCATGGGGACTTCCCATGGGGACTTCCCATGGGGACTTCCCATGGGGACTTCCCATGGGGACTTCCCATGGGGACTTCCCATGGGGACTTCCCATGGGGACTTCCCATGGGGACTTCCCATGGGGACTTCCCATGGGGACTTCCCATGGGGACTTCCCATGGGGACTTCCCATGGGGACTTCCCATGGGGACTTCCCATGGGGACTTCCCATGGGGACTTCCCATGGGGACTTCCCATGGGGACTTCCCATGGGGACTTCCCATGGGGACTTCCCATGGGGACTTCCCATGGGGACTTCCCATGGGGACTTCCCATGGGGACTTCCCATGGGGACTTCCCATGGGGACTTCCCATGGGGACTTCCCATGGGGACTTCCCATGGGGACATTTGGACCCCATGTACCCAATGGGAACCCATGTATCCCATGGGAAATTTCCCATGCGTCCATTGGGTAGTTTCCCATGCCCCCCCGTGGGAAATTTCCCCTGCCCCCCCGTGGGAAATTTCCCATGCCCCCCGTGGGAAATTTCCCATGCCCCCCCGTGGGAAATTTTCCATGCCCCCCCGTGGGAAATTTCCCATGCCCCCCCGTGGGAAATTTCCCATGCCCCCCCCGTGGGAAATTTCCCATGCCCCCCCCGTGGGAAATTTCCCATGCCCCCCCCGTGGGAAATTTCCCATGGCCCCCCCCCGTGGGAAATTTCCCATGCCCCCCGTGGGTAATTTCCCATGCCCCCCTTGGGTTATTTCCCATGCCCCCCCCCCCCCCCTTGGGTAGTTTCCCATGCCCCCGTGGGTAGTTTCCTATGTGCCCTCATGTTTTTTCTTCAAAAGTTATCCAACTGCAGGATGACAAAATAACATGGTTACTATCACAATTCCAGCAACAACATTTTTAATTATATTCTTTGGGAAAACATCAGAATGTTGGTCAATAATTAGTTTCTTATTAGGATGTTCCCATATACATACTACATGTACATAATAATGCTGGGAATTTCTGTAGGCACCTCAGACAGAAATATATTTTGGATTTTAGTCACAAGAATTACCAAATGTAATTTCTGATTTGTCCATACACTCGTATAAGATTGTAATAGGCCCTACACATTGGTGACAAACAATGAAATTCATCTCCTCTTTGAAACTTTACGAAGGACTCTTGTTGTTCCGTCCAACAACAAAGCTCGGTAGCTAGTCAGTTCCAAGCATGGCATCCCCCAGTTGTAGATAATCAGCTGCAACTCCTTCATGCTCCTCTTCAAGTTCAAGTGAAGTACATGTACACCACTGTATTTTAAAGAAAAGAGCAGAAAATACAAGATATGAGACATTGAGACTAATTCGAAAAATGTGGTTTATACAACTGTTTTGTTAGTTACGGTTTATACAGGAACAGCCTCTAGCACGTGATTTGCGAAACAATTTAAACAATCCTAACATTTGGTACAAATGCCTCAAGCTATTAATTAAAGCACATTTCACATATTTTTTTAATTATTAATTTATGTTTAAAAAAAGGGATGGCAGAAGGCCTTTTTTGTTCATTAGGCCTACTTCTATTTTAGATCATGGTAGGCAATATTTTCTCAGATGGCTTTTGCTGAAATTCAGTTATGATTCAATTCAAAATAAGCAATAAATGGGCTTGGAAATATTAAATAAATGTACCGAAAGCCCATCAAAAAAAGTTGTGTTTCTTGGGAGGGGGCGTAATCATACATGCAGACTATGTGTTACGATTTTGAGTCAATGTGATTTTCCAAGATTTTACTGTTCCTGAATAATTTTGGTGGGGAGTAAAAAGTAAAATCTTTGACTCACTTTATTTCTAATTGTTGACTGTTTCTTAAGATTTAAAAGAATTGAAGCAACTTAAAATGTTCATGAATCTGCCTAATTATGATGGGTTTTTCAAAACCTTAAGTTAAGGCTTGGCTTCGTCTCGGCTCCGACTTCTGAATATTGAGAAGCAATAAACCAAATGGAAATATTCTAAATTTGTGCATGTTTTGTTTCAGGAACATTCATTCGATATGAAAGCAAAAATTTGAATATTTATATTTCGTTTGCTTCTCAGCTATTCAGAAGTCGGAGACGAAGCCAAGGTTTCGAAAACCCCTATCAGTCCACGCGAGGCTAGGCTACACGTTCATGGCTACACAACGGATATGCTCATGTATGATGTAACGAACAAAAAACTATGCAGGCCAAAATACGCAAACGTAGACCTACATCCTTACATTTTCACGGTAATAACTTAAGTTATAACCATAAACTCACCAGTAGAATAATGCAGTAAACTCTCCCATATCACCCAGGATCTAATGTTTCGTCAGACGTTCAGATATTTGCCCCATACGACAAACAGTTGTAGCTTAAAACGGCTGTGTCTGTCTTAGTTTGAATCGTCTCGTAACGTAATAACGAACATGTCTTTTTAATCCGCGAGACCGCTTAACATTGATATTCCTACGCGTGAACTAATGCACAGCTAGCTATGATCTATCTCAACATTATCCTGTGATTTTGGTCAAGCTTTTATCATCAAAGTACTATTCTTTCATTAAAAAAAGCAATAACTTTTTATCACTTTAATTGCAAAAATTGTAAAACATTTCTTTGCACCGGGTGACGCACTAGTTTAGTTTCCCTACGCGCTCATGGCGGCCGGCCGCGACCTTGCATTATTATGCACACACATGGTATACTATGCATGCGATTACAACTAGGCCTATGTATGCACAGTACATGTACATTATACACGCATATACACCCGCACTATGTACGTACGTGTACGGTGTAGCTTTTGGCTGAGTCGTTATGATGCAATAACGATTGAAACTCGACTCGCGGGGGTCTGTACGTTATAACATAGACTTAGGCCTAATTGTTTCAAGTCAGAAATTGTCATGTGAAGACTGAATGGTTAATTAGAAGTTTTATACTTGTTTTCATTGTGTGCGGGTAATATTACTTATGACACATTGACACTGAGAGAATTTATGTGTAACTTAGAATTCATTTTTTAAATCAGATTTGTTACATTTTTATCGAATATTAATTATTCCCTAACTCGTTCCTCGAACGTGAATAAAGTATTTTCTCATGCGCCTAACCTCTGTAGTTTACAACCTGTAATAGAGACATGTTAGTAACACACACCTGTATTTGGGGAGCACCGATCTTGATGACAAGCACGGAGTGGACAAAGCTAGTCGCGGGGAAACCCCTAGTGCGGAAAACTGGGTTTGTTTACCTGTAATTCCTCTTGAAGAAACGCGAATTGCCTCTCGTCTAAGACCAAGTATTCTGTTTAGGCTGACAAACTTTTCAATGGGTTAGAATTCTTATTTTGTTCACTCATTCATTTATTTATTGATCAGTATGTTCTATAACATAATGTTCTTTGTAGTAGTCTACGTCTTGTGATCAACTAGGACGCTGGACCCTCCAGTTGGGTATGTGCACGTTGCGTTCTCGGTCTCGAGTTCGAGGTTAGGTTAGGTTAGGTTAATCTAAAAACCTGCCAGTTTTCCCCTTTTTTTTCTCTTTTTTTTTCCACACGTCCGTATGCTTGTGCGTCAAATCGGTAAGTGTCTCTACACTGCTTTTCTATAACTTACTTCTTCACCCTTGACTGCACCAGACTTCAAAAGCATTCCTTTCTCTATTGTAACCTCCACTAGGTCTGGCTCCCCATGGGAAAATGTATTTATTCCCTAACTCGTTCCTCGAACGTGAATAAAGTATTTTCTCATGCGCCTAACCTCTGTAGTTTACAACCTGTAATAGAGACATGTTAGTAATACACACCTGTATTTGGGGAGCACCGATCTTGATGACAAGCACGGAGTGGACACCTGTCCCCTCCTAAGTAGGAGATTAAAGAACGGGCAAAGGTCAGTTCAATCCAAAATCTGATCTTTATTAATTTCAAAGGTTTCCAATAATTCAATAAAGGTAACACAAAGTATATATTACATTTCTTTAACTTGATGTCTAAATTCCCAGGTTTAAGGACACTTGCAACCTGCTTTGTTCGGAGTCTTCAACGTATCCATCTTTTGCGGTTTCAGATCTCCAGCGGCCATGTTTCTTAAACAAACGATCTGGCACACCATTATTAGCGGCCGCTGAGGCTCCCCCTGCTCTCAGGCTATGCAGCCCGAACCGTTTCGGATCTAGGCCCACGGAGGAGAGAGCGGCTTTCAGTAACTCTAAACATCGAGAATAAGAGAGTTTACCATGTTTCAGTTCGTATTTGTCTTGCGACTTCAGGTATTGCAAAGGTCTAAAAAGAAAATCCTCATCGCTCTCATCGTGTAATTGCGCCACTTCAATGTACCTGCGTAACATACTGACTGGACATGTGGAAGTATTAGTCGCCCCAACTAATACCCAAGCACCCTGCCTGTATATGTCTGTTTTACTCTTGGAAATAAATATATTAACATGAGATACATATTGCTTTACGTCACATCGGCGAATATTAACGAGCTCCGCATGTCTGAGAAAACCTGCAAAGGATACAAGGGTCATTGCGCATAACCTTAAGTCAGACAAACTGTTGGAAGTGCCGTACTTGTCTACTAATGCTCTCAGTATATCTGGGGTAATCGGATCTTTCTTAGTGACCGGTCTAGCTAAGAGCTTCTTTAGACCCTGTAGTACTGTATGTAAAAATGCACCGTTACAGGGATTCTCATTACCCGGTAAGCAATCATGCTTCCATTTAACCGCATAAAAGATTGACTCAACTCTGGAGTATGGCGCACCGGCTTGATATAAAGAAATAAAGTACCGACTTATATTAGACTGGGTTGCTGGTAAACAATTCACATTATGTTGCATGCACCAGTTCTGCCAACTTGCAAAAGCTCTTTGGTACTTAATGACTGTATTCGGTGCTCTGGACGCCGATAGCACCTCCCGCAAAGTTTTGTTGTATTCAGTATCTTCTGTGTCCAACCTGCAAATATATAACATTTATAAGATATATGTAGGAACACCGTATAAACAATTCTTAAGATATCCCTCCCGAATTTTTAATGACTCGTAAATCCCTCAGTAGTGACGTTTTGCAGTTCTGTGCAAACGTAGGCTTTTTCTTCATTGACTATTGCCCTGCGGCAGTCAATCTCTTAGCCAAGCGGCTGACATTGGTCTACTTCAGAATTACGCAATACCATTGTCTCACATAGCCATACGGTTATAAAATAACCCCAGTGGGTTATAAACTTTTAGCACCTTCCATGCGTTTCGGTATGTTGTGTGGGAATGGATTCCAGTGGCTACACTTTGCTCGGTAGAAAATGCTCATGCGCAAAATCCCGATAACCGCATACACAAGACTCCGCTCATAAATTCAGGTGAACCAAACACAGAATTCTGATTTCTGCTTTGAGTAAAGATCCCTTCGGGATTCTTAAATTCCATTACGCGAATCACCACCCAGGTGAAAATTCCAGTTGAAACCAGTTGAACTGGTTTCAACTGTTTTCAACTGGTCCCAGTTAAAACCAGTTGAACTGTTTTCAACTGGTCCCAACTGGGAATTGGTGACTGGTTTCAACTGGTTTTTAACTGGTTTAACTGGTATGAACTGGTTTTCAACTGGTTTAACTGGTATTCAACTGGTTTAACTGGTATTCAACTGGTTTAACTGGTTTAACTGGTTTAACTGGTTTAACTGGTTTTCAACTGGTTTTCAACTGGTTTAACTGGTTTTCAACTGGTTTTCAACTGGATTTTAACTGGTCTAACGGGTATTCAACTGGTCTAACGGGTATTCAACTGGTGTAACTGGTATGAACTGGTTTGCAACTGGTATGCAACTGGTCTAACGGGTATTTAACTGGTATCCAACTGGTGTAACTGGTATCCAACTGGTTTTGAACTGGTTTTGAACTGGTTTTGAACTGGTTTTGAACTGGTTTTGAACTGGTTTTGAACTGGTTTTCAACTGGTTTTCAACTGGTTTTCAACTGGTTTTCAACTGGTTTTCAACTGGTTTTCAACTGGTTTTCAACTGGTTTTCAACTGGTTTTCAACTGGTTTTCAACTGGTTTTCAACTGGTTTTCAACTGGTTTTCAACTGGTTTTCAACTGGTTTTCAACTGGTTTTCAACTGGTTTTCAACTGGTTTTCAACTGGTTTTCAACTGGTTTTCAACTGGTTTTCAACTGGTTTTCAACTGGTTTTCAACTGGTTTTCAACTGGTTTTCAACTGGTTTTCAACTGGTTTTCAACTGGTGTGCAACTGGTGTGCAACTGGTGTGCAACTGGTGTGCAACTGGTGTGCAACTGGTGTGCAACTGGTGTGCAACTGGTGTGCAACTGGTGTGCAACTGGTGTGCAACTGGTGTGCAACTGGTGTGCAACTGGTGTGCAACTGGTGTGCAACTGGTGTGCAACTGGTGTGCAACTGGTGTGCAACTGGTGTGCAACTGGTGTGCAACTGGTGTGCAACTGGTGTGCAACTGGTGTGCAACTGGTATGCAACTGGTATGCAACTGGTATGCAACTGGTATGCAACTGGTATGCAACTGGTATGCAACTGGTATGCAACTGGTTTTCAACTGGTTTTACTGGTATGCAACTGGTTTTCAACTGGTTTAACGGGTATGAACTGTTTTGCAACTGGTTTAACTGGTATTCAACTGGTTTTCAACTGGTTCAACTGGTACGAACTGGTTTTCAACTGGTTTGTAACTTGCATCAAATCACGTTAACAGATTTGAACTGGTGTTAAACAGGCGGTCTGAAACTGCAGTCAGAAAATAGATTGTAATGCAATTAAGGAAGAAAAAGCATTGCACATGTAGCTTGTTACATTAATTTTATTAAAAGTACTTCTCTCTTTCTCAAGAATTGAAACAAAACCCAGAAGTAAAAAACAAAACAAATATAATGGCAAGTAACATAATAAGATGTGTACACCAGGGGGGAGATTGGCCCTAAAATGAAAATTCTACGACATCACAGTGTTTCGGAGTCACTGAGGACCCCAGAGCAATGTACGGTCTATGGTCATGAGAAGCACATCTCAGCATCAAGGTTTATGTTAGTAGTACTGTAGGCTTCATGTTTATCCCATGAACAGTTTAAAAGAAATTGGGCTGGTTTTTTAAACAGTTTTGACTTTTGTAATCTGTTCATGATGTACTTTCATATTAACTTGAATATGAATTCAAACAATTTGATTTTTTTCATTGGCTACCCTTGTTTTAATACTTATTTTTGACAAACTATAAAATTCAACTCCTCTTTGAAACTTTATGAAGGACTCTTGTCGATCTTCCCATCAACGAAACTCGGTAGATAGTCAGTTGTAAGCATGACATCCCCTTGTAGATCATCAGCTGTAACTTGATCCTTTCTGCTCCTCTTCAAGTGAAGTACACCACTGTATAAGGAAAGAGCACAAAATACAAACAATGTATGAGACAAATTTGAATAAATTTGGTTTACACAACTGTTATGTTGTGGGTAGGTTAAGTTTCTGTACAGGAACAGTATCTAGTCTGAGGTAGGTCTACACATTTCCTCTCTTCCCATGCATTTTCATTCATGGTATTTATTGGGAAGTCATAAAGTTGCATTTTTTTTGAGAAGGAAGAAAGAAGGAAGCGGGGGCGGGCATGCTAAACATGTTGGCCTTGTTACTTTTTTATAATAATTTCCCCTATGAAAACAGTTTTCAGACAAACAGGAACTTTGGTGTGTGAATGTAGATAATCCTGTTTGCTTTAGTCAATTTCCTATTCAGATTTCCTATTCAGAATGGACAGGAGGATTAAGAGAATGTGATTTTAACAATGAGGGTCCAAAATTACATCCAGAGACAGAGTCCAGCATCACAATGCGGTTTAGCTGTTAAACCCAGAAGTCACAATCATGTACTCTTTGTCAGGTCAGGACTCGGGGTGGGATAATTAATAATAGTTCACAGGCTTCAGATGTGATTTTAAATAGAGTAGGATGTGATTTTGGACCATCATTGTTAAAATCACATCCTCCATTTTGAATAGGAAATCACATCCAAGGGATTCACAGTGTAAATAGCACAACCCGTTCGTTCATATACTGAATACCTATACATGTACACAACGGACTGTTTGGAACCATGGCACTGTCCACTGGCTGTGTCATGCGTGGGCCAAAATATACATGTACATGTACATTCTTAAAATTTGACGAAAATGACTTCAGTTATTTCCATAAAACTTACCAGTGGATGCAGTAAACTCTCCCATATCACTCAGGATGTAATTATGCTCCATCAGACGTTGATAGTTCAGCTCAGATACGACAAACAATGGTAGGCTTTGCAGCAAAAACATCTGGCCTGTTGTGTTCCTTCCTCCATCGTCTGACCGCTTAACATGCATCGATATTCCTACGCGTGCACAACTATTCCCCATTATTCCGTTATTTTGGTAAATCTTTTATCATCGAAGTAATATATTTTCATTCAGAACAACAATGTAGCATTTTTATCACTTTTAACTGTTTATATGAAGATACTCCACACAGGGTGGCGCACTATTTCAGTCTGCTGTTTCCTGCAAAAACCCTACGCGCGGTTATGGCAGTTAGGATTGTACTGTACACATACATACTATACATGTATGTACAATGTACACGTACATTGTGTGTATACTGTGCATTATACCAAGTACCTGCACAGTGGAGCTCTTACCTCCCTCTTCTTTGCTCCAATTAGCCTGGAGCTCCATACCTCCACATTCTGCGGTCCATGCCCCGCAGCCTGTGCCGCTTGCATCGGTATACACAAGTGCCTGTGGAATGAGATATTCGCCAACAAATCTGTTATTCAGTTTCATGCACTTAGATTTCCAGAAGAAGATTTCTTCAATTAATTTGTTTCCACTGTCAATGTCGTATATTCTGTCCCAGTGGACTCTTTTATTAATCTCATAATGGAGGTATCTAGTTTTGAGCTGTGTTATGTCACCGAACACAGAGCCGAGGGATATAAGTTTCCCTGTAAGTTTGGCTAGTCTTCTGGCTGACGTTTTGGGGAGAGCAGTCAAGGTGTCAATTAAACACTGTTGTGTGTCTACCATTCTTCTTGAAGTGATTTTGAATGATCCTTGCTCTCCGTCCCAAGTAAGGCCTAACCAGTCTAAAGTCTGGGTGGGGACCCACTGGGATTTTTCAACATTGGGAACAAATCCCGATTCCAAAAGATCAGATTTAACGGCCTGTGCCGCTACATTACACATGTTCTCGGTATTCTCCCTTCCCCAACCGTCATCTAAGAATAACACAAGGAAGATGCCTTTTTCTCGCCAGTGCTGTACCAGTGGTCTCAGACATTTTGTAAACACATAGGGGGCTGTTGCTAAACCAAAAGGCAACACTGAAAAAGAAAAGAATTCTGTGTGACTGTTCATCTCCCAAGCAAAACTTAAGAATTTTGTATGTTCCCGGAAAATGTCAATGTGCCGATAGCCTGATTTTAAATCAAAAGAAAACATAAAGTCGCCTTTCTGAAAATATTCAAGGGCTTCATTCCAGTCTTCAAATTTCACTTTTTCCTTCCATAAGAATTTATTAACATACCTCAGATCCAAAATAAGTCTCTTTTTTCCTGAATTTTGAACAGACACTGATAACAGATTGATGATATCAGGTGCCTCTCTGCACTTCACTATCAGACCCTGAGCTAACAGCTCATCAATGGATTCTCGAACAAAATCGCCATTTTCTAACGCTGACCTGTTATTCTTTGTTTTGTTTGGAGGGGGTGTATTTAATAATGGAAGCTTGTATCCTTGTTCAATAACATCCAAAACAAAAGAACTTGCATTAATAAGCTTCCAGAAGTTAATTGCTGCTTTCAATCTACCCTTTACTAACGGTGGCGCTAGTCCTTGTACATATTCGAAGTAATCTCGTGACATAGACATTTCGTACCCGGCTTCACTGAAGCAGTCACCAGTGTTTACGAGTTTCTCACTGCTTGTGCTTGGTGTACTGGATGATATCATCAGTCCTGAAAGAAATCGTCTACTAGTCAGTCAAACGACAATACAATCTAAAAATGCTGGTGAAAAGTTACGTTTCCCCCCTTGCGGCTTCAATGCATGTCTGCGTCTACTACTAATAAGCCTGGATTGGAAATTTTCATCTTGTCCCATAGCTTTAATCATACGCTTCTTAAAGTGGAAACCTGAAAATTCCGATATCCTAACCAGTAAACAGAGACCTTTCAAAGTAATTCGTGAACTTCATTACCTCTATTGGGCATTGCCACCCTTTCCTGGGCCAGAGACGCCTTTGGTTGCCGCTGTGCAGTTTCTGCGCCAGTGCCCTGCTCTTCCGCATGCGAAGCAGAGGTCCGTGACTCAAGTTGGACCGGTTCCCCATGTTTGGCCCGGGTATGTATGCCCAACCGTGAATCGATTCCCTGGGAGATAGCTGCGAAAAAGACTAGACCCAGTATCAGGATTACTGGGAGATTCGTGCCTTGCCGCTGCCCCTCGGGATCGTTTTGCAGCCTGGTTGCGTTGAACCTTCTCCTGTCTCTTCCTTGAAGAGGCACGGGCTTGTGCCTTGCGGATTCTCTTTTCATCTTCCGAATCGCTAGCCAGTTCATCACTGACGTATTCGTCTACTGCTTTCCAGCCTGCGTCCGATTTATCTGCCAGACGGATGAGTTTGTTACGTTTCTTAACTTCAGCAATGGCTTCTGTAACAATATGTTTGGCCGCCTCCTCTTTTGAATCCGTTAGGTGGTTGTCTACCTTTTCCAGTTTCTCCAAAATTGAAGCGTTGAAATTATACTGTGTCTTGTTGCCTTTGAAGCGAAAGGATATGTCGGATGCCCGTTTCAACTGCTGCACTTCTTGTGTCGTTGTGGCAAACGAACGTTCATGCTCTTCTCGAAGAGAATCAAGTGAATTGTCGAAATAATGTTTAAACTGCCCTAACGCTTCCTTAATGGTGTCGCTCACAATCTCCTTGGTAAGATTGAGGGATTGGGCGACAGGTTGCTCAGACTGATCGTGACTTGACATGTTAGAAGACGAATCGACCAAGGTAAATGTACACTTGTAAATTGAAAAAATGGCGGAGGAGCTATTCAGAAGCTTTCACACGTGCGTCAAATCGGTAAGTGTCTCTACACTGCTTTTCTATAACTTACTTCTTCACCCTTGACTGCACCAGACTTCAAAAGCATTCCTTTCTCTATTGTAACCTCCACTAGGTCTGGCTCCCCATGGGAAAATGTATTTCCCATAGGGAATTTCCTATGCTCCGCGTTGGTAATTTCCCATGCACCGCGTGGGTAATTTCCCATGCCCCCGTGGGTAATTTCCCATGCCCCCGTGGGGAATTTCCCATGTCCCCAGTGGGCAATTTCCCATGCCCCCCCCCCCCCGTTGGAAATTTCCCATGCCCCCGTGGGTAATTTCCCATGCCCCCGTGGGTAATTTCCCATGCCCCCGTGGGTAATTTCCCATGGCCCCCGTGGGTAATTTCCCATGGCCCCTGTGGGTAATTTCCCATGCCCCCGTGGGTAATTTCCCATGCCCCCGTGGGTAATTTCCCATGCCCCCCGTGGGTAATTTCCCATGCCCCCCGTGGGTAATTTCCCATGCCCCCCGTGGGTAATTTCCCATGCCCCCCGTGGGTAATTTCCCATGCCCCCCGTGGGTAATTTCCCATGCCCCCCGTGGGTAATTTCCCATGCCCCCCGTGGGTAATTTCCCATGCCCCCCGTGGGTAATTTCCCATGCCCCCCGTGGGTAATTTCCCACGAATTCATTTTTTTAATCAGATTTTTAACATTTTTATTGATTGTTAATTTTTCTCGTGTCAATTTGCATCTGATAATTAACAGCAATTTAATTACCCACCATGCATATGATTATTGACCGAATGGTGTTTTCTTGGTGATAAGTTGTCACCATGGTGATTTCCATGAACCCATGGTGTTCCCATGGTGTTCCCATGGTGGTCAGTTTGTCACCATATGGCATTCCCGTATATCCCAAAATTCCTCCATGGTGTTCATCACATGCACCACAATAGTGTTTACAGGAACCACAATGACTTCCCCATCAGTCCCCATGTGTTTCCCATGAGACCCCATGGGAAACCCATGCTGTCTTAAAATTTCTCCATGGTGTTTTACAGGGACCACCAAGACTTCCCCATCAGTCCCCATGTGTTTCCCATGGGGTCCCATGGGAAACCCATGGTGTCTTAAAATTTCTTCATGGTGTTTATATGCACCACCATGGTGTTTACAGAGACCACCATGACTTCCCCATCAGTCCCCATGGGTTTCCCATGGTGTCCCATGGGAAACCCATGGGAAACCCATGGGACATTTTTGTAAGGGATACCCCGATCTATCCCGAATAAAAATCCTTGATGCATCGGAAGAAAATAACCCCGATTCGCTTTTTGTAAGAATAACTTAAGAATGAAACAAAAATACTCAAGAACTAGGTACGAATTGAAAGCGGAATCAGACCGAATCAAGCTGAATGATTGCGATTTAGTGAAGAATAAAACCGAATTGTAGCGATTTTGTCGAGAATAATATACGAATAACTATAGAATCATCAAGAATGACCCAGAATTATGCCGATTTCATTACGAATTTAATAGGAACAAAGACCGAATAAGCCGAATGTAATGCGAACACTCCCTAATAACAACCCCAAACTAAACCGCTTTCAATCAGAACAAGCCAGAATCATCCAGAACGAGGCCGAATCCAGGCGATCCCGGTATATAAACCGATCCAGACATTAAGTGCTCATCGTCAGTCAGTTCCAGTTATCTAATCATTCTGGTATTATTGATTAAATCGGCGTGCATTCGGGACTATTCTGGATCCATTCGTATTATATTCTGCTTGATTCTTGGTTATTCTTAATAAATTCTTTGGAAAATCTGGATAATTCAGCATTATTCGTAATTCATTCTAGACTTGCTAAGTTCTTAGATTATTCTTATTTAATCTTAGTGTATTTGTAAATTATTCTTATAATATTCGTACATTTCTTGATACATTCGTAAAGATTCGGCATGATTCTGGACTGTTAAACACCAAGAATAACTCTACGAAACTTGTAAGAAAGCTGTAAGAATATCCATAATTAGTTAGGAATACAACAAGAATAAACCAAGAATTGAAATTGGTTCCCGAATCACCCCGACAATTTTGAACATGTCCAAAATTGTCGGGGCGCTTCCCGATCTTTAACGATCTTTCACCGAACTAACAGAATCATCCCGAGGCAGCCAAGAACCATTCCCCGATTTACTCAAGAATTGCTATTCGCAGCGATTCGGCTTAAAAATCGGGAATGTGTGAACCTAGCATTACCCGAGAACTAGGTTGCGAATACACCCTTTGTGTCTGGATGATCATGAGCATTTTCCTTTTCCCTATTACCTGCAGGGGCGGATCTAGGTTTTCACTAAGGGGGGGGGGGGGGGGGGGGGGGGTTATCTGAGGTGATTGGCCTACACACCCCAGCGTGCCGAATTTTCGACACCCGACACTGTTATTTTTAGTTTTTTTCTCAGCCCAAGGGGGGGGGGGGGTTTAAACCCCCAAACCCCCCCCCACCCCCAAACCCCCCCCCCCCCCCCCCCCGTAGATCCGCCACTGACCTGTATGTATGTCCTACGCTAAAAATCCCCCACGTTATTTGTGGTATTGATTCTATAGTTTCCGAAGAGTCGCTAATACCGCATGACCCTTACAACGTCACGATCTGAATCGAATAGAGGAATTTCACATTAGCCCCTTCTGCGCACTTCTGGGTTGAAAGCGAGAATGTCAATGTCAAACAAAACAACGCTGTTCAGCACATTCATTCATGCATGAATGAATCAGGCCATAAAAGGCAGCGCAGGCGCACGAACAGCATATAAAGTTGTTTACTGTGACATTGAGCAAGCAAGTGGTTATAAAACGTACAGCGTGGTTTTAAAACATTTCCTTTTTATCTCGATTGATAATCGCTGAGATCTGTGAGCGATAAACTTGAAGGTAAGTCTTTATATTAGCCCGTTTATAGAATTAAGCGTAAAAAATGCTCTTTGCTGGCGTGCTTGATATAGCTCAATTGCTGAAAGAATGTGCCGCCATCTTGTCATGTCAGAACTGTAAGTGGCGTTCACAGGGCTGGCTCTATAAGAGGGAAGCCGCCATTTGGTTAGCCTTTATATTCAAGGCGCGCGTGGCTACCCGGACTCGTGACGCGCCCCGGTATGCTGACACGAAAAAGGACCAGTGCAAGTGGCGAAGCCACGAGCGCCTTTACTATCTCGCGGAGACCGCTTATGTTTTTCTTAACATTTATCTACCGATTTGGTAGAGAAATTGTCATGCATAATGCATGTCCAGGGCGCTTCACGCTTCAAAGGTTCCGACTCAAACTGATGGCAGAAAGGAAGGCCTTCCTCCATGTATAAAGCAAGCATCAGATTTACATTGTTAGTATTTTTTAAAGACTCCTATTTTTAACCTTCATTCCTAAAATTGTATAATGCGTGATGTTAATCTAAGATAGACCGCGGTTTTTGTGGTGTACTGAAATATGACAGCCTTTACCTTCGTTTAGAATTTTCAAATGATTTTTACAAATTTTTCCTAATTTTTACACGTGGAGATGTTCTCTTCCAGAAGTTTCTTCCGACCTTTCCAGATACCTGATTGGGTTAAAAGATCACAAAATCATATACAATAATTTAAAGATAATGCATAATTATTACAACCGGGGACTGTTGCGTCAGCGACTGCACGCTATGAAGTCATATATCTGCCAATATCAAAATAGTTTGCATTGTTTGGACTTACTGTAATAGGTTTGTTAGGTGACAACACTGTTGAGGTGGGTGTAAGAAAATCTTTTGAAATTTCAACGAATTTTGATTCGTATATCTAAATTGGTCCACACAAGAGCAACTTTGGCAGGTGTATGTGATTCTAATAAAAATCCCTTGTGGATTGTTTGACGAATTATAAGTTAAAAAGTCGTATCCTCATTGAGTGATCCCCACAATGTCGCTTCCCAGGTTGCATCGTAAAATTCGGTGTGATCCTTGGCTATACGGCATTCTGGGTTAATGGCTTCTGACTAGTGCCCACCCGAACAAAGATACTGACAATTTGGGAGACCGCCAACATAGGGCAAGATAGCTCAGTTGGTAGAGCGCCGGTACGGTATTCCGGAGGTCGCAGGTTCGAATTCCGCTCCTGCCAGTTTCTTTGTTCACTTAAATTAGAACGGAGGAAGGTATAGTGTATACAGTTCATACTTTTTCGGTTCTTCGTTTCTTATAAATTGTTTGTACATGGACGTCTGTGTATCTTGAAGAATGGGGATAACATATTAGTAAGCAATGGTTTACAATGGTATGACACAGCAAGAGTTCTTTTCTCGGTTCATCCTGACACAATAAGTTTAAAAATTACCCTGTCATGAACGTGTCCGCGTAATAGGGAGGTGTGGATGTACGTTACATGAGGATAAACGTGAGCGTGAACGCGTGACTTGTTGTTGACGTCATCACTTTCCGCGTACAGTTACTTGCGTACGAGTAATCATAGTCTCACGGACGTCAAATACGTGAGAAACAGTTAGCTCACGTTTTGGGACAATATAATTACCCTTTTAAAATCCAGGTTTTACCACTGTGAACAAGTAACAATGGATTTAGTGCCAAGTAACAATATATATTATGTTCATTGTTAGTGCACCGTTTTTCTTATGTTAGACTTCCTGCTACACTGTTAGAAATGTTGCTGTATATTTACAGTGTAATAGTCACTGCATTATACACAGCGAACCTTTGTAAACGCTTTATCACTTTTACAATATTTGTACAGCGTGATCGTTGTACAATCCTACGTAATACATATTCATACATAATACTACAGTGTACATGCGCTCAAACATTACATACACATGATAGCATAGCGCATAGTTTTATAGCATAATTTCATATTCATTCGGTCGAGCCATTATGAAATCATGGTTCGCCATCAACTGTTTCGATATTTTTAACATGAACGGGGATGTAATAATGACATTATTTAATAATCTTAGGATAAAAATAATTCTGTACATGAATTGCCTGACATATTACCTATTATGATCAAGAAAGTGTGTTTTTGGACTAACAAAAAGTAATTTGACATGATTTTTGCGCACACAAATTTCCTCAATTCTCATTGGTCAGCTGCCGCATAATGAGATTCATGTAGGATTACAGTAGATTCTAAGTGAATGAACAAGTCAAAAAGGGAGCTTTGTATAATTATGTACAGTTTAAAATTGCGCAGTTGTTGATATACAAGGAATTCCTTGTAAAACAAAACACAATGTTTGTAACAGCGTTTCTATGTGGTTATACAGAAAGAAACTCTGTAAATCGTTGTACCACAACGTATTTTTTTACAGTGTAGTGTAGACGTATAACCACTCGACCACCGAGCTTGCTGGGGTACATTTTTTCCGTACCACATATTCGCACGAGTACCGGTATTTGTGTGTACTTGGCTATGTGAGCTGCAAAAAGGTTCTCAGATTTGTTTTCCTTTGAAATAGAATCCTCCATGCCAACAATTAGAAAAGGAAAAACAAACCCAGCAGAAGATTCGAACCCAAGCCTCGTGATCCAAAGCCTTAAGCTCTACTAATATAGCCACAACAGCAGCTCGAATGAATCAGTTTACTGCAACCTTAAAGGGTGGCTGCAATGGGATTCGTATTGTGTATATCGATGAAATGAAGTTTTTGAAACACAACTGTGTGTTGTTTGTATTTTTCTATTTCGCGTAAGCATTTGAAAATTATTTTTTTAAGGCGGGAGGGGGTCAGCCCCGCCCATCAAGTGGTAACGCCGATGTGACGTCATCCCGGGAACCGCCGGCTGGCTGTGGTGGACGGTCGGCCATACACCGAGCGTGCGTTGCATTGACATGCACGTGTGTTTTCGCTGTGTCGTGGAAAACTTTCAGTGTTTCACCGTCGTATTTTGACTCGGAGAGGGTTATTTAGCCTAGCAATCGTTGTTTTCAAGTCTTTCACGCGTTCCGCATCGGGAGTCCGATTCGGGGTCTTCAGTAGTTTCGCTGTTACTCTCACCTTCTGGCTCATACATGTACGGAATAGCTCTAAGATCCTCCTCTTCCTCGTCCCAATAATGTTCCAAAGAAGTGTCTTAATCAACAAGTCTAAAATCGACACTTGATTGTCAGATTCAGATCCAAAAGATTATGTTTGAAGATTTTAACGCGACGAGAAATGTTTCCCTGGTCCCTTCATCCAAAGCTATTTAATCGCGCGTGGCTGGTTCCCTCAATAACGGCAAACATCCACACGTACACAAACGCACCCAGTCATGTAAACGGGTGCAATCGTGGACCTCCTATTGTTCCTCTTTTGTTTATACTCTAACTTTTTCGGAAGGCCTCCCATTGGTTTTGTACACGATTTTCAATCGTGGACGTTAGGTCAAACGTGGACCCCTTTGTCTACGCTCGAATTCTTTTGTCCTAGGTCCACGATTGCCGGCATATACAAACTCACACTGATCAAACTACTCTCGCTGAGTTTCCGTGTTCCCGAGATGACGTCACGGAATTAGGGGCGCTGAAACAATAGAGAAAGGGGGGAACTTTATTCCGGGAAAATTAAACACCGGGAAAATTAAACACCAAAATGGGCAGAAACACAGAAAACACATTTAAATCACATTTCTTATTATTGTAAAAGAGTTATACAACAACATTACATTTTTTGTACAATTTCATTGCAGCCACGAGCAAGTTCGAGCGGCAACCATTTGTCGACAACTGGTCGATTTTGCCTAGTACCCAACATGTATTTCGTATACAGGTTGCCATGGAAAATCGACTAGTGGTTGACAATAGTCGCCGCTCGAACTTGCTCCACCCTGGTAGGTGTCTGAATGACGTCACTATCTATCGCCCTCTATTGGTAGCTTCAACAGCATACAATAGCATGCAAAACCATGCAAACGTAACTGCTATAGGGAATTATGTGGAACGAAAAAAAATCGCGCTGGCGGGGTCGGCTGGCCGATTGGAATCCAATGCAGCAGCGGTATGGTACCGCGTAATTAATGTGAAGAAGGAATTTGCGTCGGGGATGTAAATTAGAACAAAAACACACGTTATCTGCTCGACCGAAACTATGCACGCACTTCTTTACATTAATGACCTCAAATATAAATGGCCTCCCTTTCACAAAACCTCGCGTACATTTTAAAATGATTATTTCATAATTTTGGATGTAATAAATTATGAAACTAGACACTTGAAGCTTCACTATCATAAATATATTGTTACGATCAAGGCTAAGATAACGGAGCACTGGTTGAAACTCCCCCCAAAAAATTGTTCATTTTCTCTATATACGTAGTAAACTTGAAAATCGCCTTTTTTATTGTCTGTATAGCGTACTCGAGCCTGCTTCGCATGGCGTACATGGAGAACCAAAGGTCGCCGAACTTTAGAACCGTTTTAAATAGCTGACGTCATTAGCTTTCCAATGACATAAGGCACAGCCTGATTGGCTAAATAAAAGCGAAGCACTGGTAAAATAAATAGTCTCGCCATGCAATCACCAGTTTTCTTTGGGCTTGGTGACCTGCCGAATCACCCGTATTTAATATTGGAATTCAAATTTCAAATTTAAAAGAACATTTATTTCCACACTCTTTCACATTGGATATTGTGTGCATGTACATTAAAATGGGTGTGGAGGCATCATCATAAAAGCCGAAGCTTGTAGTGGATGTGCCCAGTAAAACAAAGACCAAACCGAAAATCACGTACACAGATACGCGGTTCCAGACCAGAAAAAAATGAGGGTGGTTGGGGAGGTTTGGTCGCATTTTCAATTTGAAAGGGTTCTCACTTATGAAACTGTTTTAAAACTGAAAGATTTCAAACCAAATACACAAAATATCTAAGATAAAACATGTTAACAATTTTTTTCAATTTTTTATGTAAAACAAAAAACACAATTAAAATATGTTACGATACAAAGTATATGTCATGTTTGTAATGGATCAAATTTAGGTGTACATTTGCAGGTTGGTTATCTTTTTACACAATGGAGCATGTTACCAATCTCCAACAAATTTGTCGCATTTGTGGTAAGAGCATTCAGAAAGACAGGAATCGGAACAATTACAAACGACTACAACAGTGCTCAGAACAGGCAGACAAAATACTAGAAACACACCGATACCAAATTGGATGAGAAACACATTATTGAAGCAGAAATTGAAGCAGAAATTTCTGTCTATACCCGAACTGAAGTCTACATGGGTGTACATCTTTTTAGGCCAGACCATCATTTCTCAAGCCCAGAATAAATTCAGTATGCAGTCATGACATGTTGCAGGGTTAGGGAGATGCGATACACCAGAACCATTGTGTATAGGGCGTGCATTTCAAATATCCAATGCGAGAGTATTATTAGATTTGTCAACTTGCCTTCCGCCACAATGCACGGCTAAAGGATTACTCTTCACCCTAGTTTTTTCCTCGAGAAAACTTCTAGAACATCAGTTAAAAGCCATCATATTCCTCCCAAAATGTACACAAACGTATGATAATGAAGAATCTTTGCTTCACTTCAGGTCTTTCGCTCACGCGATACGATCAACCAAAATGGCCGATCGCAATGTAAAATTAAATGCCAGCTTTTGTGTGTATGAGCAACAAAAGTCTGAACATTCATGTCGATGTCTTAATCGGCCTAATTTGTAATTTCGAATTCATGCTGTTTCTCTCCTCATTAATATTCATGCATTTATATCTCAAGAGAGGGCAGGCTATTTTCTAGGATACCTCGCGCGTGCGCACAACCGCTCTTCGCTTTGGAAACAGCGGTGCTACATTTCAACCTTTCCATCGTGCTGTTTTTCAGTTTGGAAAGGCTGACTGGGATGGTTTTCGATCTTTTCTTGCTGATGTGCCTTGGTCATCGGTTCTAAGTATCGGTCCTGATTTGGCAGCAGAGGAGCTATCCCAATGGATTAGCCTTGGTATGGAGATATACATGCCCTCGCGTACACCCCAGCTTGTGCTGCAGCAATTGCACATCGAAACCATTTCTGTAAAAATGTATCATCGTTTAGGAACATTGGATAGTCAGCGTCTTTTCCATGAAGCCCGTAATCGCTGCAAGAGAGTTTTAGAGGACGCTAAACAGCAATATGTAAACTCTGTTGCTGGTTTTATTGCAACACAGCGGCTTGGATCTAGAGACTTTTAGCGGATTGCTAACAGTCTACTTAACAGCAACAAGTCCTCCATTCCTCCTCTCTTCCATGGGCCCCAAGTCCTCAATTCTTCTTTGGATAAGGTAAACCTTTTTATACAAGCAATTTTGTCTCTAATTCTGCAGTCAACGATGAGGGCATCTACTTTCTGCCTTTCTTTCCCGTATATATATTGAGGTCCCTGATCCTCTTATCGCCACCAAGAAGGTTTTCCGCATCATTCAGACCTTGGATGCCTCCAAGGCTAGGGGCCCTGTAGGAATTCCTGTTATTGTTCTGAAAATATGTTCACCTGAACTATCTGCTATCCTTGCCAAGCTGCACAATGTGTTTGGTTGATTCAGTTTTTCCTTCATCTTGGAACGTGGCGTCTGTAGTCCCTGTCTTCAAGGGATCTGGCGAGCGTTCAGAGTCTATTTTACCGACATATTAGTCTGCTTCCTGTAATAAGTAAGATCTTTGAATGCTTTATTAATCAACAGCTTCTCAGTCACCTTTCAGGACAATGACCTAATACCGACTGCCACTGGTGATCTGCTGTCCCTCATCACTGATAATTTTAACAGGGCTTTTGACATTAGGGGCGAGACTCGTATGGTAGCTAGCTCTAGACATATCTAAGACTTTTGACAAGGTCTGGCACAAGGGCCTTCTACATAAGCTCCAGTCATATGGTGTGTCCGGCAGAATGCTGTATATAATCTCTGCTTTCCTTTCCAACCGCAAGTTAAAGGTGGTGCTTGCAGGGCAACCATCTTCTACTTGTTCTGTAAATTCCGGTGTACCTCAGGGCTCTGTTCTCGGTCTAACGATCTTACGATCTTTTTGGTTTATATTAATGATTTGCCTGATATAATGTCGTATTTCAGCTTGCCATGTATGCTGATGACTACACTCTAGTGTTTCTTTCAATTCGTATAGTACTTCTCGCAATTAAGTGATGGGTGCTTCACTCAACAATGACATGGAGAGTGTGTTGATTTGGGGGAACGACTAGCTGGTATTAAACCTTCAATGCAAAGAAAACTAAATTGTTGTCTTTGTCTCGATCTATTCCCTTCAATTCATATGGGTCCCTTGACTTTGCCCAAGTTATATGACCTACGTCTTCTTGGACTTGTAATCTCCCCTAATCTTAGTTGGGAGACGTATATCACGGGTATTGCCAAGAGTGCTTCCATACGTCCACTTATGGAGTACTGTTCCCACATCTGGGCTGGTGCTTCTGCTTGTCACTTATCTTTACTAGATAGAATGCAGAAGCGCGTTGTTAATTTGGTTGGAGAAGAGTTGTTCTCATCTTTACAATCACTCTCTCACCGGAGATCTGTTAATATTCTTAGTCTGTTCTACAGGTATTTTCATGGGAAATGTTTCAACGGCTTGTCCAGCTTGGTTCCTCCAATTAGGGCATTTGAGCGTGAAACTCGGCTCTCCGCCTGTTCCCACCAATATACCCTTGTAGTTGTTTGTTTGTTTGTTTGTTTGTTTGTTTGTGGGGGTGTGGGGGTGTTTGTTTGTTTGTTTGTTGGTGTTTTTTATTATCGTTTTTACACGAGAGTGTCGGAGTAATAGGTTTGTTTCCTCATTCTCAGTAAAAGAGAGCAGCTATTTATACATGTATTTTAAAAATTGTGAGTTAATTATTGCCGATTCTGAGCACCTTTAACCCTATCAGGGCCAGACGAACAATGCGCCCCAGTAAACATTTTTATTTGAAACATTGAACGCTTCCACAGATTGACATGAGGGGAGGTAAAAAGGAGAGAAAGAACATGAAGGGTTTCTATTTTTATAAAAACCCCAAAATAGTGATGACCTGTTACGTAACTCTTTTCCTACGTTGTTCCCATACGCTGTGGTTTCTAATACGTTGTTTCAACGTCACCGTTTGAACGTCTCCGTTTCAATGTCAGCATTTCAACGCCAAATCAATTTAATCGTTATTCAATGTAAAATCAACGTTAATATGTCTATGTTGATTCAATGTTCTTATTTTCTCGTTCAACGTCAGCATTAACGTCAGACCAATTTGCAAGAGCCAACCGTTGAATCAACATATTTAAACTTTTAATCAACATTGAAATGTCGACGTTGATTTATCGTCAGCATTTCAACATTATATCAATTTGCAAATCAAATGATTATTCAACGTGAGTTCAACATCGGTGTTTGACGTTGTTTCAACGTCAATTCAACGTATTTTGCCCGCTGGGGAATCTCTTGTATTACAAAAAAAGGAGCGCCCCTTGCATAATCCGATTAAGTATTTCTTAAGAATTGAAAAACACCGCAGTTTTTACTTCCAACGAAAACGCGCATTTGTTTTTAGTAACACATTGTGACATGTGTGAAGACAAAGTGAACTGGATATCCACTGCATTCTTTTCCCTTTAACACTGCGACGATGGGATGGTCAATGGGATCAATGGAACAAGGTCAAAGATCCACTTGACATTCCAAATCCAAATCATACTATTTGGCATTATTTGTTGTATTTCATAATCATTTAACTCCGACCATGGTGAAATACAAGTTGAAGTTTCCTTCTTTTTGTGTTTCCGTTTAAAACAGATGGTCAGAAGCTTGGCTCTAAGTTTGATGTTTCTGCTTTGTCTTCAGTCATTTTCCTTCATCATACTTATCATACGTAAGTATCAGTCTGTTTTCACAGTCCTGGTTAGTAATGCATCAACAAATGGGGTCAAACACGTAGCCCGTCCCATAATGAATAGAAACAAATCATAATCCCCAACATTCATTATCATATATGTAATAGAGGGCGCTCTTGATGGAATGACACGATCATCAATCTAGCTCCGTTAAAGTTGTACCAAATCACCAAGAAAAATCGCCTTAAATCTGTATAAATCCTTGCCATCGGCTAAATTCCAGAAGGAGAGTTGCTAGCTTACGATCTTGGCTAATATTGGTTGCAAATATGCCTCCCAGAAGAGATAAATACCATCAGGTTTTGACTGAATCAACCTCCTCGTCTGAGGCTGCGTATGTTGAGTCAACCGCTGCACATGCACTCGATGTGAGTACACAAGATAACAAGGTAGCCCTGTCTGCAGAAAGCCCCCACTAGTTGCACTACGAAGGGAAATTCGAGATATGAAATCTGGAATTGAGGGGAAACTTGACCTGATAATTTCCAATCAACAATCCCTCCTACGCCGGATGGACGACATTGAATATCGTCATACAGAGATTGAAAAATCTGTCACATACACCTCAGAGACCATCGAAGAAGTCAGGGTAGAAAGCAAAAATCAACAATCCAAGCTGGCTAAAATTACCACCGAACTCGAAAACGCCGAAAGAAAAATCACCCGACTGGAGGATACTACGATTAGACTTGAACGCTACTCCAGGAGCTACAACTTACGGTTTGGAGGGATCGCTGAACTCCCCAATGAACCATCAAATTATGCCTATGACAAAATCAAACAAATACTGAAGGAGAAATGCAATTTAGAGCCGGAAATAAAAAAATGCGCATCGCTCTGGACGTCCAGTTAAAGGCAAGACCCGTCACATCCTAGCCAAATTTTTATATCGACCAGAACGTCATGCGGTGTTACTTGGATCCAAAGCAGTCCTGTCCAGTTGTGGTATATTTATGATCGAAGATCTTCCTGCGGCTGACCTCGTCAAAAAGAAAAGCTTAAAGGAGGTGATGCACAAGGCATACGTGGCTGGAAAGAAACCGGCATTCCGAAATGGGCAAACTGTTCATTGATGGTCAGAGATACAGTCCCCAGCCCACCTCCCGGACTGATTGACATGGATACAATTGAATTTACTTGGTGTAAAGTATGATGGTCAATTCTTTAACCATACGGAGCATGTTGATGTCGTGTACTTTCTATGTAACTGTCATCCCCTCTTGTTAGTATAGTTTTTGTTTCTGTCCAGTTTTATGTATACATGTATATCCTGTCTGTTGTTTGTAGTTCCCTGTTTAGCAATTAGTAATTAATCGATGCCAATTAGATTTCCATGTAATGTTTGTAGTAACCCGGTAAGAAATAATCAAAATGCTATTTTTTGTGATTCTTGTAATTATTGGACCCATCTGAATTGTACGGAATTAACGCTTGGCGATTATGTTATGTTATCTGATCAAGATGACCCATGGTACTGTCCACCATGTATTATGCGTGCATTACCATTTAACAGTCTTGACCCTAGCGAATTTTCTCAAGTAATTTCTGATTTTATCTCTGACACTCACATTTGGTTACTAATCTAGAAACTCTTCAGTTGGCCAAGCCCAGTTCGACGATCCCAACAATTCTTGTCGACTTAACAAATCAAATTATTATTCTCATGATGAATTTGTGGAATTTTTTAACCATGATGATCCTAATAATTTCTCCCTCCTACATTTCAACATAAGAAGTTTAAACAAAAATATGGATAATTTAAAACATGTTTGTACTCATTAAATCGTAATTTATCTATCATAGGATTAAGTGAAACTTGGCTTAATGCCAACTGTAATCTAAATCTGAATATGCCTGGATACATTTTGGAGACTAAAAACAGAGAGGGCAAAATGGGAGGAGGTGTAGCGATGTATTTCTTATCAAGTCTTCAATATATTCGGAGGTCTGATTTAGATGATCTTAGTAATAATTCACTTGAATGCATTTTTGTTGAAATAGTCACCCCTCGTCAATATAAGAATCTGTGTGTTGGTGTGGTTTACAAACCGCCTAGTGCAAATTTCAATCAATTCATTACCAGTTATCAAAGTATTCTTGAGTCAATTACAAAGGAAAATATACTTTGTTTGATATGTGGTGATTTTAACTTAAACCTAATGAATATTGATAATAATAACCAGTCACAGGAATTTCTAGACACTATTTATTCATCCTATTGTGCACCACTCATTAACAAACCTACAAGAGTTACTCAAACATCAGCTACTCTTATTGATAACATTTTTTCCAACATATTACTATTTCCAGACGCTGGTATTTTAGTGACGGATGTCTCGGACCATTTTCCAATATTCACATCATTTCCATTAATGGTTAATCGTTCCAATCCAAGGTCCACTTATACACACGAGAAAACATAACTAATCTTAATAGTGATTTGAATTCCTGTGACTGGACAAATGTCGCCTCTGCCTCTGATGCAAATATTGCCTTTAATAATCTTATGGATGTTTTAAATTCACTTATTGAAAAGAATATTCCCACTATACATAATAAGCATGCATCACGAAAAACAACTCCGAAATCCCCATGGGTTACTGTTAGTTTATGCAAATCAATCTATCACAAAAATAAGCTCTAGCACAGATACATGTCACATCCTAATGACTCTAATCGAACAAAATATGTGCGCTATAAAAATATTCTAACTAATGTCCTTCGTAACTCTAAACGTAATTATTATGCTGAGCAGTTCAAACAACATAAAAATAATATTCGGAATACATGGAAAATAATCAATAATGTAATTAGCAGTAAACCGCAATCCAGAATCAACAGTATTGACATTGATGGTGAAATTATTGATAATCCGCATCACATAGCTGATCAGTTTAATAATTATTTTACTGCAATTGGTCAAACTAATAGTGACAAAATCCCACCAAACACAAATAACTTCTTTGATTATTTATCTAACCCTAATCCGAATTCTATTTTCTTTGCCCCAGTTACTGAAGAAGAAATTATTGATATTGTACATAAATTACCAAAGAAAAAAAGTGCAGGTTATGATAAAATAACTAGTTCACTTATACAGGAAATTATCTTCTCAATCACTAGGCCTTCAACCCTTATTATGAATTTTTCGATCTCAACAGGAATATTTCCTGAAAAAATGAAGGTTGCCAGAGTTACTCCCATTTTTAAGAGTGGTGATTCGAAATTGGTAAACAACTACAGACCAATTTCAGTATTAACCACCTTCTCAAAAAGTCTTGAGCCTATTATATATAGTCGCACCACTAAATTTGTTAATGAGAATAATATTATATCAGATAGCCAGTTTGGTGCTAGAGAAAATCACTCGACTTCGCATGCCATCATTAAATTAATTGATAAAATCACAACTAACCTTGATTCATCCAAAAGTACGCTAGGAATATTTTTAGACCTCTCTAAGGCCTTTGATACTATCAACCATAACATTATTTTATCAAAGCTTGCCTATTATGGGATAAGAGGCATTCCTCTTGAGTGGTTTAAGAGTTACCTTTCAAATCGTCAACAATTTGTGTTTTTAGAGGATTACCAATCTTCTCTCAAACAAATATCTCACGGAGTCCCTCAAGGATCCATACTTGGACCTCTTCTGTTTACTATTTACATTAATGATTTTAATAAATCGTCTGATTTATTTTCATTCATTATGTTTGCTGATGACAGTAATTTATTTCTTAGTCATAATAACATTGACGTACTTGCAGATTTAGCCAATCGGGAACTACTTAAACTTTCTGAATGGTTTAAAGCAAATACGGTATCCCTTAATATCAAGAAAACTACTTGCATGTTATTTACTAATAAAACATGGTCCCATTTACCGAATATATATATTGATAACATAAAAATACTTTATTCTGATTGTGTAAAATATTTGGGTTTGTATATTGATCCTACTCTCTCTTGGAAAAATCAAATTAATAATATTTGTTCTATTATCTCAAGAAATGTAGGTGTTATTAGTAAGCTCAAAGCCTTTTTCCCACAGGAAGTCCTGTTTATGCTTTATAATACACTGATCTTGCCATATTTGAACTATGGGATCCTGGCATGGGGAAATTGTGCTGCTAAACATGTTAACAGAATTCTTAATCTACAAAAAAGGGCCTTGAGAGTAATTAATTCTGTTAGTTTGCTTGAACATTCAAATCCACTTTTCTATAAACATAAAACTCTTAAGGTTAATGACATTTACTCACTTCAGCTTGGAGCCTTCATGCATCGTTTAAGTAATAATTTACTCCCAAATTCAATTAAACAAATGTTTTGCAGAAATGAAACTATACATCACCACTTTACCCGACAACGTAGAGAATTTCACTGTTCATTTGCAAGAACAACTGTTTTTAAAAAGACAATTAGACATGAAGGCCCCAAGTTTTGGAATTACTTGAGCTTAGATTAAACTTCTTACTGAGTTACTACTTTGTATTTTTCTTTATGTTACTACTTTGTATTTTTATTGATTTCGGAATATATTGGCTAATTGTTTATTCTTGTCTTATATGCAACTTACACATTTTTCATTTTCATCAAATATACGGGTTAATGTATGTTTAAGGGGATCCCTACTCGACAAGCTCTGCCTTTTGGGGATCCCCCTCCACATGTATTTCTAAATTAAATAAGAATGTATCAATATATTTCGGTAATCTAATATCTAATTTCCTAATCTAATTACGTTCCAATGTTATTTTCATGAGATGTGGTAAAAATAATAAAGAATGAATGAATGAATGAATGAATAATAATCTCTACTTAAGGTGGGAAAAGCTGTATATTTATTCTACAACTTTTCCCTCGTTATAAACGTATTATAAACAATACCTAATTTATTTTTGTATTTATCGTATTTCTGTGATTTCTTTGGAAAATTTTGCTTACAAAATATCATTGTAGGGTGTGTTACTTAATTGTAAATGAGACAATTGTTTTTCATCACCATGACAAAAAGCTAAAAGTTTTGCAACATGGCATGAGAAATGTCCCATATGCTTTATCCATGGGAAATATCCCATGGTACATGACGACGGCCAAATCACCGATGGGACCCCACAAAAAGAACCCATGTGAATTTCAAATGGGGATTTGTGTGGGAGAGTTACCCCCAAGTTTCACGGCGGCCAAATTGGGAGCCTATTGGAGATTTCCATGGGAATTCAATGGGAGATTTCCGTAAGAGTAGACCTAAATGTTTAAAACGCATAATAAGGATGATCGCAATCGACACTTTGTTTACCCCAGCTTTGTTTCAATTTACCCCCAGATTATGGTCGAACACCAACTGTTTTCGGCATTAAACCAACAAATATTTCCGGACATATATCTTGCGCAAGGCATCAACTGGACAAGGCAACCGTTTCCAAAGCGCCTGCAATCCGCGGATCGCTGTCCAACTGTAGCCTTGATGACATCAGAAAGAAGCCAAGAGTAAAGTTACTATCCACCATAAACCTGGCATTCCTGGATGTTGCCCTGAACATGTTGGAAAGCATCAAGAGAACGGGCGTATGTGTCAACACCACAATACTCGCAGAAGACAAGAAAGTCTACGAGTATCTGATTAAGATAACCGAGAGTGACCCAACAGTGCACGTTATGAAGACCGACTTCAAGACGGATGACAAGGAGGTGCTGCGAAGAAATGCCGTAGCGTACTACCGTCGCATGAACAAACGTTACGAGTATATCCTTGACTTTCTGGAGCAGGGCTTTGAGGTTCTGTTTGCAGACACCGACACAGTGTGGCTGCAAGATCCCTTTCCGTACCTATAGGGGGATTTTGACATAGCGATGGTGGACTTTTCGTCTACTCCACCAGCAAAGAAAACCAGAAAAAATATGCTTTTCTGCAACGGGTTCGCGTATTTCAAACCGACGAACGCCACGCTACGGTTTGTGAAGACTTGGGTGACAAATAACCCAAGAGGTAGGTCTGGTCAAGGTTTCATGAATTCTCTGCTACGTAAAAATAAGCCTGTGTATGTGAACGTCCACCCTTTAGATAAAAACATCTTTCCGGTCGGACACAATTGGGGAAATTCGGCGTGGTTGAAAGGAAACTTTCCAATGGTGGTAGCCCATGCAGCCGGCATTCGCGGGCACAAATCAAAGCTCAAATTTCTCAGAAAGTACAACATGTGGTTTCTAAACACTACAGTTAATGGTACGGGACTAGTTGCATTTTAAATACTCCGGTGTACGTATAGGGGTGGCTTGAAAAAAAATAATGGTTCGTACATGCCCACAACTGTTTTAGCTTAAAGGAGTCATGGAATTGTAGTTGCTTTCAGACATTAGTACGTCATACTGAAATACAAGCATGATCTAAATGCGCACTTCTATTTCAAGTGAAATGAAGGCGGTTGTTTTGATTTGCATCATTCTTACAGAAAGGTGTGCATCTACGGATTGAAGACGTTAGGTATGATTTATGAGATAACTTAGATTGTTATAGGAATACGGACACAGAGGAATGTGAACATGCAGGAAAAGATGCTTGAAGAAAAGGTAAAATATGTTTGCCCATTAATGAAAATGAATGCCCGCTCAACACCTTCCTAACGGTGCAGACGAAATTGAATGAACAATACGATACTTTTAATTTTAATGCAACTTTTACCAGGACGAGTGAAGCTAAAAGATGATAGAATGCTCGGATAGTGAATTTGAATGATTATGTTTGATTGTGGAATGACTATCTGCGGGATCATTCAGTTTCAATCGAAATTGAATGAGCCAGGCGTTAAAATGAACGAAAACAAGGTGAAATTGGCTGGGAAAACCTATAGGCATAGTTACGCAAATACAAGAATATTTACAGAATTAGATCTATACCTGCTGAAGCAATATTCTTTCAAATTACTTTAAAATGTAAACGCATTCCTAATGTCACAAGCTGCTGAATATCGCAATTCCAAGGTTAAATTTCGTCTTTTGTCAGACAATTTCAATTGTTGTTCAATCGAATTCAATCCACGAACACCCAATTTCGTCTCGTCTACGCCGGACAGTTTTATTCAGAAAACAAATTCGTCTTTTGCCACTCATAAGTTTGTTCAATTTCGATACACTACATTACATCTTCTGCAGAAGGCATAAAGGTCGCAGATGAGGATAATTTCTCCACTATTTTTCTGTTCTTTCCCCGTTATTCATAAATATAGGCCTATTGCTTGTTTCTTTCGAATCAATTTTCTTAAAAATATGTTATAGACTCATTATAGGTAGCCTACACAGAAATGTAACAAAAGAAAAATATGGCCCATCGACTGTTTTTTTTTTTGCATGGTCGTCTTTATTTTTACACTCTTTTTATTCATTATAAAACTGAAAAGAACTTTGTTTTGCTTTCCTTGTTAATTTTACACTTTTGTTGTAAATGTATTGTTGCAGTTTAAATTAAAGTTAACATTATAAATTTAAATTAAATGCCTGTAAATAGCACACGCTAAATAGCACAGACTAATTTACTCAACAGTTTTAAATTGATTGGTATCAGACGAATTCAATCTCTGAATGCTGGTGTTGTAGTCAAGACCAGGCAGTCCGAGACCAAGACCAAGACCGAGACCGACAGTCCGAGACCAAGACCAGGCCAAAAAATGGAGTGCGAGACCAAGACCAAGACCAAGACCGACAGTCCGAGACCAAGACCAAGACCAAGACCAAGACCAGACCAGATCATCTTTGTATGTTGATCTAAAACTGTGGGGGTTACAAGCTAGGGTATGGGGTATGACCATAGAGCTGTGTTTAGTTTGACAGGAATGGTCTTGGAGTGTACTTTAGCATTGTTGTTGGTTTTTAATTTGTATTCTTCAATAACGTTTTTACTTTTCGGCCTAATTTGAATTTCACAACATTCAAAGTGCCTGCAGTGCAGTTCAGCACTTTTCAGACACTGGTCTACCTATGTAAAGCTTCAATAAAGGTGACAATTTAAAATAGTATTTCCTTCAAATTGTATTTTATTTCTCAGGAACATTTACAGAGGTGCCCCTGGCCCTCGGTCTCAAGAAAATGTCATGCCATCCTGGAACCCATGTTTATCTAATTGCTCTCAAAAACAGCCACTGCCTGTAAAACCATTTTTAATTCACTAAGTACATTTTTAATTCACTTGTACATGTACCTTAGGTGACGTATAAGGGTTAAATAGGATGTTGGGTCTTCAGACAAATTTGATTAATTCTTAGCCGATAGCATACATCGAGCTTGGATCCTATAGAGTCAAAGGTCGATGTATGCTATCGGCTAAGAATTAATCAAATCGCCAAAACATGTCCAAATTTTTTAAAAGGCGAGAAAGGGTTACTCGGACTAGCCGAAATGCACATAAACAATGATAAAATGATCTATTATTAATATTATTTATATTATTCGAACAAAAACTAAATTAGGCCCAAATGTGCATGCAATGCATATATTGAAAATCAAACATGAAACAGATTTTTTGTTATTTTGATATTTAAGTTTGAAACAAACATATTACATTGACAAACATGCAAAGAAGAAAAATCTTCGGCCTACTTCATCGGGTGATGACGCCGTAGGCCTACATGTTTGATGAAGCATGGAGAAATAAAACACAAGGCAGACGTTGTTCCTGCCTTACCGCTGATGCTGTTTTTTTTCGAGCAAAAAACACACACTGCGACATGTTTTTTGCCTCCAGTTTTGGCATCGACGTACTCCTTGTGGTCCTTGTATGCAAACTGTATGATACCCGAATTGGCAGACATGACTCAACTGTGTATGTGCGTCTACGGTCTGAGATCTGAGGAACTAGAAAAATCAACAAACTGTTTTGCAATCAGGCACGCACGCTTCCCACATGGCAACGTACGTACGGTACACTATCCTATAATGGTGCCTTGCCAGGCAAGTTCGAGATCGACCAACAGTGCATACTACACGCGTCTAGTTACCAGACCACGCAATGGGGCCTGTTTGTTTTACACGAATCCGGATCGCGATCAGTGATCCGTGCGTTGGTTCACATACCGGATTTCGCCTAGTGGATGGATTAAGCGAACTAGCGGCTTGATCACTGATCGCGATCCGGATTCGTGTGAAACGCACAGGCCATACGGGGTACCAGCCAACCAACCATGCATTCAATATTAATACGCGTCTTTTTACAGACGGTACCAGTGGCAATAATGTGGCTACGGTCAGTCACCACCATGCGTATGCATGATCACACAAACGCACGAGGTAGCTTTTGTACTTATGTGACAGTCGCTTGTCAAAGCCAGCCGTCATGGCCGTAGCCAAGTCGAAAGTAGTGCATGTACATAGTCAGATGTCAGTACAGTAGCCAGAACGATGCAGAATGTTTGTGAATGGAACGTTAACGGCGGTACGTGTTCTCGCAGGAAGCGGCGGGTCGCGAGACTACCCAAAAGTGGGGCATACATTGGTACTTCTGGCTTCTAGCTCTTGTTGTAGAGTTGGTTTGCAAAACTGACCTACAGGTATCCAGTATTAATGGTACTTATGAATGGAACCCCGGGCCGATCTCTCGATATAAGTTTTTTCATATGTCAGTTGCAGGTAGATATGGCAATTGTGGTAGCCACAGCATGTTTGCACAACCTTGCAATTCAACGACAGGACCCACTTCCCGAGGATGACGATAACGATCATGATGTCGGCCCAGCAGTCCATCAACAACCCCCAGTAGAGGCAAATCGTGTTGAAGCCAACATCCGAGGCAACATCTTCAGACAAAGGTTTATAAGGCAACATTTTCAGTAAGATAGTATTTTACTTTATTTGATCATGACAAATTACAAATCAATACACAACCTCCTCCGTTTTTCCCTGTAGTTCTCAGCTTTAGCATCGTACGCAGTTTTCTCCGCCTGTGCCGCCTGTATCTTTAACATTGTAGCCTTCTGCTCGTATTGAAGCAATTTCATCTTTGCCTCTGTTCTTCTTTCAGATAGTGCAAGGCTGCCTCAGTCTTCTTTAAAACTGGTGATGTATTCTGACGCACAACTGGGGGCATAGCTTGGCTGAAAGAGGAGTCGTAAATGGAGATTAGTTTTTTTGAAGTACATGCAGGGTGTCTAAAAACGTTTTACACCACCTGCAGTACTGTATGGACAGAAAATGATCAATATTAATAGTATTGCAAGTGTTCGCCGCGGTATTTGACAATGGCCCCCTCGTATGCGTGAAAAGTTAACCATAACTTATAATATTAACCATTTGAAAACTAGCGACTAGGAAACTCACATGGGGGGGGGGGGGGGGGGTTACAATTTTTTGGGACACCTTGTAGGTTGAGAAGAGGGAGAGGGAGTACAATAAAATTGTTACCACATTTCACTGATTTACAAATCACCGTACACAGTGATGCCTGAAATATACATTTAAAAGCAAAGTACTGAGTATGAACTGCAGAACTGTACAAGAAACCTGATATACGTACCATTCAGATGGATGACGCGGAAGAGTATCTTGCTCCTTTCTTGGGATGGAAGACTAAAGAGTATCTGTAGCAGGGGTTACCGGAGGTTTTCTGTAATGGAAATATAAATGTAAGAGCAAAGAAGGTTGGCCAAATATTGTTCTAAGTATGTTAGATACATTGTACTGTACCAAGAATTAAAGAACGTTTTCCACAAGTCACTTATTTCTGTGAATTACAGCATTTTAGGAGTGTTCTTAGGATCTTGGTATGGCCAGCAAAATGGAACATAAAATTCAGTTATCCGACAGTTCTATTTCTCCCCATTTCATTAGAGAACTATGAAATTCACAAGTACATATACAATGAAATTGGGAGCAATAAAACTGATCGATCCATTAAACTTACGTGATTGTAGATCGGCATACACTTGATGAGGGAACGGGGGATGCAGAGCGCAACTCAACATCAGCAGCTAGTGACGTCGTGCTGTCTTCATGGTCACTAAGGCCTGCAGTGCCAGACCCTGTAGCTAAGGCGGAATCATCGTCCCATCGATTGTAGTACTGATCTAGATCATCCACAATGATGTTTAATACGGCCAGCTGCTCGTCTGCGAGAGTAGTACATAGGGTCTGTATAGGTAAAACCCCGCCCCCTTTTGTGTGCACGTCCTATGGGGATTGCGGAGGGGGTGTGGCTAGATTTGAGGAGCCGATTTGAGGAGACTGTTTGAGCAAGTTGGATCGATTCCATTCGTGTAGGAGGGGTGTTGACTTGCGTAAGCGAATTCAAGACAGTGATTAGGCAATAGACAATTATGGAATCGTATTCTAAGAATGAGTTTCAAGGTTACTGGAATTTCAGAAATAGCTCACTGATGGCCGTATTGTGTTACTGTACCCTACATGTACATACCGAGCTGGGTAGCCGCGGTGGTTCGACCAACCTGTCTTGAAGTTTAATCTTCAGATAAAAGCCTCGTTAAAGACGGTGTTGGGTCACATCGATTATCTTCAACCACAAAACCTTCGTGTGTGTGTGCATGTACAGTTCGGAATAGCTCGAACATCCCAGCAAGTTGAAAACTAGAGCTCATTATTACAAAAACTTAAACCGTACTTCAGTTTCGTCCAAGGATAATTTAGTTACAGAGCCATGGTTACCTTTGTGGAGCGTGCCGTACTTGTTTAATTGGCAGCTAAGCAAGTCATTAAGGCCCTGTCACACTTTTGCGTATATCAAGTCCTTATGAGTTCCTTATTAAAACATTTCCATACGCAGCCGTACGCTCAAAATTTCGAAATTTTTCGATTACTTTGACTTATGGGCGACGCACATCTAGCGTATAAGTAACGAATTCAGCGCATCCATTGCGTATGAGGTGCGTATGAGTTGCGTATGCAGTGCGCAACACTATTTTACTGCTGCGAATAGCTGCGTATGCAGTGCGCATGCCGAGCGTATTCCGGACGCACCCTACTTATCCCGACCGCATGCCTGACGCACTTCCGACGGATGCCGAGCGTTATAAAAAGGCGGCGGCTTCCCGCTGTTGTCAGTACCAGTGCAGATTCCATAGCGTGAACATCAACCTTTTGTCATCATGGGCCGCCGGAAAGGTGGATCAACTACTAGCCGTGCTGACAGTGGCCGTGGTTCCTCTGATGCTGCACCCCCTGTTGATGCTCCTGATGCTCCTGCTCCTGAAGCTGCTAGACGTGGGCGTGGTGCTCGTGGTGCTCGTGGGGGCCGTGGTGGCCATGGTGCCCGTGGTGCTCAACCCCCTCCTCCAGAAGAAGCTTCCCAGTCAGACCACTCTGACTCCCCTGGTGACGAACCTGAAGACGAGGGTGGTGAAGAGGTGGTGCGCTCAAGGTCCCCCTCGGTGGAGTCCCAGGCCTCTTCTGTCGCCCCCAAGAAGCAAAGGGCCAAGAAGACCAGCTACTCCCTTGATGCTGAGGTGGAGAAGGCCTTGATGGAATGGATCAAGGAGAACCAGATCCTCTGGAACAGTAAGCCCATCCTCTTCAAGCGCACTGACATGAAAGAAGCACTCTGGACCGAGAAGGGCCAACAGCTTGAGAAGACAGCCAAGTACCTCAGGGGGTGGTGGCGGTCCATCAAGGACAACTTCACCAGGCTGGACAAAAAGAAGAGCGGGGATGAGCCCAAGGAGTTGACCGAGAGGGAGGAGTGGATCCTTACCCAGCAAACACAAAACGTTCAAAAAACGTTTTGGTTAGGTTCTACTAGGTCACTTACGTCTTCGTCTTAAAAGGACGTTTTTAAAACGCGTATAAAACGTTGCAGATAACGTACAATTCAGAGGTTTTTTCCAGGACGTTCTAACAACGTTTTGCGGACGTTAGAAAAATGTACCTACATGAAACGGTCTTTTGTGAAAAACGTTTTTCGGACGTCAGAAAATGTACATACATAAAACGGTCTTCTACTGACGTTTTAAAAACGTATTTCCCCGAACGTTTAAAAAACTTTGAAATCAAACGTACAGAAACTAGCACAAAACGTTTTGGTTAGGTTCTGTATAGGTTACTTACGTCTTCTTCTTCAAAAACGTTTTTAAAACGTGTCTTAAACGTTTCAGTTCGGAGGTCTTAAGTACGTTTTTCCATAACGTTCGCGTAACGTTTTTTGGACGTTGCAAAATGTACCAACATTAAACGTTCTTTTGTAACGTTTAAAAAACGTTTTTTTCTGGACGTACCAACTGACCAATCAGAACTGAGGAAATTTGTGTTCACAAAAGTCACGTTAAATTTTGGTGTTTAGTCCAAAATCACACTTTCTTGACCATAATGTGTAATTATTCAAACAATTTTACATAGAAATATGGATTTTTTGCAAACATAGGTGAAAAATTGTATTAAATCTCCTTTTGTATTCAAATGTTGTAATTGTTCATGGAAATCCATGACTTCATCATGGCAGGAAAAGTTGAATATAAAGGTAACTCACGACAATGCCTAGTTTGTAGTGTGTAGTAGGTTATAGTATTTGTATACATTCGTAGCTTTATATATCGTATCTTTCCATATATAATCCCAGCCAGCAAGCCCAAGTGGGGCCTTGTTGGGCAATTGAGTGGTCCCAATTGGGTTGCCCATATGGGCCCCATACAGTTTTGGCTGATGGGGCCACTTAAGGGCTAGCCCAGACCTGCCCAAAAGGGTCCCACATGGGTTTAATGAGTTATTTCTATTCATTTCTGTAAATTTGCACTTACTATCTGGCAACGTAGCTTAATTCCAGTAAAGTTTTTAATACGTTTTTTATGTTCTGGGAAAGTTCTTGGAACGTTCTTAGAAAGTCACAAAGTTACGTTGTTAAAACGTCCAAAACTGTCCACAAACTTTCGTCCAAAAAACGTTTTTTGGAAACGTCCGCAAAACATCATAAAACGTTCAGAAAACGTGCCGAAAACGTTAAATGGTTTGCTGGGTAAACACCTGCTCTTTCTTGAGGCCACTTGTCCGCCACAAGTCACAGCCATTGAGAAGTGTAAGTATAAATAAATATCATTGCCAATTTGTCCTGATGACATTCATTGCATTCATGTGCAATTATTTGCCATTTCTTCTGTTTTCTTGTTGCTAATGCATTGTCATTATTGCAGATCAGAGCAGACATTGCCGGGCAGGGGAGTGACACCTTGGCACAGGCGGAGGCAGCGGCTGCCCAAGCTGGCCTTGCAGACATGGAGGAGGAAGATGGCCCTGCCTAGACCCCTTCCACCTCGGGAATCAGCACCACCACCACCACCAAGAAGGGCAAGAATCGCAAGCAGGATGATGACCCCACCCTGCAGACCCTCCAAGAGAACCTGCTTCAGTCTGGTCAACTGCTGAAGCAGTTGGCTGAACCTGCCCCCCTCAGCAGGAAAGCTACCTTTGCCAACTTCGTGAGGGATTCGCTACTCACCATGTCCAAGCCCAAGTACAAGGTGGCCAAGGCTGCAATTTGGGACATACTCCGCAAGCTAGACATGGATGACGACACGTCCTCTTCCGATGATGGTGATGATCCTGCTGCTCCTGCTCCTCCCCCACGGTTCCTCACACCTACTGCCAGCAGACCTGTTATGCCCAGCTCTACACCCCCCACCCTGACACCTTCAGAGCAGTACCAGCCGCCTCCCCACATGTGGAGACGCCAGGCGCCACCCGGCTCTGTGTGGGGGTCTGCAACCCCTCATTACGTAGAGCAGTACCGCCAGGCTTCCCTGCAGCCCCAGTATCAGCAGCAGCAGCAGCCACAGCAGTACCAGCAGCAGCAGCAGCCACAGCAGTATCAGTATCAGCAGCAGCTACAGCAGTACCAGCAGCAGCAGCAGCCGCAGCAGTACCAGCAGCAGCAGCTGTCTGAGCTTGGCAACATCAACAACCTGTCTGGCATTTCTAACATTTCTCTGTCTGGCATCTTGGCGTCACCAACAAGACCTGAAACCCCCACGCCGCCACCAGCAACCAGTGACGACAAGTAGGAGTTTTTGTGTTTGTGTAACAGGGACACTTAGTAGTTTTAGAGTAGTGTAGGCCATTTCAGTGCAATTATGTACATACTCTGTGCATTTGATTGTGATAACAATAAAAGTTATCTAAACTGTAAAAAATGTGTTTGTTTTCACTTTGCCCTATCCCAATTCCCTATATTATCTTGCCATGTAAATTTAATACCCGGCCTTTATGCTTGGCATCACTTATACAAACATAACAATTAATGTAAAAGTCCTTATTATATTGAGATGTAAAGAAATACCCTCCCTTTATAATTTGAAAAGCAATGAAAACACTCAACACTTGCAATACAAACAATTTACAATTACACATACACATACACATACACACCACATAAAGTATTTGAGATGTTTAACAAAAACGTCATATGTAAAATTATTAACCCTTATGCCCTATTTCAAAATTGTAATATGTCTATTTGTTTAACCCTTATAACATGTGCTTCCACACAAAACAAATTTTATTGTCAGCAAACAAGGTCATATATTTATTATACACAATGATACATGGAAATGTGTCCCTGTCACGCAAACAAACTAGATCATCCCATCCTGCCATGGTACAGAGCCTGCTTCAGAGTTGACCCAGTGCTTCAGAAGGTTCCTCTGCATCTTCCCTTCCATGGAGGCTCTGTTGGGACCAGTCGCCTCGATGGTGTCCTGCAGGTTGCGACCCTCTCTCCATGCTCCAACCACAAAGTCACGGTCTGCATTCTCTGCCTGGTCCAGCTGTTGGTTCTGGAGTGCTGGGTACCGGGTCCTCATCAGGTTGTGGAGGAGCACACAGGTTGTGACGATGAGCTTCACTGTGGAGGGGTGGTGCTGCATGGTGGTGAGCATCACCTGGAACCTGTTGGCCAGGATGCCAAAGGCATTTTCCACCACCCTCCTGGCACGCGAGAGACGGTAGTTCAAGATCCTTTCTTCTCTGGTCATGCCCCTGCGACTGTAAGGCTTCATCAGGGTGGTCCTCAGGGAAAAAGCATCGTCTCTAACGATGAAGTAGGGAACATCTTGGGTGTCGTTGGGGAGAGACTCAGGATCTGGGAAGCTGATAGTACCATCATCAATGCACTCCTTGAGTTCACTGTTATTGAAGACCTGGGCGTCGGATGCAGACCCCAAGCCGCCAATATCTGCCCAGAGGAACTTGTAGTCCGCGTCGACCATGGCAAAGAGCAAGATGGAGTAAAAGCCCTTGTAGTTGTAGTACATGGAACCACTACAGGGAGGACAGCGTATGGCCACGTGCTTTCCATCTATGGCACCACAGGTGTGGGGGAAGTTCCACTTCTGGTAGTACCTGTCAGCTACCTGGCGCCATTGCTTGGGTGTACTTGGGCAGACGATCAGCTCATCCAGGTACTCTGCTATGATGGCTTCGCAGACCTCTCGGACGACCACAGAGATGGTGTTGTGTGGTACTCGCCAAGCAAACTTCATGGACGCGTAGGTGTTCCCAGAGGCGAGGTGTCTCATGAAGGTGTATTTCTTGGTGAGTCTTCCTCCCACTCTCTCCAGCAGCTCATCATACATGGCAGGGTGCATGCGCAGGAAGTTGGTGAAGGCTCTTGTGTCCTCATTTCGGAGCTCCACCATCAGTTGATCATAGACCCCAAACTGATGTCTTCTCCCTATCCATGGCCGGACCCAGGAGATTCTTCGGCGCGCTCTTCTTCATATTCTTCTCTCTCTTCTTTGACGAAGGAGATGGAGCTGCAGGTTCATGATGTCATGCTGGTGTTGGATGACAGCAATCATGTGTTCTCGCCGGTGCCGGCCTGGATCTGCCATCTTCAGGAGGTCTGTTCACCCTGGAGTGTAGAGGAGCCATCATATTTATACCAAATCTCGAGTGTACCCTGGATGTACGGCAAGTACGCTATCTGTACGCTGTCTGTGCGTTTCCCATAAGTTACAAATAAGTACAATGCGCTGCCCGATCGCAGGACCAACGGTACTAATTCGTGCAATACGTCGGCATTCGCTATGCGTGCGTTGTATCTGCGCTGCAAGTACGCTATGTATACGTCCAATGTACGCGGCTCATACGCTGACGGGGTGCGTGCCGGGAGGTCAGCGTATTACCGCGTATGAACCGCTTATCCCCCACGAACACATAGCGTATTCGTACCGCGCTCGACCGATGCGGGACCGATGCGCTGCGTATGTATAACTTATGACCTGCGTAACAGCGTACGCAGCGTAGTTTTGTGCTTGCCCAAAACTATCCGGCGTACTGGGCCGTACTGTGCGCATGCCTGCGTACATAAAACTTACACAAAACGATTGAGATGCATATGAGGTGCGTATTGTGCGTATGAAAAAAATGTCAATGCGCAACTCATAAGGAATTATGATACGCAAAAGTGTGACAGGGCCTTTACCCCGCTCGACATAATGGACGGTGCAATGTTAATTGTACAAATACAGACACTAAACTATGGCCTTGGTGACTGCCCACAAGCAAACAGGCAGGGATACACGGAGTCTAACTATTCCATTTTGCAATAAAACTCAACTAAATACAATGTTTGTTCAAACGTATTTAAATATGTGACACGCTTCGTTCGTTGTGAAACGCGCAACGCGCGCATAATATATATATATATTATATATATATATATATATATATATATATATCTACCGGGCCACCGTCATGAGTGAAGGCAAAAAGAGTCGTACGTCGGGCTAACCTCCACAACATTCAAGGCGAGACTTGCGAACCACAAACAGTCGTTCAGGTGCGAGAACAAGAGAGCACAAACCGAACTGAGTAAATACGTATGGACCCTGAAGGACGAAGAAAAGGACTTTGAAATCAAATGGGACATTATCCAAAGAGCGCTACCATACTCTAATGTAAATAAGAGATGCAATTTGTGTATAGCGGAGAAATACATAATCATATGCAAACCTAACCTAGGTACACTAAATAAGAGAAGCGAAATCATCTCTAAGTGTAGACACCGGGACAGGTGCGTACTAAGTTCAGTGACATAGCGTGCGCACTAAGTGCAATGACGTACCAAGTGACACGCTTCGTTCGTTGTGAAACGCGCAACGCGCGTATAATTTGATACGTACGAAAATGCTACATGATATTCTAAGTCATTCTGCTGATGAGTGCCACACGCCACGAAACAGTCTGTCCAGAAATAAATATGCCAAAGTTGATTTAACTCATATCCTGAATTTATTTCATAAATATAGCTCTACAGAGATGTATCGAGCACTTTGGATTGTGATAAATGCCAATTTCATTGGATATATATATATTGAATGTTGTGGAGGTTAGCCCGACGTACGACTCTGTTTTGCCTTCACTCATGACGGTGGCCCGGTAGATAATGTTCTTGCTTAGGCACTCTCCATTTAGTGGGCATTCTTTATTGCGGGGGCAGTTGCACGTCTTAGCTTCGGTGTCCTCCTCTTGTTCTATTTTCCGCTTATTGATCGACTGGATTGTTGCTTTGACGTTTGGCATACAGCTGTACGACAATTTAACCGTATTCCGGTTCATTATCTTGTGGAGTTTATGTTCCTTGGGGAAGCATTTATCGATGATTTGGAGGAATTTCTTTCCAATGTTGGTTCGTACATTTTGGTTGTATGGAGGGTTGTACCACGTCACTTCTCGTTTTCTGGTCTTCTTTCTTTTCTTTTCTCTCGGTTTGTATGTTAACTGGTATTTGTACCCGCTTTTCTGTAGAGCCTCTTCGTAAATACGTATGGACCCTGAAGGACGAAGAAAAGGACTTTGAAATCAAATGGGACATTATCCAAAGAGCGCTACCATACTCTAATGTAAATAAGACATTCATTCGTGCGTATCTGCTTAAAATTGTATTTCGTTTCACGGAACTCACTGAGGCAGCTTCTCGAAAGTTTGATGATACGGTAAAAAATTAACATTAATTGAAACAGAAAACACACGTGAATTGGTGGAAAAATTTGTCAATAGATTCATAGAGTCCGAAAGGCTCTGAGGCCGAGACCAAGGCGAGGCCTTTCTCCGAGGCCAAGGCCGAGGCCAAAGCCAAAGCCGGTGTGGTGCACCCTGGGAAGCACTCATCTCCGTCAATAATGGAGATCAATGGTGAGAACCCAGGCGGTCGCGGCGCGCTCATCATCATGACCGCTAGCGTCGAACGCCTTGACCTAGGGCCTGTTTGTTTCACACCGATCGGGAGGTGATCCAGAGCCGAACGAAAACAAACAGGATCGTGAATCCCTCTCGCTATATGTTGCATGCTGGGAAAATTTGTATTACACGACAATGTTGTCTGCTTCAGATTCTGTAGGGCTATTTTTATGATAAACTATCTAGTATTTCCAGAAAAGTAAATAAATCGTACATAGCTTTAATAACAAAAATACACTGTAAAAGAATTATGAGTAAATACTGTCACAATAGCTCGTTAAATGCTTCAAATCTACGAAAAAAATACCGTCACTTTTCTCCGTCCGTCTCGCAAGTCGCCATCTTGGATCTTGCGAACCCACCTCGTGAGCAGGATCACTAAAAACGTGATACGGAGCAGCTTTCGACGCTCCGAATCACTGATCTCGCTCCGGATCTGCGTGAAACAAACACGTATTATGTATTATATTGTATTATATTGAACAACATGTGTACGTTGCTTGGCAACCATTTATCTGACGTATTTTTACTACAAGCCCGTGTTACTACAGCTGCAAAAAGTGGCGACATCTGTTCGGGAAATACACTCACGGTGAGCCGGCGTTGACTGTATACGAACAGCGTGGACATTTTTTTGTATCTGGAGTGATAATCGCTGAGATCTGTGAGCGATAAACTTTAAGGTAAGTCTGTGTATATTAGCCCGTTTATAGAATTCAGCGTCAAAAACCTGCTCTGTGCTGTGGGCGTGCTTGCTATACCTAAGGTAAAGAGATGTAATAAATAAGGGGATAAAATAATAATAACCGAGGAGGGGCGTGAGCGCTGTAATGGGCCGAGCCGAAGGCGAGGTCAATTAACAGCGATTTTCATAATTTTCATGCAGTAATTTTAAAGTAAAAAAAAAACAGAAGTAGGAAATAACAGTTTAAACAGAACAGTGAAGATTTGTCCATCAATTATCAGTTCATGCATTTCAAACGAAATTGACTGAGATTCGCGACATGCAGAATTGTATCCTTGCTTCTGGAGGTTTGTTGTGCCGAGGAACACCGCCATGCGCACCTTTTCCGATATTTGTGCAGTTTTATTCCATTGTTGGATTATTGTGTATATACGTTTGACTGCACAATCACATTGTGTCCGTATCGCTTGGCTGCCAGTAGCCGGCGCAACACCCTGCGCCTCCGTAAATAACCGTACTCAAGGGGTTTTACAACTTGGATATGATCACACAACCCTGTTCATGTACACATACTCTTTTCTACACAAGAGAATAACAGTATCGCTGTTGTTAATAGTCGTTGCCCTGTTTCAAGGTTACACTTTACATGCAAAGCAATTGGGAATTTACCCGTGTACAAAAGGCACGACTGGATTCTCGTGTATTCAATCCATTTCGTAAAAATCACTCTTTTTGGGTCGGCTACCTCAAATTTTTATCTGAATGAAATTACCGGGTCTCCAAATATGACAATTAATGTCTTGGAAATAGGCATTCTATTATCTCCTCATTTCTTTTAAATATTTCGTTTCCCCTTTGCTCTATCTACTCAACAGTTCATAGTTCGATACCCAACATTTAGTTCGATACCCAACATTTCTTCAAGTTTTTCCACTTTAAAACCCCAGCCTTAGCATTGCCAGGTCCAGCTCAGAAGTTTCAATAATATACTAAATCGAAAGGAATTTAAAGGTCTAGCATCCCTTAACAATGAATTAAAAATGGCAGAAAAACTGACCAAACTAACCAGGCTTTTAGCTTCTTCTTTTTCCAAGTCACTGGTGAACCAAGTAACAAAGTGTTTATGAATTCAGGCACCGTTAGTGTTTGACAACAAACCTTTTTGCTCCAAATTCTGTTGACCTAGTATATGTAACTGTCCACTTTATTTGTTTTTTAAAGGAATTTTTCTGTTAATTTTTCCTTTCTTTGGAAGAGGGGTAAGAGGTTTCCATGCTTAAGTTGGTGACAAGACATATGAATTTCTGAAACTTTGATAAACAATGTCTTACAATTGCTCTGGTTTTCCACCAGAACCCTTAAATTTAATAAAAACAATTGTATTCCGGGGGTCGCAGGTTCGAATCCCGCTTCTGCCAGTTTTCTTTGTTCACTTAAAAAAATATTAAATTTGTACTGAAAAGTGAAATTTAAATTGATAGATTTGACAATTACGTTTTTAGCATGAATCACTTTGTGTCACCATGATAGAGCAGGGCAGCATTTTGATCAAGCGCTCTTTAGGTTAATTGTCATTGGCTTTTCCGAAATCCTTCGGAAAAGGCTTTGTTTTTGTTCTGATTTTTGGCTTTTCCGAAATCCTTCGGAAAAGGCTTTGTTTTTGTTCTGATTTTTTTTTTTTTTCTTTTTTTTCTTCTTCTTCTTTTAGTTCTGACCAAAATCCCATAGACTTTGTACACGAATTTTGTCGGCGGCACTTTAGGTCTTAAAAAACCTCAGAACCTAACCAAACTTACATCAAACATAGACCCTAAGCTGAAATTGTATGTCGTAGAGTGACGTCGTGATGACGTCATCACGTGATTTTTTATGAATTTTTGAATTTTTAAAATCGTAACATTCTTTTAAATATATCTAGCGAACAAAACAAGATATTTTCAAAATTCTTTTTCTTATAGCTTTGGTATGTCTCAAAGATATGCCCTAAATTGCGAAAATTGTGTGACGTCATGATGACGTCATCAAAAATGTGTTTTTTTGTTAACGCATGTAAGGGTCAATCCGATTACAAAAATGTATATATTGAATTTTCCTGTACCCAATTCCAAAATTTCATGATCGTGGCTCACTCAAGTAAGAAATGACAGCCATTTCAAAATTTAGACCAAATTCAATATAACACAAAGGAATTCTGGGACGGGCTGATAACCATGGCTATTATGAGCTTGCTGTTTATAAAAGGGGTTGATTTCTAGTTTTTTTTTTTCTTCTTCTTCTTTTAGTTCTGACCAAAATCCCATAGACTTTGTACACGAATTTTGTCGGCGGCACTTTAGGTCTTAAAAAACCTCAGAACCTAACCAAACTTACATCAAACATAGACCCTAAGCTGAAATTGTATGTCGTAGAGTGACGTCGTAATGACGTCATCACGTGATTTTTTATGAATTTTTGAATTTTTAAAATCGTAACATTCTTTTAAATATATCTAGCGAACAAAACAAGATATTTTCAAAATTCTTTTTCTTATAGCTTTGGTATGTCTCAAAGATATGCCCTAAATTGCGAAAATTGTGTGACGTCATGATGACGTCATCAAAAATGTGTTTTTTTGTTAACGCATGTAAGGGTCAATCCGATTACAAAAATGTATATATTGAATTTTCCTGTACCCAATTCCAAAATTTCATGATCGTGGCTCACTCAAGTAAGAAATGACAGCCATTTCAAAATTTAGACCAAATTCAATATAACACAAAGGAATTCTGGGACGGTCTGATAACCATGGCTATTATGAGCTTGCTGTTTATAAAAGGGGTTGATTTCTAGTCTTTTTTCAAGTCGCTGAATTTTTGAAGTTTTAAAATCGTAACATTCTTTTCAATATATCTAGCGAACAAAACAAGATATTTTCAAAATTATTTTTGTTACAGCTTTGGTATGTCTCAAAGATATGCCCTAAATGGCGAAAATTGTGTGACGTCATGATGACGTCATCAACAATATTTTTTTTAAAAACGCATGTAAGGGTCAATCTGATTACAAAAATGTATACATTGTATTTTTCTGTACCCAATTCCAAAATTTCATGATCGTGGCTCACTCAAGTAAGAAATAACAGCCATTTCAAAATTTAGACCAAATTCAATATAACACAAAGGAATTCTGGGACGGGCTGATAACCATGGCTATTATGAGCTTGCTGTTTATAAAAGGGGTTGATTTCTAGTCTTTTTTCAAGTCGCTGAATTTTTGAAGTATTAAAATCGTAACATTCTTTTCAATATATCTAGCGAACAAAACAAGATATTTTCAAAATTCTTTTTGTTATAGCTTTGGTATGTCTCAAAGATATGCCCTAAAAGGCGAAAATTGTGTGACGTCATGATGACGTCATCAAAAATATGTTTGTTTTTTAACGCATGTAAGGGTCAATCCGATTACAAAAATGTATACATTGTATTTTTCTGTACCCAATTCCAAAATTTCATGATCGTGGCTCACTCAAGTAAGAAATGACAGCCATTTCAAAATTTAGACCAAATTCAATATAACACAAAGGAATTCTGGGACGGGCTGATAACCATGGCTATTATGAGCTTGCTGTTTATAAAAGGGGTTGATTTCTTGTCTTTTTTCAAGTCGCTGAATTTTTGAAGTTTTAAAATCGTAACATTCTTTTCAATATATCTAGCGAACAAAACAAGATATTTTCAAAATTATTTTTGTTACAGCTTTGGTATGTCTCAAAGATATGCCCTAAATGGCGAAAATTGTGTGACGTCATGATCACGTCATCAACAATATTTTTTTTTTTTAACGCATGTAAGGGTCAATCTGATTACAAAAATGTATACATTGAATTTTCCTGTACCTAATTCCAAAATTTCGTGATCGTGGCTCACTCAAGTAAGAAATAGGAGCCATTTCAAAATGTAGACCAAATTCAATATAACACAAAGGAATTCTGGGAAGGGCTGATAACCATGGCTTAAATGTGCATGCTGTTTATAAAAGGGGTTGATTTGTAGTCTTTTTTCAAGTCGCTGAATTCTTGAAGTTTTATAATCGTAACATTCTTTTCACTATATCTGGCGAACAAAACAAGATATTTTCAAAATTCTTTTTGTTATAGCTTTGGTATGTCTCAAAGATATGCCCTAAAAAGCGAAAATTGTGTGACGTCATGATGACGTCATAAAAAAATTCTTTTTTCAAGTCGATAGAATATTGCCCATAGCATTTGTAAACGTTTACTTTCTTACCGGCCACATTGGCTACTTTTAAACTTGGCAGACACTTACCCCAACTGCTCACAATGTGTGCCGAACTTTTACGTCCTGATGACGTCATCACATGTCACGTGACGTCATCTTAAAGGGGCATTTTTCGAAGCCATATATCTACAAAAGTACAAGTCCGATTCAGTTGGAACGTAAGGTATGCCACCTGGTGTTATAGATGAAAATTGACATGACGTTATGATCAAGTCATAACATGTCACGTGGTGTCATCTTAAAGGGGCACTCGCTAGATTATTGCCTATAGCATTTGTACACGTTTTCTTTCTTACCGGCACTTTGGGTACTTTTAAACTTGGCAGTCACTTAGACTAACTGCTCACAATGTGTGCCGAACTTTTACCTCTTGATGACGTCATGACATGCCACGTGACGTCATCTTAAAGGGGCAGTTTTTGAAGCCATATATCTACAAAAGTACAAATTCGATTAAGTTGAAAAGTAATATCTAGGTAGCCCAGTGGGTTTATAGCTGAAAATTGACATGACATTATCATAATTGATGTCATCACATGTCACGTGACGTCATCTTAAAGGGGCAGTTTTTGAAGCCATATGTCTACAAAAGCACAAGTCCGATTAAGTTCAAAAGTAATATCTAGGTAGCCCAGTAGGTTTATAGCTGAAAATTGACATGACATTATCATGATGTCATCACATGTCACGTGACGTCATCTTAAAGGGGCAGTTTTTGAAGCCATATCTACAAAAGTACAAGCTCGATTAAGTTGAAATGTAATATCTAAGTAGGCCAGCAGGTTTATAGATGAAAATTGACATGACGTCATGATGACGTCATCATACGATTTTATAGTAATTTTTAAGTTTTTGAACTTCAAAGTTTCTTAAAGCCATATCTCACCAACAGAACATACTAAATTCTAAATTCTTTTTGTAATAGCTTTGTTAGCTCCTATATTCCTTTACATAAATGTGAAAATTGTGTGACGTCATCATTACGTCATCAAAAATAGGCTTTTTGAAACACATATAAGGGTTGGTCCGAGCGTCATAAAAATTGGTGGGTAAGTAGATAGTGATACTAGCATGTAAAATCCGAGGTGACGTCATGATGACGTCATCGGCTGATTTTCTGTTAATTTTTTAGTCATGATGACCATCAAATTATTTGTATATTTTTTTTAAGGTTTTGAAATTTTAAGCCATATCTCATTAACAGAATATAATAAATTCGAAATTCCTTTTTGTAATCAATTCATTAGGTCAGAGTTATGTATGTTAAAATGTGTAACATCATCCTGACGTCATCAAAATGCCCTTTTAAAAAACACATGAGAGTAAGTGGATCGTTATGAAAATTTGTAAAATCTGAAGTGACGTGATTGGCTGATTTTGTAGGAATTTTTCATTTTGTTCAATTTTTTTAAACTGTCATTGATCAGATTGACTGCAATCTTGACACAAGCCAAGACCACGTTCCGAATATGTGACGTCATGACGACGCTATCCTACGATTTTATGTTGATTGTTAGGTTTTTTAAATTTATGTAATTTCTAACCGGGACTTGCGCCACATAACAGCCTAAGGTCTTAAACAAGTTTGTCATATATATCCTATAATGGAAATTACATGACCAAGAAAGAAGTCAGGATGGCGTCACGCTTAAAGGTCAAGTTTGAAGTAGCAAAAGACATAGAAGTGATGGAGCTTTGTGCTTAATATAACAGAAAAACGGAAAAGCCCTGCGTCTGTTTGCAAGAGACGCAAGATGTCTAGTTTTTTTTTTCTTCTTCTTCTTTTAGTTCTGACCAAAATCCCATAGACTTTGTACACGAATTTTGTCGGCGGCACTTTAGGTCTTAAAAAACCTCAGAACCTAACCAAACTTACATCAAACGTAGACCCTAAGCTGAAATTGTATGTCGTAGAGTGACGTCGTGATGACGTCATCACGTGATTTTTTATGAATTCTTGAATTTTTAAAATCGTAACATTCTTTTAAATATATCTAGCGAACAAAACAAGATATTTTCAAAATTCTTTTTCTTATAGCTTTGGTATGTCTCAAAGATATGCCCTAAATTGCGAAAATTGTGTGACGTCATGATGACGTCATCAAAAATGTGTTTTTTTGTTAACGCATGTAAGGGTCAATCCGATTACAAAAATGTATATATTGAATTTTCCTGTACCCAATTCCAAAATTTCATGATCGTGGCTCACTCAAGTAAGAAATGACAGCCATTTCAAAATTTAGACCAAATTCAATATAACACAAAGGAATTCTGGGACGGGCTGATAACCATGGCTATTATGAGCTTGCTGTTTATAAAAGGGGTTGATTTCTAGTCTTTTTTCAAGTCGCTGAATTTTTGAAGTTTTAAAATCGTAACATTCTTTTCAATATATCTAGCGAACAAAACAAGATATTTTCAAAATTATTTTTGTTACAGCTTTGGTATGTCTCAAAGATATGCCCTAAATGGCGAAAATTGTGTGACGTCATGATGACGTCATCAACAATATTTTTTTTTAAAACGCATGTAAGGGTCAATCTGATTACAAAAATGTATACATTGTATTTTTCTGTACCCAATTCCAAAATTTCATGATCGTGGCTCACTCAAGTAAGAAATAACAGCCATTTCAAAATTTAGACCAAATTCAATATAACACAAAGGAATTCTGGGACGGGCTGATAACCATGGCTATTATGAGCTTGCTGTTTATAAAAGGGGTTGATTTCTAGTCTTTTTTCAAGTCGCTGAATTTTTGAAATATTAAAATCGTAACATTCTTTTCACTATATCTAGCGAACAAAACAAGATATTTTCAAAATTCTTTTTGTTATAGCTTTGGTATGTCTCAAAGATATGCCCTAAAAGGCGAAAATTGTGTGACGTCATGATGACGTCATCAAAAATATATATTTTTTTTAACGCATGTAAGGGTCAATCCGATTACAAAAATGTATACATTGTATTTTTCTGTACCCAATTCCAAAATTTCATGATCGTGGCTCGCTCAAGTAAGAAATGACAGCCATTTCAAAATTTAGACCAAATTCAATATAACACAAAGGAATTCTGGGACGGGCTGATAACCATGGCTATTATGAGCTTGCTGTTTATAAAAGGGGTTGATTTCTAGTCTTTTTTCAAGTCGCTGAATTTTTGAAGTATTAAAATCGTAACATTCTTTTCAATATATCTAGCGAACAAAACAAGATATTTTCAAAATTCTTTTTGTTATAGCTTTGGTATGTCTCAAAGATATGCCCTAAAAGGCGAAAATTGTGTGACGTCATGATGACGTCATCAAAAATATGTTTTTTTTTTAACGCATGTAAGGGTCAATCCGATTACAAAAATGTATACATTGTATTTTTCTGTACCCAATTCCAAAATTTCATGATCGTGGCTCACTCAAGTAAGAAATGACAGCCATTTCAAAATTTAGACCAAATTCAATATAACACAAAGGAATTCTGGGACGGGCTGATAACCATGGCTATTATGAGCTTGCTGTTTATAAAAGGGGTTGATTTCTAGTCTTTTTTCAAGTCGCTGAATTTTTGAAGTTTTAAAATCGTAACATTCTTTTCAATATATCTTGCGAACAAAACAAGATATTTTCAAAATTATTTTTGTTACAGCTTTGGTATGTCTCAAAGATATGCCCTAAATGGCGAAAATTGTGTGACGTCATGATGACGTCATCAACAATATTTTTTTTTTTAAACGCATGTAAGGGTCAATCTGATTACAAAAATGTATACATTGTATTTTTCTGTACCCAATTCCAAAATTTCATGATCGTGGCTCACTCAAGTAAGAAATAACAGCCATTTCAAAATTTAGACCAAATTCAATATAACACAAAGGAATTCTGGGACGGGCTGATAACCATGGCTATTATGAGCTTGCTGTTTATAAAAGGGGTTGATTTCTAGTCTTTTTTCAAGTCGCTGAATTTTTGAAGTATTAAAATCGTAACATTCTTTTCAATATATCTAGCGAACAAAACAAGATATTTTCAAAATTCTTTTTCTTATAGCTTTGGTATGTCTCAAAGATATGCCCTAAAAGGCGAAAATTGTGTGACGTCATGATGACGTCATCAAAAATATGTTTTTTTTTTAACGCATGTAAGGGTCAATCCGATTACAAAAATGTATACATTGTATTTTTCTGTACCCAATTCCAAAATTTCATGATCGTGGCTCACTCAAGTAAGAAATGACAGCCATTTCAAAATTTAGACCAAATTCAATATAACACAAAGGAATTCTAAGACGGGCTGATAACCATGGCTATTATGAGCTTGCTGTTTATAAAAGGGGTTGATTTCTTGTCTTTTTTCAAGTCGCTGAATTTTTGAAGTTTTAAAATCGTAACATTCTTTTCAATATATCTAGCGAACAAAACAAGATATTTTCAAAATTATTTTTGTTACAGCTTTGGTATGTCTCAAAGATATGCCCTAAATGGCGAAAATTGTGTGACGTCATGATGACGTCATCAACAATATTTTTTTTTTTAAACGCATGTAAGGGTCAATCTGATTACAAAAATGTATACATTGAATTTTCCTGTACCTAATTCCAAAATTTCGTGATCGTGGCTCACTCAAGTAAGAAATAGGAGCCATTTCAAAATGTAAACCAAATTCAATATAACACAAAGGAATTCTGGGAAGGGCTGATAACCATGGCTTAAATGTGCATGCTGTTTATAAAAGGGGTTGATTTGTAGTCTTTTTTCAAGTCGCTGAATTCTTGAAGTTTTATAATCGTAACATTCTTTTCACTATATCTAGCGAACAAAACAAGATATTTTCAAAATTCTTTTTGTTATAGCTTTGGTATGTCTCAAAGATATGCCCTAAAAAGCGAAAATTGTGTGACGTCATGATGACGTCATAAAAAATTTCTTTTTTCAAGTCGATAGAATATTGCCCATAGCATTTGTAAACGTTTACTTTCTTACCGGTCACATTGGCTACTTTTAAACTTGGCAGACACTTACCCCAACTGCTCACAATGTGTGCCGAACTTTTACGTCCTGATGACGTCATCACATGTCACGTGACGTCATCTTAAAGGGGCATTTTTCGAAGCCATATATCTACAAAAGTACAAGTCCGATTCAGTTGGAACGTAAGGTATGCCACCTGGTGTTATAGATGAAAATTGACATGACGTTATGATCAAGTCATAACATGTCACGTGGTGTCATCTTAAAGGGGCACTCGCTAGATTATTGCCTATAGCATTTGTACACGTTTTCTTTCTTACCGGCACTTTGGGTACTTTTAAACTTGGCAGACACTTAGACTAACTGCTCACAATGTGTGCCGAACTTTTACCTCTTGATGACGTCATGACATGCCAACTGACGTCATCTTAAAGGGGCAGTTTTTGAAGCCATATATCTACAAAAGTACAAATTCGATTAAGTTGAAAAGTAATATCTAGGTAGCCCAGTAGGTTTATAGCTGAAAATTGACATGACATTATCATAATTGATGTCATCACATGTCACGTGACGTCATCTTAAAGGGGCAGTTTTTGAAGCCATATGTCTACAAAAGCACAAGTCCGATTAAGTTCAAAAGTAATATCTAGGTAGCCCAGTAGGTTTATAGATAAAAATTGAATTGACGCTATGATGACGTCATCACATGTCACGTGACGTCATCTTAAAGGGGCAGTTTTTGAAGCCATATATATACAAAATTACAAATTCGATCAAGTTGAAAAGTAATATCTAGGTAGCCCAGTAGGTTTATAGCTGAAAATTGACATGACATTATCATGATGTCATCACATGTCACGTGACGTCATCTTAAAGGGGCAGTTTTTGAAGCCATATCTACAAAAGTACAAGCTCGATTAAGTTGAAATGTAATATCTAAGTAGGCCAGCAGGTTTATAGATGAAAATTGACATGACGTCATGATGACGTCATCATACGATTTTATAGTAATTTTTAAGTTTTTGAACTTCAAAGTTTCTTAAAGCCATATCTCACCAACAGAACATGCTAAATTCAAAATTCTTTTTGTAATAGCTTTGTTAGCTCCTATATTCCTTTACATAAATGTGAAAATTGTGTGACGTCATCATTACGTCATCAAAAATAGGCTTTTTGAAACACATATAAGGGTTGGTCCGAGCGTCATAAAAATTGGTGGGTAAGTAGATAGTGATACTAGCATGTAAAATCCGAGGTGACGTCATGATGACGTCATCGGCTGATTTTCTGTTAATTTTTTAGTCATGATGACCATCAAATTATTTGTATATTTTTTTTAAGGTTTTGAAATTTTAAGCCATATCTCATTAACAGAATATAATAAATTCGAAATTCCTTTTTGTAATCAATTCATTAGGTCAGAGTTATGTATGTTAAAATGTGTAACATCATCCTGACGTCATCAAAATGCCCTTTTAAAAAACATATGAGAGTAAGTGGATCGTTATGAAAATTTGTAAAATCTGAAGTGACGTGATTGGCTGATTTTGTAGGAATTTTTCATTTTGTTCAATTTTTTTAAACTGTCATTGATCAGATTGACTGCAATCTTGACACAAGCCAAGACCACGTTCCGAATATGTGACGTCATGACGACGCTATCCTACGATTTTATGTTGATTGTTAGGTTTTTAAAAATTTTTATGTAATTTCTAACCGGGACTTGCGCCACATAACAGCCTAAGGTCTTAAACAAGTTTGTCATATATATCCTATAATGGAAATTACATGACCAAGAAAGAAGTCAGGATGGCGTCACGCTTAAAGGTCAAGTTTGAAGTAGCAAAAGACATAGAAGTGATGGAGCTTTGTGCTTAATATAACAGAAAAACGGAAAAGCCCTGCGTCTGTTTGCAAGAGACGCAAGATGTCTAGTTTTATTTGTATTTGTTAGTTACTGACTTGCCTTTTGGAATATTAATTTAGGAGAATGAAAGGAAGTAAATGCAATTAATTGAAACACCATTAAACAATACAGTAATTAACCAATTGCCCCAGTAAAAAATAGGATTCAGTTAACCATGTCAATACATTTTGACTGATTTTCTCACGAAAATGCTGTAGCATTTTTTAAGGGGGAGAGGATGTGTGAGTATATCATTGTCAAAAGTCAACACAATGTCAAACCCAATGTCAAAACTGTACAGTCAGTAGTGTCAACCATTTGCTTTTCCATAGAGCAAATAACAGCTCCTCTAGGTTCTACATCTGAATAAAAATAAGTTGAAGATGACTGTTCTAAAACTTAAAAGCACCACATGGAAAGGCAGATAAATTTCCACTCTCCATCGTCAGCAAAAACGCCACCAGGGATCCTCAAGAGTCAACAATTCAAACCTTGAAGGAACTGTGGGTAGGATAGAAAATATACAAATTGAGTATATACTTTACTTTGACATTGTTTGTAATGATGAAAGAAATTACGTTTCGTAAAAAGAAAAAATAGCGCGTTTTTGTACCACAACATGGCAAGTGAACCACAATCATTTTCATGCTTGATCACGATGCTGCCAATCCATGGGTTTGTAAATCCACACATCAAAAGTTTATCAAATGAATTATGACTCCGAGCTTGCTTCGGACCGTTAAAAGTTGTATTTGTTCACAAATTAAATGAAAATATAGCTTTTGAGCGTATATCAGTGTCTTGTCGATCTCATCGTCCATGGCGAGTTGCATGTGCATGATGTGAGACGAAAATCCGCAAAAAAGATGACATCATGGAGACATTAGGTTGGTCTTGGTGACAACAACGACACGAAATACATCCTCGTCCGTCGATTAACAAAAATAGAACTCTATAAAAAAAACAAATCGGTTTTAAAATATCAACATAGTTCGAACATATCATAAGTCATATTTTTTATATAATATCATATCTATTGTTGAACGATCATAATTTGTAATTCTTCAAAAACTCCACAAGGTACTAAAGGAATTTTTCAACAAGGTTTTCCCTTCACCGACGTATTTGATAAACAATGTATACTCAGCGTTGTCCCGAGAGATTATTTGGAAAAAATCACTCTGGTGGGACTCAAACCCACGACCTCCTGTCGAGTGATCTGGATGAACAAGCATTCAATATTAAGCTCTAGAGGGTCAGATATTTTAAGGCAGACAAAATCGAATGCAAAGTGTCATCCCATTTTGTCTGACGCTGCATAGTTCCGACAGGGTATTATGTCTTATTTTCTTACGATTTGTTTACTTTCCCCAGCGACGACTTTAACAAAAATGGCACCAGCGGGCTATAAGGGACTTGACAAAAACAAAATCTCAAAAGAACTTTTTAGTGATTTCATGGCGAAAATAAGTGTCTGTTTCATTGTAATATACCTTAATCTACATGCAACTAGAAAATGACGTGGATTTCTGTCAGCAGTAAACACCCTCTTATTACATGACATTTAGGACAGCTTTCTTGCTTTCTTAATATGAATGTCTACCTTGCTATTTTAGGGAGATATTTCAATTTTACGCTAATTTTCATATTCATGAGCTACACCAAGATGTCTTTCAAAGCACAATAGCAGTGTGTCCATATGGTGTGTACAGATATATATTAAACTATTATTCCATTTTAAACCTGATTTCCACGTTAAATAGCTTGTTTGGGCTACATCAGTAACAAATATTTCTTCAAAACTTTGTTGGTGCGTGATTTTGAAGAATCATTGATCTTTGCACTGTTCGTAATTCTCTTTTGGGAAGGAGTGTCTTGCATTACCAAAAAGGGAGCGCCCAGGCTTGCATAAACCAGTGAAGTATTTCTTAAGAATTGAAAAACACTACATTCTATTTTTACTTCCAACGAAAATATATCTTCGGTAATAAAAGTTGAAGCTCCCTTCTTTGTGTTTCCTTTTAAAACAGATGGCCAGAAGCTTGGCTCTATGTTTGGCATTTCTGTTGTGTCTTCAGTTAGTTTCCTTCATCATACTTATCATACGTGAGTATAAGTCTGTTTTCACAGTACACGTACTGGTTAGTAATGCATCAACAAATGAGTTCAAACACATATATAGCCCGTCCCATAATGAATACAGCTTTTCGCACATTCAGTATAGATTTTATAATAATCTATTGTTGGGGATTTTGTTGTATGTATATAATGAAGCTACCTTCATTACGAGTCGTCACACCCCAAGAATTGTAAAGATGCCTTCCCATACAGCCAATTCCTCCGTCTCCGTCGAATTTGCAGCGAGGATGCCGAGTTTCTTCACCGAGGTAAAGAAATGAAGGGGTTCTTCCAACAACGTGGATACCCACCTTCTGTCACTGATGCCGCTCTTCGCAGAGTATCATCATTCACCCGCAATGCCGCCATGAAGCAAGCCCCTACAATGCAGCAAGATCGTATCCCTCTAGTCCTCACCTACCACCCGCACAACATGGCTGCCAGGGATATCATTCTCAAGCACTTCAAGACGCTGCAGGAAGATCCAGCGACCAGCACCATCTTCACCCAGTCTACCAACCCCCTCTGTTCATTCAGACGTGACCGCTCCATCAGCAACCATATTGTGCGGTCAACTCTTCCCAGCATCGCTAGTACCGTAGACAACGACCCCTTCAAAACTGTTCCCTGCAAGCGTCCAAGATGCAAAACTTGCGCACACGTTGATGGTACATCTTCCAACACCAAGAAAATGGACACCCCTGTTGGTCATCACTTCAACTTGCCTAACTATTCCATTTCTGATATGATTGTACAGGGCATAGAATCACTTCGCCACCGCAAGGACTCAGTTCGCCTCAGCCGAGAGAAAGTTTGGATGAAACGTCTTCGGACTATTCAACCACATGGTCTCAACATCCAGGAAGGAAATGATTAACTTAAACAATTTTTCCCCCATTGTCATTTGTTTACAGATTATCCTCCTGGCATAACCCTCTTGGGGTCTCTTGGCCAAATGGTGTTGTCTTTCCATTTCCTGTTTATCCTTGCCACTTCTCTTTGTTCCTTTTCTTGCCCTATTACCACCTTCAATTCAAACCCCCCCCCCCCCCCCCCCCCTAACCACACTCCTTTGTCCATTTCCCCAGCTTCAACCTTCATCTTAATCCCTCCCCTCCTCCATCCTTACCCTAATCACACCTCTTTGTTCCTGTCTTCCTGGCTGTCCTTTCCTCTCCCTTTGATGTTTACCCACTGCCTATCTGCCATGCTCCTTTGCATCCCTCTTTTGTGTTTCTCCACCCACCCCCTCATGCATGTGTGTTCCCTACATGTTTGTTTCTTGTACTCTGTCATTCACCTTTGAGAAAGAACTTGCTTAAGTTCGAAACGTCAGGCCAGCTAATTTTTTGATTAGAAAATATATATGGTAAAGGTGAAACAGTGCTCACCGGATAGTTTTACCCGAGCTTTCGGTGCAATGCACCTTCTTCAGGGGAATTATATTGATATAGTTCAGTGAAAGTAAGCGATTGTCGAGTATTATACTGTACATAATTGCATTTGAATATATAAACCAGGCGAGGAATTTTGGGTCGCGGAGATCCTCGATGCTCTTTAGGCCTACGTGCGTTTGAAATGGGTATAATTTATTGCTCAAAAATGAATGTATACAGCACAAACCTTACGAAGTGAACATATTCATCGTATTTGGAACCTACATGATTTGTTTGCACGAGTCTGCCATTTGAGATGCAAAGTACACCGCATCTGGTGAGACAACAGTTTGGTCATTTTTTGGTAATGCTATAAGCCAGCGGCGGCGATTTCTCATCAAGGTTGGGGGGAGGGAGGAAAAAGCGCACAAGCAACAATAATAAGCCAGTTCGGTATTCCAACTGCGCATGTGCACAACAAGATTCGACAATGTTTTTGTTCTCTCGGAATAAACGTGGCAGATAAGTGCACACAAGGCAATGGGGGGACGTGGTATTAAACCGAAGATGCATTCTGTGGAACTCTTCGTGAAATCGAAAAGACGATGGAAACTTTTGTTCAAACAAAAGTTTGGACAAACAAGACACCTGAAAACACTTCGCTGTCCAAACGTTTTTGAAAAAGTTACCGGTACTTCAGAACACGACGATCTCTTTAAATTTGCCGTTACCCAATTTGCTTTTGCACGCATACAATGAAATGTTTCTCCCGAAAGAAAAGTTGTCAAATCTTGATGCGCACACGCAGTTGGAATATGGCATATTTTTAAGCATTTTGTACTCGGTGTCTCTTGTGTATGCTAGGACATTTTTTAAAAATGTGTATGACCATGGGGAAATTATTGGTGGGGGGGGGGGGGGGGGACTGCCATAGCCGTCCCCTCCCCAACAAATATTGTATATACGGGAAATTGGAGAATGAACCGATAAAACATTTTGTAAGTTATGGCTGGCATGAAAAAAAAGCCCATGGCACATGGCGCCCAAATCACCGATGGGATCCCAGGAAAAGAACCCATAGACATTTCAAATGGGGAGCCTATTGCAGATTTCTATGGGAATTCAATGGGAGATTTCCATAAGAGTATACCTACCCATTTTCAAACACCTTGAACTAGATTTGTTCAATATGCCTATATGATAAAATGTTTAAAACGCATAATAGAGATGATCGAAATCGACACTTTGTTTACCCCAGCTTTGTTTCAATTTACCCCCAGATTATGGTCGAGCAACAACTGTTTTCCGTGTTCAACCAACAAATATTTCCGGACATATATCCAGCGCAAGGAATCAACTGGACAAGGCAACCGTTTCCAAAGAGATTCCACTCCGCGGATCGCTGTCCAACTGTAGCCTTGATGACATCAGAAAGAAGCCAAGGGTAACGTTACTCTCCACCATAAACCTGGCATTCCTGGATGTTGCTCTGAACATGTTGGAAAGCATCAAGAGAACAGGCGTCTGTGTCAACACCACAATATTCGCAGAAGACAAGAAAGTCTACGAGTATCTGATTAAGATAACCGAGAGTGACCCAACAGTGCACGTTATGAAGAGCGACTTTACCACGGATGACAAGGAGGTGAGCCGAGGAAATGCTGTAGCGTACTACCGTCGCATGAACAAACGTTACGAGTATATCCTTGACTTTCTGGAGCAGGGCTTTGAGGTTCTGTTTGCAGACACCGACACAGTGTGGCTGCAAGATCCCTTTCCGTACCTACAGGGGGATTTTGACATAGCGATGGTGGACTTTTCGTCCACTCCACCAGCAAAGAAAACCAGACAAAATATGCTTTTCTGCAACGGGTTCGCGTATTTCAAACCGACGAACGCCACGCTACGGTTTGTGAAGACTTGGGTGACAAATACCCCAAGAGGTAGGTCTGGTCAAAGCTCTATGAATTCTCTGTTACGTAAAGATAATCCTGTGTATGTGAACGTCCACCCTTTAGATCAAAACATCTTTCCGGTCGGACGCAATTGGAGAAATTCGGCGTGGTTGAAAGGAAACTTTCCAATGGTGGTAGCCCATGCAGCCGACTTTCGCGGGCACAAATCAAAGCTCGAATTTCTCAGAAAGTACAACATGTGGTTTCTAAACACTACAGTTAATGGTACGGGACTGGTTGCATTTTAAATACTCCGGTGTACGTATAGGGTGGCTTGAAAAAATAATGGTTGGTACATGCCCACAACTGTTTTAGCTTAAAGGAGTCATGCAAATTATTGTAGTTGCTTTCAGACATTTTAGTATGTCATACTGAAATACAAGCATGATCTCAATGCGCACTTCTATTTCAAGTGAAATGAAGGCGGTTGTTTTGATTTGCATCATTCTTACAATTCTTACAATCATTTAAACAAGAGAGTATATACAGCATTTAGATGATGAATGGAGGAGGCTGGCAGAAAGCCGAAGCTTGTGGCCAGGCATTCTGAATTAAACAATTCAGTTTAAGTAAAAATAGAAAATCAAAAAAAAATCAAGTTTTCCTTTTTAATTCTGTCAAATAGCACGAGCGCGCTACTTTAGAGGGAAGGCCTGTCAGAAGAACAGTTTAAAATGATTTCTCTAAAATATCCGCTAGATTTTTTAAGGGTTGGTCAGAAACGGATTACAGGTGGGTTATTCAAAATAAGTACCGGTAAATTATGGAAAACACCGAACCTTTTTGTATTTTGTGGAGTGCTGTGGCCTCGTGCCTTAGTGTACCGAACTCAAGATCTCAGTGATACTGCAGATTGTGGGTTCGAGACCGGCTGGGGTCATGGTGCGTGTGTCCTTGAGCAAGGCACTTTGTCACAAATTGCTTCTATCCACCCAGGAGTAAATGGGTACCTGTGAGGGCAGTGATGGTTATGTGTCTGATTAGCCCATGTGCGCTTAACTTGCAGCCGGGGCTGTATACTCAGGGAGTTGAGAAGGCTTCAGGAATGATTAATGAGCCCGATGAGCAGGGGTAATAATATTGTAAGCGCTGTGATATAGTTTACTATGTTAAGCGTTCTTAAATGCCGGTTATTACTATATTATTATTATTATTTAAGCTTTTAGTATTTAACGCTTTACAGTCACCACTGTTGTGCCTTTTAACATAAGAATTCTTTTTAGTAACGTGGACTTTTTGCTGTCATACATACTTTCATGTGTGGGCGATTCTTGCATTGTGCCATAATTTTTAGGAATATAGGTTCTTATTTTGCATGCACACATAGAAAAAAATTCACAGGTTGTGTAAAATTGTACATATTTGCAATGTGCTATACAAACCTGCTAATAGTTAGGTAAAACTTTACATAAGAGGTGTTGGGTAAGGTTTTTCATAAAAGTTTGGGGACATTTTACTTTTACGAACATTTGGCTAATATCTCGGTAAAAACAATTTGGTAAAATTTTACAAAATTCGTCATACATACTTTCAATGTGTAGGAGATTCTTGCATTGTGCCATAATTTTTAGGAATATAGGTTCTTATTTTGCATGCACACACAGAACAAATTTCACAGGTTGTGTAAAATTTTACATATTATTTGCAATGTGCAATACGAACCTGCTAATAGTTAGGTAAAACTTTACATAACAGGTGTTGGGTAAGGTTTTTCATAAAAGTTTGGGGAAATTTTACTTTCAAAATTGGTACGAACATTTGCCTAATATCTCGGTAAAAACAATTTGGTAAAATTTTACAAAATTCGTCATACATACTTTCATGTGTGGGAGATTCTTGCATTGTGCCATAATTTTTAGGAATATAGGTTCTTATTTTGCATGCACACACAAAACAATTACACAGGTTGTGTAAAATGTTACATATTTGCAATGTGCTATACGAACCTGCTAATAGTTGGGTAAAACTTTACATAACAGGTGTTGGGTAAGGTTTTTCATCAAAGTTTGGGGAAATTTTACTTTTACGAACATTTGCCTAATATCTCGGTAAAAACAATTTGGTAAAATTCGTCATACATACTTTCATGTGTAGGAGATTCTTGCATTGTGCCATTATTTTTAGGAATATAGGTTCTTATTTTGCATGCACACACAGACAAAATTTCACAGGTTGTGTAAAATTTTACATATTTGCAATGTGCTATACGAACCTGCTAATAGTTAGGTAAAACTTTACATAAGAGGTGTTGGGTAAGGTTTTTCATAAAAGTTTGGGGACATTTTACTTTTACGAACATTTGGCTAATATCTCGGTAAAAACAATTTGGTAAAATTTTACAAAATTCGTCATACATACTTTCATGTGTGGGAGATTCTTGCATTGTGCCATAATTTTTAGGAATATAGGTTCTTATTTTGCATGCACGCACAGAAACAATTTCACAGGTTATGTACAATTTTACATATTTGCAATGTGCTAAACGAACCTGCTAATAGTTAGGTAACACTTTACATAACAGGTGTTGGGTAAGGTTTTTCATAAAACTTTGGGGAAATTTTACTTTTACGAACTCTTGCCTAATATCTCGGTAAAAACAATTTGGTAACATTTTACAAAATTCGTCATACATACTTTCAATGTGTAGGAGATTCTTGCATTGTGCCATAATTTTTAGGAATATAGGTTCTTATTTTGCATGCACACACAGAACAAATTTCACAGGTTGTGTAAAATTTTACATATTATTTGCAATGTGCAATACGAACCTGCTAATAGTTAGGTAAAACTTTACATAACAGGTGTTGGGTAAGGTTTTTCATAAAAGTTTGGGGAAATTTTACTTTCAAAATTGGTACGAACATTTGCCTAATATCTCGGTAAAAACAATTTGGTAAAATTTTACAAAATTCGTCATACATACTTTCATGTGTGGGAGATTCTTGCATTGTGCCATAATTTTTAGGAATATAGGTTCTTATTTTGCATGCACACACAAAACAATTACACAGGTTGTGTAAAATGTTACATATTTGCAATGTGCTATACGAACCTGCTAATAGTTGGGTAAAACTTTACATAACAGGTGTTGGGTAAGGTTTTTCATCAAAGTTTGGGGAAATTTTACTTTTACGAACATTTGCCTAATATCTCGGTAAAAACAATTTGGTAAAATTCGTCATACATACTTTCATGTGTAGGAGATTCTTGCATTGTGCCATTATTTTTAGGAATATAGGTTCTTATTTTGCATGCACACAGACAAAATTTCACAGGTTGTGTACAATTTTACATATTTGCAATGTGCTATACGAACCTGCTAATAGTTAGGTAAAACTTTACATAACAGGTGTTGGGTAAGGTTTTTCATAAAAGTTTGGGGAAATTTTACTTTCAAAATTCGTTCGAACATTTGCCTAATATCTCGGTAAAAACAATTTGGTAAAATTTTACAAAATTCAAAAGTTAAAAATACATAGTTTTTATATAGAATTACTAGAATTTTACTTACTGTTTTTTTACTGTTTCACTACCTCAAAAGTTTACTAAATCTTCAGGTAATTTGGTATTTATAAATAAATAGGTTAAATAACTTTCTCATAATATGAAGTAAATCAACACATAAACAAGAACATTTAATGCAAAGCATAACTGTAAATTTACAAGTAATTATTGTCCAATTTTATTGCAATCGTTTTAGTTACAATATACTTCAGAAGTATTGTTTGTCCATATTTCAGTGTTGATTTGCAACAATAACAACAGCAAAACACAAAGTTCAACTTACAGTGACACAAAAATAAGTCAGTCTTTAAGGATAAAGCTTTAGACTGGTCATCAAAACTCGCAGAGATCTCATTAATTAGATTAAAAGAACTCAAGCTATAAAAACTACAGAAAATCTAATCTTTTTAAGCTAGTTTTTTAGATTATGGATAAAATGCTTAGCAAACAAATGCAACAGTTACTTATTATGAGTGAGGTTCTTTACTACAACTCTGTCTCTTGAATAGTTTAATTAGCATCACATGTCAGACAAAATATTTTGACTCTTTTGGGGGTTGTAAGGAAAGTCAGTGGTCAATTGAAATATGATCTATGTAGTTTTGTTCAAGGAAACATTATTTTTTACTTTGATGTGAACTTGTATTTTTTTTCTGGCTTCAACAAACGACCATTCGAAGATTCTTAAAAAACTTCTGGAAAATGTTAAATCCACAATAATCACAATAATGCAGTCTGCTTAAAATTCAGTATTACACTGAATTGTTTTAGAACTTGGCAATCATAAAGATTGCCTTGTACTGTACTTTTCTGATCACTGTTGAATTTTCAGGTCTGAAATAAATGAAAAGACTAACAAACTTCTGGAATTTTGCAATACACTTCATTTTTATTATTATATTTTTGTACATATTTGTACTGTTTTTATTACTACAACTCTTTATTGTCATTAAGTGAACTTTAGATGACCTGAAACAAATATGATGGGCGTACATTTTGCTGGAGCTAAAGTCTCTAAAATCTCTGATTGTGCTACTTTTAACAATGCCCTTGATGCCATACTGATTCCAAGAACTCCCATGCCCCATTGCACTTATCCTGATACTGTAGATTACACACAAAATAGGACTTGAAACATACATCAAGTGCTTTAAGAAGCGGGATGGTTTCATAGCACTCATCTCCATGATCACGAAGAATTGTGGTGACAGTGAGGTTCCACCAAGTTACGAGGCTGTATGGTTGAGGCGGCCGATTTACTTACGGTCAAGTACCGTGTTCCAAGCCCATGATTTCCTAAAGAGGTACAAAAAGCAGTATAAATACTATACCGGTACATAAACTAAATCCCAAATTATTTACAACAAAGAAAAAGTCAACTTGAAAAACGTATTTTGGCTAAAAGTGTATAGCCATGTAGGCATGAACTTTAGGTGTATTTTAATGATTTAGACTTCAACATAGAAACAAACTGAGCAAATTCAGTGAAGCTTGCCCAGCAACCTCTCAACAGCACTTCAACTGAATGACAGGTCTACAGTGAAAAATAGCACTAGCATTTGAAAAATATTGGGAAGTGTGTAGATCTTAACTAAGTAATATTTATGCAACTTGCCCACCAACTGCGTTAGCTTGCGTTATCTTGCGAATTTTTGCGCCAAATTTTTCAGCAAATATTTGCGATATATTGCGCTATTTGCAAATTTTGCAATTTATTGCGATTTTTTGGCGAAATGCTGTTGCCCACCGGCGCAACGAGCGCAAGAATTCGCAACAAAATCGCAGACTTTTCAGGTCAAATGGTGCATGACTGAGATTCTCAGACGGGGCTATGCCTACACCTCGAATTTTCCCGGAAACGCTTATGCTGCCTTCCGCTGTATTGCGCTCGTTGCGCATGCTTGTGTTAGGCCTGTACACTGCTTGCGATGCATTGCGATGCATTGCGAAAGATATCTAGCGCAGCTTGGCTTGCGCTATTTGGCGCTATTTTTGGGCAGGCTCAAAACTATAGCGCAACAGCTTGTGAAGCCATTTCGCAAGCTAAATTTGCACAAGCTTTCGCAAGAACGCTTTCCCACTGCTAGGCTGCGCTACTTGCGCAATTTTTGACAAGCAGTTTAGCAAGCAGTTTAGCAAGCTAACGCAGTTGGTGGGCAATGTACTTTATTACCCAATGCGACAAGACAGCTGGTAAATAAATTCAGGCATTGACAAGGAAATTGAACTTTGTTTCGTACGGCCAGAGCAGTTAATTGCCAAATCGATTGATTTTGGAAAAATTGGTTTCCGGTCGAGGCGATCTGCGAAACCTCATCGAAAGCTCAATACCATAAACAACGTTGATTCCCGGTAGTTGCGATCCGCGAAACCTTAATAGCGGTACATGTACAAATGTTCCAGTCGTACCGACCCGCGAATCCCTAAACGTATTCAAAGAGCCCATGTCATAACTTGATCCCCGGTCGTTGCGATCCGCGAAACCCCCAAAACGGTACATGTATTAATTATTATTCCGGTCGTTGCGACCCGCGAATTCTGATAATACCACCAGCCCATGTAACAACTTGATTCCCGGTCGTTGCGATCCGCGAAACCCCAATAGCGCACATGTACACAATTTCCCGGTCGTAGCGACCCGCGAATTCCCATAACGTATAACATTCAAAGAGCTCATGTCATAACTTGATCCCCGGTCGTTGCGATCCGCGAAACCCCCAAAGTGGTACATGTATTAATATTCCGGTCGTTGCGACCCGCGAATTCTGATAACGCATCATACAAACGGCCTATGTCATAACTTGATCCCCGGTCGTTACGATCCGCAAAACCCCACATTAGTGCCAATAGCTTGTACTAGTTTTTCGGTCGCGGCGATCCGCGTAAAATTTGATTATTCGACGCAAATAGTTCAATGTCTCACTTCGTAAACCAAAGCAAAACAAGGCCTAAGTCACGGCGTAAATCGAACCGTGGACATCAAATTGATACATAGCAGATTGAAAATTATATTGGGTTTAACAAAAAACAATTCCATTTGTTGTTTTCTTCTAGATTTGAGTTAACCAAACAACTGGCATGGCCTCGGACGTCACTGGAATGAAAAACTTAGTAGGGCAATAGGCCTATGACGGCTTTTACTTAAAATGAAATTTCGCCAAACGGTCATAAATATGACCGCCGCCAAATAGGCCTAAATTATTCACAGTGTAACACGTTTACATTTAACTGTCGTTTGTTATGAATACTTTTCTATTGTTAGGTTATTCGTGGTTTTGTATGCATGTCTTATTTGGGGCCAAATTTGAGGCTACATTGCCTGATATCGATTTTTAGCAAAGACTTTTCATTTTTACGGAAAAGTAGTCACATTTTGATCTTATATCTATAAAAAGGCAAAAGTGAAAATCAACAGTTAAATATGAACGTGTTGTATGCAATTTGATAAATATTGACGGCAATTTGTAATGCCTGGAAAAAATTTCAATCAGGAAAGCAGACGACTCGTCCCTTAAATGAACCCCGTCTGAATGATATAAAGTGTTGTGGGCCCACTCGATCTGGGGATGTGCGATTAGACCACCTGGCGCACACCGCATTAGTTTGCCCACCCATCGATTAATGGCGCGGCGGGCACTCTTCACCATGTTTTGGCTGTGTGCCTTGGAGTAGTGCACACGCGGCAAAATTGCTGACCAAAACATGACTGTTTGAGGGAGCAATGTCCGGGTAACAGTCAGAATGCACTTGACCGCCTCTAGTATTGTTTTTTTTTGTTGGCCAAATTCCCAGATCGTTGGACCCAACGTGTATAATTATAAAATCAGGATTTCGTCGATCCGTCTGCCAGCAATGATAAAAAAAAGTCATTAAATTTAGATGTGTAGAGTCCTTGCTGCCCCATCCATCGGACGTTAGCCAGCTCGTTCAGTGCCGCTCAGGGCCTAATTTCATGGCTCTGCTTACCGTTAGCGAAAAATCCCCGCTTACTGTAGCAGAAAATTATGTGCTTACGGCAAGCGTATTTCACACGTTAGTGGGGAAATTTGGCTCCCGAGCATGTGTACATCCCGTAACTAAGGATTCTGTGCTTAGAAAGTGTTAGCGCAGAATTTTCCCGCTACCGCTGTTAGCGCAAAATGGTGATCGTAAGCGCGGAGAGCTGTGGTTAGCAGAGCCATGAAATTGGGCCCTGATGGCGATGCCGCAGCTACACGGGAGGTCCGGTGGAAAAACGAATCGCCGACCACCCACACCAATGGTTTGAGAAAAGGTTGGACCATGGAAGTGAAGGAAAAAACAACGAAAATATACCCATATGACAAGCAAGCATGGGGAAAACAAATTTGGTCAGGTATAGAGTCATTGTAAGATAAGTCCTGGGGAAATGCGGATATAACGGCGATACACCCCCGATTGCCAACGACCCATCTTCTATATTTCCTGCTCTGGAATGCCCGCCATGGCAGCTGACGTGGCTGCACCGATACAAAAAGAATGGGAGGTGAAACGGAAATCGTGTATGACAACGAAAGCAAGGGACCGTCTCAAAATTGCCGTGAATTGGGAACGAGTCATGGGAGTGCCATCAAAGTGGGATAGAAAATTGCTGTGATGCTGCGGGCTGACAAGCAAAATATTGGGTAGCGGCACGAACTGGGCATAATAAAAACTCGCCATTGGAAACACCAGGAATTAATATATCAAAACCACGACCATACTGATCGGTCTTTGAGAAATTGACATGAAGCTCTACAACATGGGCCCAATTTCATGGTTCTGCTTGCCGTTGGCGAAAAATCCCCGCTTACTGTAGCAGCAAATTATGGATTCTGTGCTTACAGGGTTAGCGCACAATTTTTCTGCTAGCGCTGTTAGCGCAAAATGGTGATCGTAAGCGCGGAAGCTGTTGGTTAGCAGAACCATGAAATTGGGCCCTGATGGGAGATGTCGAAGAGTCACATCCGAACGTTTGAGAGGGGAAACCGCGTTACGCGTTGGCGCAGTAAGCTCGCCAACGCGCATGAAACCGAAAAAGGCCATAAGGAAAGCCACACGGAACAGTAAAGGCTTCCAACTGACTGACACAAATGGTATGCAACGCTGGAATAATACGGCAGAGAATATCGATTGTTATATGACGGCGTTTATCACGACGGCTGTTACGCTGCCGACACCGTCAAGCAAACGTTTAACAACAAAATGCTGAGTTATATCAGGTAAACTATGTAAGCGTAATGTGGACGCAATGCCTGAAACATAAGATGCTATTGTAGCAGGGGAGTAATCATTAATGGACATAAAAGCAATAAATTGTATAAGATGGTGTACGGCTGGATGAGAATCGAGAAGAATAAGGCCGTGGTGTAGAATAAACCATCGGAAAAAAATGCCAAGCCCGCTGGTAAACCAAATGAGTACGGGGAGCTACAGAATCGACTAAAAGACCTTGCACTTCTAGCTGAAGTTGGTCCAAAGGTCGGCGGGCAAAGGAATAATAGTGAGGTCGGCCCCGGGTGCGAGCTGGCGAAATCTGGTCATCTAAAAGCGGGACAGGGCATCAGCAATACCATTATCAACGCCGGGAACGTGGCGTGCTTTGAAATGAATATTTAATGCTAAACATCGAACCACAAACAAGCGCACCAATTTCATGATTCTGGGACACCGGGAGGTTTGGCGGTTAATTATAGCTACTACTGCCTCATTGTCGGACCATAAGATTACCCTCTTATTCCTTAACGTTGTTCCCCATTAACGCAGCGCTAGCACAATTGGAAAAATCCAGAAAGGCGATAGACAATTGCAAAGAGCGAAATTTGTGGGGCCATTTACCATGTGTCCATTTGCCATCAAAGTATGCACAAAACCTATCTCCGCCGAAGCGTCTGTGTACAAAATGTAGGTTATCGCTTGAGTACCAGACCTCGTCAAGGAAAATGACAGAACCGTTGAAGTGGGACAAGAACTGTTTCCAAGCCAACATGTCAGCGCGCGCTTCCGATGAAACGCGGATGCGGTGATGTGGTTTTTGACACCGCTGTATGGAGGTTCAAAAGTGGACATCTGCTTTTCTGCTGTTAAAATAGCAGAAAAGCAGATTGAACGTTTTGGTAAAATGCATTTTTCTACTTTTCTAATTTTCTGCTAGCAGAAAAGCAGATTGAACGTTTTGCCATAATGCATTTTTCTACTTTTCTGCTTTTCTGCTACCAGAAAAGCAGAATTTACTTTTTCCCCTTCACTGGCGGTTTAAAAAGGGACACCTGCTTTTCTGCTTCAATGCGACCAGAAAAGCCGATCGAACATTTCGAGCAAATCTATTTTTCTACTTTTCTGCTTTCCGGGAGAGCAGATCGAACGTTGTGCCATGGCGGTTCAAAAGTGGACATCTGCTTTTCTGCTAGCAGAAAAGCAGATTGAACGTTTTTGTCACGGTGGTTCAAAAGTGGACATCTGCTTTTCTGCCAGCAGACTGAGCCGATTGAACGCTTTTGATGCTTGTCGGCCACTCCAGTACCCGCCAAAAATGGACGGTTCCAAGTGACTCCGCCTCCAGCGTAAGTCATCACACTTTATGGTCGTTTATCTGTCCAATCCAAAGACCGTGTTACGCGCCAGCCACGAAGTTTAGATAAGACTTTGAAGTGCCGACAGTGTGCGCTGTTATGACGCTGTACCCCGTTTTTACGCGACACCACCGGTACCCTTTGATTTAGCCCGACCGCCGTTTCTAAACGCTTCTATTTGATTATAATGCCGAAAACCAATTCCTGGCGACGGAAATAGATCCTGCCCGGTGAAGGGGATCGGAAAGTATTATTATCCCCCGTTTTTTACCCCCGAGAAATCGGAATTGACATGAAAATTCCCCAATAATTTTAAAATGATGCTTTAAATCATTAGAATGACAATCAGAAGAAAAACAATATTAAAAAGGGAAGCACGCCTATTTTTCCCACCATGCACTAGGACACCTGCACATGGCGTTTATATAATACAGACAGGGCTGAATACTTTTAAAACTGGGGGGTGGGGGGGGGGGGGGGGGGGAAAGCAGCGCCGGTGCCGGCCGGTTTCCCCCAAGTGGAAAAGGGGGGGGGGGGCAATGCCTTCCCCACGTTCCTCCGCATATGCAAATTATAATAGGCATATTTCCATTATTTCCAACAACAAAAAGAACAAAAATTAACAATCCAGCGAGGTTCTTAGCCTATGCCTAAAAAAATGGATCAAAACAGTCAGACATCAGTTTAATAAGTTTTGGACATTCCCAAGACACTTCTTGAAAAACGCCGAATTCTTTAAATTTGTGTTGCACGTGTTTGTGTCAAGGGTCATGTTTATGGTTCACATGCACGGGGGCACACCTGCGAAGTTTCATTATCCAATCGAGGGCGATATAATTTATTTGCGTACAATACCAATGACAGGAACAAAGTCGCCAGGAGAATAGCGGACTATCTTGGATGAATATTTTAAACGTATAGTTGTGCGAGGGGAAGGGGAGCGGGTTGGTGGTGAATCAATTATTTATTTGAAATCGGAGATGTTTCGACTGACATTTTGTGTGGGCTGAAAGTTAGGGTCCCATTATGCAAACAAAAACAGACAAAAATCCAGTCTTCATCTCTCAAAAGAGAAGTGGACGTTTTCTTTTCAGAAATGTCATTGTCTATTCTATATTGGTTGTATCAGGAGCGGGTTGGAGCTGGAAACTGAGAAAATTAAATATATTACATCCTCCCCATCGGAAGGACACCCCTCCTCGATTTTCCAAACACTACTCTCATCAAAATTGAAAAAAAGAAAACAGGGTACAGTGTCATAACAGCGCACTATGTCGGCACTTCAAAGTCTTATCCCCACTGCTTGGCTCGCGCGTATTTATATTCTTAGCTTTGATATTGTTAATAATTCCAGTCTTTGGATTGGACAGATAAACATCACACAGTGTGAGACGTATGTCGGAGGCGGAGTCACTTGGAACCGTCCATTTTTGGCGGGGTACTGTAGAGGCCGACAAGCATCAAAAGCGTTCAATCGGCTCAGTCTGCTGGCAGAAAAGCAGATGTCCACTTTTGAACCACCGTGACAAAAACGTTCAATCTGCTTTTCTGCTAGCAGAAAAGCAGATGTCCACTTTTGAACCGCCATGGCTACAACGTTCGATCTGCTCTTTCGGAAAGCAGAAAAGTAGAAAAATAGATTTGCTCGAAATGTTCGATCGGCTTTTCTGGTCGCATTGAAGCAGAAAAGCAGGTGTCCCTTTTTGAACCGCCAGTGTAGGGGAAAACGTATATTCTGCTTTTCTGGTAGCAGAAAAGCAGAAAAGTAGAAAAATGCATTTTGGCAAAACGTTCAATCTGCTTTTCTGCTATTTTAGCAGCAGAAAAGCAGATGTCCACTTTTGAACCTCATACACCGCTGGTTAAGTCAATCAAACAACGCAAAAATGCGCGGCCCGGACGGAACTGCCTTGCAGATAAAATTCAAACTTCCCAACAAGGATTGCAGTTCGCGCTGAGTAAGTTTGTGCCTCATCAGTGCGCTATCTAATTTATCAACGATCGAAGCAATCTTGACTGTGGGAACTTGAATTTCCTGCGCGACAGTGTCAATGGCCAAACCTAGGAAAGTAATCCGAGTTGCTGGCCCCTCAGTTTTGTCCAACGCCAAAGGAACCCCAAACTCCTTACAGACCACTGTAAAAGAATTGAGGGCGTGTGCACAATCATTGGAATTGGCTTTTCCAACGAAAAAGAAATCATGAAGGTAGTGCAGAATCATTTATGCGTCGCTGCAACCTTGCGGGTGCAGTACTCAAGGAATTAGTGCTAAACCTCTCGAAAGTGACACAAGAAATGGAACAGCCCACGGGCATACACTTGTCATAGTAAAATGAACCATTAATGAATGAAAACCCCAGTAAATTTAAATCGTCAGGATGAACCGGCAATAATCTAAAGGCTGACTCGATATCAGACTTCGCCATAAGTGTACCGGGACCTAGGCTAGCAACCAAAGTAACTCCATCTTTAAAACTTGTATAACTAACAGCAGTCATGGCTGGGTCAATGTGATCATTAACAGAATCACCGACAGGAGATGAAAGGTTATGGATTAAACTAAATTCGCCTGGCACCTGTTTGGGGACTAAACCGATTGGGGAACATCTCAAATTCGGCAAAGGGGGGCTCGAGTATGGGCCAGCAATCCGGCCCAATGGCAATTCACGGTCAATGTTGTCTTGAAAAATCGCCTGTTTGTCACAGACTGATACAAAGTTAAGAGCCGAAGAGCTAACACGCGGCCCTGAATACCCCAAACGAAAACCAAATGTGAAACCATCTAACAATATTTGAGCGTTGTGTTTTGCCGGATAGTTGTTGAGAAAGGGGAGTATCCTAGTTATTTTTACCGGAGTTGGCAGTTGCTGACTGATTGGCGGCGCTTCGCACGGTGCGGGATCTACCCTGGCAGTTGTTTGCTGAATGGCCAGGGGACATGCAAGTGGAGCACTTCTGGGCAAAGTGACATGCGATTCGGAAGCAATGGCCGCGGTTAAGGTAGTCTTGGTTCCAAGACCTTCGTGTTCCTTTTTTTCCTTCCGAACGAGGGCGCTGTTTCTCAGTAAATCGATTCTGATTGTATTCGATAATGTTTTATATATTACGCGCTCTGACAAGAATCGATTCTACTGTTCTTTGCTCAGTTCTTCACTCTCACGAAGGTCTTGGATATCTCTGTCCGCGGGTCTTAACTTTTTCTTTACTTTTTCGACATTCTCCCCCGACTTTCCGGGGGAGCCAATCAGCGATTGAGTTTGACCTTGACAAATGAATTATTCATAACTTGGCGAGCATGCACGATTAAATAGGACGCGGTGCGGTCATCACCCTCTGGGTGCGGTTTTTTGTGTATGTATGTGTGTGTTGTGTTGTCCGGAAATTTGAAGTTCACCGCGCCCGGGCCCAACGCGTCGACCGTTGTATTGTTTTGGATGAAGGATTGCGCGATCCGCGTGACCCACTACTACGCTGTAGTAGAGATCAGTGGCGTGACCCAGTCTGTCATGTCTGTGGGAAATATTTTTTAAAGGGACACATTGCTTTGGATGTTGCGATTTGGGCTATAAAACTGAAATGGATATGGTTGGAAAGCTTTCTTAAAAGTAGAATAAAAAGATTCACATAACTATCCCTTCAAATTGCGTGGTTTTTGTTTAATTTCGTGACAAATAACGGTCCGCCATTTTGTAGAACCAAATTTTTGACTCCACAAAATGGCGGACCGTGTTCACCAGTCGTATTTCCAGTCGCATCTGGTTGAAGTCTGTTGATCCATTTTGATGTACTGTGATGTGGAACGCAACGGCGCGCAGCACCCGCGAGGTAGAGAATTGTACCTGGCGATCATCTGATAGGTTCACAAGGCCACTGGCTGCGGCGCCAGCCTAAAGACTCTTAAAGCGTATATATTTTGCGCATTATTTAGAAGGTGGTATTTATACTACTGGAAATAAGTCTATGTTTCGCGGGTCAGATGTCAGGGGGCAGCGGGCAATCTTTTGTTTTGTAATCACTACTCACTAATTACAACACATTATAAGTGTTTTTTTGCATGAACAACTCTTATAAAAGATAAGGAACATTTCCAAACAGCAAAATTTCATGACATTTGAAGGCAATGTGTCCCTTTAAGTTGACGTGGCACGACGTACGTGTCGTTAAAATCCGCGAAGTATCTGTAGTGCAGCTGATTTCTGTAGTGCAGCTGAAGTATATTTAGACATTAAATAATTAAGTGTAGGCCTATACGAAATATTTGTGCGGATGATGAGTGAACATGTGAGGTATATTTTAATACTTCCGAATGTAAATTTAGAACTATAACCTTTGATGACAGCCAGTGTGTTTACGTGCTTACTATTCCACATGTAATAGAAAAAATACATGCAGTAGTCGGTGTACAGATATTGGTTAAAAGAACTACATCACAATTGATTTATTGATCATTTTCCATTTTTTTTTTAAACAACAATTTTTATACAAAGAAAAACATATCAGAAAGGATTAACAAATGGTGTGTTTCATATTTCTGATGAACTCTGTGGCAGTTCTAACCTTCAATGGTAAAGTATATGTTAACATAAATGTAAATTTACAATAATGGTTTAAAATCTTTACAGAAATACATTTTATCCAGTGAAAAATTATGTTTACCTCAAGAATTTAAATAAATGAGTGAAGTTAACCATCTACTTTGATTTTAAATCCACTGCATTTAAGTGGTTTGCTGGGCTTGCTATTTCAGACTTCTCTTCTTCATGTTCACTTTTTTAAATATTAGTATACATGGATTACTATACACATGTAGGAATGTAATGTATTTAGTGGAGGAAATTTGTATTGGGAGAAATATAAATAATTAAGACAATGATGAATTTAAGCTCCACCTTGAAGACAAAGTGAGTAAAACGTTTTTCAGTCAAAAGTTGACCAAAGACCGTCCTGTAAATTTATTGTGCATGCATTATAACTGGACTGAAATATCCAATTAATACAATACTGGGCCTGGCCATGGCTGGCTGCAAAAAAAGGCACCACATGTTTGTACCTGTAATTAAACAAGACTGGCAAAAATCAATCTTTGATAAAAAATAATTTAAAAATTTTACTATTCTGCATTTATTCATTCACATTGGCTAATTAACATCCCGGATTAAAGTGCACACCTGCAGGTAATTTGTCATTATCTCATTCTGGGACGTAGCAAGAAAGATCAGAAACTCCAAGTTATTCAAACTTGAAGTTCAAGTACGTATACGTACACTATACATGTATCCACAGTGTTCATATGTGGATATGTACATTGTACATATGTACATGTACATTGTACGTACACTTGGCTTTTGTACACACTAGTAGTACATCCACGTTTTTTTTCAAACGGTATTATATTACACGTCGCGTCGACCGCAGGCGCATTTTGCATAATTGGGGCAATCGGTCAAACTTAACCATGGAGGTCAGACCAGTCACGTGATATGAATGATGCATGTTTAGCCACGATTTCCATAGTCGGGTCCCGCCCTCAAAAGTAGAAATATCCAAGACGTTACTGTAACTCCGTGATTGATCGCGCGCTCGCCCGCCGGTGACAGCCTGTAAATTGCGCCCTCTGTTGATGACAAGTATCAGACAGTAACGTCTTGGAACCAAGACTACGGTTAAGGGCAAAACAGAGATTGGAATCACGCTGGGCCTGGGGGGGGGGGGGGGGGGGCGCGAACTGTTCCGACGCCGGGGTATCCAAAGGCGCGCTGCTATGTGGCCCTATTCGAAAAGGAACGAAAAAATGGGCTGTGCCAGGGATGGGGCCGCCAACAGCGTGACCAACAATTCAGCATCAATGCTTGCCCAAGAACGAGCCGGCATGCGTGCTTGCCTTAGTCTGAATTGAATATCATAGTCGCGCCAACCAAAACCGACGTGACGGAATGCCGCAGATCGGATAGTATCGGCATACTTTAACAACTGCCTGGCACACTGTGGATGGCGCATCAAATACATCGACGCGAAAATCAAAAACGCCGAAGTCCATTGTTCGATGGACGTAATCCGAGGAGTTGCCCGTGCGGGCGAAGTTGCCACGCAGATGATTCGGACGCAGTCACTAGCAGTGTTATTAACTCAGGCCGGCCGCAAAAGCGGAACCCCCAACCCAAGTTCATCGCAAACGCTCGTCAAAGCTGCGTAATCGTGTCTTTAACCAAAACGATGAACTAAATGGTACAAGTAACAAGTGACAGACAATCGACTTATAATAATATGCAAAACACGGGAGCAAATTAGCTCAGATTAAAAATCGGGAGACAGAGGCTCCAAAGACAGACTTCAAGGGAATTCAAAGTTAAAAGACCAATCGGTCGTCTCTAACAGTACAAACGGCTCCCCGCACACACCAAATGGTGCGAAACCTTGTCCGGTCCAGCCGGGCAAAGTCTGCTTGGAGCCGTGCCTTGAATGAACCCTTCGGGATCTATCATACAATGTCTCCCAACGCGAACGCCAAACCAGCCACCTCACCATGCAAATTAAATACCAGATCAAAAGGGACTCCGGGCTAGTGTCCACACCAGATCCGTATAGAAGACACAAGATCGTGTAAGGGAAAATTGTCGGCCTTGTGCTTTACATCCAAGATGCTCAACCCAAGCCCACAAATTATAAACGAAAGAACAGTCCCCCAAAATATGACAAAGCGACTCTGGAGCGGCACAGCCGACCCGAAAGCACTTGCCATCCACAATACGATGAAGACGTTGAGAAGTCTTAAGTGCCCCCCCCCCCCCCCCCCCCCAAAAAAATCCTCCAATTTAAGTCCCGAAGTCGGTTACTCAAATTGGAGGCATGACAAACTTTCAGAAATGCCACACGCCGGACGCTGATTGGAACGTTGGCCCGCGAAAAGTTCGCAAATACAGCGAACCGATGCCGGCCCCCATTCGATGTCCAAAGAAATCTCAACAGCCAGCAAGAACAGCTTGCAAAACTGCTTATAATAGTTCGTGGGCGAAAATGCGTGCGGAACGTCGTTCCGCCACCAATTCGGGGGAAAGACTCGGCGGAGCGAGAAGGCCACCCAGTATAAACAGTACCATGCAAGAACATCACAGAAAACACAAAATGTCTTACCCTATTCAATGCTATTGCACGCTACTGACAATAATTGCAAAATTAAACTTTAAATGCTGTGCCAAGTGTTTAATAATTCTGATCACAGATGGATGATTATTGCCAAATCTTCCCCCTCTTTCTCCATATCTGACTAGCCCAACAGGCAGGGATGTAATGGCCACTTTTTAACTGCTTTTTTACTGTCACCATTAATGGCGACAGAACAAAGAAAGAAGTTAAAAGGGGCCATTTACAGCCCTGCTTGTAGGAATATGTCCGAGGCACAATTAAGTACATGATTAATATGCCAGCTGTGTAGCAACTGTAATTACTACATACACAACTTGGACAGTGGCGTATCCAGCGGGGTGGGGGGGGGGGGGACTTAATTCCCCCGGCGGCATTTGGGACGTCATAAAATGGATGCCTAATTGCCTGCATATCTTCCTAGCCCTGACCCACCACCCAGAGTCCAACCGTGGGAAATATACAATGATCTAAAAAGAATCTCTGTCGCAAAAGCTAGGGGGCCAGATGATGTTCCACCAAAGCTTCTGAAGGAATTCGCATATGAATGCAGTAGACCAGTGTCGGATATTATTAATGCCTCTATTAATCAGAGTAAGCTGCCTGTGCAATGGAAAGAGGCAAATGTCATTCCTATTCCTAAGCAAAACCCCCCTACTCTTGACAAGTTGCGCCCAATATCCTTGACCTCATGTCTTGCCAAAGTAGCTGAAGGCAGAATTTGTAAATGGATAATTGACGCAATTCAACCTAATATTGACCACAGACAATATGGTAACCAAAAGGGCAAATCAACAACCCACTGTCTGATTGATGTCTATCATCATTCCATTTCTGCAGTTGAAACACCTGGAAACATTAGTACCTTGGTACTGACAGATTTTTCAAAAGCTTTTGATTTGATAGATCATCATATTGTTATTGGAAAACTGGTGATGTTAGGTGTATCTCCTAGTCTTGTGCAGTGGGTGAGTGATTTCCTCACCAACAGGAGACAAAGAGTAAAATATAAAAATGTATACTCTGACTGGATTGGTTTAACGGGGGGAGTGCCACAGGGTACCATCCTTGGACCCGTTTCATTCTTGGGTATGATAAATGATGCATTAAGCCTATCTTTGGATGATGTTAGCAGACCATCAGTGTGGAAGTATGTTGATGACCTGACTATTGGTGAAAATAGAAGAGTTGGTGATGCCAGTGATGTGCAACAACATTTGAATACCTTGCAAGAATGGTCAGTTCAAAACAAATTAAAACTAAATCCAACCAAATGCCACGCCATGCAAGTATACTTTGGCAAAAAAGATATTCCTGATGTTGACCCGAGAATTTTTGATAAACGCCTTGAGGTTGTTAGTAAAGTTAAACTCCTAGGTGTTATTATTCAGGATGATATAAAATGGGATTCCCAGGTGGAGAGTATTTATGCTAAAGCAAATCGGAGGATGTTCATGTTGCGAAAATTGAAAGGAGCAGGGTTCAGTGATCATGAACTTTTGAGCGTGTACAAAAGTTATATCAGGCCAGTATTAGAGTATGCTGTTCCATTGTGGCATCCGGGTCTCACTCAGAGACAAAGTAATCAAATTGAGAAGATTCAAAAGCGTGTTTACAAATACATTCTTGGCACGCGAGGTAGAGAATGGTACCTGGAGATCATCTGATAGGTTTACAAGGCCACTGGCTGCGGCGCCAGCCTAAAGACTCTTACAGCGTATTTTGCGCATTATTTAGACGGTGGTATTTAGTACTGGAAATAAGTCTAATGTTTCGCGGGTCAGATGTCGGGAGTCAGAGGCCAATTTTTTGTTTTATAATCACTACTCACTAATTACAACACATTATAAGTGTTTTTTTGCATGAACAACTCTTATAAAAGATAAGGAACATTTCCAAACAGCAACATTTCATGACATTTGAAGGCAATGTGTCCCTTTAAGATGTTTGCGTATGCTGTACTTGGAACCGCGTTGCATAATGTCTGCACGCGCGAAGGAATTAAAGTATCTCCGCGCCTTGAAGTAAATGGGCCTGTCAAATTACTAGAGCGCCGACTCGATGTACAAAGTGATGCCTGTTGGGTGCATCCATTTTTTTACGGCTTTTGTACGACTATTTGCATATCTTCGTTTGTATTCTGGACAGTTCTATACGACATCGAACTAAAAAGCCTACCCAGGTTTAATTATCGAATATATACGTTGCAAATATCGAGCTACCTGTAACCCGACAATAATTCGGGTGTATCTTTGTGTGCATTGCTGGAAAGCAACCAAGAATAAAAGCCAAGTTCTTGGAGAGTTGCAGACGTCCACTTGAAATCGCAAATAAAAATAGGTTTTTGGTTAAAACATGCATGTAATACTGAGAAGAAAACATTGTTCAAGAGCAGGGGCAAACTATATCTTTACAAACTAGTTGGCCCTGCGCTGGACAAAATAGTTTGATCTTTGAAGGATCGAGGTATTTTCAATAGCCTTTACATAACGTCCAAGTATAGGGTGCGCATATCACCATACAACAGAATGGTTGCCAATCCAGGTTGACGATTAAAATAAATAAACTAGAGGTCTATGTCTGTTACAGGAACAGAACATAGGGCTTTCCGCATTTTTTGTTTTATTATGTCACTGAATTTTTCATAATTGTGACAAATCTACCTACCCACCAAGTTTCATGATAATCGTACCTACTCCGATATGTGTTTAAAAAAGAACATTTTGATGACCCAACAAACCTATTGCACAAAGAATTTCGAAATTAACATTTTCCGTTGAAGATGTATGGCTTTAAAGTTGGAATTTTAAGAAATGCTATAAAATTGTATAATGACGTTATCGTGACGTCACATTAACTTTCATCTGTAACACTAGCCGGCCTACCAGGATACCAAAATTGGATGCAATCGGAAGTACAGTTTTATAGATATAGGACACGTGACCCATTATGACGTAATCACGACGGCACTTGTGAAAGCAAACATTTGCAACGTGGTCTTGGCCTATGTCAAGATTGGAGTCAATCTGATCAATGACAGTGTACAATTTTGAGAGTGCAATGAAATATATAACATAAACATTCATAGAAAATCAGGTGACGACGTCATTATGACGTCACTTTCGATTTTACATGCTACTGGCACTATCTACCTACCCACCAATTTGTATGATGATCTAGACCTACCCTTATGTGTTTAAAAAAGCACGTTTTTGATGACGTCACATATTTTTCACATTGATATGAAAGAATATAGGAGCTAACGAAGCTATTACAAAAATAATTTTTAATTTAGCATGTTCTGTTGATGAGATATCACTTTAAGAATATTTTAAGTTGAAAAACTTTAGAATCTGCTATAGAATCTGCTATAGAAATTGCTATTAGAAATTGCTATAGAATCGTATGATGACGTCATCATGACGTCACCCCAATTTGCATCTATAACACGTGCTGGCCTACCAACATACCTGGTTTGAATGCAATCGAACCTACGGTTCTCTAGATATGGGCCTTTGAAAAATGCACCTTTAAGATGACGTCACGTGACACGTGATGACATGACGTCACTCTAAGAGAAACAATTTCAGTTGAGGGTCTTTGTGTTAAGTTTGGTTAAGATCTGAGGTTGTTCAGTGACGAAATTGCCTCCGACAAAATTCGTGTACAAAGTCTATGGGATTTGGGATAGAACTAAAATAGGAAACAAAATCAGAACAAAGTTGTCGGAAAAGCCAAAAACTAGAACTGTGCGTTTTGAAACAGAACACGTGCTTTTACGCATTATTTTAAATAACGTCACTTTGAATTTTGCATATTAGTGACAATATCCACCTACCAACCAATTTTCATGACAGTCGAACCTACACTTATACACGTTTCAAAAAGCACATTTTTGATGACCTCATAAAGACGTCCCACATTTTTCACATTTATATATATAGATATCTACGGCCTAAGAAACCTATTACAAAAAGAATTTCGAGTTTAGCATGTTTTCTTGACGAAATATGGCTGGAAGGTTCAAAAACGTAAATATCAATATAAATTAGTATGATGACGTTATCATGACGCCACGTAAATTTTCATCTACAGCACATGCCGGTCCTACCACCATACCAACTCTTAACCAAATCGGACGTACGCTTCTCCAGATATAGGCCCTCCAAAAATGCACTTTTACGATGATGTCACATGACACGTGATGACGTCATCATGACGTCACATCAATTGTCATTTATAACATGTCCTTGTCTATTGGGCATGCATATGAACCGAATTGAACGTATAGTTCGACAGATAAAGGGCTTTAAAATATGCACTTTTAATGTTATGGAACATTCCTTGTTGAGAATTTGTGTAGAATTTCCTTGTAGAGACCTTTTCATCATTTTGTCCGCTATTGTTTCTCTGGGAAAACTCTTCTGATGTCATTATTTGTAAGTGATTTTTTGGACGGGAGTATTGACGTAAATAATTTTTCTTTTTATATGAACGATTTGCGATGTCCCTTCTGAGCCACCATACACCATTGGTACATGCTGCAGCAGTATGCACTGTTAAGCCCAGCCCTGCGTAAAGCCCTGTGTATAGCACTCCGTATGGCACTGCGCATGGCCACACATAACTGTATGTTCGAGTGTGGAATAAATTCACAACGTGCCACACGATATCTACGGTTGTCTGCCCTTCCCAGAATTCTTTTGTTTTATATAGTTTTTGATCTAAATATCGAAATGGCTGTTATTTCACACTTGAGTAAGCCACGATTATGAAAATTTGGTTTTGCGTAGAGCAAAATTCAATGCATACATGTATATAAGCTGTTTTGCATAGCAAATTGTTAAATATACTAAATTTTTAGCATAGATTTAATTCCCTTCAGATGACGTCATCATGACGTCACGTCAATTTTTATCTACAACACGTTCCGGCCTAGCAGCATATCAAGTCTGAATACAATCGGACTTACGGTTCTCTAGATACGTGCCTTTAAAAATGCACATTTAAGATGACGTCACGTGACACGTGATGACGTCATCATGACATCACGGTTCGATGCACACAATAGTATGGGATCTTTGTTGTGGCAAAGTACGATGAAGATATGAGCTTTTGAAGTGACCAAAGTGCCGAACATAGCAAAAACGGGTACAAAGTCTATGGAGATTTGAGGGAGAAGAAGAAGAAGGAAAACAAATCAAAACAAAAACCATACCTTTTCCGCAGGAATTGCCGAAAAGTTAAACAAATCAGAACAAAAACATAGTTTTTTTCCGACTGGTTGTCGGAAAGGCCAATAAATCAATCACTCAATCAATAAATAAATATGTTTTTCCGGCCCGTTTCGCAAAATGGCATTTAAATTAATCTCGATAGTGGCCTACTTAAAGCGAATCAGTTCCCTGCTGTCGTTCCCGTGGTTCGTATTAATAATTTCAGGCGTTAATTCAAATTCATTTCCATACATTATATGTTCATGTTTAACACAATGAAGTGTTCATTCAATTTAGCAATTTAAGGGTTAAGGGTTATTTGCATGAGATTCTTATTTTTGTTTTCATTTCCGTGCATAGCACTTTTTGCATTACAAATAAAGGAACACTTATTAGAATTTCTATTGGGTCCTTATTCATTTAATTCAACAGAATTGATTCATATAATGTATAGTAGATCAACAGAATTTATTATAAACCACTTAACTGAATTTACTGGCCCAAATCATAATGTGGAAACGATACCCATATATTTTATCCATAAGAGTTAATTTGCCTGCTGGATCGATCGAAGCAAACACTCGTCTTCCCTGCACAATTATAATTTCGGAACCCCACCCACAGAGTAAATAATTTACGCGCCGCATATTCCCCCAACTGCATACTAGTTTCAGCCAAAACATTTAAACCACTGTGTCCGTGCTCTGCCTGAAAACAGGTTACCGCATTATTTACCATTATGAAAGACAACTACACTTGTGAACAAAAACGCACTCGAAAGTTTGTTGGGACACTGTACTAAATACATATCAAATTTTCTTTCTTTTACGCCGAAGGCGGAGATTAGAAATGGATGCATCCGCACGTCGAATCTTTGCTCTAAAATCCATATTTTACAGATAATCATTATTTTATTAAAAACAAATCGGTACGTCTAAAATGGTAACAAAAATAGAGTACAGTCAAATAAAATCAAACACCAATGTTTTTTCTTACATCTTTTCCATGATTATTTCTACATTTTACTTTCTTCTTCAAAGTTCTTTAAACATGTTTAATTCATCATGAAAACTGGATTATTTTGTTTTCCCAAACCAGACCCCAGTTTTGCTCTCCAATATTGATGATTTACCAGGCTCATGTCAATGCTCAGGAAAGCGTGGTTGATGTACAGCCTCTTCGGACATTCTTTTCTAACATGTTGCCCAGAATAATTCTTTTGTGTGTGTTTGCAGCTACAAAACAATTTCAACAGTTTAATAGTAGACCCTGTGTAAAACAAAACATTGCAATGTCACCATGCTACGGTGAGGGCCATGGTGACACATTTTTGTTGGCTCAGAATAAACTGTTGGTGGTGCTGTGTTAAATATAATTTGAGGGAATTAAATTGATAAAACATAGAAAAATTTAATTTGCTACATATAATGTAGAACAAAAAGTTGTAGATAAAACTACCGTCATATCTTTTTCAAATACATTTACAGAGATTTTGTAAGGACAATTTTTCTTCCAACTAATTTAAAGTTATAGAACAAGCCCAATAAAACTTGATACCCTCAAGTTTGGCCCCATTATTATAAATTTAAGTAATATCATTGACTTAGTCCGAGTAACTTGGACCCTTTATCGCCTTTTTAAACATTTGGACATGAACTGGCAATAGTAAGGTCAAATTTACACGCGTTGCTGTTTACGCATCATCAATCGAAAACTTTGGCGCTTCCAAGTCATCATGCGTTCATTCCAAAATGCGCTCGCGTGTTCTGTTTGCCCCGTCAACAAGATGGCGCATATTACAGTTAAAGTGCTTATTGTTGAAATTCATACCTGTCGGACCCAACCGGATTCTCCATTTAAAATGCTTAAAATCGTCAGGAAATGCTCACGGTGGTCGTAGAAATCTTCAAAGCACAGGAACTCACTTTGGTCATCAAAACCTGATAACCTCGTTTAAAATTTGCCGCAAAATGAAAATAGTCTGTAATACTTTACCCGTGTAGTGTAGCGGTAAAAATTCACAATCATTTATGGAGTGTAACAATCCGAGATTGGATTAATTAAAGATCCGTGTTGGCTGTAAAATAAATTAGAATCGTCTGCAAATAAATACAGGCTAAACGTTTCGTGGTTGTTTCTTTTTCACGTAAAGCTGTATATTGACATTGAGGAAGACCCAGGGTTGCGGTCATATCTACCTTCAAACTGCACAACAATGTGCCATGTCACTGGCAAGACACATAAGAGACAAGTGATTGCTGTCTACATCTAAGATTGTGTAGACGAAGACAAGGAAGCAATTCTTTCCTCTGAGTTAACCAGGTCATGGCACTGATACAACCGATATAATACCTAAGTGGGATACCCTACATGCAGCAATAGTACATTGTAAGATAACGTAATGAGAGTAGTAGCGTATCCAGCTTTTTGTGCCAGGGAGGGCAAACAACGTCTGAACCGTCTTAAAACCGTCGCAAAAACACTATTTCCTTTTGTTTTTTGTGACGCCTCAAATGCCGCCGGGGGGGGGGGGGGGGAAGTTACCCCTTCTCTGCCCCCCCCCCTTGCTGGATACGCCACTGAATGAAAGCAATATTTATCCGTTTGTCTCGCGATGTAGTCAATGATGTGGACCGCGGCGTTTTCACTGCAAATACTAGTCTCAAAATGTTGTATCAAAACGAACGTTTGATATAGTAAACATTTGAAAACTCACCTTGCCTTTTAGAAATCTGTAATTATCACTGACAGATAGAAAGCAGCAGGAACGTTGGCCAAAGCGTCAGGAAAAGGTCAATACAAGCGTCTGCAATGGTGCCTCATGTTATATGACAAATAAACACCCGAATGGGCCTTGCCGACAGTTTTTCTTCTTCAGGTCAGTGGGCGGTATCAATACAGTAACAATTGCATTGTTCAGTAGACCGTACCAATGAAAATATATAGTACGGCCAAGCCCAGTCTACATATAATGAAGCAGGATATGCTCAGGAATTCTTTTCAGAAATTTGGGGGGGGGGGGGGGGGGGGGGTGTTAGGTAACAATAGTCTGGAGTGTGCTTAGGGTATAGGGACAAAAGGGGGAGCGGTTCCATTTCCCCATATCGTGCTGGGTATCTAAGTTTGTGTCACAGGGCTCAGGGACGGATCTAGGTTTTAACTAAGGGGGGGGGGGGGGGTTTACCTGAGGTGATTGGCCTACACACCCCAGCGTGCCGAAGGCACGCCTTGCTAGGGGGGTCCGGGGCATTAAACCCGTAAAGCATGCCCCCCGGAAAATGTCACTGGGCAGCCCAAGGGGGGGGGGGGGGGTTTAAACTCCCAAACCCCCCCCCCCCCCCCCCCCCCCCCAGATCCACCACTGGGGCGTATTCGAAACGGTAAGCACTTATCCAGAACCACCAAAATTACATCTTCATGCGTTACTGAAAATGCACCAGGCCTTATTGAATAGGCACAAGGCCCTATTTAGTAGGCACAAGGCGCGATGCGCGCGACGATGTCATTTTGGTGGTTCTCGATAAGTGCTTACCATTCGAAACCCCGTTCTCGGGTAACCCGTATTTTCTCACGGCTGGTTGTCAAATATGGAACGCCAAAAGGGCGTGTACACCCGTACGTTCCAATGGGCTACTGTCAGAGTTCGAAAAACCCCTACTGAACAATAGGCAAATCCACACAATAAAATAATTACGAATCGGGCTATTTCTTTCTTACTCGAAGTTCTTTTATTCGACCACCACCATCACAGTAAACATTTAAGTGCAAATCAAACCTTTCCCTTATATTACACTATTATTAAATTAATTTCACCAATTACACGTTTCAATTTATTACAAATCAACGCCGAGTGTCTCCAAGTTCAAGCTTGAAAACAACCACGCAAAGGCTTAGCGCTATCCGCCAGTCAGTAACCCCCGGTAGACTTCGCACACCACCAAAGGCTTGATGAAAGACTCCATGGTAAATGACACCCAGTCATCACGTCAACGCTCACAGGTAGCTACGGTTACCCCCGGTAGTAGCAAGATGTACTGGTGATTCCCATCCCAGTGTATCACGAAACCCTATAGAAATAGATCCAATATTAAAACAAACTAAGTTCCGATTTTACATTTAAACACATTGCTTGCCCTTCATAAATTTTTAGTTGGCACTCAATTTCAGTTAAAATTGGCAAGGTTGCAAAATTGATTTAGTAGAAACGCCCGTTTGGAAAGATCACCATGCACTAAACGTATGGGACAACTCTGAAAAATTCTAAGTTTCTTTTAGTAAAACCATAACATTTCGATCCAAAATGCAATTATACAGAAATGCAAACAATTTATATGGCAAGAAAATATTAAATACGATAACTTACAGGAATGATCCTGGTTTCATAGAGAAGTTCAAACCCATGGTTGAAAAATTGGCACTTGGAAGATACTTATTTAGATTGGAGAACTGGTCCACGCAAAACAACAAAATGACACTCAATTGCCACTACATGATTTCGGACACAACAGACGTAAGAGTTCTCAATAACTCAAACAACCGAAGTCCTCCAAAAACATCGAGGCTGGCCCGACGATGGCCCTCTCCCCAGGAAACTCAAGCGCCTACTACCCCCAAATATTCAATTCCCCCCTTATATCTGCCAATCCCCAAATTCCAAGATGACGTTATAAAATCAACTAATAAAAAATACACAAGTTAGCCAATCCTTCCAATAAATTTGGTTATCAATAAATGGTATGATGGCCAAACAACCAATCAAATTCAGTACAACAATCTTACTTCTAATTTGTTTAAGGCGTGACAGTCCTACCAACCAATGAAAACCTCACCCCACCTATTTTGCTTAATAATGAAAAGAGTACGGTGGCTTCAACATGCCAAGTTACATTTCATTTTATACCGACTACCCAAAATTTAAAATTTATTTATTTATCTATACTCACACTCAAACAAATTATCGATAATTAATAACACCAACAATTCAAACAAAATTATTCAAGGTAATCAGTAAGTCCAAAATAGTTTTTAATCACGTGATATTGACAGCTACAATGTTTCTGTACATGCGCTAAATTAAAATAGATTTGCATACTAATTAGCTACAGCAGCAATGATTCCAGTGTAAAAATTTAGACATCTTTAAAAATATATATAATTAAAATTTGGAGATTGTTGGCCTTGAAGAATGTCAGTTTCCGGTTCTGGAGTACTTCATATAACTCGCTATAAAACTGCTTTGTTACTCGAATTTTGTGTTTCTCAGCTTGTTTAGTATGAATATTAGGTAAACTTCTCCGAGATCCATGTCAGCACCCCGTGTTCTTGTTCTGGTTCTGGTGGTTACTGCGCAAACACCTCCTAATTGGTAGTTTCTGTACTCACGTCGGGTTTACGTGTACGTACACGTGTATGAACGTGCAGCGCAGTACCAAGCCATTTGTTGTTTGTTGGAGAAAAAAAATTCTGACCGCGTGGACCAAGCGATCGATTTTACAGCAAAAAAACTGGACTTTGGAAAAGTAAAAAGTCATCAGATCAGTGCCATTCATTAATTTGTACGTGGCCATGATTTGTTTGTTAATTTACCAACGGGATTTGGTAAGAGTGTAATTTTTCAAGCTGCTCCATTGGTCTTAGATTTCTTGAACGAAGCATGGAGGTGTTTCCTACTTCCATGAACGAAGTAACCGAATGCAAACAGGAGAAAGTGCTGATTATTGTCGTCGTACCATTGAAAGCTCTGGCCGTTGATCAGTTACATCGTGCTGAACATCTGGGACTGAAATTGGCAGAGATAACTTCTGATATTCTAGATCACATTTTTGGAACAATCCGAAGATTTCTCAATCCTGTTTGCCAGTCCAGAATCACTCTGCTCAGAACGTTAACTGACTAGTAAGTTATTACTTAAACATGAGTTTCCTCCAGTGCGCAAGCGCGATTATTCGTTTGACCCGCCTGTTAAATTATGCATAAGCAGGTCGCGCGCGCTCCTTTGCGAAATGCCCAAGACGTTCTTAACGATTTGGCCTTGGCGTGTGTATGTGTGTAGCTAGAGGGCGCTGCCGTGCGCGCTATACGTCGCACCGCGCTAAGGACGTCTTGGAACCAAGACTAGGCGTGCCGTTACATAACCTCTGGTCATTTTAACGGGGCGCCCTTGCAGATTAGCTCTGGTGCTCAGTCATCATGTACGGAGCCAAAGAATGAAGTTTAGAGATTCATACTAAAGAAAAGAAAGGGTAAAATTCGAGTAAAAACACAACCACTTAATAAATATAGTTTAGGTTTTCGTCTGTTGTCTACGATATCTCTTCAGTTTGGTAAAACTCTGGGAGCTGAGAAATGTTAATTCCCAAAGGAGCATTCTTATACCAAGAAATTCTTAATTTTACGTTCCCTAGCAACATGTTCCCAGTGTAATTTGACACATACTGTGAGTTCATTCCAAATTTCATTCTTTGGTTTTTAAAGATATAATCTGTATTTAGTCATTATAATATGATGGACGTCCATGAATTCAAAATGGCTTATTTTTCAAATGTTTTGTTTACATCGTAAATGTTATGTTTTCAAGCACCCTCATTAAGTATGCAAGCCAGTCATACCCCACATTGTCAAGAAGTAAATTTCTGCAGGGTCAAAACGGATGGAACGTACGTGTACGTATGTTTCCCCGGCTTACTTATTTAGTTTTGCTCATTGTGTAGAACCTTTTGAGCTGTATAAGTGACGTCAGATCAGTTACTTTTTCAGCAATGATATGCTTATCTGTAGACCTAATGGTGTGACGTAATATACTTGCATAAGTAGCCTTTTACAAGCAGTGATATTCGCTGATTTCTTCTGTTGCAGTCAATTTTCATGATGTTCTTTGCAACTTGAGTTTACAAGAATGCGAATCCTATTGAAGTGAAGCTAACGACCGACTTAAAACATTCCTGGTGATTATTAGTGAGCTACAATTTGTTAGGGTCAGTTTCACAAGTTTAAACACGATCCAGCGATCCCAGTGATATTCGAATAATGCATACCTCAATAGCTTTTAATCATATCGATACCAATCACTATAAAAATATACCAAGAATCGATACTACCTACTGTCGACTTTACCTCACAATGTTGCATAGAAATCAATTAATTTTACTTTAAAAAAATGGTAGCTTGCCTGATTTTATAATGTGTGTCTTGAGAAACGTCTTTTGCACATATTTTGGGGTACATCCGACGGAAAACTCATATAGGAAATAATTTCAATGGTTAGCGTTTGTGCAGTATGTTGACAACACGCCTCGTGGCATCCCGAAGTAAGACTATCTCACAGACATCATTATCAATGGCTTCGGCTCTTCACTGTAGCCTGACAATGGCAAAATTCGAAGCCGTAGCCACAAAAGACCTGATCCGGGCACGGCTTATAGAGTACCGAAGTCTGACGTCAGTTGGCATGACAACTGGTTCCAAACAAATGTAAATTTCGACTGTTCCTTTGTTAACAGCCAGTCATGCTAACACATAACAAAAGTATTCTGGTTCCAAACATTGCATTGACGTCATCACTTCGGTGCTGTATACTGTTCGAGTGTAGTATACACGAGCCTGTGAATAAACTTATTGATATCCCGCGGCAAGTCAATGTTTTTCAAGATTGCCCCGGACATTTTTTTTCAAGATGGCTTTTGCTGACAGTGGTGTCCTCCAAAAGATGGTCTCAGTTCATATTCGTCTGTGAACAACCAGGAACAAAACAGTATTCAGGGAATAGAGCTTTATTCTGACAAATGAGGGTGATTTTTTGTTAAAGTACGAAGAAATTTCCATTGTTGGTTTGACTCAATGAATAGAGCAATTCATTAAGTTGGCTTTCGAAGACTGAAAACCCTTTGACAAGATCGCGATCAACAGCTCCGACGGTTTTCACGGTTTGTGCATTATGAATGATTGGTTGGTTCGTTAAGTTTGTTTGCAGTTTTGTTCGAACAGAGTGAGAAGTATTTTCCTGAAATAGGATTTCTATTTGTTTACCATATTTTGTACTTCAAAATATCTTTACTTTTTGTGCTGGTTTGCAAAACAGATGAATCTTCCCCAAAAAACCTACTTTTGTTGCACTCTTTTGTGTAATGAATTAACTTCTACTTTTCTGTCTCTGATATGATTATAGACATTCGTATTTCATCTCTCTTTTCTGTATCAAAATGAATAATTGTTTGTGACAAAATCAAACTGCTTATATTTGGATCTAAATAATTGAATACCTGTACATGTCAGGCTTGCAGGAAACCGAATGTGTTTATTGGGAGGGGGCGTTATCATATACATGCAGCCTAAGTGTTTGAGTCAATGGGATGGAACTTTTGGTTCAGGGCCTTGACCAACGGATTTTAATTTTTGGTTGAACTTTGTGTTCTAAAGAAAAGGATGAAGTGCTCTTAATTGAGAAAATAGCATGGAAGGACCGGTATGTGCAGGCAAAGTTCAGGGAATTATCAGTTGATTTTAATTGTTGTGATCATTTCAAGAAATAGCCGCAGTGAGTCAGAACTCGTTTGAGGGGAAGGGGAAAGGGGGAGTTGTTGACGGCATCAACAGAGTCATTCCCCTTTCTTTCCATAATTTTTTTGATTTGACGGCATCAACAGAGTCATTCCTCTTTCTTTCCATAATTTTTTTGATTTGCGGAAAAGGTTGGAGGACGAAGGATTCTGTTGAGCTAAGTATCATGATAAGTTTATGTTAGTGACTGGTCTGCAGAAATAATTTTGGTATATCTACGAATAGGCTGGTGGGTATGCCAGCCGTGTAGGTGTGTGGCTGACCCACCCGTTTTTTTTTCTTTTTTCTTCTGTGAAATACGCCTCAAATGGGGAAATCAGTTCTGGCCACTGTTTCTGCTAGATGACAGTCTGTGTGTTCGGTTCGTGGGCTCGTCAATACAACAAATGTCCGCGGGCCATTGATGTCAGTCAATTCCAGAGAGCGGGGGTTATAAAACTCGTCTCTATGGTCTTTGCGACGCAAGGACTGGTTTGTGTATAACCGGTGAGAAGAACCGGTATGTGCAGGCAAAGTTAAGGGAATAATCAGTGGATTTTAAATTAGTTTGATCATTCCAAGTAGCCGCATAGAGTCCGAACTCATTCAAGGGAGGGGAGGGGGGGGGGGGGGGGGGGGTATCATCAAAACCCATCCTCATTCTTTCCATTCTTTATTTTTTTTAATAAATTGCGAGTCCCAATGGGCCATTCAGACCTTATATAGGGTGTCTAAAAAAATTCCCCTCTTAGGGTTGTAGCAGAATTCGAAAAAATGAAATGTTATATCTACTTTTCTAGTTTTCTTACATAATTGTGAAGTATGTCCCCGCTCCCTTTTTGATCTGTAAAAAATCCCTGTCTACCTCTCAGCATGGATATATCGGGTGCCCTTTTTCACGTCTACCCCCCCCCCCCCCCCCCCCCCCCCCGCCCCAATAAAAAATGACCTTGCTACGCCTATGCGGGAAAAGTTGGAGGACGAAAGACTTTGCTGATCGAGCTCTCATATTAGCTTTTCATTGGTGGCTGGTCTGCAGAAACTATTTTTGCGTTTCTACGATTCCACTGGTGGGTATGCCAGCTGTGTGACTGACGCACCCAGTAAACTTTTCTTATCTGTGAAGCACGCCTCTAGGGAGTCAGTTCTGGCCACTGTTTCTGCAGGATGACAGTAGTTAGGTTCAATACATCAAACGTCCGCGGGCCAATAGAGTACCGAAGTGATGACGTCAATCAATGCAATGTTTGGAACCAGAATACATTATAAACTGTATGTGTTTGGAACCATTGCCGCGGCAACTGACGTCAGACTTTGGTACTCTATTATGTAGGTTATTCCCAGAAAGCGGGAGTTTCAAAACTGTCTTTGGTCTGTCACAGATGGATTTGTGAATTTGTTTTGTGACGGTATAGACAGAAATATATAACAGCAGCCAGACAGTAAATAGCAAATTTACTATGGACACAAAGATTTCAAAGTAACAAAAAAATAATTATTATTTAACTTAACTTCAACTGAACGAGAAATAATCCAAATATAGGCCTAATAAATTGACTTGAACTGAAATGGATTTGGCAAACCGTCGAATAGAAACAAATTAAGGGGCCATTCAGAATTGTCAATGTTTTAAAATTTCGAATATATTTCGAAATTTGTTTGAACCACCCACCCACCCCAATTTTCGATCTTAAAATATTGATTTTCCATTCAATTAAACAAATAATAAAATGCCCAGTTTCATGACAGCGTGATGCAGCTGTGGGTCTCTCCCACTTTAACACGTGCCCCCATGACTTCTTGTGTTTCATAATCAGCTTCTGACCTACTGCTGGTGATACTGACTTTTTTCGTGTCGATATTTGTTTCCGCTGTATCGCCGATATGGCGATAAAATCGTCTACAAATTACGGCATGATAAAAATGTTGTGAAACGCGTAGGCCTAAACAACTTTCAAAAACTAAACACCGCCAAAGCTCTCAGTCACAATATCGCCACTCAGATCGTCCACCCATGGTCCACTATACCCACGTGGCGGCCAGTGTTGCAGCCAACTTTTTTTACCAAGTCATTTTTTTTCAATTTAAGTCACAAGTAAATTTGTTCAACAACTTCCGAAATTCTTGAAGTCGAAGCCACACAATACCCCTTTTGAAGTTGACATTCGTGTAAAAATCACGCACGTACATGTATCGCTTTCCCAGGGCTTCGCAACGCGCAAGCAGCGTGTATGCTTATTAGCACGGTTCCCGTCTCTGCTGCGGTATTTAATTGATAGCAGTAGAGACGGGAACCAGTCTACAGTGCGTACTCGATTGGGTATATTTTGACGCATGACTTATAATTAGGGAGAATGGGAGAATTTAAATAGGTCTATAGAATTTTACTCTTTCGATCTCAGACACCCTTATTTGCATTTCAAAGATGTATTGTGGTTATTTATATATATACAAACGTTACTTCATCGTTTTGAACGTTACATAAAGCATTTGCCAAGCGTTTTTGGGGAAAAAGAGGAATTCTTGCTACGCTTTAATGGTAGATTTAGGCATATAGTAAATACGATGGCGGTCGTTGTAAGATGATGTTTCTTCCTTCATGTTTTATATCTGATCAATAATGTGCAGCCGATACGGCAGTGCTTTGCCAAATGCCGAAAGGCCATTTTGAAGTAGGCCTATAGAATATCCACTATGTTGAACAACGGATGACACAACGTCTAAGACTACGCATAGGCCGTACGGGTAAAGGTTGAATACAAAAAACGAATCGAAATGCGGGAATCGAAAAGAGCATTTCTTTTAATTTTCCTTTATGTTTTTTATTAAAAAGTAAATTTCGATTTTCAATAAATTTCCTTGACCCACCCACCCACATTTTCGAAAAGAAATCGAAATCTTAAAACATTGAACATTTTGAATGGCCCCTAAAAGTTAAAAGCAATGAACATAACAAAACACAAATTAACGTATACACACATGATAAATGTAAAGTAAGATGGATTGGCTTCCTCAAAATATGTGAGCTGCCCCCAAGACCAAAAACCCTGCGTGTTATAAGAAACCAAAATAAACGAAATACACGCAATTTAACAAATTGAGAATGTTGGACACTCGAACACAATTTAACGAAATGATTGTATCATGGAGGAAGATGATTGTATCATGCAAACTCAACCATAGAAAGCAAGCAAAATAAAACCAGTCAATGTATAAACCAAGCAAAATCCACTATTAATGCTAACATTTTCCAACCAACTTACAGAAGGCTTGAGAGTGCCGATCTTAAAAGCCTCTGGTCTTGGCTACTTCAATGAAATGCATGTACAAATGTAGTACGGAGCTTTTATTGACACGGGTGGTTTGTAGTGGTCGACGTCCGACAGCTAGGTGACTCTATTGGGTGGGTAGCTTGATGGAGCTAGACCGCATTTACACTATAGATCCGGCAAAATCAGCTGTGATCGTTATCATGTTACTGTGCAGGTTGTTTATGTAATGGAGTACCCCCATTTTCCCATCACTGCATCAGGGCTATTGGTGCCCCTACACTGAAAACAAAATCTAGTCAATTTGAGGGAAACATTAGTCAAATAGTCAATACAAATCAGTCTTTCAATGTCTAACTAATTGTTCAATCTAAAAGACTAATGGAATTACTGGTGACTAATTAAACAAAATATAGTACTAATTTAAAATTTTCAAAGACTAACACGAATTTTCGTAAGACTAAGTTTGCTTTTGGACTAATTGATACATCACTGATACTAATGTGATTAGTCTCCTCAACAGTAAATGACGAACTAATATGCAAATGACTAATCAACTGACTAATTTATTACCGAAATACTAATAACAATATTTTGGCACCCAGCCAAAGCAAACTTCGCTTGGTGTATTACACAGTGAACAGTTTCAAGCTCATTCGAGTGGTGAGTGCAATTAATAGAACAGCAGTTTATCACTGACTTCGCGCTAATTCTTCTTCGTCGTATGTACACGTACGATCGATTGGTGACACACTTTCCTTCCTTAATGTTTAATTTATTTTATTTTTTAAACATAGACTGGTGGAATTATACCGCTTCATATAGATGATGAGAACCAATTGAAGTTTAAAACAGTCAGGGGTCAGTCAAAGGCTCAGTACTCATGCAGAAGAGTCTGCTCGCCGTGATGACTCGAGAGACCGTTTCGTGAGCAGTGTTCTGTCGTGTCTGACCTTGATGTTAGGTTAGCCTTACCTGCTGAAAACGTAGCGGTTGTCCTGTTCCCTCTTAGATTATTGGACTTCAACTAGTTTGCAGCATTTTAGCACGCGCGAACAGGAGTGACGTCTTGACATAGTTAGAGGACAGGGTTTTGATTTTTTTTCAGGGAAATGTTGGTGTATAAGATGATGATGAAAGATGACAAAACGCAACACGAAAAATAAAGATGGCTACCGCGATGCACGGTGAACGTGCAACACCGCACAGATTTGCACGACTTGCCTAAGAACATCGCGATTTTCTACATCAAGAAACTGTTCAAAATTACAAAAAAGTGTCACTCTAGTGTGTATGTTATAGCTTCTTGTAGATGTAGTGACATAGCTAGGTTGTTGGACATTGACAATACATTTACAGTGACTTTCAAATTCATAATTGTGTGCAAACCTATATATTTTCCCATATCTTGCTTCATAGGTAACAAGCACGATAAGTGGTATGTTCAGTTCTGTGTAAATTCATTGGTGAGCAAAGACTGATTATAGTTACCAATTTTAAAATAACTGAAATTGGAAACTTTGCAGTACATGCTACAATGTTAAAAACGCATGAAGGCCTTCGAGAGCCGCCCACGTACGAGGTTTACAATCTCAAATGCCACGCCTGATTATATGTCGTGTCATTCTGCATGCGTTTCGAATCCAAATGCAGAGTCTCTCTCAGATGGGAAACGCTTACATTGTTCCTTCCTCCATGCATTCATTGAGGTATTAAATAAAAATCACACTCCCAACAATCCATATTATGTAGGCAGGCTACTGAACGTGGGAAAAGCTATATCCATTATAGGACGACCTACGTGTTTGACCCCATTGCTAACGCGTACTGTGAAAATCAACCTCGTTACCATGGGTACGATCTTGCTGCGCCATGTTTTTCGCACCATGCCTTGCGCGATCTTAACCCCTGGAATTGTGCGTTTAGTTGGAAAGTTTTCATTTGTAGAATCAATCCTTTGGAAGGATGAGATTAGCTCCTAACATGCCTAATGTTTTTCCCGCCTGACGTTAAATCTAACACTGCACCGAGTAGTAACAGCCGGCCTGGTGGGTGGGATCGGGAGGAAGGAAAAGTATGACGACCGTCATGACCGTTTCCGCCCATTATCGCCGGATCAGTTGTGTAATTTTCCGAATGTTTTCCTCAGCTGTTTTCGCAAATTTGTCAAACCTTTCGATGCATCTTCTGCAGCGGCGGCAAACACTGTCATTGAGAATGAGCTGCTTATTTGAACTGGATAAATGAGTAATTTACTAGGCCTACTAGCGATTGGAACAATTTTGATTTCCGGCCTCGACTCGAATTTATAATATGTGTGCCTTTTTTATCTCTGTTTAAACATAAAATACATGTATTTCCTGACAAGAAAAAATCCATATCGTTTATCGTAGCCACCAAGACTAGTGGCATTGTCTTGATAATGGAAAAATGTGCTCGGAGTCGTTTTGCTGATGTGACGTGACGAACAGGATGTTAACGCAGGCGCGAGCGCACACAGGGCGTTCAACATTTGGATTACGCGCGCGGTTCACTTTCAGTACATAAATATTCATTTCGAATAGCCAGTCAGCGTCGTTTACGTATTCCTCACGGCCAGGGGTTAGTGAAGGAACGCACACGCGCCAATGGAGTCGAGGATGTGTGAAAACAGACTCATACTCGCATACTTGTGTGACGTGTCAAAAAAATAACATGTCCTACTTTTGATCCTAAATAACTGTGTTGTTTACCAATGGTGTGACCGCAGTTGCGTGTTTCCAATATCCTGCCTCTTGGTGGCGCCATTTTGCGCGCTCGTTAATCCCAAACAACCGAATCGTTTTGACGTCGTTTCCGACTGTGACTTGTAAAACCGAGGTTCTCACCCAAATTAGACCAAGGGGCAGAGGTAAATTGCTTGCAATGTATTTTATAAATTATAGTGTTAGTTCTGAGGTAATTTTGAGTGATATGTTGGCGCTATTTGTAATGTCAATAATCTGTCTGATAAGTTTGATAAATATGTTTGTGCAGCAACATACATGACTTGTACATGTCGATCACCACTAGTAACTGTACCGGTACATGTAGATATACCCTGCAGGTGCTTATTATATTCCTTTGTGTTTATTATTTTCCAGTTTTTACGTGAAGCTTGTGAAGCCTGTGGATCTTGTGATTGCGACCCTAAATGTTTTGAATCTGAGCATCAAGTTTAATCCCAGGTTGATAGACATTAGCAGTGACCTCCAGTAAATCAAACCCAATAAATCGAACTTTGAACCTAGTTTAAGTGACTTCAAGAAACTGATTTATTAAATTGAAACCTGATAACCGCCACAAATGGAATTAAACCAAAATTTCAGATCATGTAAACAAGGCATGACAAATTTTATGGAGCGAATTTGATCAGCTTTGTGAAAGAGGGTCAGATTTAAACGCCATACGAAAATAATACTCACTTTCAGAATCTGCCACTTTCCACTGTCATCAAAAGATGTGTATATCCAGACCCCTGCCAACAATAAGGCAAGATAAAATTCGACTCAAAGTAAAATATTAAAATAACACTAGATAAGAAGATACACAAACCTTTTAACAATTCAAATTGGATTACACGGGCAGACTAGCGAGACGAATATGCTGAAAGACGAGAACGAAACGAAATGAGACGAGAAAAAATTACAAGAAGAAACGAGACGAAAAGATACGAGAAAGTAGAGTATCGCCTACGGTGAAGATTGGCTTGGAAATGCGAGGCCATAACTTTACACTTGTCTACATTTGAACGCAGACAATTCATTTTAGCCCAGTAAATCTGGTCCATCAGTTTGAACATTCTTAAAAAAAGGAATGTGATGTCCGCGTATTGCACAAGACGAAATGACAAGTAAAGATTCACTAGCATACAGGACCAATGGCCGATCCTTGTGGCACTCTTAAAGACCAACTAAAACGCCAATTTTGTTTGGACTTTTTGGACTTATCTGATAGTTTATGCCTCCCCAAAACTAATGTAACAAGTTTCATGATTCTGAAAAATAAACATAAATGTTTTTGAGCCTTTTCCTTCTGAGCCACTTTGACTCGATTCAGAAAAGGCCGAGGTCAACTGCATGTCGTATCGCGCGAGTATTTACGTATACATGTAGAAACATATGACGTCACTGTATTATACGACAATGTTTTACGTAGAGTCTGTACGTATTTTGTTTGTCTAAGGCTAGTATTACTTGCTGTGCTTTTTGCTCATGATTCAGGTGTAACACTACGATAAACATATTTTAAAGTGTTGACATCTTTGTGAGAAACATTTAGAATTGGGGTTTTAGGCTTGTTCTTGCTGAAAAGCTAGTTATGATTCATTATTGGGACCTGCGCGGTGAGTTGTGTGTGAGCTGATGCTATACTCTAGTCTGGCGACTTTGCTTATGCAGCCCTCTTAAGGACCCGCACCTTCCCAGAACTATACACAAAATGTATGTTATAAGGTACCAGACTCAATCGCATGTAGCGCATGCGGTACCGTGCATGTACAATGCATGTTGAGTCAAGCGAGCGTGGACAGCGAGACGGCCGGGGGGAACGTCGTCGCGGTCTGGTGCGCGTGAGTCCGGGACACGATTGGAATGCTCGGTGCCTTTAGATTTGGAATGGCTCCAGCCTTCAAACGGAATTGTGCCTTCAAACCCAGCTGAGTTTTCATACTAACACTATCATCAATAGAGTCTTTGGCGAAATGTTCTGCACATATTTTCGACCATTCCGACAGCCCAAAATCAGATATTGTCTACAAAGCGGACCCACTGTCGCCTTTGAACTCCATTCAGCACTGGGAATCGCAGGAAGGTTAGGTCAGGGTTTTTGTCGCTGTTCCTCGTGCAACCCCCAACTACACACGATCGAGGCATAATGATTATCTCAGAACCATGCTCATACTGAAATAATATCAAAATTAGACAAAATAGACGGGAAAACGGAGGAGTTATGTCGACAAAAACTCTTCAGCAGCATCAACTCCACGTACGTACATGCATAGTGTTGGGCTGTAGCATCAACCGACTCTACACGTGTACGTCACGGGGTCACGTACATACATTTAACATACATAATGAGCTTTCGCGAAACAGGATAATTTGTGGTTCAGAATAACAACCCCTCTCGTCTGCAAACTAATCTCCATCAGTTAAAGAGTATTTAAACTGTCGGAAAAGTCCAAAAAGTAAAAAAAAATGCGTTTTAGTTGCTCTTTAAGTGAACATGTAGCCAGCCACCATTGTAAAGATGTGGTATAGTACTGGAAAAAACTGAAGTAATAATGTAGTTTCTGGAACAAACAAAAGCATACTACAGAAATACTGTGATTTTGGGACAGTAATGCATAGAAGTATACGTTTATTATGATAACAATTATAATTGTTTCATATTAAGGCCTAACTGGTTACATAGTGTAAAATACACATGGTGCAACCTGCATGATATCACTGTTTCAAAAACCCTTGTACCAAAATAGGTTCACACAACAAACATTTACGACTTGCCTTGCCTTTAAGTATAATCTACAATCAGATATTGAAAAGCCGTTAGAAAGCTCGCTACGACGTTTATAGGGAAAAAACCGATGTGCTTAATTAAAACAGAGAAATTAATTTTTTATCATGTATAGCAGCACGGCTTAGTAGCAGAACACCCCGTTTTCGGCCTCACGAACAACGTTTCCAGTCGAATGGATGACATGGTGAATGGTTTTGTCCCCGGTCTCCTACTATTGCAAGCATGTCTGCTGACGCTCAAAATAGTGCACCAGCAATTGTACACTTTCTGTTACTATGATTCGATGTTAGATCAATTAGTAATAGGGTGGGAGAAAATGTGTGTGGATGCTTTCTTTTTTCATACCACATCCAAAGATCTATCTGTCGGAACTATTTGATTTTTATTATCATTTAACCCTGGGAAACACAGGCGAACAAACAATTACCCAAACAAATAGGAATAACATTTTTCTTGGGGTTTACTGACTGTTGATCCACACGCATACGCCTTATTGTAAATATCCACGCAATAGTCCTATGTATTGTAACGTTGACCGTTCCTAGGGTCTTCTTACACCTGACAGGACACAGGCACACTTTCTCTGCGATCCGGGGCACAATTATAGGCCCTTTATTTCTTACAACAAAACTCACAAAAACAACTCAACACGACACTCCAGAAAAGCACATTGTTACCAAGGAAACACTACTGCGCCGGCGCCCTCCGGCAACGGGTCTCCCTGGGGCCCCACCGCTACGGCTCCATCGTTGGTCCATGCTGGCGCCCTCTGCCAGCCGACCGGTACCGGCGCTGCACCATTGATGACGTCACGTCATTGCAGTTTTCAGTGGGGGTCATCGCTTAACCCCTTGAGTACGGTTATTTACAGGAGGCGCCGGGGTGTCGCGCCGGCTTTTGCAGTCAAGCGTAACATACACAATAATCCAACAATGGATTGAAACTGCACAAATAGCCATTTGGCGTTATCCGTACGCAAGGGATTTTAAAGCTCGCAAGATACTTTTACGTGCAGAATGCTAGCCTTGAATTAAGGCTATAAGCGCTATCTTGACTTGCGTGTCCCCGCCCTGGCCAGTGCAGCAAGCAAGCTCCACATAACACGTACGTGCGTAACGGCGAACGCCGATCCGTGACACGCACGGTCCCCGCAGTGCTTGTGTATACGCACCACCCCGTACTTAGCCTTGATCAAGGCTGTCAAGCTTTGTTCCCCATACGAGCTGAGCGAGCGCCCAGCGCTGACCGAGCCAACACAACCCAGTATACGTGCCCAGTCCTGGTGCCCAGTTACCACCATACGTACACGCATAGTCGAGGCGAATGACAGCCTTGACCAACCGTGTTTGTTCACTATGATAATGAGTACGCGCTATGGTAAACAGTCTTCTCTCATTTGATAATGAGATGAGATGAAGCGCGCGCGCATCATATGCGTGTTTACATTTGAAACGTGTTTACTTTGGACTGTGTACGTGTATCATGCATACAGCAATGTTGACATGAATATCCATATACGGGCCAGTTTACGGGGTTTGATTGGCGCGGCCAATTTCGGCCGAAAATGTAAAGAAATACATAAGAAATTCGGCACGGTTTGGTCAAGGCTGTCATTCGCCTCAACTGTGCGTGTACGTGGGGACTGGGCACGTACGTACATACACTGTCATGTACTATACACTGATCTACGTACTGTTTATGGATGTGTGTGGGAACGTACGTACATGTACGTGCAGGCTTGGTCAGCACTGGGCGCTCGCTCGTTTAAATAATGGGAACTAGACTGTGTGCGCGCGTATAACGAGCGCGCGTGTATGGTACCGGTTGATTGGGTACCTAAAGATGGCTTCTAATTCTAAATTTTGTTCGTCGGGTTAGTCTATAGGTAGGTAACGCGTTTTTCGTCTAGTAACAAAAACTAACAATCACGTATTTAATTTGGTATTTGTTTCTACTAATATAAGATCTAATATGATTTAGCTATAGGTTTTAAATACCATTACGTGCCATTGTGCCAAGTATCATACAAATTTAAGACTGAAAAGTGTAACAGAACACTGTATTGTAACCTATTGGTTATGGACGCGGCCTACACGGTTGTTGTGTCCTTCTGGTTGGCCATCTCTATGAACCTCCGTTTTATTATGTAAATTTAGTTATGAATACATGAATATCCCATATCACGAAAGGGTCAAGTCCGAGATCGCGAGCCCGATCGCGAGTGGTAATGACGTTTAGCGTGGCTGATGCAGACAAAAAAATAACCGCGATCTCGGACTTGAAATCAAGTCTAAATGGGAACAAGCTTGACAGCCTTGATCAAGGCTACCCCGTACTATCCGTGCTCCGCGCCGCCAGGACCACAGTCTTGATGATACTGTTTACTTTCGGGTTTTGCCGGTATGTTAATGATTAAGCTACTTTTTATATCGCGCGATGTGATTGGTCCTAAATTGAACGACACGTTAAATAATTCATGCTACATGCGCGCGTGAAAAACATTGCATCATCGCGCGATGAACGCGCGTTGGTTAAAAAAGGTCAACGGTAAAACATTCCAGGTAACTGATTGGACATTCGTAAAATAATGAATAATTTAGATTCAGCTGCGCAAACCAAGAAGCTATTGGCCATCAGGAAACAACGTTATTCACGCTGGATAATTTACATATCCACTCACCATTCGCTCCGGAATTCCAACGCAAAATAAAGAAAAACATAAAACCCGGAAGTTACAGAATCATCAAGGCTGTGCTCCCTACATAAGATTCATGCGTGTGGGTACCGAGTGGTGCGTGTGCAGCGTATGTACTCTGTATGACCATGCTCTATGCGTGTACATGCATTGTCTTGGTTCAAGACGACAATGATCGATTATGGATCGTGTAACATCGCGTTTATTCGTTCCATGCAGTGCGACCTCTGACTGTTCTGATTTCAGCGAGTGCCGATTTGAAAGAGCTCGAAAGAGAAAATAAATTCCAAACCTTTAAATCTTTAGTTCATTACCGAAACATGTCTTCACAGTTGACTGCATGGGAAACAGTAAACAAAATCAACTTTTGATGACTCATGCGGCATACATTCTTGATTAAAAATGCTTTGAAAAGTGGCGAAACTTCCTTCACAAAAATACTTGAAGAAATTCATGTCCGGGTTGTTTAGTCAGGGGCGTGGTCTGATGCTCGTTTGGGGAGGAGGGGTAAATCGCAACAAAATCCCTTTCTATTTTTGTTCATTAAAATCACAAGTAAAAGGTTAATACCCTACCACCCTTATGGTTTTCCTGGGCCCAGATCTAAATAGACGCTAATTCTTCAACAGATTCCAGAGAAATTATCCTAATTTTTTCGGAAGGTCGCCAGTCTAAAATGTCAAATTGTACACATTTAATGGTCTCAACACAAAAGCAAACCAGGTATTTTGAATTAAATATGCTTTAAACTACAGTATTTTGACCAAAACAAGAATCGTGATTTAAAAAAAAAAGATTTTCATGTAAATTGCAATTACTGAAAAATAGGTCATGTCCGATTTCTCTTGCGGACGCCACGTACAATCATTTGAATTTAGTTCAATCACAGCTATGGGGATTTATTTGCAGGGCTGCGGTGTACGTGAACTTCCGAATGCAATTATAGGTAGTAATAATATACTCATCCCCGAGACCCTGACGTATATATAAAGCAAAAATTAATTACTTTAACAATGACTCATGAATCCAAACTTGCCAGAGTGATTTCAATATCTTTTTACATTATGCATTTCTGAACTACCCATGCACCTGTTTTTTCACAACCCGCAGAAATAATTTGTTCCTTATTGGGATTATTTTTGCGCGGCTGCTACTTGAAATTGGAGGTCTCTTTGAGGTCAAAATAGGTAATAAAATGTCTTTGTTTGATAATTAATAAATACAATTCATATTTACTGCACTAATGTTTCAAGACTTGTCACATTTTGTTGTTTGCAGCGCGTGAGAAAGATTCTTCTAGCCTCGAAAGGTTTATAGGTCCCCCGGGCTAACTTTTATCAATAAATAGAATATTTAAAGAATAACTAAAACGCCGATTACAATTTTGACTTTTTCGACCGTGAGTTTAAATAAGGGGATGAATATCTGCTGGGCCGGTTTTAAACGTACGTTTAAAACCGCCTTGGGGCCTGGGCGATTGATAATGACCCGAGGCGAAGGCGAGGGTCATTATCAGCGTCCAGGCCCCAAGGCGGTTTTAAACGTATATTTAAAACCGGCACAGCACATATTTATTCCCATTCATAAAATGCCTTTTTGTATAATTAAGCAAAAAACACCTAAAATTATAAATTATCAATGATTTTGTTCAATTTTGTTTTACCTTGGTTTGTAGAACACCCCTCTGCTATTTAATGGTTCGTGCCACGCGCAAGTAGTGCTAAACATTTCCTTATATGGAAATTGACGCGCGCGCGACGCGCTTGCCAGGTGGTGCAGAACCCAGCAGTGCCGGTGTAGTGTGAAATTATGGACTCTAAATACGGACGCATCGGTGGTATTGCGCTTGCGTTATTAGGAGAGTGACTGGTCGCTCGAGTGTTCAACCAATAAAATGGGACCAGATTTTGTAGGACTCTACATTTCGTGTGACACCGGGAAAAATGTTTAAAACCGCGCCGTGTTTAAACAACTTTCAGCCGTGTTTAAACAACCGTTTAAAAACACCCACGTGACAGGCTCTCGACCAATAGGGATAGTGAAACTCGCTGAGGCATTTATGAATACTCTTTTAACTGATGGAATTAGTTTGCAGACGAGAGGGATTTTTTTATTTTAAAAAAGGGTTGTTGTTGTTATTCTGAACTATTTATCCTGTTTCGCGAAAGCTCATTATTTCCTTTCTAATCTCCCACAATTAGCAACAAACATAAGATTATGTTTGGAGTGGCCGTTCCTGACAACACACTTGGCACTCCCTTTATTCTCGTTAACAATCCAACAATCCTTTACAATTCCGTGAGTCTAGCCGACTGATACCGTCAGGCCAGTAATTTTCTCCATGATGTATAATATGACAAATACTATTAGAAATGTACTCTCACAGATTGAGAAACGACTTTATACACTATATAATATACATATGAAGTAGAGACCAAACACAAGCAGTGGATATTGCCCGAAAATCCGGTCAGCTGCCGGAATAATAATGCTAAGCGAGGCTCAGCACTCATCAATACGTCACACAGTCACCAGACTAAAGCTCCCAGCTCCAAGTCAATGGTGGAGTAATGCTAAAGCCAAGCTCCAAGCCAATTACTCGTCAATAGGACAAACACAGCCACCAGACTAAAGCTCCCAGCTCCAAGTCAATGGTGGATTAATGCGAAAGCCAAGCTCCACACAATGGCGATATCACGACCTTGGTACGCTATCGGTTTGATAACGGATATGCCTGCTACAAATTGCGTAGCGGACCTAGTACTTGTGCATAAAGTTCTAAAGAGTCAGCACACACGCAACCCCTGCGCTTGCCTAGATAAAAAAAAAACCGTGGGGAAAAAACTAGGTGAGAGGACGTGTCTGGGAGTAGGCATGACTCAAAAGTGCCCAGGTCACTCGAACTAATGCAAACCGACTGTTCGGCAATGAATATGCTCCCAATATCTAAAGCAGTAAACTCGGCGTTTTTGCCGTTGTGTGACAGGAAGCCGAATGAACAAAACGCAAAATACAACACCTTATATAACCTGCCTAGGCAATGCATGATTGCCCAGGCAGGTTATTCACCCATTATAATTGCTTACGAACCGAAAGGAAAGTGTTTCCTTTCTAACAAAAGACCGAAAAGAAACACATTTCCTTTCTAATCTCCCACAATTAGCAACAAACATAAGATTATGTTTGGAGTGGCCGTTCCTGACAACACACTTGGCACTCCCGAATTGCAAAGATAGTGAGATCAGTGGGATTAGAGACCCAAGGATGAACCGACAGACAATTTAGCATCGATACAATCCTTTACGTACATATCTTTGGCCGTCTTGCTCACCCAGCGACCGTGGCACTTGAAAAGCCGATCAGGAACTCCTGCATTGGCTGCGGCTGTAGCGCCGCCTGACCTGAGACTATGAAGACCGTACAAACTTTTGTCTAAACCAACGCTTTCGAGTTTTTCTAGAAAGATCTCTCTAGCCCGAGTATATGAAAGCGGTACATTTTTTGCTCTTAATGCAGATCCATTGGGGGTGAGGGCACGGAATAAATACATCTCGGAGCCCGTAGAACTAAACAAATTAATTCCCAACAGATACAATTTCAGACGCTCACAAGAACAAAGTGCCGAGAAGGTTTTAGCAATAAAAACAGTACTTCCTTCACGAAATTGATCCGTTTTACACTTCTCAATAAAAATGGTCATGTGGTGATCAAACAATGTGACATCGCATCTCTTTATGGAACATAATTCGTCGTATCTGAAGAACCCCGAGAAAGCCAAAAGACACATAGTCATAAATCGTAAATCACTCAAGGATGCAGATGGCATACCATACTTGTTATGTAATGTAAGTAGAATATCCAAGGTGATAGGCTCTTTTGCAGCCCTCGGTTTACAAAGTAACCGGCGAGCAGAATCTCGAATTGATTTTACCACCCTAGAATCGCAGGGGTTAAACAACTCGCAATTTGAGCAGAAACCATATATCCAATTAATGGCATAATAAGCTGCATCAATTGGTGCAGGTGAACTACTTATGTGTGATAAAGAAATCAAGTACAAAGAAAAATATAACGAGTCAACTAGGAATGGTTTTACACCGGGATATAAGTCTGTCCATCTTCTCCATCTCATATAGGCATAGCTGTACTTCGTCGTGGTTGCGTTCGCTCTGGACGTAGTTAAAGTGTGCTTCAATTGGTTGAACAGCGCCTTCAGAGATGGATCAGATAAGGCTTCCCCAGCCAACCAGAGACCATCTACTTTCTCGATATCTGAAAAAATAATAGCCATGTAAAGAATAAATGAAACAAATTAAAATTTCAAGTTCAATACGAGAACGTTAGAAACAAAAGGAGAGTTGCAGAAGACCGAGGAATCATGCGACCCCGGTTGAAAAAATCCCGACGGGCGGACATACTCTACAAAATCAATAGTTGCATTACTGTTAATAATTATGGGCTATTAATGGCCAGAAGTAGGCGCTATGCCATTTTGGTACAACCAACGTACCTGCGCAGCCGTATTGAGTCATAAATGCAAGTAATTTGCCAATCATACAGACTGGGGGAACAAACCAGGCATTAAATTTATGTAGGTCATGGGCAAACGCATCTACACCAGACGTACCCGGGCACCAATACTTGGAGAAAAAATGCAATACCTTAAAATTATGGTTATTGGCAAAAGGATCTAACTCGTATGGACCCCATCTGTTGTTAAAAAGATTAAAAACCGACTGAGAGACACCCCAGTCATCGTAGTCCACGATTCTACTGATGTGGTCTGCTCTGTCATTGAGGCTGCGGGGGATCCATTCGGGAAAAATATTGATATTTTTCTCCAGACAAAAAACTACTATTGATAGAATCAATTGTTGAAGATCGATCTTCATGCTACCTGACACAAGATCCTAACAACATTCTGGTTGTCAGTGTACCATTTAACGTTAGTATTGGCTAAGTCGTCAGCTCGTGATATTAGATTAATAAAAACAGCCTTGAGTTCCCTCCAGGTGGAACTCTTGGTCTGTTCAACCGGGGAAAATGAATCATGACAGGGGTGATCATCGGCATTTACAATATATCCCCCGCACGCGTGTTGAGAAGCGTCGCTATACACAATCCTTGTGAATTTGGGATTACCCAGTAAGGAGACCCCATTAAATTTCAACAGGTGTTTTTTCCAAAATGTCAACTCGTAGAAACCAGCGCTGTCAATGTGCAGTGGGCCATCCCAAGTACGTCTACTCGCTATCAACACTTGTAAGGATTTAGTCATCAGAACTGCAATATTACCAACACCGGGTCTGCATGCGATTAAACGACCGACCAATTGTGCAACGAGCCTAGCCGTAACACTAGCGTTAGAGAGCGTCGTTTGGATAAGCAAATCTAACATGTCCACAATAGCAGTTATCTTTGATAAGGGAACTGAAATGATAAACCGCTTTGTATCTATAACAAAGCCCAACCACGTGAGACTCCGAGTGGGGGACCAGTTGGACTTAGCCTCGTTCGCGATAAAAACCAGCGCTACGCAAGTCGTTAGAAACGATATTAGCCTGCGCTATAAGCCGCTGTTCATTCGTATATTAGCCGCTATACCGTCATCTAAATATAATACAATGGCAATACCCAGTTGTCGCCACCGCTTTACCAAAGGCCTTAACAATTTTGTAAAAATATGACAAGCTGTAGACAGGCCGAACGGTAAAACCTTAAAAACAAAATATCGATCCGTTTTGAAAACGCCAAATTGCCAAGAAAAACCAAGATACTGGCAATGCGAACTACAAATCTCAACGTGGTGATAACCCGATTTTAAATCAAATGAGAACATGTAGGAGCTTGGCTTTAAGTATTGCTTTAGGATTTTGAGGTCCTCGTACTTAACAGGCAAAAAATCCAAGTGCTTGTTAACTTCTCGGAGATCCAAAATTAATCTGCATTTGCCAGAACGATTGGTGGACACGCTCAAAGGGTTAACGACAGTTGGGGGAGAAAAAACCTCCTCAATTAAATTATTAGCCAGTAATTCAGCTATGGCAGACTCAACAAAAACCGAATTATCCTTTGCCGACCGATTATTAGGGAAAATACAAGAAATAGGCATCGAGAAGAATGGCAACTTGTAACCCAGCTCAATGGTCTGCAAAATAAAATGGTTTGACCCTATTTCCTTCCAAAAAGGTAGAGCTTTAAGGAGACTACCACGCAATGGCAATAATTTAATCGGAACATCAACATTAAAATGAAGAATTTCTCCATAACCTAAATCTGTGAACACATCGTGTAGAACAACAGAATCACTTATCTTTTCTTCAACAGTGGCATGTACTCGGTTAAGTTGAGGGTTGGGTAGACCTTCCGGGACCGGTAGTGCAAGCCTTTGCCCAATGTCCTTGTTGCCCACAGCGGAAGCAGTATCCTCTTTGGTGGCCCCGTCCGGACACCCCTGTACCGGAGGCTTGGGCAGGGGCGGTGTTACGAAAGGGCCCCCAGGGGGCAAGATTGGAGCTGGACCCTCCAACCTTGGTAGTCTTGAGTCGCTTTTGCTTACGCTCCTTCAACGTACGGGCAGCGTCCTTCTCTGCTTTGCGCATCCGCTTCCCGTCTTCAGAATCCGAAGCAAGGTCATCGGCGATATAGTGGTTGACGGTCTCCCAACCAGATGGTGATTTATCTGCCAGCTTTATCAGCTTGATGCGATTGTCGACGGCGGCGTTCAACTTGTCCAGCCCCTCCAAGGCAACGTCGCGGTTTCCATCCAAGACCGCCGATTTCACAGCGGCGACACCCGCAGCAACGTTAGCGCAGAATTTGTACTGGGCCAAATTCCCTTTGCTCTTTATATCAGTGAGCTGAAGCGTGGCCTTTTGCGCTTCCCTCGCATTCTGTTCCTTGAGGCTGTCGAATTTTCGATCAAGGTAAGTCATAAGCCCGCCCATGTCGACCGGAGGCGTACCTCCTACAGCCATGGTGTATGAATGCGGCGAGGTACGCAAAACGCAAGGAAGTGTGCAGGTATAAGTATAAAGCAGTAAACTCGGCGTTTTTGCCGTTGTGTGACAGGAAGCCGAATGAACAAAACGCAAAATACAACACCTTATATAACCTGCCTAGGCAATGCATGATTGCCCAGGCAGGTTATTCACCCATTATAATTGCTTACGAACCGAAAGGAAAGTGTTTCCTTTCTAACAAAAGACCGAAAAGAAACACATGTATGTAAATGTTGTACGTGACCCCGGACGTACGTGTAGAGTCGGTTGATGCTACAGCCAAACACTAGTGCGTGTACGTACGTGGAGTTGATGCTGCTGGAAGAGTTTTTGTCGACATAACTCCTCCATTTTCCCGTTTATTTTGTCTAATTGGCTGTTTCCGAAGTTTTCCGAAACAGCCCTTGTTTTCGTTAAGATTTCTTTTTCTTTTTCAGTGTAATGCCCATAGCATTTGTACACGTTTTCTTTTTTACCGGCACTTTGGCTATTTTTATGCAACCGATTGCCTTTAAACTTGGCAGACACTCAGACCAACTACTCAGAATGTGTGCCGAACTTTTACGTCATGATGACGTCATCACGTAATTTTGTATGAATTTTTGAATTTTTCAAATCGTAACATTCTTTTCAATATATCTAGCGAACAAAACAAGATATTTTCAAAATTCCTTTTGCTATAGCTTTGGTATGTCTCAAAGATATGCCCTAAAAGTCAAAAATTGTCTGACGTCATGATGACGTCATCAATTTCTTTTTAAACGCATGTAAGGGTCGGTCCGATTATAAAAATGTGTATATTGAATTTTTCTCTACCTAATTCCAAAATGTCATGATCGCAGCTCACTCAAGTAAGAAATAACAGCCATTTGAAAATTTAGACCAAATTCAACATAGTCGTTAGACTATTGCCCATAGCATTTGTACACGTTTTCTTTCTTACCATCCACTTTGGCTACTTTTAAACTTGGCAGACACTTACACCAACTGCTCAAAATGTGCGCCGAACTTTTACGTCATGATGACGTCATCACATGTCACGTGACGTCATCTTAAAGGGGCAGTTTTTTTAAAGCTATATATAAACAAAAGTACAAGCTCGATTAAGTTAAAATGTAATATCCAGGTAGGTATGCAGGTTTATAGATGAACATTGACATGACATTATGATGTCGTCTTTACATCTCACGTAACGTCATCTTAAAGGGGAAGTTTTTGAAGCCATATATAAACAAAAGCACAATTTCGATTAAGTTGAAATGTAATATCTAGGTGGGCCAGCAGGTTTATATATGAAATTGGACATGACATTATGATGACGTCATCACATGTCACGTGACGTCATCTTAAAGGGGCATTTTTTGAAGCCATATATCTACAGAAGCACAAGTCCGATTAAGTTTAAAAGTAATATCTAGGTAGCCAAGCAGGTTTATAGATAAAAATTAACATGACGTTATGATGACGTCATCACATGTCACGCGACGTCATCTTAAAGGGGCAGTTTTTGAAGCCATATATCTACAAAAGTACAAGTCCGATAAAGTTGAAATGTAATATCCAGGTACGTCTGCAGGTTTATAGATGAAAATTGACATGACGTTATGATGACGTCATCACATGTCACGTGATGTCATCTTAAAGGGGCATTCGCTAGACTATTACCTATAGCATTTGTACACGTTTTCTTTCTTACTGGCACTTTGGGTACTTTTAAACTTGGCAGACATTTAGACCAACTGCTAACAATGTTTGCTGAACTTTTACGTCATGATGACGTCATCAAATGTCGCGTGACTTCATCTTAAAGGGGCATTTTTCAAATCATATATGTACAAAAGTACAAGTCCGATTAAGTTTAAATGTAATATCTAGGTATGCCACGAGGTGTTATAGATAAAAATTGACATGACGTTATGATGACGTCATCACATGTCACGTGACGTGACGTCATCTTAAAGGGGCAGTTTTTGAAAGCCATATATCTACAGAAGCACAAGTCTGATTTACTTGAAACGTAATATCTAGGTAGGTCAGCAGGTTTATAGATGAAAATTGTCATGCCGTTATGATGACGTCATCACATGTCACGTGACGTAATCTTAAAGGTGCATTTTTCAAAATCATTTATATGCCAGCTGGTGTTATAGATGCAAATTGGTATGACGTTATGATGATGATTTATATAATTTTAAAGGGGCATTGTCAAAGCAATATATCTACAAACAACTTTAATTATTGTTTTCACATTTGACATCCAAACTAACTCAATAAAAAAAATAAACCGAAACAGCCCTGTGTTAGTCCACAAACACACGTCCGTCTAGTTTTGATATTATTTATTTCAGTAATCAATAAAGATACCAATCGTAAACTTTTTGATGTCCGGGTTTTCCACTTAACAGTTTAAATTGAGAAATTTCAATCATATTCTTCAGACTATAATGTTACGCTTGTCCTAAATTCCTAATTTGATATCCATAATCAAAAGTAGTACGAACAATAGCACTGCATGCTTCAAATCCAAATAATGGCAAACATCTTTGCTATTGTAATGAATCCTTTAACATCCTTAAGGCGGCCTCAGGTCGACCTTACGACGAAACAGAACAGTCTGCGACTGACTTTTTAGGATCAAGCTACGCATGCGCCACGACCGTCGGGAAGACATCAGTCGCCGATTTTGTTTTGACCTGAGTGTAACTGCGACGATATCAAGATGATTGGCATCAGTTAGCGATAAAAAAATCACCAGTCGCAGGAGTACAAAAATTCAACTTTTACGACGTGTTCCCGACAGGCGGAATCAATCACAGTCGACCTGTGTTTGAATTTACGACGTCGTGCGCGCATCAAGCTTACTTTTTCATCGTGCAGCCAATCAGCACACGACACTAGGGTTGCACGTTCTGCGCCAAATCACGCAGTACGCGCCACGCGCTCGCCAATCTCCATAGGCTAGGCCCTAAGGAGATTGTTTACTACTCCTCGCGAGCGGCACACTACATCATAGCAAGAGGGGTGTTTGAAAACATGAAGTAAAAATGTTGAACAAAATCGATGATAACTTAAAATTTTTGACTTGTTTCGATACTTTGACTCAAGGTATTTATGAATGAGAATATGCAACTACGTTTAAGATCGTATCAGGGGAATGGGCGCTGATTATGACCCGAGCTGAACCGGCCAAGCACATATTAATTCCCTTATTGTTAAATAAGTCACATGATTGTCTTTGCCGTGGAATTGTCGTGGATCGTCGCGTCGTGGGTGACATGAGCATGGTTGCGATTATTTTGCGTCGAAATACCGCTTGTTCCACGAGAATCATACGATTTTTTTGTTTTATGACCTGAGCATTATTTTTCTGCTTGATGCCGACAGTTCCGTCGTGGCAAAAACAAATCGCAGATCGACCTGATGCCACCTTTAGTGGGATATACTACAACCCAAGTCAACGTTTAGGCCGGTTAAAAAAAGGGTTCTTCATCCTGATTCCACTCTTTACATTGGCCAAAATAATACACTAAATCATAATAAATTATGCTATTATATTTGTAAATTAATCTCAATGTTTTAAAATATAGTTTCAGTTTCTTCCTTTCAACCACAGAGGACTTGTACATATTCAAGTCATAACAAAGTTCGGAGCCTTGGCAAAACTGCAGATAGAATAATAACTATACTTTTTTAGGTGTAATAAAGGTCTAGGCGATCTCCTGCGGTGCTGGAGAGAAGTCCACTGTGGTTTGTAAGAGAGGCAACCGATTGATATATCATTCAATAGATGACTAGGCTGACGCCAGCAGCTGTTTACTTGAGGCGTTGATAGGCCAAATACCGAATTCTTTGAACTTTCTCTGTTTTTCAACTTGCCCGTTGATGAGGGCGGCGTGGACCACGACAGTCGAATGATGTTTCTTTTGCCACGCGTGTGTGAAAAACGGAATCCCCCAGGGAAACAACTCTGGGTCCTGGGGCTTGATCTCCACGTGCACGGGCTTATCATGGGTCAACAGCGCATTCATCGTGGTCTGATCATTTGGAAATTTGTTCTTCTCCTTTTGAGAAACATTCATCACGTCGATCCATTTCTTTACAAACTGAAGAGTAGAATTTGTTGGCTTGAAGTAAATGAAACCAGCGTTGTATGTCGAGTTCTTGAGTCGAGTTTTAAAATCCCGGGTTTTCGCGGAAATGTCAAAGTCTCCTTGAAAGTAGGGAAAGGGGTCCCGGAACCAAAACGTGTCACTGTCGCTAAACATAACTTCCCAGCCCTGCTCCAGAAAGTTCAGGATGTACCCTGCGCGCCTGTTCATGAATCTGAAATACTGCTTACCATTACGTTTGTGGATCTCGTTACGAATCGTCTTTCCGGAGTCAGTCATCTGTGCGTGCATGGCCGGGTCACCCTCGGTTCTCTTCAGCAAATAGCGGTAAACTAACTCGTCCTCCGCAATGACGGTGGTGTTAACGCACAGTCCCAACATCCTGATACTCAGCAACATGTTCATTGTCACATCTAAGAAGCCAGTGTTCGTGGTTGTTAGCAACATCACACCGGGCTTCTTTTCGATGTCAGCCAGCGTGCAGTTGGACATTTTCCCACGGGTCTGGTTCCCCTTGTTGACAGTGACAGCATTATGCACCAAGCGTGTACGTAATGGGGCACCTGCCGTTACGGGCGTCGTACTGAGCGCCTTCTGGCTGATTTTTCCCTCTTCCTTACGAATGTCGGATCTATATGGGGGCGTGTAAATCAATGGAGACTTCTGCAGAACGTCTGAAAAGAGGTTTTTTAATAATGCGTGTTATTAGCTGATTTCTACTCCCTACGGCGTCGTTCATTCTTCCCTACACTACAGCGTTTTCTCTGTGTACATCAAACGTATAGCGTGCTTATTGTGTTTTCTTGACTTAAGAGCCGGTCACACTGGCCACGATAACGAAGACGAAAACGGTGAGAATAAACGGCACTGATTGGTCGAATTGTCGCGCGTTTCATCCACCAATAGGGAGCGTTTATTAGCATCGTTTTCGTTTTCGTTATCGTTACGGTGGCCAGTGTGACCGGCCCTTAACTTGGATACAGGCTCGTTAATATTACTCAAACTACCCGAGCCTATGCAATCAAAATGTATTTGCTTTCAAAGCATTGCTTTTCCACAGAGCCGTACCTCGAGTGGCTTTTTAGCCTGTGCATGCGAACTTTAAATGTAAATACGGTTCGACCAGGGGTGAACCGAGAACGTGACGACGTGAACAACCCACAGACTGTTCTATTTCGAACGGAGGGGTGCTGTGTTACATAATGGGACAAAATTCAACAAATTTTAAGTATAGACAGTTTGAATTTGAGTTCGTCCACTTTTGGTTTACAACCAAATTTCTGCTAGCAAAAAATAAGAGATTTTGGTTTCTACAATAAGTTCAACCCAAATATTTACTAACAAATTGTTTGACAGCATTTGGCAAGAATGGACAGTATTTGTCAGAATCGGACAGTATTTGGCAGGATCGGTAAATGGACAGTACATATGTAATTGGCGAAAACAGACAGCATTTGGCAGGAACGGACCCCGGGAAACGGACATTTGGCAGGAACGGACAATATTTGGCAGGATCACACAGAAAAACGTAAATGTGTAGAGAATAAATCGTAGTAAACAAAAATTATCAACGTTAGTTTTACGCTACTATAAGTCGTACGTATAGTGCCGCAGTTTTCCTTCCTATACGCCGGCGTGTTCTGACTGTTACAGGTGAACTGTCAGTATCACGAAAAACACACAAAGATTTTGGACAAATATAAGTGGAACTATTACTAAAAGCTATTTCAACAAATCCACGGAATCTTAATAATCATAGGTAAAAATGAAAGCGTTCAAAGAAATTGTAAAATGACAATTAAGATAAAAAAATGCATGACGTCTTGACAGCCTGACCTCAACAGCAGGCCACGTAATAATATGCACGCTTTAACGCGGACACTTTTTGGCAAGCTTTCGTAAACAATGTAACACAACACCCCTCCGTTCGAAATAGGACAGTATGTGGGTTGTTCGCGTCGTCACGTTCTCAGTTCAACTAATAACCTGTGCAAAGTGTGGACGATTCCTATCTGCGAAGGCTGGTCAGCGGCTATTTACTAACAGAAATTACGGATTTTTAGTTGTCCACTTTTGAGGCGTCAAGAAAAGTCGCAAAGTGAAACCCAAATTTCTGCTAGCAGAAAATTGACATTTTTAAAAACGGGTGTTGCTACTTCTAAAATCAAAATCTCTGCTAGCAGGAAATGGGAAAACGGGGTTGTCCACTTTTCGAGCATCATGATTTTTGTCAGTAAGAATTTAAGATTTTTAGTTGTCCGCTTTTGAGGCGACGACATAGTCGTCAAAGTACAATCCAAATTTCTGCAAGCAGAAAATTGAGTTTTTTAAAAACCGGTGTTGCCATTTCTAAAAACCCAAAATTCTACTAGCAAAAAATGGGAAGATACGGTTGTCCACATTTGACGCTCCATAGTAAGGATTTATTTAAAAGGTTTTACATGTAACAAGATATCGCAACTTACACATGATGAACACGAAGACGGTGGCAGACTGCAAAAGGAGCAGCGTTTTAAAAATGTTCCCCTTGTCCATCTCAGGTGAACTAGATGAGGGAAAAATATATTTTTTTAATTATTACTAATCCATAGCGTAAGCATAGCCCTCTCGACCCCCAAAAATATGTCAGTAGGTCAATGTGTGTTGTTTAAACTTCGCTGGCTAGCTACATGTATGGGATAATCCTAGCCTTTAGTCAAGGAGCGCGTGGCACCCCGGATGCTGGTAACATGAAAAAAAGACCAGTGCGAGTGGCGAAGCCACGAGCGCCTTTACTATCTCGTGGAGCTAATCAATATTCATTTAATTTGTAACATGTGTTGTAGCAAGTGGGGCAGTTAAAGGGACACATTGCTTTGGATTTTGCGATTTGGGCTATAAAACTGAAATGGATATGGTTGGGAAGCTTTTTTAAAGTAGAATATAAAGATTCACATAACTATCCCTTCAAATTGCGTGGTTTTCGTTTAATTTCGTGACAAATAACGGTCCGCCATTTTGTAGAACCACATTTTTGACTCCACAAAATGGCGAACCGTGTTCACCAGTCGTATTTCCAGTCGCAGCTGGTTGAAGCACGTTCTGTTGATCCATTTTGATTTACTTTGGCACGGCGCGCAGCAGTGGCGATATGTGTCGCGAGGTAGAGAATGGTACCTGGCGATTATCTGATAGGTTTACAAGGCCACTGGCTGCGGCGCCAGCCTAAAGACTCTTACAGCGTATTTTGCATATGATGCGCGATATGGGGCAGAGCGAACCCCCCCTCTTTTGTGTTGGTCATTGTGTTCCTGGAATCTCAGGAATTCTTTTCAGAAGTCTAGGGGGGGGGGGATGTGTTAGGTAACAATAGTCTGGAAAGTGTATAGGGTATAGGGACAAAAAGGGGGGTACCCCTCTGCCCATATCGTGCTAGGTATAGTATTTTGTAACCAGTACGATATGGGCAGAGGGGTACCCCCTTTTGTCCCTATACCCTATACACTCTCCAGACTATTGTTACCTAACACATCCCCTAGAGATCTGAACATATTTCCTGAGATTTCGGGAACACAATGACCAACACAAAAGAGGGGGTGTTCCCTCTGCCCCATGTCATGCATCATAATGGCGTATTTTCGCATTATTCAGACGGTGGTATTTACTACTGGAAATAAGTCTATGTTTCGCGGGTCAGATGTCAGGGGTCAGAGGCCAATTGTTTGTTTTGTAATCACTACTCACTAATTACAACACAATACGTGTTTTTTTGCATGAACAATTCTTAGAAAAGATAAAGGAACATTTTCAAACAGCAACATTTTATGACATTTAACGGCTATGTGTCCCTTTAAAATAATTCAGATACTGCCGTGTCGCGCGCTTCATTTCAGCGCCCAGCACGTGCACGCACAACTGCAACATCATAATTCGCCATCATACCGTGTGCGCGCGGTCTTCCCACGATCCGAGCCATTGATTCCAATATACATGTATAATGAGATCAATGATCCGAGCCAACTCATTTTCTTTTTGAACACGTGTGACGTCACAGATGCGAGTTATTCTACATTTGTATTGGTCAATAGCCACAATATGTAATGCATTATGCTCATGCATTTCTCTACCAAATCGGTAGAGAAATGTAAAGAAAAACATGCTGGTCCTTTTTCGTGTTGAATGTAAGCATCCGAGGTGCCACGCGCGCCTTGACTAAAGGCTAGAATAAGCCTAGCCTTACGGCTATAGACTAATCCGACGAGCAAAATTAGAAGTCATCTTTGGGCACCCAATCGAGCGGTCCCATATACGCGCGCTCGTCATACGCGCGCACTTAGTGCGCCTTTGACCAATAGGATTGCCAAAGTAAACACGCGCCTCAAAAGAAAGAACGTGTATGACGCGCGCGCGAGCGCAGTACCGCCCGATTGGATACCCAAAGATGGCTTCTAATTTTGTTCGTCGGATTTGTCTATATGTTCCTCATTTAAAGGGGCTGTGTCGTCACGATCATAGCAGGCTTGAGGCATGTACACTGAATCCCGAACTGAGATGGACGCATGTACAAGTATTATGTATGTGTTTGTGCCACAAAAAATATACGATAGGCCTACAGTCGAACATAGTCCGTACCACCCACCCGCCGGGCAAACGCCAAAATGTACCATGACAGAACCAAACGAAAATAAGTAATTAAGTAAATCTGTATTTATAATTGTAAAATTAAAAATGTACCAGCCCCTTCCTATACAAAAATAAAGTTGTAGGCAGCGGCGTAGCCAGGGTTGTCTCCATAGGGGGGCGATTGGGGTGGGGGGGGGGGCTGGATGTTACAGGGGGGGGGGGGGGGGGGCTCACAGTGATTGTTCTTTATAATGCTATTATTTTCTGCGTTTGCGGAATTTTCAGTGGGGGGCGACTGGGAGGGGGGGGCGACGATTTTTTATGGGGGGGGCGACGATATTTTATTGGGGGGAGGGGGGTGGGCGTGCGCCCCCAAGCCCCCCCCCCCCCCCCCCACCTCCCCCCCCCCCTTAGGCCTACAACCAGTGGCGTAGCTATGTATCGAAATAAATTTTGACTAAAATCGGCTGTGCGTGCAATGATGAGCAAATCAAAGTAAAACAGCTATACTGATGGTGATATTGAGTCCACGACCTTGTGTTACATTTGACGGCAGGACATTAAGGAAAGTTACATAATAAGAGTTATTTCAACACTATCAAATAATAAACACAATAACAGTTATTACAATAAATAATATACGCCAATGAAATGAGATTTCACCAGTGGCGAGTAAATCCGTGTCGAAAAGTGGGGATGATTATTGAATTTGTCAACGAAGTACTGCATCTCGAACTGTTCTCAACGGGGGATACCCCCGCCCCAAACACCGCTTGAAATTTGAAACATCACTTTGTGTACAATTTTCCCCTTTTTTTTATTTGTTTACGAAACAAAAAAGAAATACAAATCGGCGGGCCCCTGAACTCCTTCCCCGTGTTTACGCCACTGGCGCACAGATCCCCACATCACTATGATAAAGATGACTACCAAAGAAACAAAGAAATAAACACCCCGACAAATATTCAAACAACTCTAATTTTCACCTGTTTTGCACGAATTATTCGCTTATTATTATTACTTTTTATGACATAAACAATTCACATACCGAGTACATGGATCGGATGTACTGTATAGGTAATTTATGTACTGTACATTCACATGTACATTACATTTATTTATTACATTTCTTTACCCAGGGTATGCCCAAACAGTTTAAAACTGGTTTCCATTGGGGCCCTGCATATTATTAGTTAAAACTGAATATTTACACATTCATACAAAATATTTAAACAAATACAATAATGTTTACACAAATAAATCAATTTTCTGTTAGCTTTTCAACTCTCCAGAAGCCTATTCCTGATATACGAGATGGGCGAAAAACCCGCGAAAAAACCTTCAAGGGTGAAAAACAAGGGGAAATTCCCATCCGGCTCCAAAGTATTTTGGCAACCAAGTTTATAACTCCGCAGATCAGCGTAAATGACAGAAATATCACTGATAGATGGCTTTACGTAGCTCCGATTTAAATGTACTTAAGGAGTTTATGGTTCTCATTTGTTCAGGCAGATTATTCCATATACTGGCACCACTCACAGCGAAACTTGTCACGTAGCATTCCTTTTTGGCGAAAGGAACTTTCAGTGCCATTTGGGTCGATTGTCGTGTTTCACGAATCACTGTAAGTGGCGTGAACAGATTTGTCATGTACAAAGGAGTCATTTTGTTAAGGCTTTTGAAAACAAAGATAGCCTTTTTGGACTGAACTCTTTCTTTAAAAGGAATCCAATTTAGTCTGGCAAACATATCAGCTGAGGGGGTGAGGGAGGTACATTTAAGGATTATCCGTGCGGCTCTTTTTAGACATTTGTTGAGGGTATTGTCGTGAGATATGTACCTTCCTCCCCACACCGTACAGCAATACTCTAAAGATGGCATAACTAAACTTACAAAGAGTGTGTGCAGGCTGCTTTGGGGAACGTAATCACGAATTCTGTTTAACACACCCAATTTAGACGAAACAGTCTTCCTTACGTATTCAACATGTGTACCCCAACTTAATGTTTCATCAACAACTACACCCAAGCATTTACAATATTTCACTTTTTCGATAACCTTATCAGCAATGCACACGTTCAGGTCGACGTTGGATATTTTCTGCCTTGAACCAATAAGCATACATTTGGTTTTGTTGGCATTTAATGCTAGTTTGTTTCTTAGGCACCAGTTGTGAATACTAGCAAGAGCTACATTTAAGTTCCTTTCTATTTCGTTAATACTAGAGGAGCTACACGTTAACGTGGAGTCATCTGCATACATAAATAAATTGCAATTTTGGGGTATACAAGATGGAAAATCACTACTATAAACAATGAATAAAAGTGGCCCTAAGATCGACCCTTGTGGAACGCCTATGTCTATGGGCAAGACCTTCGATATTGTGCCCTTAATATTTACAGACTGACTACGACCGCCTAGGTACGACTTAAACCAATTAATTACAGAAGATGACAAATTCAGCTTCTTCAATTTGCCTAGTAGGATTACATGATCCACACAATCAAAAGCTTTACTGAGATCTATGAACACGCTACCTGTAACTTTACCTTGCTCCATAGCCTCAAAACACTTGTTTGTTAAATCGTGTAGAGTGCTTTCAGTTGAGTGTAAGGGTCTAAATCCCGATTGGCAACTAGGTAACAAATTGTTATCATCGAGGTAGTTATATACTGCCGAGTGCACCCATCTTTCTAGAATCTTAGAGATAATTGGCAGTATAGAAATAGGCCGATAATTACTTGTACTACATTTATCTCCTCCCTTGTGAATTGGTGTTACCAAGGCGTGTCTCCAATCTTTAGGGTATTGCTCGCATCTTATGGAGAGGTTAAAAATATAAGTTAAAGATTTAGTAATATAAGGGGACCTGTTGCTTTCCCAACCGACATGGATGATATTTGCTTTTGAACGAACTCTTCTGTAATATTAGGTACAGTGCATTCTTCAAGTTCATCCAGAGAATCAACGATAGAGGCGTAGGTATCATTGTTTTCAAGTTCGCCCGATGGGCAATTTCTAGCTGTACGTTTTCCTATTGTAGAAAAGTATTCATTTAATGTATCAGCAATGTCAGTGGGATCGTCAATATTTTCTCCATTTGGGGAAGTGATAGAATTTGGAGCAATTTTCTGTTTCTTAGGAAGTACCTCCTTTAGCTTTTTCCATAGCATAGATGAATTGCTTTTATTTTCTTCTATGGCTGATGTATAGTATTCACTCTTCTTAGTGCGGATTTTATTAGTTACATTGTTCCGCAGCTTTTTGTAAGAGTCCCAATCGATCTGTGAGCCTGAGCGTTTTGCGATTTTGTGTGCACGATCCCGCTGTCTCATAAGTTTAAGAATTTCGCAATCGAGCCAAGGTAAAGAGGCACCCCGAATACGTTTAGTTTTGATTGGTGCATGAAAGTTAATAATACTCATAAATATAGAGTGCCATTTGCACCACGCTTCATCAACATCATAAGAGTCTAGTACATCTTGCCATGGTGCATTAAGGAGGTCGTCTTTAAATGCATCATTGTCTATATTTGTAAGACATCGAAAGTTTATTGAGCGACCTCTAATTTTTGGTGTTTTCCAACTATGTTGACCATAAACAAGATAATGGTCACTGATTAGGACTGGTAATACACCACATTCCTTTATTAGCTCTGGATGGGAGCTGAAAATGAGATCGATTATTGTTTGAGTGGACTCAGTGACCCGTGTTGAGTCATGTATGAGTTGCGCCAATTGGAATAAACCAAAACAAGAAATAATTGGGTTTGAGTTCATACTATCATCGTCAACTGAAACATCATAATTAAAGTCCCCAGTTGCAATAATTTCTTTACATTCACAGGAGGCCTTATTAATAATATCACTTAGTTTATCAATGAATTCAACAGAGCTTGAAGGTGGCCTATAAATAGAACTAATAAGCACAGGCTGTCTTTGTTTACACTTAATTTCAACCCATATGCACTCGACATCATCTGTTTCAAGATCCTCACGACGAGTGAAAGTTAAATTGTTTCGGATGTACATGGCAACCCCACCACATGTAGACTTGATGTGCGGAAATATTGTTTCACACAGCGAGTTGTTGACAAGTGCCAGTGGAATAGCGACCAAGTGAAGTTGTTTCACAGGCCATTGTTTATGCCAGAAAATAATAAAAAAATTACTTTTGAGAGTTGTTTTCATAAAGTCCCATCTAGCCCCTAAAAAGGCCCTGCTACAGGCAGCAAACAAATCTGACGTCATAAGACAGAGTCCTCTTTTTGTCTCTAGCACTAGGCACAAAAGATGAATCTCTCTTGTGACGTAAGATTTGTTTGCTGCCCGCAGCGGCGACTTTGAGACAAACGGCACAAGCGGGCCAGACAGGACTTGATAAAAATGTTTTTACATCTCTCAGAAGTAACTGTTTTATTATTTCAATACTAAATCTACATACAACTACAAAATGAAGAAGATTTCTCTTTGCAATCAGCATCCCCTTTCATGGCCAAAATGTAAATATAAACAGTATTATACATGTAAATTAGAACAGAGAAGTTTTCTCTTTTGCCCTGTCCCGACGTATTATACTCAGTGCTTTCCGAGAGCCTGTGTGAACAAATTCACAGGTTTACTCGGGCGGGATTCGAACCCATGACTTCCTGCTTACTAGCACAGACGTCTTAACCACTCGACCACCGAGCTTGCCGGGGTCGACTGGTCGATTTGAATCCAATCCAGCAGCGGGTACCGCGTAATCAATCAGAAGATGGAATGTTTGCGTCAGGGGATGATGTAAATTATGTGTCTGCACTAGTAAGCAGGAAGTCGTGGGTTCGAATCCCGCCCGAGTAAGCCTGTGAATTTTTATAGCAATTTTGTGAAGGCTGAAACTTTGGGGGGAAATGTCAAAATCGCCATACAACTGGTAAGGGAGTGATGTTTAGACCAAAATCTTTAATATGAAAAACTGTATGCCAGAGAACAGTGGCGTAAATCCGTGTTGGCGAGTGGGGGGGGGGGGGGGGGGGGTGGAGATGGGGGTGACCAAATCACCAGCCGAAAAAAAATCGAAAAGCAGGGGGGGGGAGGGGCATGACACATGGCAATATGACACTTGGGGCGCTGTTCATAATACATGAGTGCGTTCGATTAGCTTACATGTGTTAGTTTACAATTGAAACTTATATGAGACCGTTCAATTAGTTATCACGTGATACTTGTGTCTGCCCCAGTGTCAACCACCACTACCTCAGCTACGAGCGGGTATGTGTGGCTGCCCGGGTTTAACCGGCTAGCTGAAAACGTAAACATGGCGGAGAACCCGAATTTGAATGTACATATTGTGACACAAATTGGAAAGCAAGGAGTGTATTTTCCTGACAATGACAACAGTTGTCGACTAGACTGTGCAAATTGTGAATATATATAATTATGTTGGCCATGATGGTCACGATTTTTTAGGCAGAGCGGACGACAGTGAGCCTGTGTTAACAGTTTACACTTTTTAAAGTTTCCGTCTCAAACGACCTTTGACCTCAATTTTCCCAGCATGACTTTAGGCGAATATACCACATCGTTCGATTTGCCTCATTTCGTGGCTTCCCCGCGGTGTAACCCTGTGTTTTAAGTGTAAGCTAATCGAACGCAACCAATGTAGGCTGTGTACATCTTAATGCAAATATGCACACTTCTACGCATGGCAACACAAGGGTACAAGTTTTTGTACTGTTTGTTTTCCGTTTTTTATACATTTTGACTGTTCGAAAAAAAATGTCCCCCATCCCCCGTGATTTACGCCAATGACAGAGAAAGTTCAAAGCCACATATCTGAGGTCAGTATTGTGGAGTCCATGTCAAAATGACCGTCAAAATTCATGTTTATTTTCCAAGGGTCACATGCATGCAGCATGACCTGTAGTCTGGTCCCTGTGATAGGTACCCATATTCCCCTTAAACCTACTTAATATGCAGCAGAATGAAAGTGTTACAGTTGTTGACATTACCTGTATACATAAAGAACACATCAAGATTCATTGGCAAAACAGGAACGCGCATGTTCAAAAGAAAAATACCCCAAATACATGTCAAATTAACCAACTCGGGATGTAGGCTGGATGAAAATTCCCAGCTTATACAATGGTACTTTGTTTTCCATCCTGGTCAGGACTTTCTATTGTCCTACACACTAACCCATCCCCATAGACTAAGCACTAGTTTGCCTGTCCTCACTTTTCCGGAACAAAGAAATAAGCGTGAGGACAGTATTGTTCCCTTTGTTGAACCCTCCTTTTTTTCCTCACCAGTACGTAAATAATTATACATCTTGAAAGGTTGTGCATCAAGTACTGGCTGGCTTGCCGGCCGGTGTCACAAGGTCTGACAAGAATGAAACCACAGAGTGAAGCTCACGCGATTCAGAATACAGTCCTTTGGCGAGCCCATATATTTACCCCAATGTTCTCGAAATCCTGCCTGTTAGTCTTCTATTTCCAGTTTTCAATATCACTCCAATGTGGTTAAATTCTGCCAGTCAATAATGTAGTCCAAATCCGTGGAGTGTTTGATGATCGCAGATTTGTCACATTCCCCTCTGCGGCCGTGGGCCTTGTGTTCCTTGAGCCTGGTTGTAAGGTCTCTGCCGGTCTCGCCAATGTACAAGGAATTCGGTAAACCCCCGCTTGACGGCTTCGATCATGTCTGTCCTTGTGGGTGTGTAACTTCGTTTCCAACTTGTTTCGAGTCCGGTAGTAGACCTTGATGTCAGCTTCCCTCAGGATACGCTGAATTTTGTGTGAAGCGTGGCCAATGTACGGTAGGACGGCAATTGGTTTTTCGGTTGCGTCCGGGGGTTGAGGCGCGTTCCTAATCGGGAGAAACTTAAGCTTATCAGGTCTCTACCATTGTCTCTTAACACGGCGTTAAGATGATTCAACTCGGATGGCAAGTGCTCTTTATCACTGATAGTGTGTGCCCTTCGAAGTAGGGTGCGATTCACAGAGGATTTCACGGACGGTGGGTGGAACCACCAGGCATTTAGGTAGCGGTCTGTGTAGGTTTTCTGTAAACCGAATGCCCAAGTGAGCCATCAACCCGTTTGGAAATGAGTACATCAAGGAAAGGCAACGAGTCGGATGTCTAAGTTTTCATGGTGAATTGAATGCTCGGATGTTGCTGGTTGAGGTGACCAAGGAAGTCACTCAGTTTATCGGAACCGTGCTGCCAAATGATGAAAGTATCATCTACGTATCGAAGCCATAGTTTGGGTTTGTGTCGTGCTGTCTCGAGGGCTTTCTGTTCGAAATCTTCCATGAAGATGTTTGCTAGGACCTGGGATATCGGGGATCCCATTGGAGTGCCCAAAATATTTTGATAGTACGTCTCTCTTCATTGGAAGTATGTGGATTTCACACATATTGAAAGTAGATCAACGATTTGATCTGGCGTTAAGCTGGTCCGTTCCGGGAGCGTGCTATCATGTTCGAGTATCGACTTGGTTATGAGGATAGCCTCGTCTGTCGGTACATTGGTGAATAATGACTTGACATCAAAACTCACTAGCATGTCGGAAGGCTGTAATATAGTTCCCTTTATGATGTTGATAATCCTTGCTAAATTGGGTACATGGTGGGGCGTCTTACCCACGAGTGGGTGTAAAAGCTTCGTCAAGTGTTGGGCGAGGTTATACGTGGGGGAACCTCGGGATGAGACAATCGGTCGGAGCGGTCTGTCTGGTTTATGAATCTTTGGTAGGCCGAAGATTCTTGGGCATTTCGAGCTGGACGGACGGATGTGCCTGTATAGTGCTGTGGGTAAGGCTGTGCTCCGGTTTAAGGAAAGAAGTTTTGCAGCGACTTTCTTTTCGGCTAACGGAATTGGGTTCTTTTTGAGGCGGGTGTAGGTATCCGTGTGGAGCGGGGGTTTACCGAATTCCTTGCACTTGTGGTAAAGTGTACATTGGCGAGACCGGCAGAGACCTTACAACCAGGCTCAAGGAACACAAGGCCCACGGCCGCAGAGGGGAATGTGACAAATCTGCGATCATCAAACACTCCGCCGATTTGGACCACATTGTTGACTGGCAGAATGCAAAGATCATAGCCCCGGAGAAGCATTGGTACACCCGTCGTATCAGAGAGGCTATTGAGATTCATAAACTAACACTGTCCCCCAGGACATCGGCTTTTTCGTCAGCAACATTTGGCATTCAATCCTACCATCCACCAACCTTTACACCCCACAGTCAACTGACACGCCTCAGCGAGCAGGCAACTCGCACACAGCAGAAAACGCACACAACAAGAACAATACCACGGTGTCAACCAATCACACACACACACACACAGTCATACAAACGGGTGCAATCGTGGACCTCCCATTGTTCCTCTTTTGTTTATACTCTAACTTTTTCGGAAGGCCTCCCATTGGTTTTGTACACGATTTTCAATCGTGGACGTTAGGTCAAACGTGGACCCCTTTGTCTACGCCCGAATTCTTTTGTCCTAGGTCCACGATTGCCGGCATATACAAACTCACACACACACACACACAACAAGAACAATGCCATAGTGGCAACCAATCACAACACATCACACAACGGTGGCACCAATCGGAACGCTTCCCATTCTACACACAATCCCAGCAAATACTACACTCTTAAAACAACTTAGTTAAAATATTGACTAGCTTTTGTCTAGTTATTGAAAACTGACAAGGAATTTAGTCAAGCATCTGAAGTTTCACGTTGACCGATAGTTGCTTTGACTAGATTCCTATTTACTTTGTCGAAGTTCGACGATTCTAGTCACTGCGTATTTTACGTCACGCGGCACAGGGTTTCCAAAATTTCTCAAAGGGGCGAGATCGCATCGCGCATGTCTCGGTCGCGCGTCGACTTCTGAGATTATCCTAAATGTCGATTTTTCTGCTTCAAATTCATAGAATTCTAAAGGGGTTTGGTTTTAAACAAATATTTTCTAGTGCTCTAATTTTGTCATTTTGAAAAGCAGAAGTATGCTGCTCATTTCAGAAAAATTTTCATGTATGAATGGTGTTGATGTAGACCACTTAAAATTACAACTATGACTCAAAAGTAACATGAAAATAGTTGGTGAAGGAAAATATACTGCTGTTTGATGTTGGGATATGTGGCCTTATGCACGTTTCCTTATTGGTGTATTTAGCTTTGCTATTGGAAAAGGTGGTCGAATTTATACCGATTGACAGAAAATGCCATTGTTCGCATTGCTCTGAGTATTAGAGGATGAATTGAAAACAGTCGTACCAATGTCTTGTTTTGTTGTTTGTTTCAAGGTTGATAAAAATCACAACAGATTTTGTCATACAAACTGCGAAAAGTATATAGTTGGATTTGACTCCAAATTTGGTTGACTGAAAATGAACAAAATCACAACGGATTTAGTCATACAAACTAGGAAAAGTAGCAGAATTTGACTACAATTCTAGTTATTTATATGACTATTTTTTCTAATAGGTAATACTGACTGGAAAAATCTGGTCAGATTGACTGATTTTCAGTTGCACCCAGCTGACCCTGAATATCTAGTCAAATTTAACTGGTTTCTAGTCAAATCTGACTAATGTTTTTAGAGTGTACTTAAGGAGCTGCATCGGCAAACCTCCTCATCCTCCTGACGAAGATTAGAGCAGGCTAATCGAAACGTTGAGAACAACCCGAGAAGTCCCCATGGTTCTCCCTGAACCATATTAACCCGTGAAGTCCCCATGGTTCTCCCCTGAACCATATTTCTCACTTATCTACAGTAGAGAAAACGAGTTGCCCGAAATTGGTTCTCCCTTGAACCCTTCTCACTTTAATAACGAAGGTTGAGATACCAGTTGTGCGATAAGGTTCTTTCCAGAACCCATACCTCTCGTTAGTTGAGATAAACACATGGTGTTACCGCAAACCGAAACGATATCGATATTCCACCATGCAAAGCCTCAAAACTTATAATGTGGTTAAATATACGAATTCGAAGCAATTTACAGCAAGTTTAATTCATTTTTGTTTTACTACCACACGATTACGAATGATTTGAGTGTGGTTATATTTATATTCAGCAATTAGAGCAGTTTCTGTCACCTCTTTGATTGCATCATTTTTGTGTAAAGTGCACATAGCACACTCGCTCATACTCTTACAAGCCAATTGTTTAGGTTCGTCCGAACGAAATGGCCAATTTAAGACTGGATGGCATGAAAAATCTCTCAACCTCTTGTACCGAAACGAGTTATAAATATTAACACTCACCTTGCCTTTTAGAAATCTGTAATTATCACGGACAGATAGAAATCAGCAAGAACGTTGGCAGAAGCGTTAGAAAAAGGTAAATGGAAGCGTTTACAATGGTGCATCAGGTTATACCACTGTATATAGCTACAAAATGAATGCTTTCGTAGCGAAAAAACACACATGAAAGGGACCTTGCTGACAGTGCTTTTCCTCTTTTTCGGGTCAGAGGGTGATATCAGCACAGTCACAATTGCAGTGCTCGGTATTTAACCGTACCTATCAAAAGAATGCATTGTGTGCGGGCAAGGTCGGTCTCGTGTCACGGATTCCACCGAACAATAATTTCACTGCAGTATACAGGAGGTCGCGAACACTAAGGCAAAAAGAAAAATTGTCGAAGGGGTGTGGAGGCCGGACAACCAAACAATTTCTTTTTTGGGGGGGGGGGGGCCTAATCCCCAAGAAAAAACCTGGATAGCGCATTGGCTGTTCGACTTGAAGCCACCGTGCGCCATATTACCACTCCCAATCCACTTTATAAATATGACGTCATTCGGACTGGGAAGTGCATTGCAAACGAATGGAGTACGCGTGCTTGTTGCTTCACGGGCTTTCCATAGAGCCCCACGTATTGTAAGTTTATATGCACTTAATACGAAGATGACGCAATGGTGCTTGCCAACCTTGTCCAAAGGCTCTGCTTTGTCATTATTCTTAATAATAGAGAGCAGTTAGTAATGTTTTGAAATGTTCAAAATGTTGGGTTTATTATTGTTGACTCTGGGGCACTTTTATAAAAGAAATATGCTAGTTTGACAGAATGTTCACGGACTATACACAGAGATGATTAACCTTCCCCCGCATATACAGTATCAAATTGTTCCGTTCTGTTGACTTGAGGGGTGGAGGGGAGCGGAGCCCGGCGAAATCGAGCAGAAGATATTCGAGAAATGGCCCTGCTCTCTTCATGCAAAAGAGTGAAAACCTCACTCTCTCGTCCGAGTGACATCAGATTTGCCCTTTTCTGAGTGGAATTCACTCTGATTCGAGTGTAAAATCACTCTTTATCGAGTGAGCTACTTTATAGTACCGAAGTGATGACGTCAATGCAATGTTTGGAAGCAGAATACTTTTGTTATTTTGTGTCAATGTGTTTCCATGTGTTAACAAAGAAACAGTCGAAATCTCCATTTGTTTAGAGCCAGTTGTCGTGCGAACTAACTGACGTCAGACTTCAGTACTCTATACCACTTCTTTTTGGGAGTAACTCAATGACTTCACTTTTTTTGAGCGAGCTATTTATCCGGACTGACCCGACCAATATTCATTGAGTGAACTGGTGACTAAAAGTAATACCATGTATTGTTTGCTACAAAGAAAACATTATTGCAGCTTGCGTTTCAGTTTTTCAAAATTCGAAATACAAATTAATTGGTTTTCGAACCCCTTTTTCACGAGAGACAAATGCAAACTTTATTTAACTGCATCGCCAGTCTAGTTCCCAGACCAAAATATTCTGACTATTTCTGATGAATATTAGGTCCGGTAGCCGCCAATGTCACGTGACGAAAACGGAAGGAATTCCTCCCGTTTCCGAAAATGTCCGAAGTTTTTCGAACTTGTTTCCAGTAACATTTAGCTGTTTACGTTGATGTTCGCAATAACAAAATGTCTGTGAGGCCCGTTACAGATCCTGGAATTTGAATTCTCAATTATACATAAAAACTGAAAAATCAACGCCATACTGTTGCAGTGTTTTGCCTAATGGATTTTGCAAGAATATTAATTTGAATGATGCCACTTACGTCACTCGGACCAACTCTCGAATTCGGAGCGACTCTGTTTACCAAAAGCAGCCAATCACAGACCGATGGTGTGTAAGATTGGGCCAACCATGTGTGTCCAAACGTACTGCGCGCTGCGACCCTGAAACAAATTTCAACAGCCGCCATTGTTTTGGCGTACACGAACGTACCGTACGTAGCATTATAGCCACCTTTCCAATCGCCGCTGAAAAACTGCGGGAGGCTTTTGACGCCCCTCTCAACAAAATATTTAAAGGTAAATTTAAGGTAGGGTTTCATGGGCTTTGGTGGGCTTGGGCTTAAAATGGGATGCCCACGTGGTTCCTACGTGGGATGACGGATTTTCAGTGAGTTTGGCATTAAAATAGGCAAGTTATATGGGTCCAGTGTGGGGATTTGGTGGGCTACGTACGTGGGTTATCTATGAACTGGGTTTTCGATAGGCCTCGCCCAAGTTGGCCCTGTCTGGGGTATAGTTGGGCTTGGTAGGCTGTGTTGTGAGTGGGTTTTGAGAGGACTGCCACAAGTGGGCCCTGTGTGGGATGCAGGGTATCTGCGGGTCTTTAAACAGTCTTTAAATTTAAGGCCTTAAAGAGCATTAAAAAGCATTAAACTGAGTTCTACAAGGTCCTAAAAATGGACGTATTAAAGTAATGTTTTTTCTTATCAGCTCGTAAATAACGATCACACAGGGTGAAAAAAGTAAATCAGCAATTTTCCCGTAAACCTGACCCCACTTGGCAGACGCCACACATTGTATTTACCGAGGGATAGAATTATCCCCACTATTCCACAGAATCCCAAATCCATCCCTACATCTAGTGTCGGTCATGAACAGTATCCAAGGGGTTACGATTAATAGTTCCAGGAACTTCATTGGCTACATTGTATAACTATTGTTCTTGTCGCATCAGAGTAGTTATAGAATCATATCAATTGCAGCGTTCTCCTACCAATCAATCATGGTTCACCTGGTTCATTTCAGCAAGGTTCAATCTGTCCCTCGCACTGCCATTTTGGCCCCATCACCCCCAACTCCTCCCCCTACATACATGTATTAATCTTTCAGCGGACCAGCCTGCCTTTTGTAATCGCATCTCCATTTCTTTAAACCAGTCACACATTCTGATGAGGATCGTCTTGTCACATGGGCTTAAATTCCGGGGGGGGGGGGGGGGGGGGGTATATACCCCCATCACCACTTTTTGACCGGGGGGAGGGGTGGGCCATTGGATCATCCCCCAGGTTTGTGTGGTGAGAAACAAACAAAATAAATGCTGATTTCGAGATCTTGTAACTTTCCAATAATCAAAATATATAAAAAAAATCGGAAAAGCCAAAAACGGAAAACAATTAAACAGTAAAAAAAAATGTACCGTTGTGTTGTCAGATCAGGCATAGGTACATAAGTGTGCATATTTGCATAAAGATGTACACAGCCTACATAGGGTAACCAGACCTTTGTATTATGAACAGCGCCCTCTAGTGTCATGTCATATTGTCTCCAGGCCCCCCCCCCCCCCCCAACCCCCCCCCCCCCCCCCCCCCCCCGCTTTTCTTTTGGCGACCGGGATTTTGGTCACCCCCCATTCCCCACTCGCCATCCCCCAACCGCCATCCCCCAACTCACCGACACAGATTTACGCCACTCTCTTGTCAACTCCCCAAAAGCTAATGTAGGCTTATTTTTTTTGTCTTAAATTTTGTTTAAGGTAGCATTAAAAGGGGTCTTAAAATCTTACATTTGACTTTCTGAAACGTGCAGATACCCTGGGATATAGATGGGCGCGGTGGGCTGTGCTGTCAATGGGTTTTGAGAGGGCTGGCCTAAATGGACACTGTGGGATATAGTTGGGCGCGATTGGCTGTATACCGGAATTGTAAATGGGTTTTGAGCGGGGTGCCCTAAGTGGGCCCTGTGTGGGACATAGTTGGGCGCGGTGGGCCGGGCTGTACTGTTTATGGGTTTCGAGAGTGCTGCCCTAAGTGGGCCATGTGTGGGATATGGTCGGGCGTGATGGGCAATGCCGGACCTTCACTGAGATACATGGTGAAAAAAGTGGCATCAGGATGCAACATTCTTTCTATAAATGTAGCTTACATGTTCTTGGCGTCAAGCCAATTAAACCATCCCCTCCCGCTTTTTGGGGTAATTTATTTATAGAGCCTTTATTTAGTGCCTGTATAGGCCAGTGCGCGCGTCCACTGGGAAAGAGAAATGGGGGATGTTTCTAAAAGTGTCTTGCAGGTTATATTCTATAGAATAGGCCCAATTCAGGAAATGTATACAATAAAATTTATGTAACTGACTTTGTTTAAATCGCACACAGAATTTACAATTGTTAAGATTTCCCTCGCTTCATGTGCAAAACTAATTATAAGAACAACCATTTCTATATAACCATGCTGACGTGTCCAATATACTTCACAAAATCCATTTCACACTTCATGCTTGCCTCGCACTTTGTCTCTGAATCTGATGTATTTTTCAGCTGGACCAGTGACTAACCACAGGACCATCACGTTCACATCAGAGTTCTTTTATATCATAAGACCCACTTGCTGGACATCACCATCCGCAAGGAAGACAACTCAGTAACCACTGAAATGTATTCTAAACCCACAGACACCAACCAGTACCTCCATTCCCCCAGCTGTCACCCTAGGCATTGTAAGACAGGCATAGCATTCAGCCAGGCACTTAGACTCAGAAGAATTTAATTTGTTCTGATGACTCTGATTTCTTCCATCATGCACAGGTACTGAAGAACGGTTTCTTTGATACCAGTTCTCTAGATATATGACTTTGAAAAAAATACATGGCCCCCATGGTGGTACTTATCGGTGCACACATGTTCTTGGTCTGTGTCAATTTTGGAGCCAAACTGATCAAACAAGTGTAAAATGTTGTATTGTTATATCCCCGTCTTGGATACTGTATTTTGAACGTGAGCGCCATGGAGCATCGACTGGCATTGAGTGCCAGATAAAACTGGACAAATTTGAGGCCATCTTCAGCCGTCTGCAGTCTGAAATCAGAGCCCTTACTGATAGGGGTCATGATGTGCTTGTGTCAGACTGCTACTCTTGGTTCACAGAGTTGTGCGAGGAGACATCAAACACCATCCCGCGATACTTCACCACAAGGTGAGCTTTCTTCCGAGACAAATTGCAGAGCATGCTGCCAGATGTCGAGATCATCAAAAGAAGAGACGGTGGTCTAGAAGATGATATTATCCTCCGTACTTATCTCCCGATGAAGGACAAGGTCGAACAGCTGCAGGAAGAAGCAAATGAGGATTGCCTCAAGCTCCCAGCATTCAACGACATGGAGCACATGAAGATTGTGCACATGGCGATGTTTCTACGGGGTGAAATTCTCAACCAGCCATCCAATGTGAAAGCTGAATATACTGAGGAAAATGCCTTTAATTCAGTTCCACAATCACTCTACATATTTGTGGCGATGATGCTTGGTGGCAGTGATGTCCTTGAGGTAGAGGAGGTTGAACCTAGAGAAGATGAATATGAAAAGGCGAGCAAGATCAGGCGGAAGATCCTCGACCTCTGCCAGGACATGCTATACCTAGTGTCCAGGGGTCGAAATATACCACCAAAACACTACAGCTTGGGGCTCGCTGTTCACCAGATGTCTGGACGAAGCAAGAAAATGGTGCAACTCCTCCATTCTAGTGGCCATATAATTAATGCCATACGACAAGATCGTCGCCGCAGACACCGCAATAGCTGAGGAGACGTTGAGCAAGATTGATCAAGAGACAGGGGGCTGTTCTCCCAAACAGTTCGTCACCGTTTTCACGAAGAGCCACACATGTCAAAAATGAAAAAATTTTCGATTTCGATTTTTTTCACTATTTTGCTTTAAACCACTCTACTTAACCATTTTGACATGCTTCTGTAAGCAAAACATCATTAATTTCCAAATTACATTAATTATGCAAGGGGCAGACATCTCGATAATTGCATTTTGCGTTTTCACGAAGAGACGCAAAGATTACTGCCCCTTGAACGCGTACAAAACGTATAGCACGGAAAGGAGTAAAAGTAGGTCAACTGAGATTTTCGTTTTCACGAAGAGCCACACATCTTTGTTACATTCTCAGCTGCGCGCACGTAAACACGTGCGCCCCTTCCATATGGAAAAACACATTGAACAGAAAGGGCCACAATGTAAGAAAACCTGAATTTTCGTTTTCACGAAGGGACACGCATCTTTATTAATTAATTTAGGCTAATTAACCACCGTGTAAATTCTAATTACTGGGTTCACGTACAAATTCACCTCTCATAGAATTATGTGAATGTTTCCTTACTGCACAAAGTTGTTGCAAAGTAGTGTTTTTGGCAGTTTTAAAATAGGAGAAACTTCTCTTGCGATTATCTCGAAAACGCTTTTTCTTCAAAATCCACATGTGTGGCTCTTCGTGAAAACGGTGACGAGTTTTGTCTGCAGCCGTCCTGTCAATTTCGGAGATGACAACATTTATGAAGACAAGGAGTCAAGCAAACTCTGTCATACTGGTTATCACGGCACGCAGCTCATAGCTTACAAGGGAGGGACTGAAGCAGAAGTCGCTGATCCTAAGATCAAATTCTCCAAGCGCACCCTTGACGTGCCTGCCATTGTCCACGAAGTCAGGGTCCTTAATGTACCCATTAATATGGAACCACCCTACACTATCACCAATGAGCTCGTGGAGAGGAATTTGTCCCAGGGGGATGAAAGAGCTGGCAATGATGACAAACTCAGGGCAGATGCTACAGATATGACATTCCTTTTGAGAAGACAGGATGCCGATATTAAGTCCGACAAGCTCTCCAACTGGACTGAATTCAACAGGTCCCTCTCTATGCAGCATGGTCCAGCAACATCCGTGGGGCAAATGCCTCTTCTCAATGCCAAAGCAGATGAGTATGACACCATTAACACGTGTGTTGAGCGTGCTAGAACAATTACAAGGGCAGTGGGAGACCCCCACACGTGGTTCGTGACGGATCAAGCAATCAATGCCCCAGCCATGGAGACCAAATGGTCTAAGGGGGCAGCTTGGGACGATGTACACTTCCGCATGGGCGGTCTCCATACTGCCAATGCATTCATGGCGACCATCGGTGACCATCTTGAGGACTCAGATCTGCCACAAATTTGGGTTGAGGCTGGTGTCATCACCTCTGGCAAGGCAGACAAGATCATACAAGGCCGAGACTACAAGGCTGGCATGCGCCTTCACAAGATGACATGGCAGGCCATGTGGCGAATTCTCGTTCCGCAATTCCTCAGCTTACTCAAAACTTCCAGTCCTAACCTTTTGGCTGATTTTGTGTCGCTCGCTAACGCTGATGCAATACAGCCTTTGCTCACTCGTCTGAACACAGAAGAGGCCCGGGATGCTCTTAATCTGTTTCTGGAGCAGAAAATGCAGGACAAGAACTTTGCCTTCCTCTACTCCTACATGCAAATGATTCAGCTCCTGCTCACCTTTACGCGTGCTCAGCGAGATGAGCAGTGGGAACTTCATCTTCTGTCCTTCACCCGCATGCTTGACTACTTCATGCGGTAAGTATTGGTTGACCAGGCCAATACCACAGTGCTGGAATTGGACACTCGCGATTACTTGCTGAAAACTATGACTATTTTTGCTGCAAATTCTGACTTTATGCTGATTTTGTCAGGTACGACCATCAGAAGTATGCAAAATGGGGGATTATCTACATGGTAGAGATGAGCCGCCTCCCCGAGGCAGCCCTTGAGCGCTTTCGGAGTGGGGCTATAGCTTCGGTGTTCAGTGGCGAGACGATAGTAAGTTCTCTGATGTGTGTGTCGACCATGTCACTGAATGGGTGAACGGCATCGACAAATCTGCAGGTGGCCTTTCTGACATCACGCAAACAGACTCTGCCACACTCAGGTATGAGCAACATCAGCTAAACAACATTCATCTTATAAATACTAAAGTCTATTATTTAACATTCACTATTTGGCTTGTTGATTCAACATGTACGTGCTGGCATTCCACAGAAGGAGAACCATTGCTGCCCAAGTTCTCCAGTACTATGGCCTGGGCAAGAGTCCAGAGCCCAGGGCTATCACTCGCTCCCAGCTGCAACTGGACGCTAAGTACGAAGACAATCTCGTCCAAGCATTTATGGGGCATAAGCTCTTCGATGGCCAGCACCCAGACCAGCTGACTACGCTTATCACCAAGGATGTGGCGCCTCTGCATATCGAGGATTCGTTGCTTGGTGCTGCTAAGCTTGGCCACTCCGAGGTCAAGACCTTCATGCTGCAGCGCCTAGTGAAGGCTAAGAGCAGTGACAAGCCTGCCCTCAAATTCTCATCAACGATGGCCAAAGTGAAGGCGCCAACGTTTAAGAACATCTTTGACGTGGAGAAGTCTTCGGGTGGCAATCAGCAAGTTGTAAGTGCCAGCAGAAAGGTCCTGCAGCGTCTCATTACTGCCTACCAAGCTGGTCGTCCAGTCAACATCAAAGACGTTGCTCAGCATGAGCTCATGGCTGTTCCCTTGTCCTTGTTCACCACTGACAAGAAGGTGAGAAAGGGGGACAAATCACAACTTCTTGACTCGATCCTCGAGACCACCAAGGTCAAGTTCCAGCACGAACTTCCAGTCCTACCAGCTGAGGTATCACAACACACAGTCGATGGCCTGGGTAAGCTGTACCAGACTTCATGCGAGGGGGAAGTCATGGGGGACTTCGCAGCCTCCTTCTGCAACTCCATCTTCTCCTTGCCCAGCAGTCGAATTGATGTCATCTTTGACCGATTTGACTTAGGAGAGATGAGTATGAAAGGTCAGACAAGAGAGGCAAGAGCTGGAAAGAGTGGTGCTAAGAAGCCTACGAAGAGTAAGATGAAAAAGAAGGCAAGTGCAAAAGTCATCCACTTGACACTCCATTACCCAAGGGACAAGATTGGAAGCTGTTCCTCACCCTCAACGAGAACAAAATTGGGCTGCAAAAGCTGCTGGGAGAACAGCTGCTGAGCAGGGCACCCAAAGACAAGATAATTGTGGTTAGTGCTGCGTTTGAAAATTCCACAGAGGTGAGGTGCTCTGGCAGCCTACAACACCTGGAAGTGCTGGAGTCGGATCATGAGGAGGCGGACACTCGCCTCCTGCTTCATGTCCTGCACTCCTCTGCATCTCGTGTAGTAGTGGTTGCTCGTGACACTGACATCTTCATCATCCTGCTCGCTCATCACGAGCTCTTTGGTGGAAAAAGAGGTGTTCTTCTCCAGTGGCACCAGCAAGGACAAGAAGTTCATCAGCATCAATGCAATAGCAAGGCAGCTTCTGGAGAAAGGAGCCAATCCCAAGACACTGCCACTCTTCTACTACCTAACAGGCTGCGACACTACTAGCTTCTGGTACGGGGTAGGAAAGCTGACAGCATGGAAATTATTCCTCAAGCGAAAGGTAAATGAATGGGTGCTATTATGAATAAATAATGCGTTATATTGCTATTGAACCACAGTCAACCGAAATTAGAAATTATTCATTTCATTTTTAGGAGCTGCTGGACGGTGTGAATGTCAGGAAACCATGTGAGCAGGATTTTAAGAGGACTGAAGCCTGCATGGCCTGTTGCTGGGATGAGAAGACACAAACACTGAACGAGGTCAGGGAGAAGACAATCTTCACTGTTGAGAAGCCAGAGAAGAGCCCAGCGACGTCTGATGCTGGGAAGCTGCATATAGGTCGATGCTTCATTCAAGCAGACAAGTGGCTTGCTGCCCCACTCGCCATGCATGAGGGCATCCTTCAAGATCCTGCATCTACCGAATTCCAGTGTTGTAGGTCTCGAGACCGGTCTCGGTCTCGAGACCGGTCTCGAGACCAGTTTTTCCTGGTCTCGGTCTCGGTCTCGGTACCCTGTGGTCTCGGTCTCGGTCTCGGTCTCGGTACCCCGTGGTCTCGGTATTTTGCTGGTCTCGGTATCGAGACCACCAATATTTTATACAAACAGCACATGTGCAGAATCGATTACAGCACGCTCGACTCGACTCGAGATGTATAATATTGTGCAGTATATGACAACTTCTTGTTTACAGAATCGATTACAGTACGCTCTACTCGACTAAAGATATATATAAACGTGCAGTACATGGCATGATGACAACCTCGTTTCTTAGCCGTGTACGCGTGCCCAAACGTACATGTAGCGCATTAGCTTCATGTATGGGAAGTTGGGAACGACATGCTCAAATACACGAACTACGTGTACATGATTACGATCAGCGGCGTGTACTCTATACCGCTTAAAAGCCATCGCGGTCGTTTCTACAGCTGGACATTGTTTTTTTGAGTCAAGATGTCGATATACATGTAATGTAAACATGTAACTGGATAAATGGTCAGTTAACCGTGTAACCGCAGCCATATTCTTGATGTCAATAAATACGGTTTATAGTGCATACCCTTGTGTAATTGAGTGGGCTTTTCGGATAGATTCTTGCCAAACAGTTTTTTCTACTTAGTAATAGTACATCATAAAATTATCAAAAATTGTTGTTGGCATTTTTTTGGCGGCCATCTTGGTATAATGGCGGCCATCTTGAAATCTGATGTAAAAAAGCTATATTTTGCTCAATAATTTGCTTTTCTTTTCCATATTTCTTTGTGAAAATAGTTTTTTTTGTGCTCTGACAACTCTTTAATATATTAAATCAACAACTCATAACCCAAGATGGTTCCTGAATTCAAAATGACTGCCATATCATTACCAAGATGGCTGCCAAATTCAAAATGGCGGCAAATGTTAGTAGTTTTAACATCCAAAAATCAGATTTGTCTAAATATTTTATATTTCTTTACCTCATTACTTTGTTATGATCAATGATCTCAGTCAAATATGCACATTACATTGATTAAAATATGATTCAAGATGGCTACCAAGCTCAAAATGGCTGCCACATGCTTTTGTATATATTTCAGCACTTGATCTTGATTTAATATAGGCTGGTTGTACAATATGATATATTAAAATGCTCCTAAATGGCAGTCATTTTGAATTCAGGAACCATCTTGGGTTATGAGTTGTTGATTTAATATATTAAAGAGTTGTCAGAGCACACAAAAAACTATTTGCACAAAGAAATATGGAAATAAAAGCAAATTATTGAGCAAAATAGAGCTTTTTGACATCAGATTTCAAGATGGCCGCCATTATACCAAGATGGCCGCCAAAAAAATGCCAACAACAATTTTTGATAATTTTATGATGTACTAAGTAGAAAAAAACTGTTTGGCAAGAATCTATCAAAAAAACCCACTCAACTAGATATTGTGACATAAGGGTATGCACTATTACTTGTACATGTACATGTACATGTATACTCCTTTGCACATAATGCATATGGAAATTTGTGATCTTTTTGCATTCTTTTATGATGTAAATGACATACAAGGTCTCGAGGTCTCGGTCTCGGTCTCGGGCCATTAGGTCTCGGTCTCGGTCTCGGTCTTGCAGGTCTCGGTCTCCGTCTCGGACCATCAGGTCTCGGTCTTGGTCTCGGTCTCGGACTTCGGGGTCTCGACTACAACACCTACTCAGTCATTAACGGCAAGCTCGTGCCATACGCCAGTCAGGTTGACCCTTGATCCAATCCCCAAAGCCATCATCGAGATCATTTCGTGCAACTGCAAGGGCAAATGCAGCACGACACGGGTGTTGTTGCTTCAAGGCAAGCCTGCCTTGCACTGTTCTCTGCCACAAGTCACAAGTTTGTAAGAATGTGAAATGACTCATACTGCAAACCACTTTGAGTTATTGACTTCAGTATCTACTTTCAGCATCTCACACTGTTCAATTTTTATTACTTCATGTAACTGCAGCATTTATTTTTCTAGTCAGGTTCTTAATTAACCTTTTACTTGTAAGACGCTAATTTCTATATACATGTACACATGTCAGTGACCTACACAAAGAAGATGAGCAATAAAACCAGAACTGTTTTTGACAGAGAAAACGATGGAACAGTAGTATAATCACTGCATTTTGTGTGACTAAGGATAGGGGTGGACCCTAATTCTATGCGTTTCATATTTTATTAACACTGGGAAAGTGTCTAACAGCAGTATTGCGCAGGTTCTTGTGTATCGGGGTAAGCGAAGTGGCTGTGATGGGTTTACGCTGGGGTGGCTCGGGTTATTTTGGGGGGTTGCGCGTATCCTAGGTGATGCCAAATGTAATCTAAGCGTCCAGGTCATATTTATTAGAATCAGAAAAGTGATGAAAATGATGCAAATGCATCTACGGTTTCAAAAACTACAGGAGATGTTATTTTATACATGTTCGATGACCCTTAACCTTTGACCCCAGATTTGGGACACTTAAGGTCATAGGATCGCTTGCCACTATTCACCAATCGATTGGCGGCATCAGAAATGTCTTATCCTCAAAATTTCACATTTGTAACATTGGAACTACATATTATGCACAAAATCTGAATTTACTTCCTGTCTCCATCAGCAGTATTTTGGCCATTGCTATTTTCTGAAGCGAGTCCATATCGAGTTAGTTGTAGACGTTATTGGATTTAACGACCCGGAGTATATTTTTACAAGAAAGAAATCCAACTTCCATTTTCGGAACACGTAATATGCAGAGTGCAGTTCTATGCGTGAGACTGCTGGGTAAATAGGCGAAGATAATTCTGTATCGGGGAGGTAGTCGCATGACTTGAATCGAGAGTAGTAAATCCGCATGGTGGCGCTTGAGCATGGCGCTGGCCTAAAAACATGGAGTATTTACCAGAATTACTTGGGCTACGGTTCTTAACCATAAATGCATTGTGGTTTGGTTTTTAAATATTTCAAGGATTCTGGGTATAAGGCGTTGTTGCAAGGGGTATTAAAGGCATCTAGGGCAGCTAACACAGTGAAAAGGTATAACCGATGTTTTGCCACTTGGCAGGCTTGGTGCAACGAGAAAAAAGTATCTGCAATTCCAGCAAAATGTGATGACATATCGAGGTACTTTATGCAGTTACATAAAGAAAAAGCACCAATATCAAGAATTGAGAGTATTTTTTACAGCATAAAGTGGCATCATGATTGTGACCCACATGTTACAAGTAACCCATGTGACAAGAAGTTTTTGCATTTAATTTTGAAAGGTTTGAGGAGGATTTCTGCTAAACCCGTGTGTAAAAAGGAGCCAATAACCGTTGACATTTTGCATAAAATAGTAGACAAGTTTGGATCTGGTGCTAATTTAATGCATATTCGTGTATGCACCATGTGTTAATTGTCATGTGCAGGGTTCTTACGTCACGACGAACTTATAAACATCCGAGAATGTGATATAGATCTATCTTCAACATATGTAAGAATTTTTCTCACAAAGAGTAAGACAGATCAATACAGGGAGGAAGCATGCGTTCTCATCATAGGCGAGACGGGTTCCAGCATTTGTCAGAGTTGTATTCGAGTCCCTGCAAGTCCATCACAAGCCCTCCAGTCCTAATCCCAATCACAAGCTATGCAAATGAGCTGTGACAAAGGCATTCCTTTGTCATTGTTCATCCAGTTACTTGTGACAGGCTTTATAAAATGCACTTCTGACTGGGCTTGTGAAAAGACTTGTGAGAGGACTTGCAGAGACTCGAATACAACTCTGGCATTTGTCCCGTGAACATGTTAAAGAAATATATTGGTTTGGCAGGGTTGGGTATTAAACGTTTCAGACATTTTTTTGTTAAGGCCACTTTCATTTTTGAAATCATCAAATTCCTATACATTGAGGGAGGGACAATTGTCGTACACAAGATTTTTAAAGAAGCATTGGAGGGGTAGGAGTAGACTCTATAAAGCAGTATGGGCTCCACAGTCTTAGAGCTGGAGGAGCTAAAGCAGCAGCTTCAGTTGGAGTGGTAGACCGGCTATTAAGAAGCACGGTAGATGGCAGTCCGAGAAAGCCAAGGACTGATACGTGAAGGAATCCTTAGAAAACAAATGAAGTGTATCCTTGCATTTAGGGTTGTAGAAGACTAAAAGTGTATCATGAATGTGGATATTGGTTGAAGTGGACAATACATGTCTTGCAATACAGTATATAATCATCTGCTTTTTACCTCGCTTTTTAGGCAACATACAAAAAATTAGTTGTTTCTCATCAGAACCCTTGTGGCGAAAAGGTCCGTCAGGGAAATTTATATTTTATAATTTATAGTGCAGCCAGCTTGCTCCAAATAACATGTACGTACGTATGGCGAACGCCGATCCGTGACACGCACGGTGCCCGCAGTGCTTGTGTATATGCACTGCCGCGCCCCGTACTATCCGTGCTTCGCAAGGAGCACAGCCTTGATGATACTGTTTACTTCCGGGTTTTTTCGTTATGTTAATGTTAAGCTATTAGCAATCGCGCGCGATCTGATTGGTCCTAAATTGAACGTCACGTTGAATAATTCATGCTACATGCGCGCGTGAAAAACATGTGATCAACGCGCGTTGGTGGTTCACAAAGGTCAACGGTAAAACCTTCCAGGTAGCTGATTGGACATTCGTAAATGAATAATTCAGATTCAGCTGCGCAAACCAAGAAGCGATTGGCCATTGGGAAACATACATTATTCATGCTGGATAATTTACATATCCACCCCCCCCCCCCCCCCCCCACATCCCATTCGCTCCAGAATTCCAACACAAAATATAGAAAAACATAAAACAGAATCACCAAGGCTGTGATCCCCGGCTAGAGACTAGTGCGTGTTGTTACCGGGTGGTAAGTGTACATGTACATGCACATGCCTTGCGGGCAGATCGTGCTTGTAACGTATCGGCGTTCGCCGCGCTTGATGAGGCACATGGCCACTATAACGTTACTACATTATAGTCTTGGTTCCAAGACGTCCTTAAGCGGTGCGACGGACGTATAGCGCGCACGGCCGGCCGACAGCGCCCTCTCGCTACACACACACACACACACACACACACGCCACGGCCAAATCGCTAAGACCGTCTTGGATATTTCGCAAGTTCTGCTCGCGAAATCGCGAGCAGAACTGTGTGGCATTTGCATGCGCGTGTGACGTAGCTGCAATATTGCATGTAAATCGGAAACACTCACTTGTCTAGTTTCTGTACTCACATCGGGTGTACGCAGGGGCGGATCTAGGTTTTAACTAGGGGGGGGGGGGGTTTACCTGAGGTGATTGGCCTACACACCCCAGCGTGCCGAAGGCACGCCTTGCTAGGGGGGTCCGGGGCATTAAACCTAAGCACATCACGATTTCACTGGGCACCCCCCTCCCCCCCCCCCCCGTAGATCCGCCACTGGTACGTGTCCATACGTTACCCCGATAGAACTATATGGGGCTCCTATACCAGATTCGATCGATCCTTTGCTTTATACCCAGCACGATATGGGGCAGAGGGGGCAGAGGGGTCCCCCCCCCCCTTTTTGTCCCTATACCCTATACACTCTTCAGACTATTGTTACCTAACACATCCCCTAGACTTTTGAAAAGAATTCCTGAGATTCCGGGAACACAATGACCAACACAAAAGAGGGGGGTTCGCTCTGCCCCATATCGTGCATCATATGCTTTGCTTGGTGCACACAAGTTCAGGATGTAAAGTAAGCAACAGACAGATTTTTGGGGCAACATTTTCGGCGGTTTTTGTGTGCACAGTGTAAACACAGTGCATGAAAATGGTGTTCCTATTCTTGCTGCAGTAGCCTAGGGGAAAATTTGGCTTCTTTCTATGGGGCTCTGGTACATAACAGGAGCATCATAGTTAAGTTCTAGGGGTATCCGTTCGTGTGTACGTGCAGCCTTCCTTCCTGGTGCAGCGCAGTAACCAAGCTATTCGTTTGTTGGAAAAACATTTCTGATCGCGTGGACAAAGCGATGGATTTTACAGCAAAAACTGGGCTTTGGAAAGCTAAAAAGTCATCAATTTGTACGTGGCCATGATTTGTTTGTTAATTTACCAACAGGATTTGGCAAGAGTGTAATTTTTCAAGCTGCTCGATTTCCTGAACCATAGCTACTATATGCTTGAACGAAACGAAGTAATGCAAACAGGAGAAAGCGCTGGTTATTGTCGTCGTGCCATTGAAAGCCCTGGCCGTTGATCAGTTACATCGTGCTGAACATCTGGGACTGATGTCGGCTGAGTAACGTCTGATATTCCAGATCACATTTTGGAACAATCCGAAGATTTCTCAATCCTGTTTGCCCAGTCAGTCCAGAATCACTCTGCTCAGAACGTTAAAGAGGAACTAACACGGCAAATTTTTTTTTGACTTTTATGACTTATCTGATAGTTTATGCCTCTCCAAAACTAATGTAACAAGTTTCATGATTCTGAAAAATCAAAACAAATGTTTTTGAGCCTTTTCTTTCTGAGCCACTTTGACTCGATTCAGAAAAGGCCGAGGTCAACTGCGTGCCGTATCGCGCGAGTATTGACGTATACGTGTAGAAACATATGACGTCACTGTATTATACGACAATGTTTTACGTAGAGTCTGTACGTATTTTTTTGTCTAAGGCTAGTATTACTTGCTGTGCTTTTTGCTCATGATTCAGGAGTAACACTACGATAAACATATTTTAAAGTGTTGACATCTTTGTGAGACACATTTAGAATTGGGGTTGTCGGCTTGTTCTTGCTGAAAAGCTAGTTATTAGTCATACTTTCCTTTGTTTGCAGTCGGCTTTTATTGGAACCTGCGCTTATGCAGCCCTCATAAGGACCCGCACCTTCTCAGAACCATACACACAATTTCTGTTATAAGGTACCAGACTCAATCGCATGCAGCGCATGCGGTACCGTGCGTGTACAATGCATGTTGAGTCAAGCAAGCGTGGACAGGGAGACGGCCGGGGCTCTGGCTGCTCAAGACGGCAACCGCAGGCAACGTCGTCGCGGTGGTGCGCGTGAGTCCGGGGCACGATTGGAATGATCGGTGCCTAGAGTTGGAATGGCTCCAGCCTTCAAACGGAATTGTGCCTTTAAACCCAGCTGAGTTTTCATACTAACACTATCATCTATACAGTCTTTGGCGAAATGTTCTGCACATATTTTCGACCATTTCGACAGCCAAAAATAAGATATTGTATTGTCTACAAAGCGGACCCACTGTCGCCTTTGAGCTCCATTCAGCACTGGGAATCGCAGTAAGGTTAGGTCAGGGTTTTTGTCGCTGTTCCTCATGCAACCGCCAACTACACACGATCGAGGCATAATGATTATCTCAGAACCATGCTCATACTGAAATAATATCAAAATTAGACAAAATAGACAGGAAAACGGAGGAGTTAGGTCGACAAAAACTCTTCAGCAGCATCAACTCCACGTACGTACATGCATAGTGTTTAGCTGTAGCATCAACCGACTCTACACGTGTACGTCACGGGTACATACATTTAACATACATAATGAGCTTTCGCGAAACAGGATAAATGGTTCAGAATAACAACCCTTTTTTTTATAAAAAAATTCCTCTCGTCTGCAAACTAATCTCCATCAGTTAAAAGAGTATTTAAACTGTCGGAAAAGTCCAAAAAGTAAAAAAAAATTGCCGTTTTAGTTCCTCTTTAACACACAAAACCCTGGCAGCCCGGGGTTTTGTGTGTAAACTTAAAATGACCGAAAGCATCGAGGCCGTCCTAGTAATGTTTGTGTAAGTTCCAAAGTCTATGTTTGCCGTAGTTGTGAATCCGCTTATCACTTGACCTTTGTCCATTGCCAGTCAAAGAAAAAAAGCCACTACACAAAAATGCATGGGAAGGTATAGGCATATACATAACGATCTGCTGATAATCCTTGCAGTAACGGGTATTTGCGATTGAAATTAGGTAAGCTTTAAAATCGTAGTAATTGTTCAAAAAAGAATCGATTTTGTTTCACTGTATGTATGGGGGACCCCCCCCCCCCCCCCCCCCCCCCGCACCAGAACTAATCCACACCAACTTTTTCGGGTGCGTTTTAAGGTCCTTGAACACATTTGTCATGTTAACAGTGAAAAAAAACCGATGCTCTGGCGATATCCAAGATGGCGGCCAATATAGCCGCCAAAAAAATTCAAAATTGTGAAAAGTCATATATTAGCCAAAAAATATGATAAAAGCATAAATAAAATTGTTAGATATATGTTTTTGACCCTTACAAATTCATTTCTGGTATTCTCGTTTTGCTATCATGCTTCAAATTCAAGATGGCGGCCAATATGGCAAGCAAAAGTTGTCAAATTTGAGAAATATTGTATTTTTCAGCCACAAATTATGATAATGGCATGAATGAAATGATTTGATATATGTTTTTACCCGTACAAAATACTTTCAAGTATTCTTATATTTTGCTATCATGTACCAAATTCAAGATGGCGGCCAATATGGATGCCAAAAAATTGTCAAATTTGAGAAAAGTCATATATTGGCCAAAAAGGTAAGTGATGAGTATAAGTGAAATGATTTGTAAACACGTTTAAAATTCAAGATTGCGGTCAAAATGACCAAAGAAATACAAAATACATGTATCAGCAATATATTAAAATAACCATGAGCACTCACTTGCTGTTATGAAAGAGAAAATAATACATATAGGCCTACCAATTCTTTAATATCTGGAGGCATCTCACAAAAAGGCTAAAGTAAATCTATAGACATTTTAAATAGCGATTGTCAACCGCTTTAACACACACACACACTTGGTACTGTTAAAGACAAATTAATATACATTTTGTACCCATGTAATTTACATCTGGAGGTATCTCAAATAAAGGCAAAAGTATTTGACATTTTATATAGCGATTGTCCACTGCTTTAACACATACTTGGTATTGTGAAAGACAAAATAATAAACCCATTCTGTAATACATCTGGAGGTATCTCAAATAAAGGCAAACTTAAACCTAAGGTAACTGGTTTGCGGTAGCTCCATGAATTAAATCTCTGTTGTGAGTTTGTGTTGTTTTGAAAAGAACCGGAGGGAACTCAACGTTACGGACAGTATGCTCTGCCCGTCGTCAGGAGACTGGGGAAATCCAACGGTGAAGCGGGCTTATATGGTGTCTAGAAGCGATTAAGCGTGAGAAGAATGCAAACTCATGCAGGGCTTGGGGATGCTGGATGATAATGGAGGCGTGTCATTCTGAAGGAAGGGAGCGAAGCGGGAGGTTGCCAAGGATATAGGGGACCCATAGGCTGGAGAACTAAGTTATCGTAGGGTATAGGAGACCCATTGGACTGGGAGGTAAGGATGGGGCCCAAGATGTCGCTGATGGAGAAACCGATGTCTTGGGGAGCCGTGTTGTGCTTGAAGATTTCAATGGCTTCTCTGATGCGGCAGGGGTACCAGCGTTCGATGCTGGTGATGAGTTCGGCCTGGCTCCAGTTAATCTGATGGTCTTCGGTGTGGGAGTGTTTGACTATGGATGATTTCTCATAGTCTCCCTTTCTGCCATGGGCTTTATGTTCATTGAGTCTGGTGGCGAGGTCCCTGCCAGTCTCGCCGATGTACATTTTGCCACATTGGCAGGGGATCTTGTACACTCCTGGCCTGCGCTCTGGGTCTGACCGGTCCTTGTGTGAAGTCAGCAGATTCTGGATCTTCATGGGAGCTGTGTGGTAGACTCGAATCCCATGCTTGTGGAGGATACGCTGGATGTGATGTAAAGTACTGCCTAAGTAGGGGAGAGTAACAGGACTAGGGACCCTAACTAGTTGGCTTTGGGTACAGGCGACCCTTTGGCCAGGGGTGGATCTGGGGTCTTGTGTCTTGACTTGGCCGGGCTTGTATCCGTTGCATTGCAGTACTGTGGTGACGTGATGGAGTTCCTGGGTTTGATGTTGCCAGTCGCAGACGTTGTATGCCCTGCGGACGAGGGCCCGGTTGATGGAAGTCTTGATCTTGGGGTGATGGAAGGAACTGCTGTGGAGGTATCTGCCGGTGTGGGTGGGTTTGCGGTAGACACTGCGGGTAAGACTGCCGTCCTGCTTTCTGGACACCTCAACATCAAGAAATGAGATGTTGCCATCTCTTTCTTGTTCCATGGTGAACTGGATGCTGCTGTGAAGCCCGTTGAGGTGTTCCAAGAAAAGCCAAAGGTTATACTGCCCGTGCTGCCAGATGATAAAGGTGTCAACGTACAGGAGCCAAACCCTAGGTCTGTGATCTGCTGTGGCGATGGCGGTCTGCTCAAACTCTTCCATGAATATGTCGGCCAGAACCGGGGATATAGGATATCCCATGGAGGTTCTAGCTGACTGTTCGAAGAAGTTATCCCGTCATCGGAAGCTGGATGAGTTCACACATGTGAGGAGCAGATCATGAAGCTGGTCAGGAGTGAGGTCGGAGCGGTCCTTGAGGGTGAGGTCTGCTTGGAGTCTGTCCTTGGCGATGGTGCTGGCGTCGGAGGTGGGGACATTGGTGAAAATGGAGACGACATCAAAGCTGACCATGATGTCGTCCGGCTGGAGGGTGATGCCTTGGATGAGGGTGGCAAACTAGTCTGAGTTCTTGATGTGGTGCTCAGTGTTGCCTACCAGGGGTGAAGTATCTTGGCAAGATGCCTGGCTGTGTCGTGGGTGGGGCCTTCCCTGGAAGCTATGCAGGGGAACATCCTTCTTATGGATCTTGGGATGTCCAAAGAACCTTTTGCACTTGGAGCTGGATGGCCGGAGGTGTCTGTACAAGGGCTGAGAAATGTTGTCGGAACGCTGGAGAGAAAGACGCTTGCCTTGCAGCATCCTTTCGATGGATGGTGTAGGGTCTTTCCGGATTTCACGGTAGCAGTCCGAGTTGAGGATGTCCGCCACCTTGCGGTCATACTCGGCCTTGTCGACAGTGGCATAATTACCCTTGTCCTCTCGAAGAATGTGGATGGACTTGTCTTGGTGCAGTGATGTGATGGCTGACCGGTCTTGTCTGGAGATGTTAGGCTTGGCTGGTTTGTGTTTCCGGAGGGATTGATTGATCTGCAGACGGATCTCATCGGCAGCATGCTTGTCAAGATGGCAGAGGGTGGGTTCGGTGTGTTGGATGATCTCTTCTACAGGGGATGATCGAGAGACAAGAGACAAGGTCTCTTCCGCGGACAGGGTACGCTGGCTCAGGTTGACTATGTGCCGGGTGATGAAGGATTCTTGAGAGCGTAGGTGGGGTTTGGTGTGGTGCAGGTTGGAGGGTACAGAGCATCCCATAGCCAGAGCCAGGGTCGGGGCTGTGGGAGTGGGGATATAGGTGATCCCATTACCTGGGTCGAAGCAGGGCTGGGACTGGTCTTGGTCTTGCGCTTTGTGATACTCCGGAATTTCTTGATTTGGCGTGGTTGCTGGAAGAAAGGGTGAGCTGCTGAATTTTCCCGAAATCAGCTCCGGAGACACTAGAACCTAGCTGGTCACAGGTGGTGGACATCTGCCTGTCCAAGGATGCAAGGGTGGATCTGGTGGGACTGATGCGGAAATTCCACCTCCTACAGAGCATGGCTGGACCTGATGTGGAGACTTCATTGAGACAGTGTGGTCAGAGGGACCTGTCTTGCCATCCCGTCTTGCCATCCCGTCTTGAAGACATCCTGGCTGAAGTCACAGAGGAGGAAACGTCAGATGACGAAGATGTCGATATCGATGGAGATGATGTAAATAAATCTGACTGTTAATGTCTTGACGACTATGACAGTGACTAATTCTATGTCATATTCAAAGCAGTATACAATCTCTATATGAAATGTAGATATTGCAATGTTTTTCCTCTTTCAAAATATCAAGTGTGAAAGCGGTGGACAGTCGCTATATAAAATGTGTATAGGTTTAAGTTTCGCCTCTATTTGAGATACCTCCAGATGTATTACAGAATGGGTTTATTATTTTGTCTTTCACAATACCAAGTGTGTGTTAAAGCGTTGGACAGTCACTATAATTATAAAATGTCTATAGGTTTAACTTTTGCCTTTATTTGAGGTACCTCCAGATGTAAATTACATAATGGGTATATTATTTTGTCTTTAACAGTAGTGTTACCAAGTGTGTGTTAAAGCGGTGGACAATCGCTATATAAAATGTCTATAGGTTTTACTTAAGCCTTTTTATGAGATACCTCTAGATATTAAAGAATTGGTATATGTATTATTTTCTCTTTCACAACAGCAAGTGAGTGTTCATGTTTTTTTTTATATATTGCTGATACGTGCATTTTGTAATTCTTTTAATTTACTACGGTAATTTTGACTACAATTTTGAATTTTAAACATGTTTACAAAATAGAAAAAGCCAGATATGAGTTTAAAATGACTTTCAAATAGGCCTACATAATGTCAACTTTCACTTTAATACACTCATCACTTACCTTTTTGGCCAATATATGACTTTTCTCAAATTTGACATTTTTTGGCATCTATATTGGCCGCCATTTTGAATTTGGTGCATGGTAGCAAAATAAAAGAATGCTTGAAAGTATTTTGTAAGGGTAAAAACATATCAAATCATTTCATTTATGCCTTTATCATAATTTGTTCCTGATATATACGATTTTTCTCAAATTTGACCACTTTTGATGGCCATATTGGCCGCCATCTTGAATTTGAAGCATGATAGCAAAACAAGAATACCAGAAATGAATTTGTAAGTGTCAAAAACATATATCCAACATTTTATTTAATGTTTTTATCATATTTTTTGGCTGATATATGACTTTTCCCAATTTTAACCATTTTTGGAGGCCATATTGGCCGCCATCTGGGATATCGCCAGAGCATCGGTTTTTTTTCACTGTTAACATTCCAAATGTGTTTTAGGACCTTAAAACGCACCATAAAAAGTTGGTGTGGATTAGTTCCGGGGGGGGGGGTGCACGGGGGGTCCCCCATAGATGGCCAAGAGACCCCAAGAGGGTTATGCCCCAGGGCATAACCCTCTTGGGGTCTCTTGGCCAAATGGTGTTGTCTTTCCATTTCCTGTTTATCCTTGCCACTTCTCTTTGTTCCTTTTCTTGCCCTATTACCACCTTCAATTCAAACACCCCCCCCCCCCCCAACCACACTCCTTTGTCCATTTCCCCAGCTTCAACCTTCATCTTAATCCCTCCCCTCCTCCATCCTTACCCTAATCACACCTCTTTGTTCCTGTCTTCCTGGCTGTCCTTTCCTCTCCCTTTGATGTTTACCCACTGCCTATCTGCCATGCTCCTTTGCATCCCTCTTTTGTGTTTCTCCACCCACCCCCTCATGCATGTGTGTTCCCTACATGTTTGTTTCTTGTACTCTGTCATTCACCTTTGAGAAAGAACTTGCTTAAGTTCGAAACATCAGGCCAGCTAATTTTTTGATTTGTATATTTCAGGTCCATTCAGTCAGTCAGCAGTTTGCAGCAGTTTTATTCATTTTCACCTATAATTGGTGTTAATTCATTCTTTTTGGTGTTTATTTTGGGCAAAGATTTTGGTGTTGACTAATACCATGATTTGGAATTAAGTATTAACACCAAGTTTGGTATTACTGGTAGCAACTACAGGTGTTAATTTATTCTTTTTGGTGTAAATTTTTTTCAAATAAGTGTCAACATTATTCTTAGGCATGAAACGGGGAATTTAGAAGAAAAAAATCAAAAATGCATAAAATTGTGTTTTTTAGTTTGTTATGGTATACTTCAGAAGTAAAACGAGGAAGAAAAAAACCAAGGAAATCAGCTGATCGGAGGAAAAGTTGCATTTCTGTATAATCCTTTTGACAAACCACTGTGAAATTAAACACATGGAGAAAAAAATCCATTAACACAATGTTTAATAAACATCTAGCTCTGCTTGGGTGGTTTCATCCACAATGCTGTTTTACAAATAAGCAACAAGTAACAATGAACTTTGTTCAAATTCAAATATGTAACACATTCAATATGTAACACATGCATACTTTTGCATAACACTTGAATTGGAGCATCGACGACAGTGATAATTTCAGGAATTTCACCAAACATCTCCCCTGCCGCATGCAAGTTGTCACCTTTAATTCACACAGAATTCAATGCAGGAAATGTACTACATTGCCTTAAATCTTTGCCGTGAAAATGCCCTGAAAATCCGTCTTTTGCCGTGAAATAAAAATTCACGGCAATTTCACGGCGTTTATTTCCAGCAAATATTGGCAATTATGTTCACGGCGAATTCACGGCAAATTCACGGCGAACCCGGCAGGCTGCATTCCTTTGTTATGCATAACGTAAACCATTCTTCAACTGACAAAAGAACAGATTAGATTTACTGCGGGTGCAAACATAACGGCCCGGCATAACAGGGAACTCTCCTAATTTTATGTGTTTGTGGTGGTTGCGAGTACAGTGGTCTGATCCGCATTTATAAAGACGATCGACTCATGGCTCATGCGAATATGTTATGCACGAACATCAATCTCGCAGGTATAAAACGGACAGGTGGTCACGGTTTGTTGGGAGCGGGTTGTGATACACGCAGTGTGTACTTTTCCTCGCGGATCCGTAGGGTCCCGATGTGTTGTTAAAACTGTTGTTGTTGTGCTTGCTGGTGGTTTTTTAATTTTTTTATTTGCGTTTCTGCAACGATTTTAATAAAACAGGGGACCTTAGGCCTATCGCGCGTAGAATAGATTTAGCCTACTCATCGTAAATCGATGGAGGAAGGAATGATCTACATTAATGCCACAAAAAACTACTCATTTAAAGGCCAACGGCCGGCTTCATGTTTTGTTCTTTCTTAAAATGTTAGCGTTTCTTTCATTGCAGTTGTAAAATGTAATGTATTTCTCACCATTTCCTGATTTGTATACAAAAACCAATGACTTCTTAGGCCGTGTCCGAAATGGGCGTCTTGCTACTAGATACGCGTAGTTGTAATGGACGAACACCTCGAGCACGTTGAAAGTTACATGCATGCAGTCGTGAATGATCGGGCTGACCAATCATGAACTCCGTAACGCGCAACGATCGGCTCCACCTTTTCCCTAGTCATGCTAAACCAATCACATCACTCAGCGTTGAGTTTGGCTGGATTATCTGGGTGGTGTCTCTGCTCGCTCCGCGGCGCGGCGCAGCCCAGCCGCGAATTATTTTTGTCCCCAAACGTTATGGATGCATAGGACCTAGGGCTGGGTATATCATGCCATAAATTATCATTGTCTACCGAGCATTCCGATGGTTCAGTGGATACGGTGTTCGACTGTGGGGTGGGTAGGAGCATGGAGAAAGAAAACACAGGAGATTGAGCTTTGGAGGGTTTTTTTAAGGGAAATAAAGTCCGAAATTTCATTACGTTCCAATTTTTATTTTTTTTCTAATTCGTGGCTCCGGAGGATTTTTTTAATAGGGAAGTAAAGTCCGAAATCTCATAGGACATTTGCGTCATAGCATTAACCACATTCGGATGTTGCTTGGGAGAAAACAAATTCGCCTCCCGGCCCGAGTTGCCTTTTTCTGATTCTACAGGCACTTTTAATTTTCCAAATGAGCTGGCTTAGGCTCCAGGCTAGTTTTGTTTTGATGCAAAATGCACAATTCAGAGCTGCCAACCAGTACGGATTTTCCGTATTTCGTACTGAAATTCATGAGAAATAAGGAATACGGAAGTAAGGATTTGGGTTTTAAAACACGGATTTTGTGAAATCCGACTATAATAATCAGGCATGTGAATTTTTCGCTGTTTTCCTGTTTCCCGGTATGTTTTTGTTATAAGACTCCGCGTTTGTTTTGTCCGCACATGTAGGCCCACATTTTGTTCCGAATTCATTGGCTCGCGCTACCCAGACGAGTGGCGCGCCCCGGACATGCTGGCATTCGGGACGCATCACGCGTCCAGGTAGCTACGCGCGCCTTGACTAAGGTTAAAAACAGGCCCCGTTTTTCTCTCTTTTTTTTTTGCCATCCAACAACGCAAAACACAAAAAATATAATTATCTGGAAACCATAGCGGTACCGGTACATTTATGATTGAAATTGAAACATAAAATCAAGAATAAACCCACGTATGCTTTCAATGGACAAAATCTTTTGGGAAAATTACCGTACATCAATATAAACCTTACAACGATAAGGGCGTCCCTGTTTTAAATTCTATGGTTCTCATTTCCGACCCACCCTATTTTTGGCTCCCGACCGATTTTGTATTTTTTTTTTGTCCCGCCGACCCTGTCTGGAATTTCCTACGAATAACAAAAATAGAAAAAATGATTATCTTAAGAATTTCCCGCATCGAATTCCGGAGAAAAAAAAGTCCATGGTAATTTTACGTAGGCCTACCTAGTAATTTTGGCTGTGCGAAGTGCCCGGTTTTGTCTTTTCTCAAGATGAATTTCTCTGCGCATTAGCTGCATGTGCGTGCATTGTACACTGGGAATAAGACGATGGCATTCAGTGCGGCTGCTTGCTCTTGACCAAGGCTAGCAACAAAGCATCGCGCACGCGCAGATGCGCTTTAGGGGGTACCCTTATTGAACAATTGCTGTAACCCCCTCAGGTCTTAGTAGCCTTTTTTTAAGGCGGAGTTCGGAATACGTTAGCTGCGTGTACGTACATTGTACATTGGGAATAATACGGTAGCATTCAGTGCGGTTGTTTGCACTTGACCAAGACTACACCAACGATGGAATCCCGTATGCATGCACGCACGTGCGTGGTGCGGACTCTACTCCGGAGATATGACGGATAAGTTATGTCGGGGTTTAGAAAACGATCAAAGAAACGACACATTTAATGTATTATTTATTCCTCCATGGTACATCATACGTTATGTATTATTCTGTCGTCAACTTTATTTGAAATAGCTGGAACTTCGGGTAAGGTAATCTAGACTAACCCACACTTAAATGCACCATGCTTAGGCCTATAGTTAGAGAAATCTTAAACGCTGGAAAAAGCAACATATCGCGATATTCTTCGGTATATATCGAATTCCCCAATACAATATTTATTACGGGTTTGTTATTATTTTTACGAGGGGGCCCTTGACTAGTTACGAAGGCATCGATGGTAAACTGGACGTCGAACGCTTGGCCGCCATACCTAGCCTGCCGTCATGTTTAACTGTCAATAAACCACGCAACTTCTGCCAGCTTCGACAGTTACATTACAATTTATTGATAGTTAATAATCACACGATACAAAAGAGTGAACAATAGAACAAGTTAATGAGCTGGGCAGAAACTGCCCGCAAAAAATTCACCGCGTTTTCACGGCGTTTTCTTGGCGATAAAATCCCGAGAGTATTTCACGGCGTTTTCATGGTGTTCTCTCGCCGTGAAATTGCCGTGAAATTTTATTTCACGGCAAAACGGATTTTCACGGCAAAGATTTTCATAGTGTTAGACGCTACTATGGGCAGATCATGTCCAAACGTTTAAAAAGGCGATAGAGGGTCCAATCATGGAGGAAGTTCAGTAGGACAGCAACATGTTTCAATTTGGTGGTCCAGATATTCAGGTAAGCATGTCGAAAATTGCGAGATTTTACTTTAATATTCCGCACCAGCATGGTTCAGAAGCAGCGAAATCTTGGAAAATAAACCAACCCTGCTTGTCTAAATATGTGGCACTACGTGTTATTTTTAAAGATTTATCTCCTAAATATTTGTGAAATATGAGATAGAAATTTACATAGTACAAAATATATATATGAACACTCTACATGTACATTACTAAAAGAAATTTGTGACCATACACTGCCAATAATACATGTAGGCCTAAAGTCAAAACAAATTAACATGTTTTTCCTCTATTTAGCAGTGCAAATTCTCCAACAAAAGCCTCAAATTTATGTGATTACACAATTCTGAACATGAATAATTGCAGATAAATGCTTTGACATGTTGGACAGACATTTTCAACACAACTTGAACAAGTTGTTGTTGGGGAATGAGTTATGCCCCTATACTAGTCTTGTCTCAGAAAAGTTACAACCCAGTCTGCAAGTATAGGGCCTACATGTAGTACATCTGTACAAATTATAAACCCAACCAGCTAGTCAGAAACAGCGAAATCTTGGAAATTAACCAACCCTGCTTGTCTAAATATGTGCCACAACCTGTTACTTCAAGATTTATCTCCTAAATATTTGTGGAAAATAAGACACAAATTTACTGTACATGTATGTGAACACTGTAGTGAAAATTCCCCAACAAAATTACACAATTCTGAGGAGAGATTTTACTTTAATACCCCTACCAGCATGGGTCAGAAACACAGAAATCTTGGGAAATAACCAACCCTGTTTGTCTAAGTATGTGGCACAACTTATTTCAAGATTTATTTCCTAAAGATTTGTGGAAAATGAGACAGAAATTTGTACATGTACATGTATGTAAACACTGTAGTACATGTACATTAATTTCTGACCAGACACTGCCAAGAATAATTAGGCTATGTATAGTGAACACAAACTGTTTTCCTCTATTTAGCAGTGAAAATTCCCCAACAAAAGCCTCCAACTAAAGGTTGTGCCATATGATGACACGATTATGAAGAGAGATTTTACTTTCAAACCCCCACCAAATGAATAAACTGAAGAGTTTGATGTCTAAAATACAAACATTGTCACGTATAATACTGCAATATTTTGGCAATGCTTTGCCATGTTGCATATGCATTTTCAACGCAACTTTAAAAAGTTGTTTTCGGGGAGTGAGATATGCCCCTACTTGTCTCAGAGAAGTTAATTATTATTATTATACACAGCCTAGTCTGCAAGTTGGGCCTGGGGGCATGCATGTATCTGTACAAATTATAAACCCAACCAGCTCACCCTGAACCCCAGATAAAAAACCCAAAACACAACACATGAATAAAATATAGAAATACACAGGGTACAATCTTTATTGTTCCTTATTTCAGATTTGATGACAGCATGTACATTTGTCAGTGAAGATGGCAGTGGATCAAACAGAATTGAGCTGCAGTACCTAACTTTTGCCATATCTTAAGAACTTTATTCAACACTTTCTTTAATAAACCACCTTTTGTGTACTTGCAGACAGCAATATTGAACAAATGGAAGTCAGACTTTTGCAATTGAAATTTACAGTGATATGGTACAAATAAGCGATGGGTTTCACATGTAACATTGACACCAGTGTCCATGTTACATGGAAAATCCACAAAAAATCATATTTTATGCCTCATATTTACTGAAGAGGTCTGATTTTCATATCTTTTCATTAGAGATGTATATCCTTAACTAGTTCATAAAATGCAGACATGTTCAAGGCAAATCAATGGAAATATGTCAGAAAATGTGTTTTTGTTTCACATGTAACACGAACACCATATATTTTTCATTTACGGAATGACCCATAAGCCTATATCTACCAGCTTTCTTAGAAGAGTCGCAAGTTTCATACCCTAATAAGACCTACTTATAAGTTTATAAAATTAGTAACAATTAGACAAATTAATAAAAGCAGAGAGAATATAATGACATTTTAAGGTACTGGTTTCACGTGTAACAGGACACCAAATTTGGAGGAATGTCACACATTTTGACATATCTTCATGGAGTGTGAAAAAACAATCCAAAGAATCCTTTATTGGACTTGTGAAACTACTAATTGCAAGTGTGCATGAACAACGTATCCAGATCAGGGAAAACTGATAAAGGTAGAAAATGTATATTTTAGGGTTTAAACATTGCCCTTTTTTGCAAAATGTCACACTTTATGTACCCAACTTCATGGAATGAACCACATCCATGTAGGTTTAACTCAATACACGTAAGCTCAATGTAATGTGGGCACATAAACATGATATAATTGAAAACAAGATTAGAGATGGTAGCTGAATATTAAACCTAATCATGTAAATGATATCTTAACCATAAAAGTCCTCAATTCTCAGTAGATGATTTTTCACACACCCTAGGAGATTATTAGGGTAATGGTTTGTATGCAATCTGTTTAGACTATAAGAAAATAAATTTTTAAAGAAAACAAAGCAGACAGTACATACCTACATGTTGATATTTAATAGTAGCCGCATTAAATAGTTTTATTCCACCATGATTGTGTGCAGGGGGGGGGGGGGGTCCTGTTATCAACTTGGATGAGAAATGTGCAGTATGGTGATGATGCTGTAACTTATAATACCACAGAGATTTTAAGACAAACAATTCTTTTAAATATTATATTACTGAAAAGAGTAAATAGAATTAGAAATAGAATGAGGGCCAATAGTAGTCATGTTAGGTTAACCCTATTGTGGATTTTTGTTGATTTAATTTTTTGGTCATTTTGGAGGGCAATTTCAGTTAAAAGTTGTGACCATTATTGCTAAATTGCTAATTTTATAATTGAAAATTTGAGCCTAATATATTTCAGATCAATTTGTTATAAATATAAAAATAATGTTATGAGTCATTTAAAATAGTAACAATAAACAAACACCAATTATTATAGAAAATTAAATGATCAAAACTAAATAAAAACAAATTAAAGCCAGTGGCAGCACTGACAGAAAATTGGGCATTGCAAATAGCGTCGCCAATGCCGGTTCGCGTGAATCTCTCTACTAACGTGCTAGCTCCATGTGTCTGCTGTATGTGATTTAGCCATTTACTATCTTTCTTCTTTCTATCCTTTTCTGTCTTCTTTGCTGATGGTAGCTGTTAGTGCCACAGCCATTGTGTACATCTTATAATATATCATCTTATCTTCTTCTTTTTTTATTAAAGTGGGTGGATCGGATGGCTGTAATGGGAGGAGGGCATTATTAATTAACACTTATTTTCAAAAGCTAACAAATGGTTAGCCCCATATCAGGGGTTTATCAGTACCATAATACCAAACAACTTTTCTCTGCAAAATAATATTAAATGTCATGGAAATTTAGTCTTGGAAAGTCATGGAAAGGTCATGGAATTTGGTTTTCAGATTTCTGTGGGAACCCTGACTTGACTTTTAATGATGGTCATCACATGTCACGTGACGTCATCTTAAAGGGGCATTTTTCGAAGCCATATATCTATGGAAGTACAAGTCCGATTAAGTTGATACGTGGTATCTAGATAGGCCAGCATGTGTTACAGATGGAAATTGATGTGACGTGAAGATGACGTCATCATACGATTTTATAGTAATTGTTAAGTTTTTGGACTTCAAAGTTTCTTCAAGCCATATCTCACCAACAGAACATGCTAAATTCAAAATTCTTTTTGTAATAGCTTTGTTAGCTCCTATATTCTTTCACATAAATGTGAACAAGTGTGACGTCATCATGACGTCATCAAAAATAGGCTTTTTTTAAACACATATAAGGGTAGGTCTGATCGTCATAAAAGTTAGTGGGTAGGTAGATGGTGCCACTAGCATGTAGAATCCGAGGTGACGTCATGATGACGTCGTCTGTTGATTTTCTATGAATTTTTAAATGTTTCAAATTTCATTGTACTCTTTGGAACCTAAGTAAAGTTTCTTAGTCATATATCTCATTAACAGAATATTCGAAATTCGTTTTGTAATAGGTTTGTTAGCCCATACATTCTTTCATATTAATGTCAAAAAGTGTGACGTCATCATGACGTCATCATGACGTCATCAAAATGTGCTTTTTGAAAACATAAGGGTACATATATCCAATAATCATAACAATTGGTGGGTTGGTAGATGTTGTCGCTAGCATGTGAAATTCGAAGTAATCTTAGGATGACGTCATCGGCTGTTTTTCTATGATTTTTTTTAATGTTTCTAATTTCATTGTACATACTCTCAAAATTGTACATTGTCATTGATCAGATTGACTCCAACCTATACACAGGCCAAGAGCACACACTGAGGTGATGTGTTATTGAGGTGATGTCATGATGACCATCATATGATTTATATATAATTTTTTTTGAGGTTTTGAAATTTTAAGCCATATCTCATCAACAGAATATAATATATTCGAAATTCCTTTTTGTAATCAATTCATTAGGTCAAAGTTATGGATGTGAAAATGTGTAACATCATCCCGACGTCATCAAAATGCCCTTTTAAAAAACACATAAGGGTAAGTCGGATCGTTATGAAAATTGGTAAAATCTGAAGTGACGTGATCGGCTGATTTTCTAGGAATTTTTCTGTTTCATACCCTAATAAGACCTACTTATAAGTTTATAAAATTAGTAACAATTAGACAAATTAATAAAAGCAGAGAGAATATAATGACATTTTAAGGTACTGGTTTCACGTGTAACAGGACACCAAATTTGGAGGAATGTCACACATTTTGACAATATATCTTCATCGAGTGTGAAAAAACAATCCAAAGAATCCTTTATTGGACTTGTGAAACTACTAATTGCAAGTGTGCATGAACAACGTATCCAGATTAAGGAAAACTGATAAAGGTAGCAAAAATAAATTTTAGGGTTTAAACATTGCCCTTTTTGGCAAAATGTCACACTTTATGTACCCAACTTCATGGAATGAACCACATTCATGTAGGTTTAACTCAATACACGTAAGCTCAATGTAATGTGGGCACATAAACATGATATAATTGAAAACAAGATTAGAGATGGTAGCTGAATATTAAACCTATTCATGTAAATGATATCTTAACCATAAAAGTCCTCAATTCTCAGTAGATGATTTTTCACACACCCTAGGAGATTATTAGGGTAATGGTTTGTATGCAATCTGTTTAGACTATAAGAAAATAAACTTTAAAAGAAAACAAAGCAGACAGTACATACCTACATGTTGATATTTAATGGTAGCCGCATTAAATAGTTTTATTCCACCATGATTGTGTGCAGGGGGGGGGGGGGTTCCTGTTATCAACTTGGATGAGAAATGTGCAGTGTGGTGATGATGCTGTAACTTATAATACCACAGAGATTTTAAGACAAACAATTCTTTTAAATATTATATTACTGAAAAGAGTAAATAGAATTAGAAATAGAATGAGGGCCAATAGTAGTCATGTTAGGTTAACCCTATTGTGGATTATTGTTGATTTAATTTTTTTGACATTTTGGAGGACAATTTCAGTTAAAAGTTGTGACCATTATTGTTAAATTGCTAATTTTATAATTGAAAATTTGAGCCTAATTTATTTCTGATCAATTTGTTATAAATATAAAAATAATGTTATGAGTCATTTAAAATAGTAACAATAAACAAACACCAATTATTATAGAAAATTGAATGATCAAAACTAAATAAAAACAAATAAAAGCCAGTCGCAGCACTGACAGAAAATTGGGCATTGCAAATAGCGTCGCCAATGCCGGTTCGCGTGAATCTCTCTACTAACGTGCTAGCTCCATGTGTCTGCTGTATGTGATTTAGCCATTTACTATCTTTCTCCTTTCTATCTTTTTTCTGTCTTCTTTGCTGATGGTAGCTGTTAGTGCCACAGCCATTATGTACATCTTATAATATATCATCTTATCTTCTTTTTTTTTATTAAAGTGGGTGGATCGAATGGCTGTAATGGGAGGAGGGCATTATTAAATAACACTTATTTTCAAAAGCTAACAAATGGTTAGCCCCATATCAGGGGTTTATCAGTACCATAATACCAAACAACTTTTCTCTGCAAAATGATATTAAATGTCATGGAAATTTAGTCTTGGAAAGTCATGGAAAGGTCATGGAATTTGGTTTTCAGATTTCTGTGGGAACCCTCACTTGACTTTTAATGATGGTCATCACATGTCACGTGACGTCATCTTAAAGGGGCATTTTTCGAAGCCATACATCTACAAAAGTACAAGTTCGATTAAGTTGAAAAGTAAAATCTAGGTAGCCCAGTAGGTTTATAAATAAAAATTAACATGACATTATGATGACATCATCACATATCACGTGACGTCATCTTAAAGGTCCAGTTTTTGAATCCATATATCTACAAAAGTACAAGCTTCATTAAGTTGAAATGTTATATCTAGGTAGGTCTGCAGGTTTATGAATGAAAATTGACATGACATTATGATGACGTCATGACATGTCACGTCACGTCATCTTAAAGTGGCAGTTTTCAAAGCCATATATCTACAGAAGTACAAGTCCGATTAAGTTGATATGTGGTATCTAACATAATTTAAAACAAATTTTGTTTAATCACCATTGAAATCCAATCCCCGACATTATTAAACTACCACAAAATACCCTGAAACAGCTCTGTGTTTGTCCACAAACAACAAACCTCTAGTCTTATTTTAGTTCTATCCCAAACCCTATAGACTTTGTGCATAGATTTTCTGACTGGCAATTTGGTCATCAAACAACCTCGGACCTTAGTCTAAATTTGCACAGACATAGACCCTATAGCAAAGTCGTGTCTCGAAGAGTGACGTCATGATGACGTCATCTGGTGTCATATTACAAGCCATTTAAGATAAATATTTTTAATCTTTAAAATGCTATATAAAATCACCCGTGAGACCCCTGATCTTGGTTTTAGTGTCAATTGATAGTATAAACAAGGATCTTCATTTTATCTAGTGTGCGTCAAAAAACGTTACCCTTCCTTCCGAACCAAACCGGAAGTGCCATATAGTTTGGAAGTGGAAAAAGATATGAACTTGCTTTCAACGATGTTAGTCTTTGCCTAGGTTGTACTTCACAAAAAAAATTGCCGGTGACGTCATAAAATGTTCAAGAGCCCTCTAGCGGCAGGTTGAATTTTTTTTAATGGATAATCAGCCGATTTAGACCTTCAAAAAGTGCTCAAAAATCAACCGCGAGAAATGTAATCCAGATATTTGCTTATAGTTAACATAGCTCCGTTCTCGAGCTTTCTGATAATGACATCACGATAAAGTCATCAGATATAGGATTACAAGCAATCAAAGATTTCTAGATTTAATCTTTGAAAATCAATATAAAATCAATCGAGAGAGATCTGATTTTGCTTTTTATGGGAACTGATAGAATAAACAAGGTCTTCATATTTGATATTACAAGCAAAATCACGTGACCTTTCCTTCCCGTTGAAACCGAAAGTGCCTCATAATTTAAAAGTGGAAAAAGATGTGAACTTGCTTTCAACGATGTTAGTCTCCGCCTAGGTTGTACTTCACAAAAAATTACCTGGACATCATAAAATGTTCGAGCGCCCTCAAGCGGCAGGTTGTAAATGTTTAAAATGAATAATCAATGTTTGCTGAAATAACTTTATAATTGATGTATATAATCGGCTTCATGCTATAAAGAACAAGTTGAGGGAATAAAGATTGATGACGTCACCAGACCGGAAGTTGCAATGAAAATACCTTTAAACCTTAAGAAATTGCAAAAGAATCAACCGCGAGAGATATAATCCAGATATTTGCTTCAGATGGCAGAGTTAACATAGCTCTCGAGCTTTCTAATAATGACGTCACGATGACGTCATCAGATATCAGATTACAAGCAATCAAAGATTTCTGGATTTAATCTTTGAAAATCAATGGAAAATCAACCATGAGAGATCTGATTTTTGTTTTTATGGGAATTGATAGAATAATAAAAGCAAGTGGTAAAGATGAAAATTGATACGACATCACGATGACGCTATCTGACGATTTTGTGTTAATTTTTAGATTTTTGAGTTTTTAATGCAATTTGTAACCGGGACTTTTGTCATTTAACAATCTAAGGTCTTAAACTTGTCATATATATCCTATAATGAAAATTACATGACCAAGAAATAAGTCATGATGGCATAACGCTTAAAGGTCAAGTTTCGAGTAGCAAAAGACATAGAAGTGATGGAGTTTTGTGCTAAATATAACAGAAAATGGAAAAGCCCTGCGTCTGTTGGCAAGAGACGCAAGATGTCTAGTTTTTTTTTTTTTTTTTTTTCTTCTTCTTCTTCTTTTAGTTCTGACCAAAATCCCATAGACTTTGTACACGAATTTTGTCGGCGGCACTTTAGGTCTTAAAAAACGTCAGAACCTAACCAAACTTACATCAAACATAGACCCTAAGCTGAAATTGTATGTCGTAGAGTGACGTCGTGATGACGTCATCACGTGATTTTTTATGAATTTTTGAATTTTTTAAATCGTAACATTCTTTTAAATATATCTAGCGAACAAAACAAGATATTTTCAAAATTCTTTTTCTTATAGCTTTGGTATGTCTCAAAGATATGCCCTAAATTGCGAAAATTGTGTGACGTCATGATGACGTCATCAAAAATGTGTTTTTTTGTTAACGCATGTAAGGGTCAATCCGATTACAAAAATGTATATATTGAATTTTCCTGTACCCAATTCCAAAATTTCATGATCGTGGCTCACTCAAGTAAGAAATGACAGCCATTTCAAAATTTAGACCAAATTCAATATAACACAAAGGAATTCTGGGACGGGCTGATAACCATGGCTATTATGAGCTTGCTGTTTATAAAAGGGGTTGATTTCTAGTCTTTTTTCAAGTCGCTGAATTTTTGAAGTTTTAAAATCGTAACATTCTTTTCAATATATCTAGCGAACAAAACAAGATATTTTCAAAATTATTTTTGTTACAGCTTTGGTATGTCTCAAAGATATGCCCTAAATGGCGAAAATTGTGTGACGTCATCAACAATATTTTTTTTTTAAAACGCATGTAAGGGTCAATCTGATTACAAAAATGTATACATTGTATTTTTCTGTACCCAATTCCAAAATTTCATGATCGTGGCTCACTCAAGTAAGAAATAACAGCTATTTCAAAATTTAGACCAAATTCAATATAACACAAAGGAATTCTGGGACGGGCTGATAACCATGGCTATTATGAGCTTGCTGTTTATAAAAGGGGTTGATTTCTAGTCTTTTTTCAAGTCGCTGAATTTTTGAAGTTTTAAAATCGTAACATTCTTTTCAATATATCTAGCGAACAAAACAAGATATTTTCAAAATTCTTTTTGTTATAGCTTTGGTATGTCTCAAAGATATGCCCTAAAAGGCGAAAATTGTGTGACGTCATGATGACGTCATCAAAAATATGTTGTTTTTTTAACGCATGTAAGGGTCAATCCGATTACAAAAATGTATACATTGTATTTTTCTGTACCCAATTCCAAAATTTCATGATCGTGGCTCACTCAAGTAAGAAATGACAGCCATTTCAAAATTTAGACCAAATTCAATATAACACAAAGGAATTCTGGGACGGGCTGATAACCATGGCTATTATGAGCTTGCTGTTTATACAACGGGTTGATTTCTTGTCTTTTTTCAAGTCGCTGAATTTTTGAAGTTTTAAAATCGTAACATTCTTTTCAATATATCTAGCGAACAAAACAAGATATTTTCAAAATTATTTTTGTTACAGCTTTGGTATGTCTCAAAGATATGCCCTAAATGGCGAAAATTGTGTGACGTCATGATGACGTCATCAACAATATTTTTTTTTAAAACGCATGTAAGGGTCAATCTGATTACAAAAATGTATACATTGAATTTTCCTGTACCTAATTCCAAAATTTCGTGATCGTGGCTCACTCAAGTAAGAAATAGGAGCCATTTCAAAATGTAGACCAAATTCAATATAACACAAAGAAATTCTGGGAAGGGCTGATAACCATGGCTTAAATGTGCATGCTGTTTATAAAAGGGGTTGATTTGTAGTCTTTTTTCAAGTCGCTGAATTCTTGAAGTTTTATAATCGTAACATTCTTTTCACTATATCTAGCGAACAAAACAAGATATTTTCAAAATTCTTTTTGTTATAGCTTTGGTATGTCTCAAAGATATGCCCTAAAAAGCGAAAATTGTGTGACGTCATGATGACGTCATAAAAAAATTCTTTTTTCAAGTCGATAGAATATTGCCCATAGCATTTGTAAACGTTTACTTTCTTACCGGCCACATTGGCTACTTTTAAACTTGGCAGACACTTACCCCAACTGCTCACAATGTGTGCCGAACTTTTACGTCCTGATGACGTCATCACATGTCACGTGACGTCATCTTAAAGGGGCATTTTTCGAAGCCATATATCTACAAAAGTACAAGTCCGATTCAGTTGGAACGTAAGGTATGCCACCTGGTGTTATAGATGAAAATTGACATGACGTTATGATCAAGTCATAACATGTCACGTGGTGTCATCTTAAAGGGGCACTCGCTAGATTATTGCCTATAGCATTTGTACACGTTTTCTTTCTTACCGGCACTTTGGGTACTTTTAAACTTGGCAGACACTTAGACTAACTGCTCACAATGTGTGCCGAACTTTTACCTCTTGATGACGTCATGACATGCCACGTGACGTCATCTTAAAGGGGCAGTTTTTGAAGCCATATATATACAAAAGTACAAATTCAATTAAGTTGAAAAGTAATATCTAGGTAGCCCAGTAGGTTTATAGCTGAAAATTGACATGACATTATCATAATTGATGTCATCACATGTCACGTGACGTCATCTTAAAGGGGCAGTTTTTGAAGCCATATCTACAAAAGTACAAGCTCGATTAAGTTGAAATGTAATATCTAAGTAGGCCAGCAGGTTTATAGATGAAAATTGACATGACGTCATGATGACGTCATCATACGATTTTATAGTAATTTTTAAGTTTTTGAACTTCAAAGTTTCTTAAAGCCATATCTCACCAACAGAACATGCTAAATTCAAAATTCTTTTTGTAATAGCTTTGTTAGCTCCTATATTCCTTTACATAAATGTGAAAATTGTGTGACGTCATCATTACGTCATCAAAAATAGGCTTTTTGAAACACATATAAGGGTTGGTCCGAGCGTCATAAAAATTGGTGGGTAAGTAGATAGTGATACTAGCATGTAAAATCCGAGGTGACGTCATGATGACGTCATCGGCTGATTTTCTGTTAATTTTTTAGTCATGATGACCATCAAATTATTTGTATATTTTTTTTAAGGTTTTGAAATTTTAAGCCATATCTCATTAACAGAATATAATAAATTCGAAATTCCTTTTTGTAATCAATTAATTAGGTCAGAGTTATGTATGTTAAAATGTGTAACATCATCCTGACGTCATCAAAATGCCCTTTTAAAAAACACATGAGAGTAAGTGGATCGTTATGAAAATTTGTAAAATCTGAAGTGACGTGATTGGCTGATTTTGTAGTAATTTTTCATTTTTTTCAATTTTTTTAAACTGTCATTGATCAGATTGACTGCAATCTTGACACAAGCCAAGACCACATTCCGAATATGTGACATCATGACGACGCTATCCTACGATTTTATGTTGATTGTTAGGTTTTTTAAATTTTTTATGTAATTTCTAACCGGGACTTGCGCCACATAACAGCCTAAGGTCTTAAACAAGTTTGTCATATATATCCTATAATGGAAATTACATGACCAAGAAAGAAGTCAGGATGGCGTCACGCTTAAAGGTCAAGTTTGAAGTAGCAAAAGACATAGAAGTGATGGAGCTTTGTGCTTAATATAACAGAAAAACGGAAAAGCCCTGCGTCTGTTTGCAAGAGACGCAAGATGTCTAGTTTTTTTTCTTCTTTTAGTTCTGACCAAAATCCCATAGACTTTGCACACGAATTTTGTCGGCGGCACTTTAGGTCCTAAAAAACCTCAGATCATAACCAAACTTACCTCAAACATAGACCCTATGCTGAAATTGCATGTCGAAGAGTGACGTCATGATGACGTCATCACGTGTCACGTGACGTCATCTTAAAGGTGCGTTTTTTAAGGGCCCATATCTAGAGAACGGTAGGTCCGATTTCCTTTAAACCTGGTATGTTGGTAGGCTAGCTCGTGTTATAGATGAAAATTGAGGTGACGTCATGATGACGTCATCATACGATTTTACAGTAATATTAAAGTTTTTGAACTTCAAAGTTTCCTAAAGCCATATCTCATCAACAGAACACGCTAAATTCAAAATTCTTTTTGTAATAGCTTTGTTAGCTCCTATATTCTTTCACATAAATGTGAAAAATGTGTGACGTCATCATGACGTCATCAAAAATATGCTTTTTTGAAACACATATAAGGGTAGGGACGATCGTCATAAAAATTAGTGTGCAGGTAGATAATGCTACTAGGATGTTAAATCCGAGGTGACGTCATGATGACGTCATCGGCTGATTTTCTATGAATTTTTAGTTCTATCCCAAATCCCATAGACTTTGTACACGAATTTTGTACGGGACACTTTGGTCACTAAACAACATCAGATCTTAATCAAACTTAACACAAACAGGGACCCTAAGCTGAAAATGTATGCCAAAACGTGACGTCATGATGACGTCATGACGTGTCATGTGACGTCATCTTAAAGATGCATTTTTCAAGGGCCCATATCTAGAGAACGATAGGTCCGATTGCCTTCAAACCAGGTATGTTGGTATGGTAGCTCGTGTTATAGATAAAAATTGAGGTGACGTCATGATGACGTCATCATACAGTTTTACAGTAATATTAAAGTTTTGAACTTCAAAGTTTCCTAAAGCCATATCTCATCAACAGAACACGCTAAATTCAAAATTCTTTTTGTAATAGCTTTGTTAGCTCCTATATTCTTTCACATAAATGTGAAAAATGTGTGACGTCATCATGACGTCATCAACAATATGCTTTTTTGAAACACATATAAGGGTAGGGACGATCGTCATAAAAATTAGTGTGCAGGTAGATAGTGATACTAGCATGTTAAATCCGAGGTGACGTCATGATGACGTCATCGGCTGATTTTCTATGCTTATTTTAGTTCTATCCCAAATCCCATAGACTTGGTACACGAATTTTGTACGGGACACTTTGGTCACTAAACAACATCAGATCTTAATCAGGCTTAACACAAACAGAGACCCTAAGCTGAAAATGTATGCCGAAACGTGATGTCATGATGACGTCATCACGTGTCTTGTGACGTCATCTTAAAGGTGCATTTTTCAAGGGCCCATATCTAGAGAACGGTACGTCCGATTGCCTTCAAACCAGGTATGTTGGTATGGTAGCTCGTGTTATAGATGAAAATTGAGGTGACGTCATGATGACGTCATCATACGATTTTACAGTAATATTAAAGTTTTTGAACTTCAAAGTTTCCTAAAGCCATATCTCATCAACAGAACACGCTAAATTCAAAATTCTTTTTGTAATAGCTTTGTTAGCTCCTATATTCTTTCACATAAATGTGAAAAATGTGTGACGTCATCATGACGTCATCAAAAATATGCTTTTTTGAAACACATATAAGGGTAGGGACGATCGTCATAAAAATTAGTGTGCAGGTAGATAGTGATAGCATGTTAAATCCGAGGTGACGTCATGATGACGTCATCGGCTGATTTTCTATGATTATTTTAGTTCTATCCCAAATCCCATAGACTTTGTACACGAATTTTGTACGGGACACTTTGGTCACTAAACAACATCAGATCTTAATCAGGCTTAACACAAACAGAGACCCTAAGCTGAAAATGTATGCCGAAACGTGACGTCATGATGACGTCATCACGTGTCATGTGACGTCATCTTAAAGGTGCATTTTTCAAGGGCCCATATCTAGAGAACGGTACGTCCGATTGCCTTCAAACCTGGTATGTTGCTAGTGTATCTCGTGTTATAGATGAAAATTGAGGTGCCATCATGATAACGTCATCAACTGATTTTCTATGAATTTTTAAATATTTAACATATTATTATATATTACTGTCATTGATCAGATTGACTCCAATCTCGACACAGGCCAACACCATGTATAAGTACTATCCTTATAATGTCATCATAGGTCAAGTAATATAAACTTAAAGGTCAACTTTCAAGTAAGAAATCTAGTTTGTATTATTATTATTTATTTTTTTACCAATGTCAAAAGAGTCCCAGCCCCCTACCAAAATTATGTTCCGGGTAATTTTGGGCAACATTTTGGGAAGAAAACTGGTGAGCCTCGCCCAAGTCACATCCTGGGTGCACAACTGACTTCTGAAGAATGGTACAGTATTGGGAAGCAACAATATAGTACAGGCATGCAACTCTGTCATAACAGAAAAAGAGGAACATGGCGAGAATCAAAGACTATGTACAGTGTTTTCCTATTTTCAATGGCACCGATGAAGAGGGGCAAAAGAGGAAATCCACAGATCCGCGCAAAACGTGCTTGACCGACAGTAAACTCTCGTCAGAGCACTCTTCGTGGGCCTGAACTACATGTAATATGACCATCTATCAGCACAACCCTTATATAAACAGGATGCTGTTCTTGGCTTTAACCCCCAATTTTATCCTGCTCTGAAAAATTTCATCAAAAGCCAATTTTGCATATTGTAAAACATAATGAGACACGTAACCCTGGTTTTGCACAGGTGATTTTAGATAAAAATTGAAAAAAAAATGTTATGGCCAAGGTCAATACTTACTAAGCCTGCTGTGTTCCTGAAGCAAGGGAACTCGTTCATAATTTCAGCAGCTGCTGATCCATTGTTCACCATGCTGCGTCGCAGGGTGTATGTGGCAACCATCTTTTTCAAGAGGGTGTCTCTACTCTGGTTGACCCGAGGAGTGGGTTTCAGCCAGTTGATATCTGCTTCCATATCCTGTGGTGTAGTATTATCAGCACTTCCTCTCTGGCGTGTTGGTCCTCCATCCATTTTGACTTGAGTCTTGTCTTTTGTCTTGTATGACCCCCGGGGCTCCGTCCTGTTCACGTTTTTTTTATTCTGGCAGCTATAAAGCCAGTGTTGCTTCGTTCATCAAAGAACGCCTCCTAAATGTAAAAGTAATATGGCCCTCTTATTATTGACATTTAACAATCATATCTGGAGGACACGCAAATAGGAACATAGTTTGCTAGACTGCAGGCTGAGACCAAAAGTCCATGCATGCAGAACAACTTGAAATGTGAATGTTCCTAATATTGCAATAATTAACACTAACTTCAAAAAGGTTGTGAAAAATATGCAGGATTTCATGACAACTCTCCTATGCTTTTTTAACAAGCATGGTTTTGGAAACTCACAGCGTCAACATCATTGCCTTGTTCCCCGTCTACGTGCATGATTAGCACAATCAGTGAATGTCTGCAATTGCGCATCGACATGCTAATAGTGCAGTGTGATTTTCCATCAGTCTTTCGCGAAAGCATCGGTCGATCGCGTCTGACAATTCCAATTATTCCATGCGGGGCCAGACTATTCATCTCTCCAGCCTCAGTTTGGTTACATACATGGCCAAGTTCGATCAGCGAGTATTTGCCAACCACTGGTCGATTTTGCCTGGTACCCAGGTTATATTTTCTGCATAGGTTACCAGGCAAAATTGACCAGTGGTTGACAAATAGTCGCTGATCGAACTTGGCCCAAGATGTCTGTATCGTGATAAAGGTCTATAGGGTGCTGCCTAAAATGCATATGGCCATACTGTCTTGGAACAGTTCAAGCCTGGCCCTCTCACATGACATCATACACACAAGGTCTATGTTATGACAACATCTAGAATCCACACTAACATGCCCACCAGCAGTGTGTGGATCCTTCAGGGCTGGAAAAGCATTGACGATTCCCATTGCACACTTGTTCTTGGTGTGTGTCTTGGGAAGTCTCCTACGAAAAAAGTTAGCAACACAAAATTATATGTAACCACTCTGACTCAAATGTCAGGTCAAAAGCCTAACAGGAAATCTACTGCAACTATAATGTGCCAATAGTCAAAGTGTTCAAGTTCATGAAAAGCGGCATCCAGCATATTAAAATATGTCACCGTTACCATATTAGGACTCAAAACTTACACCTATTTACTACACCAAGATGGCATGGTGTATCTATGTTAATTATCAGAAAGTATTTGTTTAAGACTTGTTTCTGCTTGGTCTGTCTGCAGTGTGTGAGCCGAGCAAAAGCATAAAGCAAGTCAGTGCAAGACCACTTATTGGGAAGCATGGCGTGATGGCTTGTGCAAATTAGTAATGACAATCTGGGGAAATTGAAAATAAAACTAATATTATAATTATTACCTGGAAAGATCAGGTTTCTGATATGTGCTGATATAGCCAAGTAATTTTAATATTGTTTGTTTTGTTCTTTTTCCCCCTTTTTCTTGCCAAAACTAATAGACATATAGCCAATCAGCAATCATAGCTCTATCCAGGTGAAACCACCCAAAACATAATGAAATTATGCTGCAAATAGTCTTTACAGCATTATATGTCATTTTGTGATTAAAAAATCACTTGGCAATAGTGGTGATTCACAGGGACAACAGTTTGCATGTGGACTGCATCTATTTTCCAAGTAGGGTAGGATCATTCACCAAATGGCATCGATTCATGGAAAAGTTATGCAAGCACTCGGGGTATTCTTGAAATAAATAGACATGGAAACAGTATGAACTTGTATTGAATTAATAGCAATGGGTTGCTAACTTGTGGTGGTTGCTACAAAACCAAGACTAGATTTGTGCATTTTCCTTTGAATAAACAGCATGCACAATTGGCAGGAAAACCCTCAAGTTAAACTTACCCATGCACATCCATCATGGGACCCACCACAATGTTCACCAGCAAGTGCCGTGTACCATCTTGAAGGCAGTTATGACGCTCATACTCCTTGAGTATATCATCGCCTCCAGCTTTGGAACGCAGAATTGACAGGATAAGCTGTAGCAAATTACAGAAAGTTTCTCAATTCAAACTTCTGACAACTGCCATCATCCTGTTATGTTTAAACAATAACCAACAGGCTAACTGATGGCAATAACTTGACCCCACACTGTACTCGCAAGTGCAATAAAAGGTTAAACAAAATAAACTAACGTATAGGATCTACATGTACAATAGTGGAAACAAATATTAGAACACCTGGTCAAAATAAGAAAAGGAAAGTCGGCACTGTGTGGTGCCTCTTTACAACAATCACAGTTTGGCACCATATGGCATATTGTATCAATGTTTTCAGTTTTTCTTGAACACATCAGTATTATTCCAGCAGTTTTGAAGTAATTCCTTCAGTTTTACTTAATTTAAGGCTATCAATTGTTTACTCCAGTAAATCCCATGTTTGTTCTATCAGGTCAAGTCTGGGCTTTGTGGTGGCCTAGTCATCATTTTCAACACCCCAGATATTGCAAGTAATTCTTACAATAGCTTGAGGAATGTTTGGATGAATCCCATCTTTTGTGTTCAAATAATGTTGACAAGTACTGTAAACAAGACAAAAAAACAACACAGCAAAAAAAGCAAAAAACATAAGCTACCCCCAAAAAATCCACTCTGCAGCCCCAACAAAAAACAAACAAACAAATGAACAAAAACGCAACCCCAACCAAAGCCAAACTCAAACCCAAACCTTGGAAAGGGCACCTTTTTGCATGCTTCTCGTACCTCCTTTCCATTAAGTGCTGTCTCAGGAACATTTCATTCATGCTGTACTCCCGGAGAATCAAGGTGAAGCTTCTTCGAAGATGTCGGTGTACTACAGTCAGATGAGCCATCCTCACTGGAGCTGAAGAGCAGCGTAGTGTCACTAGATGGACTTGTTGGAGTGCCGGGAGCTGTGTGTATGGCAAATTCAAGATTGGCAATTGTTATGACTTGTTCATAAAATATTACTGTAGTTCCTTGGCACAGGCCTCGACTTGGGGGAAGGGGAAGGGGGGGGGGGGGGGGGGGGGGGGGGGCTGGGGGGGGGGGGGGGCTGGGGGGGGGGGGGGGGGGCACGTGCAACCCACCCCCCCCCCCAGTCGAGGCCTGTGCCAAGGAACTACATGGTTTTTAACTTCTGATAATGGGGAAACAATGGCAAAATTAGTGACCAAAATCCCCACCCTGGGGCTTGAAAAACATGACCAAACCCCCACATAAGACCTGGGGCAGCCCGGGGGAGGGGGGGGGAAGCAATTGATAGGCGCATAAGTTATAATACAATTTTTCTTCCAATCATAGAATTTATATGGAGTTCATCCATGATTCCCATCGAAAGATAAGGGATTTCACTGAACTTTCAGCTAAATGGTTTCATATCCACATTTATAGCGGGAATTACACAAAAGGCTTATCACATTGGTTTTGGTACTCACTCCATTTCTCCCCCTTCTGTCAACACCATAAGATGCAAATTTGGCTCTGCCGCAAGAACATCACCGATTACATCCTCATCTATATCAGCACCATCGTTTTCATCAACAAAATGAACATTTGCATCGTCCTGCAGCCCAAACTTCTTTTCCACTGCAACATACAAAGAAACACAAAAACTACTGAAGCTCACAACAACAATTTCCACTGTTATACATTGTAGGCCTAGGCCTACAGTCTACACAAAGTTTGTTGTGTTGATTAATAAAATTTGGATTAATAAAATTTGGATTAATAAAATGTGTCAGAAATCCGAACAAAAACATCCGATTTCACCCTTAAAACGACCACCAAAATACTAGATACGCCACAAAAAAACGACCACCAAAAAACGACCACCAAAATACTAGATACGCCACCTGCGGAACAAGTGAAGTAGAGTTCCATGATTATGATGAAGGTACTAAAGTTCAATTACCATCCGGATAAAAAGTGAAATCTACCGTTCAATTCCGGAGAGCCTCCGCAGGACATGTCTTTTCGCTGTCTGTGTACATGGCGTTAATATCGTGACCCCTCGACCTTACATATGACGACACGCAAACCGCGCGACAAGACGTATTATTATTATTATTATTATTTATTCGGCCAAAATACGCAACAATCATACAGACATACATGAGAGTAATCAAATAAATCAATATATAATAGGATAGGTAACAGGATGTCTAGTTTATAAATGAACAGACTGAAATTAATAAATGGATTGATTTAAAAAGCAGGAGTAAGTAGCTGGGGATGGGAGAGAAGAGAATGGGTATGGGTGTAGAGAGCAAAAATTGAAAGTCCAAGTTCCTACCTCCAATGGTCCAAGTAACAACTAATAAAGCAGCAATTGAACACACAGGCTAATAATTAAAGGCAACATTAATCGTAAAGGCAAGAAAGAAACATGACAAAACAAACAATGCCGGTGACTGTTTCATAAAAGGTGCAAACGGACGGACGGACGTGCGTGTCGGTCCGATTGGAGGCCGCTGCTGCTATGCTCACCGTCTTAATTAAATGGAGATCAATGCTGCACACGCCCGTATATTCCGCTACCGACTATTGTACCGTTCAGGAAACGGTCCCCGACGCGACGGCATACGATATAAGCCGGGCGATGCCAACCTCGTTCCCAAGGCTTACTTTATAGAGAGCAACTGTGGTGTCGGTGAGTGCGGTGCTCGACACCATGGGACGAGGTTGGAGCGAGCATTATGCATGAACACACGCCAGGTCAAGGGGTCAAGATATTTAAATCTCAGTCTTGGCACAAGATACATGAGATAACATGTCCTGCGGATGAGGCTCTCCGGAATTGAACGGTGAATTTCACTTTTTATCCGGATGGTAAGTGAACCTTAGTACCTTCATCATAATCATGCAACTCTACTTGTATCCTAGGTGGCGTATCTAGTATTTTGGTGGTCGTTTTAAGGGTGAAATGGGATGCTTTTGTTGGTTCGAAAGAAAAATTATATTAATTGGTAGTCGAAGGCATACATCGACCTTGGACCCTACTATCGCCAGATCATGTCCAAATGTTAAAAAAGGCGATAGAGGGTCCAAGTTACTCGGACTAGTAATAACTAACGTTAGTTTGGCAATTCCAATAACCTAAAAAGTGGATTTTTGTTCCCTTAGCATGTATGCATGTATAGGAACAGGGCCCTACACTACACAATCGCCATTGAGAATGTCGAACAGGTTTAACACGATAGGGGGCTGCCCTATCAAGTTCTACAGGCCTATTAAAATCTTGATTAATAAATAGGCCTATAGGCCCTATAGACAAGAGAATATCATCACACAAAAAAGCTCATTAAGGTGAGCTCTAAACATGGATTTTCGTTCAGTCGTAGGAACAGCGTCCGAATGAGTGAGCCCTATCGATTTTCAAAAAGACGACGAAAAGTGCGGCCTCAACTGCCAGCACACATCGTGCATTTACATGTAGCCTAGTCTGCGACCGCTAGGTGCCTAGGCTAGGCCTAGCTCCCCACAGCTAGCTGCACGGCAAGCAACGCAAGGTATAATTTCGACTATATACTAAGCCGGCGACCAAAATTAGAAGCATTTACTGCGGTGGCGAGGCGCTCGCGTGCGTATTTTACGCACGCGCTCGATGCAGCTTCGACCAACAGGGTGTTTACAACAACTTGCCAAAATGCGCGCGCGACTGAAATTAAAGAACGCGCGCAACCTGCACGCGAGCGCGGCACCACTGTATTTGGCGTCGGCGAATTCCTGTATAGCCGGCCTATAACGTTGAATCACACCAGGCTAGGCCTCTCGCAAAGGACATCGATAAGTATGGACTTACCGATTTTTACAAGCTCTGAGCACACCGTGTAAGGGACGATTTATCTTTTTTGCCGTCCAACTCCGCAAACGCGGACAATTGACATGATTTATTTGTGATTTTTGCTCACGAATTTGGCGAGGTCGACTATGCCGGTATGTGATGCCCAAGAGAAAACATGGACATTTTTATCGACATCCCATAATTTTCGCGCGTTCACGTAGATCAGCCAATGAGATTTGTTTCCTGAGCGTCGTGCGTTATGATCATGCGCAGTGTTCGTCTAACACCAGTTTTAACACCAAGAGAATTACAAAACCCTGGTGTAAAAAATTAACACCTCGTTTTTTGCAGTGTAGGGATGTCAATCCGTAAAAACTCAAAAGTTGAGGGTGAGAGGGTGCTCTATCTTCATGCATACTCTTTGTAGACCTGTGAACCAAACATGTCCACAGGAAGTGTGAACGTTATGTGAACTTGCCATCGTTTCCCCTCTCTAAAAACAGCTTTAGAGGCATTTTGGGGTCAGGGTTATAATTATGTCGGAAAATGAAGGGAAACACTTGAGGGGGTCACGATCAAAATCAAAAATCCGTGTTGAAAGAGTGTGCACAGTGCGAGTTATATAATTAGTTTTTTTCTTTTGTTTTTCTTCACTACATGAAAACAAAGGAATGTCCGCAGGTAAGGTGTAAGGTAAGGTGTTTGGTTCTGTTCTGTTCGGTTCGGTTCGGGTCACGGATCGTCATTACAGTGATGTGCTTTGGCACTGTTTCATAAACTGCATCCACCTGTTTTAATTCGCTACATGGATCGACGCCATGAAATACAAATAAGAAATGAACATGGAACTGCAACAAATGCAAAAACCCTACCACCCCACGATTTTCCCTGGGCTAGAACGAAATACATAGTGAACATTCAACAGAAGTCGAATAAAGGAAACTAATCTAAATTTGTCCAGACCTATAGAACCACGGTAACTTCCACCGTTGATGTGAGTATTATATCCCGATTTCCGAGCAAAAACATATGTTATATGGAAGTTTTAGGTTTTAAATCCTATATCAAACAGCCTCACACTAACTGCGTTCAAACAGGTTTTTAAAACGTTAACAAACACTAAAGTAACGGCATGGAATGTTGTTTTTGCTTACAGCTCATCCAAAATGGTGAAGGAGCACCTTTTCAAAGTACTGTTCGCCATCCAGTCTGCAGCTTTCATCGCATTCATCATGAGTAAGTGCAGTCCTCTATTTAAAGCAGACCTGTTTGCAGTTTTGGCTAGTCCTATACCAGGAGATGTAAATCCCACTTTGCCTGCGACACCTTTTGTTTTATGTTTGCATTAAACTGTGATGATTGCTAGTCGGTGTATCATCCTTTCAAACGTCTGACATTCGACCCCGCGGGGTAGCCATTCGTAGTCGACTTCAGGAAATCTCAAGCAAGGGTGTGAACAAAGCTGTTCATGGGTCCCTATAGCTGTCAGTTGACTCGATTGCACTAATGGGCATGGCAGCCTCCACCGTCTGTGATAATTCTGACTTGGAAAGGCACGAAAGTTGACTTGCATACTTTAATCGCCAACCGTATTGCATAGACTAGATTATTCCCTTGATATATAGTCAAGTACCTACGCCAAAAATAATCAGCCCACGAAACCTTTTTAGACTAAAGTTAGAATTCCAACTTTGAGCTGTGTTCAAAGTCCACATTCCTTGACCAATACTGCCCCTGCCCATGGGCGTAAATCCCGGGGGATGGGGATATATATCCCCCACTTTTTGACCGAGGACGGGCCACTGGATCGTGGTGAGAAACAAAAAAATGCTGATCTCGAGGTTATTTTGTAACTTTCCAACAGTCAAAATGTATTTAAAAACACCGAACACTAACAGTACAAAAGCTTTACATCGTTGTGTCGTGAGACTTAGGGACATACGTGTGCATATTTGCATTAGATACACAACCTACATCAGACCTTTGTATCATGAACAACACCCCTTGTGTCATATTGTCAAATGTCTTTTCATTGGCCGAGATTTTGGTCGTCCCCCATCCCCCACTTGCCACACCACATCCCCTATGCGCTGACACGGATTTACGCCACTGCCCCTGCATGGCGTTTGTTACCACGGACGTAAATCCCAAGGGATGGAGCGTATATGCCCCACTTTTTGACAAGCGGGGAAAGTCCATACGATCGTCCCCAAAAAATGTCACTACCATAAAAACGTAATTTTTTTTTTATGAAAACGTCAAAACCTTTTACAATTACCCCCTTACCACCCCACCCCCCCCCCCCCCCCCCTGGCTACGCCTATGCACAACCACTGTTTTGAGTGATTTTAGGGGGGAAATTGTGATTTTCCCCTACTTTTGGGAATGAATTTACGCCACTGTCTGTCACGTCATGTGTTGCCATAATGCTACATCCTCCTGACCATTTGGACTTAAAAGCCGTGTTTCCATTACATTGGACTTTTTATTCAGCGGCCTCGCGGAAACTTGCCGCGACATGCCTTCGCGTAATTCTACCGTGCGTTTCCATTTGGACTTCTATTTACCGCGACAAGAACGTTTATTCGCCTTCGAGGCTGGCAGCAGAATGTCTCACATTGCGAGCCTGATGACTTTCCGCGGCCGCGCGGATATCTTCCGCAACCGCTTTCGGCCTGGTTGTTTTACATCAAGGTCGCGGTAAGTTGACAGGGACGTTAGTTTACCGCGTGTCTCTATTGGACTTGATTTTGTTATTCTATTATAAAGAAAAGTCGCGGTAGATGGAAACACGGCTTGTAGTCGGTTTTATCACTACCATTTGTTTTCTTTAAGGGGTCATGTCTCTTTTTGCATCCCGGTAAGGATCCGCCAGTGACTTTTGAGGTTTTATATTGGGATCATTATTACTTTGGGCACCTGAATACTTAGCAGGGTATCTGCAGGTCTTTAAAAAGTCTTAAAAGTGTTAAATTGACTTTTCTCAATAAGGCCTTAAAAAGCATTCAAAAGTACTAAATTGAGTTTTCCAAGGTCTTAAAAAGAATGGCCAATGCGAGTAATGATTTTTTTATCAGCTTGTAAATAACGATCACAGAGCCTGTATAAAAAAATCAGCTATTGGAACCCATAGCAATTTTTTTCCGGAAAGCTGATCGCATGTGGCAGACACATTGAATGTACCGAGCGTTCCAATCCCATGATCTAAAATCCACCCATACACCTATAGTTTCGGTCCGCGTATTTTTGGTCTTAAATTTCGGTTAAGGCAGCATTAAAAGGGTCTTAAAAGTCTTAAATTTGACGTTCCGAAACATGCAGATACCCTGCTTAGGCTACTAATGAGAGTTTTACACGGACCAAGTTGGAAGAGGATTATTATTATTATTATTATTATTATTATTATTATTTTCCTCAATTGCCGGATAGGGCGACACATAATCCTGGAAAAGAGTGGGTTAGGGTGACCTGGTCGAATAGGGCGACACATAACTGTCGCCCTATTGTAAAAGTCGCCCCTTTGGAGTGTTTTTTAGTAAGGCGCGTGGGGAAAGTGCTCTAAAAGGGCGACACTCGTGTCGCCCAAATAGAGTTTTTTTCGGGAAGAGTCGCCCATTTGCCGCATCCAGGGGATTTATAATTATTATTATTATTAATATTATTATTATTATAATTATAATTCTAAATCTCCTGGATGCGGCAAATGGGCGACTCTTCCCGAAAAAACTCTAATTGGGCGACACGAGTGTCGCCCTTTTAGAGCACTTTCCCAACGCGCCTTACTAAAAAACACTCCAAAAGGGCGACTTTCACAATAGGGCGACAGTTATGTGTCGCCCTATTCGACCAGGTCACCCTAACCCACTCTTTTCCAGGATTATGTGTCGCCCTAACCGGCAATTGAGGAAAATTAGTATTATTGTTAATATTATTATTATTATTATTATATATCAGACTTATGGATTTTTTTCTTTGGTTTGGTTTTGCAGATTTTTCTCTAAGCTCGACTTTGATCTGCACTCAACCCAAGAAGACCATTTGCACGTGCAAAGGGAACGACGAAGTAAACGACGCGCTGCGGAAATACACGAACCACACCGCGCTGACGTCCAATGAGGTCCTTGGTACTACCCGCGGAGAACTGTCCAACTGCACCCTTGCCGACATCAAGAAAAGGCCCGGCGTAGTGCTGCTGACCACAACCAACTTCGGCTTCCTAGATCTGGCGATGAACATGCTGGAGAGCATCAAAAGGGTTGGTATCTGCGTCAACACCACCATCATCGCAGAGGATCGAAAGGTTTACGATTATCTGCAGAAGAGGACCGCGGGCGAACCAGCAGTAAACGTGCTGCTAACCGACACCGGAGAGACGAACAGTGACGTCATACAGGCCAAACATAGACAAGTTTACTTCGACCTGCTAAAGAAACGTCAAGGGTACGTTCTCACACTATTACGGCAAGGAATAGAAGTTCTATTCTCCGATGCCGACACGTTTTGGTTCCAGGATCCCTTTCCCTATTTCCAAGGGGAGTTTGACGTATCCATAGTAAACGTAATAGATCCCCATCCGACTCGCACAAGCAAAGCCCAGTTTTGTACAGGCTTCATGTACTTCAAACCGACTCCCGTGACGATCCATTTTGTCGAGACTTGGATAGAGGAACTGAAAGGAAAAGTCATAATGGATCAAGTTATGATGAACCATCTGCTGAAAGCTGACAAACCTTCACACGTTAACATCAAACAACTCGACATGAATGTGTTTCCGTTCGGGCCCCTGTTTTACAAGCTTTTGGCAAATAATGCGAGTTACTCGGCCGTTGTGATGCACGCCGCCAGTATCCGCGGGCACCCTGCAAAGGTTGAAAAGTTCAAAAGTTCGAATATGTGGTTGATAAATGCCACGAGTGAAGATCTTCTCGCGCAGCTTTCTAGATAGTTAATTTTATTGAATTTTCGGGCAGGTTGACTGCTTTTTGCCTATTTTGTTGATTTTTCAATTAAGTAGATTGACATTATGATGTATTACTGTTGTTGTTGTTGTTGGTTTGGTTGGCACTTATGGCAAACTATGTGCCCTGTGTGCCAGTGACTGCGAAAATTAGTGATATCACCGTGATGATTTATCAATGCTGGCACGAGCGCCTACGATCCCCCAGACACACAATGCTGCAGTGGTCCTGCAGGGCCGAGCCGTTTCCCAGCAATTTAAGAGCCCAGGCTCCGCCGGTATGTTCACAGGCTCGCGTACCCTCAGGTGAAGAATGGCAGCATTATGTCCGGTCAATCGCAAGCACTCAGCGCATGCGCATGCGCCACACCACAAAATCAGAGATGACATGCTCATGACCTAGGTCATGTATTACAATAATATAGTCACAGTTTGGAATATGTCACAACAGTGTAGTACAATCTATTCATTTATTTATATACTAATGTTGCAGGGGTGTATATAGGTCAAAATTTGACGAATATGTGATTTCCTTCCGAATAATTCTTTCAGGGTCATTTGGGCATCTGAGAGTTTCAGTGTTTCTTGAAGTTGTCTTCTTTGATTATGATACTTTGGGCATTCAAGCATAAAGTGTTTCACATTGTCATTTATGGCACAAACATCACAAAGACCATGTGGGTGTAGACCATTTTATACAGAAAACTATTTAAACCTCTACACATACCTATTCGAAGTCTATACATAATGACTTCTTCCCATCGTTTAAGTCCCCAGTTTTTAAATTTAAAGGATGGTTCTGGCAACTCGTCAATCCCATCAGTCTGGGCCCAGCTTATTTTAAGTTCAGTTTTAGGAGTATATTTGATTTCGGGAATTGATAGTGGAATGCAGCAGTCAGGAGTATATTTTTGAGTGGCCGATTTGGCTAGTTTGTCAGCTTTTTCATTTCCTGGGATTCCACAATGACCAGGGACCCATTCGAAAACAACCACGTTGCCCTGATGTTGGATGTTAAGAAGGGCGAGACGGATGTCACAAACCACCTTATTTTCAGGGGGAGTTTGGGAAATAGCCTGCAAGGCACTTAGGCAGTCACTAAAAATGCAGGTGTGGAGTGGTCGAACATCTTCAATCCATTCAAGAGCAATAAGGATGGCGAAGAGTTCAGCAGTAAATATAGATATACCATTATTAAGTCGAATATTTTTGGAGTATTTAAATTGGGGAATAAAAATACCGCAGCCTGTGGTATTTTGAGTCGGATTAAATGACCCATCAGTATATATATGCAGAGAAGTATGCCACATAGAATGGATAACGTCCATGGTGATATAGCTTTTTTCAATAGCCCTGTCTACATTTTTTACTCGTGATAAAACCTCCTTAGATATATAGGGAGTGTTGAAATACCAAAATGGGAATGGATTTATAAGGGGATAAATAGTAAAATTGTAGTTAGAAAGCCTGGCTTCGAAAGGGGTTTTGTGAGTGGTGTTTAGCCATATGTCAGCAAAATAATGTTTTTGCCAGGTATTAGTTTTGAGATTTCGGTTTGGGTGGGATTCATGAGCACTGATTTTTATTCCATAGAGATTGTTTAGAAAATTACGACGTAGGGCAAGAGGAGGATCCCCACATTCCAGCTGCAGTTTTTTCAGTGATGATCCACGTAGAGCACCAGTGCATATTTTTAAAGGTTAGAGGTGTGCCAGATCATATTAAAAATTATCAGTAAATATTCACGAGCTTTCAAAGTGAGGTGTTTGAGGATGCTGTTACTGATTTCATCTTTTCCAGGGGTTGTGCATTTTGAGGATTCTATAGCATGATTTAGTTCTTCAATGGAAAAAGATTCATTCACTATGCTGTCGTTATTTTCATTTAGGGAAAGTTCATTTTCAGCTTGAATTTTAAGGGGGGTAGTTTAAATTACTACTAACTTTTGCAAAGCTACTGACTAACATGTCGGCCTTCTCATCGTCAGTAATGGCTATAACTCCTTCATGGTGTATGGCTGGTATGCTGCGGGTGATTCTTGTTTTCTCAATTCTTTTAAATTTATTCCAGATTTGAGTAGTACTAGTTCGTGGGTTAAGTTCACAACAAAAAATTTCCCAATCTTTTCTTTTTGCAATTTTGATTGTTTTCCTGGCAATAGCAGAAGCCCTTTTGTATAATATGAGGTCAGACGGGCGGGATGATTTTCGTAGGAGTTTTAGAGCATTCTTCTTGTTCTTTATAGCCAATTTACATTCCTCATTCCACCATGATGTAGGGATTTTATTCTTTGGGGGGTTAGTTCTCGGAATAGAATCAGTCATGGTTAGTTTAAGTTGTTGAGTGTACGTGTTGTATGCTTCATCAACATCACAGGTTTCAGATGGATTACGGATGTTTTGATCGCATAAAGTTTGAAATTTTTCCCAATCAGCTTTCTTGATAACCCATTTAGATTTACAATTTGTTGGTCTGTGATGCACTGGGTGATCATATTCTATCAGGATAGGGCAATGATCACTTCCCCATGTGTCATTGAGGACGCTCCAGTGACATTTTGCTGCAATATTGGATGATGCAAAGGTCACATCTAAACATGAAAGAGTTGTACGAAAGGTATTTACCCTAGTACCCTCACCACTGTTTATGCAAATTAAGTTGTGTTGGGCTAAGGCATGTTCAATGATTTCACCATTTGGGTCAAGTTTAGTACTACCCCATAGGGGGTTATGACTATTTAAGTCGCCACAGATAACACATGTTTCGTTTAATTTTTCAAAAATAATATTAACAGAGTTGTCTAGAACAGAACAGGGGTTATATACATTAAGAATCTGTATTCGCCTTTTTTGGGAATCATATACTTCTCCTATATTTGAAATTCAATGGGATTGTCCGATGCATATATGTGTCTAAAAGCAAGACCACGTTTTACTAAAAAAGCACAACCTCCCCCGCTCTTCTTAACACCAGATAGGTTTCTATCTTTACGATAAATATCATACCCAGGAACAACGTAATTTTGTTCCTCTTTGAGCCATGTTTCTTGTAGACAGATAATATCGGGTTTTGGATCCAAGGAATTGAGTGCATTTTTTAATTCTGCGGTATGTGCGAGTATTGACTGTGCATTCCACTGTAAAATTATCAACATGAGGAGATTTAACATGAGCTTGTTGGTTTTCCCTTGGCAATTTGGCTTGTGCTGGGCCCAGGTGCAGTAGTGGGGTCCATTTGTGATTGGTCCATTGGGGTGGGAGTAGCCCCACTATTTTGGGTAGTCCTTTTGAGGGGGTCGTTGCTCTTGGAAGCAGCTGAGGATTGGGAGAGATTTCTGCGTTTGCCTTGTTTTCCTTTCTTTCCCTCAGTAGTTATGTTATGAAAGATATGATCAACAAGGGTAGTGATAGCTGCTGCTTTTTTATCTGCCTTTTTTACAGATTCCCATATTTGCATAGTTCCCGTAAGCAGTTCTACAAAGGTTTCGGTATTGCGTAGGCATTGGCACGGGGTTTCTGTTTGCGTCGCAGCGATTTGGTCTGTTTGGGTTGCTATACTGACTGTTATGGGTTTTGAGTGGGATTTGGCTGGCATTGTGGGCAATGGCACCTGCGGCAATGACACATTCGGCAATGATACCTTCGGCAGTGACACCTTTGGCTGAATTATGGGTGTGCACTGGGTAGTAGAATTTGGAGAAAAGGAGATACTGGTTCTCACAGCCTTCGCCGCTTCAGAATATGAGATATTATAGGAGATACGAATACCCTGGATTTTCTTTTCATCTTTGATTGTGTTACATCCTTCATATGCCGAAGAATGATTGCCACCGCATCTGCAGCATCTAACCGAATCTCTTTGATGGCAGTCATCATATGAATGAGGGCCTCCACATCTCACACAACGCGTAGCGCTTCGGCAGTTCGGGGCAACATGACCTAGTCTTTGGCAGTTAAAACATCTTATTACCGGTGGCACATAGGGATTAATTGTATGATATTCATATCCTAGTTGAACTTTAGGTGGCAGTACGGGCGTATTAAATGTAAGGCAAATTGAGAGACTTTTTTCCCATGTTCCATTTCTTTTACGCATGAGGCGTTTAACATCAACCACACCGGCTGACTTGCACGCTAGTAGTATGTCAGCATCACTCACATCAATGGGAATACCCGTGATGACCCCTTTACTCTGGGTTTCAGAGTTTGCAAATTCAGTGTTAACTGCCCACTGACCTAGTTGGGATATTCCTTTCAGTTTTTGGGCTTGGCCTGGGGTGTTACAGCGGATTATCAAACCCCCACGACTATTTTTGGTGACTTGTTTGATGAGCCCGTCTCCAATCTTATTAAGAGCTTGCGCAATCTTGATCGGGTTTATTTTTGCAAGATTGACATCAGGAGAGGTGATGATAACCAAAGTGGGCTGGGATGGAGGAGAATACTGTCTTTGAAATGTTTGACGCCGTTTTGGTTGGATATCAGACAGGTCACTATCAGAATCACTATATACATCGCCATATGACATACTAGGTTTAGATCTCTTTCGAGTGGTCACAGATTGAGAAGAACTAGTTTGAGCTTGAATAATTGAGCGGTCAAGGGTTGATCGAGACCGGTCATCCCAAGATCCTTGACATTGGGACTGGGGATCCTTAGGATTTGCTTGTGATAGCTGGTCAAATAATGTATCCGAGTCCATATCATCATGGTCAGCCATGTGACTGGCCAGATGGACCAAATACGGTGAGATATGTGTAGGCCTATACAATATTATTAAAGTTCAGCAGTCACCTCTGATTTTATATGTGTTGTGGCTTATGTTTTAGCAAAAACAAACTCACGGTGCCGAAATACCACCCTAAAGCAGTATCTCGGATTCTTCAGTGATGAAATGAAGCAAGTCGTCAGTCACTGGCAATAATGCTTTCAACGAGAATCAAAATTTCGCGCCACTAGAATTTCGAAAGACACGTCCGCTCAGCTTCCTGTACGCACGTCGAGTCTGATGTATTACTGGTAATGACTTCCTTTTTTGTTCCTATCCATTTGCCACGCAAAGAACGGACCAATCACAGCCGCGCCGCCACACACATGACTGGCGTTTGTTGGACCACAGTCGGCTGTGATTGGCCAATACGACAAGGGGCGGTGCTTATTGGTTTGTTGCCAAGGATGGCTGCTGTTTAATGGACCGAGCCGTTATGTCCGCTGCATTTCAGGCCTATGGCTAAGCAATAAGCCAAAAAGGCAACGGACACAAAACGGAGAATTAAAGCCACTAATTGAAAGCCAGCTTCTAGCATTTCCAATAATGGTTTATTCGTACGGCTGACTGGGATCTAGCAAAATAAATATTTCCTTACCACATCTTCCGCAGTTGTGTAGTTAAAGTAGATGGAGTTGATGTAAATACACGTTGTGTCAAAAAAACTAACCCCTCACGGCCAATTTCACGGAGCTGCTTAGCACACAATTGTTCTTAGCAGTAACAGCTCTTGCCTATTAAAATCAGGTTACCGGCCATGTGAGTTAAATTGTTGGCAAAATACATCTGAATACCAGTCAAAAAACAATATACACCACATGGTAGCTCAGTCGCTAATGCGGTGTTCACCAACCTAAACGAAGATTTTCATGCTAAACATTTGTGTGTGTGCTGAGCCGCTCCATGAAATTGAGCCTAGATTCACCACGTTACATTAAGCACAGTTTTATCTTGGGGAACACCAGCCCCAATGTAATAATCATGTGGGAACTTTGTTGCGGGTTGGGCGCATGTGCGCATTTTCAATACCAAAGTATGCTCTCCTTGTAATCATTCGTCATCAGCAACTGACGATTTCACAAAATTGTCAGTTGATGTAAATTGGAACAGAGATTTTTTCTCTTGTTGCCCTATCCCGACGTAATTTATGAAGCACTGTATACTCAGTACTTTCCGAGAGCCTGTGTGACAAAATTCACAGGCTTACTCGGGCAGGATTCGAACCCACGACTTCCTGCTTACTAGTGCAGACGTCTTAACCACTCGACCACCAAGCCCGCCGGGGCCGACCGGCCGACTCGAATCCAATGCAGCAGCGGGTACCGCGTAATCAATGTGAAGATGGAATTTTTGCGTCGGGGATGATGATGTAAATTAATACAGAGATTTTTCTCTTTTGCCCTATACCGACGTAATGTATGAAGCACTGTATACTCGTAGCTTTCCGAGAGCCTGTGTGAAAAAAATCACAGGCTTACTCACAGGCTTAATCACAGACGTCTTATTAACAACTCGACCTACCGAGCTCGCCGGTGGTATAATTACAAATAATTGCCAGGCTTAATTTGTGGACATTTCTAGCTAAAATGTAATCTGGATGCAGGTTTTAACATGCATTATGTAAAATGTTGACAACTTGTTTCAGAATTAGAAATATCAGGCAATACAACTTTGGTGTCCCCCACACCCCCCCCCCCCCCCCCCCCTTATAGGCCTAACTTATTTACACGTGAAACTTTGTTGTTGTGCCATCAAATGAGATTTGGCCACCGATTGACTAATCAATTGAGTTTGTATCATAAAATTTACCAGGTTATCTAATGTAAACACAAAAATTGCATTAAAAACATATTCTAGGATGTCTTAATGTGATTTAAAGCATTTTGGTGTCCGCGTTTACACGTGAAACCCTTAATTTTCCAAGAATGAAGATATTTTGATGGTGTACATGATTCCTACCCTCCTAAAAGGAACTTGCATACCACCATTTTTCGAAAAAAAAGTATGTTGCACCCCTGGTGGCCCGATTTAAGTCACTGCAGGGTGTTCATTAAATTCTCTGCAAACAGATGACACAAAACGTCCAGTGAGTGGGCTGATAAAACTTTAATAGTGTTCACTCAAAGTCATCCGGTGTAAGAGTGACTATTATACAACACCTGAATAAATCCCAGCCCTCCGATTGGTGGATCGTCGATCACGTGCATTGAATTATTCGACCTATCACACGACGCGAACCCGCACCGCCCAAAACGTTCTATCACATGGTTCTATCAAACTGTGCGCGCGCATTGATAGATCCAAAGGTAGAGTCATTTTCTTGGAATCCGTGACCATTTTGTTCCTACCTTTTTTTCTTGATGGATTTGGCAACCGGAAGCATTTTAGAGGAAAATTAGCTCCTATGTACCTCTGGAAAGTGATGGGAAAGTCGGCCAGAGCGCAATATTCAAAATGGCCGCTTTCCGCCATCTTGAAAAACACAAAATGTAATATCTCTGGCACCAGATGAGCTAAAAGGACAAATGAGATGTCATTTCCCACAAATTATGGCATTACAAATCCACTGGAATGGTTATTGTAGAGCCACGGTATCATCTTGACCTCTAAATCCAAGATGGCTGCTGTCCGCCATCTTGAAAAACATAAAATATAATATCTCTGGCACCAGATGTGCTAGAAGGACGAATCAGGTGTCATTTTCCACTCAACCCATCCCTCCCTCACCCATTTGAGTTCCTAAACCATAACAACCACGACACTAAAACTCCTGGCCTTTACCTCCTACCGAAAGTTCACAAAGAAGCACCCATGGGAACACGGTTCGTGGAAAGGCCAATTATTAGTGGTTGCGGAGGTCCGACTCAACCTATATCAAAATATACAGACTATTTTTTGCTTCCGATTGTCAAGCAGCAAAGCACGTACACACGCGATTCCGGGCATGTGCTTGAAAGCCTGAATAAAGTGACGGTGAAGCAAAATAGCCTACTAATAACAATGGATATTGTCTCCATGTACACAAACTGCCCACAGGATGAGGCAATTGAATCAGTTTGCGATGCACTTGAGATGGCCGATGATAAACTGTACGCATTACCCAAACCCACAACAGATCACGCACACTGTCTCCTAGAACTCATCATGCATCGAAACATGTTTGAATTCAATGGAAAGTTCTTTAGACAGAAAATTGGCGTGGCAATGGGAAGCGAATGCAGTCCAGAAATCTGTGATATAACCCTGTTCAAATATGAAAAAGAAATAATTCTCCACAACAATCCTTCAATTGTGAGCTACATGAGATACAGAGATGATGTTCTTATTATCTTTGATGGTAACGAAAAACAAGCTGGTGAACTTGTCCAAAGACTTAATACAATTCACCCAACGCTGAAGTTCACGTCTGAAATCTCAAATCGCCAAGTCACCTTTCTCGACCTCGTCATCTACAAAGGCAAACGATTTAAAAAAGAAGGGAAACTGGATACTCGAGTAGCTACCAAAAAGACGGACACATTTCAGTATCTGGCTCGAGATTCAGCACACCCTAAGTCAGTATTTGGCGGGTTGATTAAGGGAGAAACAGCGAGATATAACCGCATATGTACACACTCAGAAGATTTTGAGGATAAGGTTAAATTCTTCAGAGACGAACTTCAAAAACGCGGATACAAAAAAGAAGATTTATCCCTCCTTCCTCAAATACGCGAGACTCCCGTGAACTCTAAGCGTCACAAAAACGAGAAAAACGTCCCGCTTGTTTTCGTCCTACCATACTACCCACAAATAGAACACCCAGCTCTCAAACGAGCCCTGCTGAAACATTGGCATTTAATAAGCGAAAATGAATATCTTAATGCGATTTTTGAAACCCAACCCATCTTGGCATACAAACGGCATAAAAACATAAAAGATGACCTGGTTCGATCTAGGTTTAAAACACCTCCACAATCCGACCAAGAAAAAATTCTGGATGAGGAGAATGTGCAAATCCTTTTAGAACTACTAGAAGAACAAAATAATGATCAGTAAGCAGTGGATTCATAACCTTCAAATAGAATAAGTTTCGAAATCCCCTTACTTCGATCATCTAAAAAGAATGGCTGAAATGTGCAAGATTTCTCTGCTATCATGAGCGTACATATACAAAAAAAGGGAAAAAAACGGAAAAGATGGCGACTGATGAAGTGCGAATAAAGCACAGAAAATATGCTTTGCTACCCCTCTCTAAGAAAGAAAAGCATGGGGCGCAGCATATTATCACCGGTAAAATAAGTCATTGAGTAAATTAAAACAAGAAGCCACATGTTGTTACGCACAAACATGTCCTAGACCAAGACCAGAGACGAGTTTTGAAACTCCCGCTCTCTGGGAAAGACATAAATAATTGGCCCCCGGACGTTTGGTGTATTGACAGTGCCACAAAACTAACCCGCTGACTGACACTCTGCAGAAACAGTGGCCATAAACCGACTCACAAGAAGCGTGCTAAACAGATAAGAAATGATTAATAACCACGCTCTGGGTCAGTCGATTGTACAGCCACACGACTGGCATACCAACCAGCGGAATTACATAGATACACAAAAACAGATTCTGCAGACCAGTCACCAATATACAATTATTAAATAGGAGAGCACCACCAACAGGGTCGTTCATCCTCCAACTTCACCAATGTTTTATGGTGGTTGTTTTAGAAAAAACAAGGAAGAATGAGGATCGGCTTTGTTGATGATGACTTTACAAACCCTTCCCTCCCCCCCCCCCCCCCCCCCCCTCCCCCAGATAAGTTCGGACTCGCTGCGGCTACTTCTTAGAATGATCCATCAAGGAATCAACTTATTGTTCTTCTAACGTAGCCAGCACATACCGGGACTGTCATCTTGCAGAAATAGTGGCTAAAACTGACTCCCTCGAAGCGTATTCCATTTTATTTTAAAGAAAAGAAATTACGCTTTGGGTGGGTCAGTCACATATCCACACGGCTGGCATATACCCACCAACCTATTCGTTAATATACAAAAACAATTTCTGCAAGACCAGTCACTTACGTAAAAACCGATAATAAGACCTTGCTCAACATAATCTTTCTTCATCCAACCTTTCCCACAAAAGAAAAAGAATGGAAAGAGAGATTTTGTTGATGCCTTTACAAATCCTCCCCACCCCCCTTCCCCCAGATAAGTTCGGACTCGCTGCGGCTACTTCTTGGAATGATCCATCAAAGAATCCACTGATTATTCTTCTAACGTAGCTAGCACATACCAGGACTGTCATCTTGCAGAAATAGTGGCTAAAACTGACTCCCTCGAAGCGTATTCCACTTTAAAAAAAAAAAAAAGGAAAGAAATTGCGCTTTGGGTGGGTCAGTTACACACCCACACGGCTGGCATACCCACCAACCTATTCGTATATACAAACACATTTTCTGCAAGACCAGTCACTTACGTAAAAACCGATAATGAGACCTTGCTCAACAGAATCTTTCTTCCTCCAACCTTTCCCACAAATAGAAAAAGAATGGAAAGAGAGATTTTGTTGATGCCTTTAACAACCCCCACCCTCCCTAACCCCTAAATGAACTTTGACTCACTGCGGCTATTTCCTGAGATGATCAAAAAAATAAGATAAACTGATCACTCTTTGAATTTTGCCTGCACACACCGGTTCTTTCTTTCTTGCTATTCTCAAAATTTTAAAAAAGCACTTCATCTTGTAAAGAGCAAAAAGTTCAACCAAAATTAACAATCGGTTAACCAAGGCCCTGAAACAAAAGTTCCATCACATTGACTCAAAATCGTAACACATAGTCTGCATGTATGATTACGCCCCCTCCCAATAAACACAACATTACCGCATCTTTGAATGAGAGGTCGGGATGACCATGATACTCTAAAATAACCATTCCATTCACCAGTTGCCAGAGATATTACAGTTTTTACATTTTGCAAGATGGCGGACAGCGGCCATCTTGGATTTAGAGGTCACGATGGTCCCGAAACTCTACAATAACCATTCCATTGGATTTGTAATGCCAGAATTAATGGAAAATGACACCTTATTCATCCTTCTAGCCTATCTGGTACCAGAGATATTACATTTTATAATTTTTAAGATGGCGGACAGCGGCCATCTTGGATTTAGAGGTCAAGATGATACCGTGGCTCTACAATAACCATTCCAGTGGATTTGTAATGCCATAATTTGTGGGAAATGACATCTCATTTGTCCTTTTAGCTCATCTGGTGCCAGAGATATTACATTTTGTGTTTTTCAAGATGGCGGAAAGCGGCCATTTTGAATATTGCGCTCTAGCCGATTTTCCCATCATTTTCCAGAGGTACATAGGAGCTAATTTTCCTCTAAAATGCTTCCGGTTGCCAAATCCATCAAGAAAAAAAGGTAGGAACAAAATGGTCACGGATTCCAAGAAAATGACTCTACTGCCGAACTGCCGCTGTTTGTTCTCCTAACAGACGACGAAATATTGGAACTCGTAGGCGATGATGACGCTCCAAATACAAAGAGACAAATCAAATATGCAGTGAAACGATTAGATGAATTTGCAAGACACGCAGGAACAACAATTGAAGCTTTAACTGATTCGGAACTCGACAATTTTTTTGTCGCGGTTTTATGCGGGACTGAGAAGGTAAACAACACGTTGTAACGTTACACAAAGAAATCCATGCATGCAATCTGTCGGATTTATTCAGGCGTTGTATACAACAAATAATGAATGTTTCACATTCGTGCAATGGTAAGAATAATTTCATTCGGTGACAGATGGAATGTCCCATTCCACTCGGCTTCGCCTCGTGGAATGGAACATGCCATCTGTCACCTCATGAAATTATTCTTACCATCGCACTCATAAACATTCATTATTTGTATAATAACAATCGAGGACTTAAACATAAAACATGAGGAATAAAACTATTGGTCATATACTATAACAATCCTATTTTGCACTCTATAACTGAAGCACCTTTAGACTTAAAGACTTGGCTAGTCTTTTAATTATGTCTCTACTGCCAAAGTCATATCAACCAAAATAACAAAATAAGAACTTGTCAACTAAAAGCTTTCTCTCTGTCTAAATTCACAGTGAAGCAAGATAAAGAAACACATTAAGTTACTGGTATAAAGAAAAACATTAACTACAAAACCATCATGTTGGCAAGTCTGGAGTTAAATAAACAAAGTCAACCCAGCCAGTCACCTTATCGTCCTGCCTAGCTTGGCACTTGCCTCTCAGAAATCAAAACAAGGGGATGTCCTATACCAGCTAGATAAACAAGAGACATTATCCCAAGCTAGCCCATTACACTGGTGAAGCCCCAAGGCTAAGTGATAATGGTGCATACTCCCAGGCTAGGAGGTGGGCCACACAGGCATTTCATTGTCTTAGACCATGTGGTCCGAGTGCCCTATGCCTATAGCTACATGTATACATGTACTGTACAAAGAAAATGGTACAGCTACAAAAATGAAAATCAATAATGACTTTTCCTACTAAAAATACATACAGTGGGAAAAATTATCAAACACAAATCTCAGTATAAATCACATATATATAAAGTCTGAATATCATCCGGAAAAATAAAAATACTCATCTCAAAAAGTCTGAAAGGAACTGGGATGACACCTAGATAATCTCTATACATTATAAACTGATCATGAACTCCAATAAAATTCCACATACCTGCAAATAGATGACACACAACGTCCAGTGAGTGGGCTGATAAAACTTTAATAGTGTTCACTCAAAGTCATCCGGTGTAAGAGTGACTGTGGGTGACCACTGACCCACTCAGGGCTCTGTGTCATGAGCCCAATCGTGGCTGTTCCATGAACAGGCCGTTGAAAAATTAGGGGGGGGGGGGGGATTTCCAGAGGGGCATGTTAAGAAGCATGTACATAAGGGCTGCTACAAGTATTTAAATATAGAAAGAAAAAAAAAAATTACATAAAAGGTGATTTATTTATAGGGCCTAAAACGTGCATGTCACAAGTTGGCCCCCTAATTTATGGAATGACCCATTGTAGATCTTTTGTGTCGTTGGGGCGCGATTTTAATGTATTCTTAGCGCCGAATTTCAATTCATAGGCCTAATCATTTCTGGCGTTCTCAATTATTACCACAATCGTTTTGGTTGGATATTTGGGGGAAGGGCATGGTCATCTCCCCCAGAAGCAATGGACCGATCCTGATTTGACCATAAGCCCCGCCCACCTTAGCAACGGCATGGCGACGCTATTACCTCGGTCAAGCTTTACGTTCAAGTACACAACATTACGTGTATAACGCGCAGCGACCCGGACAAATACATGCACAATGTCGACGACTTAGCAAGAAGGTGAGCTTAATATTACGAGATCGTTTTACTTCATAACGTTACATAGGAAATTCAAACGTTAACGTTGCTTGACATGCTTCATTGCTTGGTCGGAAAGAATTCCATATCCGGACATCAGATTTTTAATGCTGAGGATGTCCCAGCTTTACCACAAAGGACGCTTAAATTTCGGAAGTTGGATAGCCCAATGCTGTTTAGGAATGAGAAAACTATAGGTTTTGTACACAGGGTCTCGGATGATGTCCGGATAAGGAATTTATTTTATCTCCTATTCATGTACAGAATATTAAACATGTTAGCTCCGAATCCTACCTCAGAGCATACGTACTTGTCCTTGTTAATCTTCTTGACATTCAGATCGGAATGCGGCCGGCCGGCCATACGCTTTAATCCATCTCAAACATTTTTCCAAATTTGTTTTCGGTTTTGGAAACGGGAAGAAAACGATGTCCGGATCTGAGTAGGCTACCTGGTGTCTGATTTACATATGCCATGACAGCATATTTTTTACCATTTCTTAAAGGAAACATGCTTCTCAAACTGGCCGGATCACATATTATTTCATAAATACATTCATTTATATGTATTAAATGTGAATTAAAAGCCAAACTGGTTCAAGTGAAGTTTTAGTGTGATTATTTGCGGCCCAAAAAATTGACCCCCCCCCCCTTTTTGGAATTTGTTGAGACTCAAATAGAGGGCGCTGTTCGTGACGTAGACCGAGGCACCGAAATTCATGGATCGACTCGATAGTCTGGACCCGTAAATGACGCATGGACATACACGTGCAATTTCGTAAGTTGCAACAACCATGGAGAAATACAACAACTAACATCGAACTTACCCTGATTTTCTCTCTTTTAGCGAAGGCTCCTCGGGGAATGGGCCGTACCTTACTCACATCGGGGAACCTTGTTGGGATGGCAGTGGACTTGAGCATATTTTTAATGGTCATCCGATGATTTGAAAATACCAGTATCGAAACACGACGGCTCAGAGTGGTCGCTACATAACGCTGAGAACCTGCTGGGGCCGGACCACTACGCTCTTGTCACCTTCACTTTCGCCGTCCAAATTCTCCGATATTTCGTAACAGTTGGAAATAAATGAAGGCTTACTCCATCCCTCGTTGTTTTGCTGCACCCAGCAGCCACACACCTTGTCGGTATGGCCGAAAAACACTATATTTTGCTTAGATTTTGGACGAAGAATTTTCGCCGTTCTGCACACACACATACAAGTGTGTAAATACCTGCAATCGTGGACGTCCCATTGTTCCTCTTTTGTTTATACTCTAACTTTTTCGGAAGACCTCCCATTGGTTTTGTACACGATTTTCAATCGTGGACGTTCGGTCAAACGTGGACCCTTTTGTCCCTAGTCATACTTGTACACACACACACACACTTAGTCATGTAAACGGGTGCAATCGTGGACCTCCTATTGTTCCTCTTTTGTTTATACTCTAACTTTTTCGGAAGGCCTCCCATTGGTTTTGTACACGATTTTCAATCGTGGACGTTCGGTCAAACGTGGACCTCTTTGTCTACGCCCAAATTCTTTTGTCCTAGGTCCACGATTGCCGGCATATACAAACTCACAATTCCCTCGCACCCATTACATCACTCTAAAACGGTATTTGAAATAAAGTTTGTAATATCTATTAAGGTCATCTCTTCCCGAAAATCTTGAGTTTAAAGGGCAGAAGCCGTTTGGTACTTTGATAATGATGACAATGATTATGCAATGGCAATGACGGCGACGACGTCCTTAAAATACTCTTTTTCTCATGATAATTTTGGTCATAATCTTCATTAAATGTTCGCATTTGCGAGGACCCTTTTCCAATCTTTCAAAGGGTATGATTTAGCTTAGGTGTCGGAAATATAGATTGTGCATGCCTTTTGTTTTGTATTTAATTAACATTTTTCCAAGGTTGATTTTGGTTGAACTTTTCCCAATAAATACATTGCCACTCAAATTTGCCTGGTAACCAAAATGTCAGGCCCCTCGTCAATTCTTACTAGACTTTAAATGCATACTCCGAGTAATGCCCCTTTAATTCTCTGGAAACAAGTTAAACAATACAAAATGACTGAATACAAAGATATACAATACACAAATTCCCTTTTTAGTAAATTGTAGCTGCAATAAACTTGGATGCTATCAAACATTTTTACGTCACTTAAATTATCCGGTAGAGTCAATACAACTTGAAATGAAAATGATTAATTGTGAAGTATGTCAGCGAATTGATGTAATCATCTTTAAGAGCGTTTGCAGCCAAAACGTGGAAGTGTGGAACTGGGGGACATCCAGATTCGGATTCAGCAACCTCGAATCACCTTAAATCAGCTGTTTGCAAGTTGCCTAAACATTTTAAGACGAAAGTCATTTTCTGGGCCTCTTAGGATTTTCAGCTGATGGCCTATTGCTGTTAGGGCCCTACAGGCTGCTGAAGAACGCAAGGGGTTGAAACACGACAGCGATGACTGGGACGAATCTGGGTCTCTATGGACTTACTAGTCTACCCTCGGACTTGGTTGCTGACTGCGAGGAGGCTAACGTCGGGTCGCAGGAGGAGATCCTCGAGCAGACACCGAGCAAGAACGATGACGTTGCAAATATGGAAGTCTGTAAGGAACTATCGTTCAATTTCATACAGTCTATTTTTGTACCGCTCGTACTCAAACAAATTGAAGAAATTTGTAGACGCCTATGCTACGGTTGTCAGTTGCCAGTAGTTCTAGCCAAAACCCAGAAAAATCACGAGTGCTTAATGGATTCAATTACAGAAAAGGTCAAAAATGTAGAATAGATTGGGATATCACAGCTCGAAACAATGATCGTATCGTACAGGCATACCCGAGTATTAAGGCTGGGAATGATCTGTAATTACATTGAATCACACGTCAAGGGAGCGTAGGTTATACCCCGTTCTCACTTGAACAATAGACCGATCCGGCCTGTCAATCAAACAGCGCGCATTGACCAATAGGATTACGACCTTTGGTTAGCAACAGTTGCTAGAAAACATTGTATATAAACCTACCTCCGGTAATCTCCGACTACCTCCGAATTTTACCAACTTCCCACTTTTATTGAAAAAATACGGTGCCCGGCCGCACCAAACACATTTGTTTGTGACACTTTTCACAACGAATGTGACAAAGTTTGACCGAGCTTGACCGAGCTAATGACGGACCACGCCTGTAGCAACTGTTGCTAATTTACCTGACCAAAAGTCGTAATCCTATTGGTCAATGCGCGCTGTTTGATTGACAGGCCGGATCGGTCCATTGGCGAAGCCATCTCGAAAAAGCGGGGCCATTTTGGAAAATACTAGCAGGCAGCTAGGTCAACAAATTGAAGTGAAAAAAGGGTGTTTTTTGTTAATTTTGTTTTGTTTTAGAATGTGTTGAAGGTATGAGGACCGTCATCTATTGTGTGTTGATATGCGTTCAGTTCGGACGTATATCTAAAGGCTATTTAAAGCGTTGCACATGCCTATGCCCATTTCTTTATTTCTTTATGTGCCCAAACAACTTAAAACTAATTTCCATTGGGGGCCTGCATACATTTTTAATTAAAAAGAATATTTACACACATACAAAAAAAATTACATAAATCCAATAATATTTACACAAATAAATCTAAATCATGATAACTGTGGAACCTACGCCCCTCCACCCTCATATCAAATGATCTTTGGCGCCCAAAAATTGGACCCGACCCCACGCCCCCCCCCCCCCCCCCCCCCCGCTCTTAGAAAAAACACCTTCTTGCACCCCCTCCCACTGTAAGAACCTGGCTACGACACTGTTCCTTTGCCAATCAAAGATGAACTTGTGAAATTTACGAGCCACAAGCCAAATTTCCTAAACTTCACAAGTTTGTTGGCGTGATTGCGTATGCTTGCAGCGTGCAGTACAACAGTCGGGTGTCTGTCTGCTTGCCAAACCGGGTCGATGAATTTTGGCCCCCACGGAAACAGATTGGGGTCCAGCAACCTCAATTTCACGGGCACGTGCTTATTGGTTCTTAGTAGTCTGTTCATCACTACCTGATCGGGCTCGATTTTATTCCTTTCTGTGTTTCTGTCTAAAATGTTAACGAAAACCCTCATGAGTTTGAGCGTCGCATTAGTTGGCTTGAAATATACGAAACCGGAACAAATGTTTGTGCTCTTAACAACTCTAGGTGGATAACGAGTACCCCTAGCAATCATGTCAAAGTCTCCTTTTAAGTACGGAAAGGGGTCCCGGAACCAGAACACGTCGGAGTCAGAGAACAAAACCTCTAGGCCCTGTTCTAAGAGATCAACAACGTAAGCCGCACGTTTGTTCATTATCCCGTAGTATTGGCTTTTGTGACGACGAGAATGCTCCTTCGCGTCCATTTCCCCGGAGTTGGTCTTAGACACGTGTACTGCCGGGTCCCCCTCTGCACGCCTGTGTAATATCTCGTAGGCGTCCTGGTCCTCTGCGATGATGGTGGTGTTGACGCAAATCCCTACCCTTTTGATGCTCTCCAGCATGTTCAGCACGAAGTCTACGAAAGCCAGGTTCGCCGTGGTCAGCATCACAACGCCGGGTCTCTTCTTGACGTCGGACAGACTACAGTTGGACAAGGACCCTCGGGCCCTCATCCCGGAGAAAGGACTTCCGGGGGTAGGTTCCTTCTTTCCTTTCCCCGCGGAAAGAGTTTCCGTGATTGGTCCTTTCCTTCCTTTCCCCGCAGAAAGAGTTCCCGTGGTTGGTTCCTTCTTTTCTTTCCCCGTGGAATTACTTGCCGTGTTTGGTTGAACTTCCTCCGCTTCTTTTCCCGTGGAAAGAGTTCCCGTGGTTGGTTCTTCTTTTACTTTTCCCTCGGAAAAAGTTCCAGTGCTTGGTTCTTTCCCGATGTCATTCCTTTCGAAGGAAAATCTCCCTGACAGTCCACGGGTGCCGAGCGCTGCTCTTGTGTTTTCATTTTCCTTGCATTTGCAAACACCATATTCGGTAGCCGGACTATAGTTGCTAGACCTGTCTATCAAAACAAAATAGGAACCAAACTACGATCAGGGTTCGGGCGATTTACAAAATTAATACAGCGCGCCAACAATAGTTTTCCCCGTAGAGGCCAATTTCAGAAGTGTATTATGGGAAAAGGTTTGCATCATTTATATATATATATATATATACCGGTATATATACGGTATATGTATGATTTTGCACTGGACGAAATAACTTGCCACCTATACAATTGGTTGACGTTGGACGGCTGATGATTCATTGTACGGAGGCTTCCGAATGATTTCCGAAGTGAAATATGCCTACTGCCGAGAAACAGTCTTGCATGAACAACGCAATTATGAGCGATTTGTCGACCTTGAAATTCATGGTTTCCGCCCCAAATATTAATATTTTTTCAAAATAACCCCGGTGCAATCATTTCATAATATGTTTAAAAATCACGAACTCCGAATGACGGCTTCCGCGTAAAAAAAGCACATGCGGGGATCTGACTTTACTGGGAGCACACTGCTCGGACATGCACGCAAGCCAAGGTACCAGATACGACCATTCGACACACTCTGGGGCAATTTTGTACAGTACCGTAAAACACTAGTAAAAAAATAGTAATTCGTGAGACAAACCACAAGGCTAAAAAAATAGATTGATTAGACACTTTCTAGCCCATTGTGGCTGGCTGACACAATCTATTCATTATTCAACTTATTGTTGGGAGTGTAGTGAATATATTTGTTTTAAAGCTTTCGTTCCCACGAAAGGGGGGGGGGGGAGGCTCTGCATGCGATGAATAGGTCCTAATGTTCGGTTTTATGCTTGGCTGCACAGCCCTGTATTGATAGTTCCCGCATATACCCCTGCGATAAATCACTCGGCCGCAAGGGGCTAGAATTGGGTCATGTTTTAAAAATATCATAAAGACATAGGTCATGAAGCCTATGATGGCAGAGCGGTGCGGCAAACATATATTTAAGGTCTTTATGAGAGTCAGCCCCAGGATTGCTATCAGTTTCCATATATCGAAGTCAGAACAATAATGGAGGGACAGGGGAACTAGCCAACTGAGATTTTTGCAATATGGCCTCTCCGTCGCAAACACACTGTATTGTGAAATGCCCGCATACAAACTTGAAAATAGTACATTTTAATTAAACAGCGACAGGCAAACAGCTCTTAACTCCCCCCCCCCCCCCCCTCCCCTCCCCTCCCCTCCACCCTCTCCCTTTTCCCACCCCCCCCCCCCCCCCCCCTCTCTCTCTCTCACTCTTCAAAAATGGGCGTCCTGCCCCGGATCTACGCTCGACGGTCATTCATCCATGGCTTCCGTGAATTACTGTTTTGCATTAAAACTGCTTTCAACGATTTCTTAATATTGGCAGGTTGGGTACAACGGGGTAGGCCTAATTCTGTCACATTGGCAATATTTCAAAAATAGAATTTGATAATTTTTAGGATCAAGCAAAATCAGTTCATGGTGGGGGATGGTCAAGGCGCCCGTGGCTACCCGGACGTACGAGTGGCGCGCCCCGGACACGCTGGCATCATAGATATAGAATTAAAAAGACTAGATGGGCAGCGCGTACAGACGCGCCATTGAGTGTTCACACATTTCCCCGTTCTCTCATGGACGCTCACCGTAGTGCGTGGGGCGCGCGACGCGCACCAAGAGTGAGAACGTCGCTCAATAAATAAGTAATCGAATAGACCTTTATCATGCTGTCACCATCTTTGTCTTGTTACCTGTAGGCCTATGCATTAGCAATTATGAATAGTGATTCAAATTATTGAATGAAGGTGCCAGACTTTTTTTCCTTCCAGCCTCGGTTTGGTTACATTGATTTTAATAGGAGAAAAACAAGATGGCTGTACCATGATAAAGGTCTATTGAGTTTATTGAAAACATTTATTCACACATTGCGTCAAACAGATCCGTCAGATTACAAGAGCGAGGTGTGTACTACATACAGGGCGCCACCCACAGTTTGTCAAGAGGAGGCATTTTTTTGCACTGCGCATTGGAAAAGGTCCACACGTCCGTCAAAACAGTGTGTGTCATTTTGCACGAAACAACAAAACTGGTAGGCCTACAGTGATATACGCGTGAACTTTCACGAAATTAGACATTTTCGATGGATGTTCTTGCTTTATATTTACCAGGCTTCCAACTGCTGTTTTAATAATTACTATCTTGAAATATCCTGAGCAATACCCATAGATCAACGGAGGGGTATGGTTAATTTTGAATTTTAAGAAAACACATACGATGGTTTTTACAAACCGTACTGTAGATAAAAACATAACAATAATCATATTGAAAAGGTTGATGCCTCTACATTTCTGGGAGTCATTATTGATGATAAGTTAACGTGGAGAAATTATTGTCAGAAAGTCCTTACACTTATATCTCGCAACCTTGGCATTCTTAGAAAACTTAGATATCACCAGTGCTGCGCGCCGCGCGTGCCACACACTATGAACATCTAACAAAAGAAAACCCACGCAGTCCTTTGTTACAAACAACCCCAGTCCTTTGTTACAAACAAAGGACTGCGTGGGTTTTCTTTTGTTAGATGTTCATAGTGACAGTACATCAAAATGGATCAACAGAACGTACTTCAACCAGATGCGACTGGAAATACGACTGGTGAACACGGTCCGCCATTTTGTGGAGTCAAAAATTTGGTTCTACAAAATGGCGGACCGTTATTTGTCACGAAATTAAACAAAAACCACGCAATTTGAAGCGATAGTTATGTGAATCTTTATATTCTACTTTTAAAAAAGCTTCCCAACCATATCCATTTCAGTTTTATAGCCCAAATCGCAAAATCCAAAGCAATGTGTCCCTTTAATGGTGACTAAGAGCTAAATTGTTACTTTAATTGCCAAACAAAGGTATTAATAACACATTGAAAGTTAAGGATGGTAATTTAGTACATGTAATTTATTAATTTATTAAATTTATTACTTTATTAAATTTATTACTTTGTGTAATTGTCATGAATTCATTAATTTTATGTAATAACATATATTATTATTATTATTAATATCTCTTTTGGTTTATCACGAATTGTATAGCTACATGTATTCCTTGTGAAGGGGCAGACCCACTACAAGCTTCGGCTTCTTGTCTGACCTCCCATACTAATATTTCAAGTTTCGTTAAAAACAAAATTGCATGTACAGTATTCAGCTTATCTAATGGTATGGAAATAAACCAATCAAATAAACTCGCCAACCGCTCCGTTTGAAATTTTCCCTCTCCAGTGTAACCGCTTGGTGGCGCCCTGTATTGTGAATTTTCCCTCTTACAAATACATTTTAAAGAATTCAAACTGGACTTACTCATGAGGAACAGGATGAAGGTTATTGATTGCAAGAAGAATAGGACCTTGTAAAGTATTCTGTCGGAAGCCATCTTGTCTAGGCAGAACAACTGGGAAAATAATGTGGATACTGCAATGATTATTTGTATGTCAAAAAATACTATCATTCATTGCATCATGTTCAAATGTTCACATCCCGAGAGTCAGGATGTGATACTCGTTCTATACGGGTGGCTTGGACTCATACCGATGCCGGGGCCGTATCGTATGTCCGACGCCTCATAAGTCCGACGCCTCACAAGTCCGACGTCGGACAAATTTGGCGTCGGACCTATGATGTGTCGGAGCTATGGACCGGTACAAAGAAAGGTAAATCCGACAAGGCAAGAACGAGTTTTACCAAAAATTATACGACGATGTGAGCGAGGTTGTCTACTTACGAACGGAAGAGGGCGCACTTTGCATAGCGTGAACTAAGGGCGTTTCTCAAACCTGGCTTGGGCTTGGGCTTCGTTTCCAGCTATTCCTTAGCCCCATTGCCAATCTGAAGCCTTGAATACGTAAATAAATAAATAAATAAATAAATAGGCTCTGGCTCGGGGTAAAATATGATTTTGATGTACATATAGCAAAAACAGTATCCACGATCTTGCCAAATCTGGGGACATAAAATTACGCGAAGCCCAAGCCCAAGCCATTTGAGAAATGCCCCAACTAGTCCGGCAATGTGTATTTGGCGTCAGAGTCTGCCAGCGCGCAGGTTTTGGCGCAAGAGTTGTATTATTTAATCATGCCTGTTGGACAAACGAGGCGTCAGACTTTAAAAAAAAAGTAAATTTAATCCTCGAACTTATGAGGCGTCGGACCTATGAGGCGTCGGAGCTATGGGGCGTCGGACCTATGGGTAGTCGGACCTATGAGGCGTCCGACTTATGGGCCTCTATTTGGTTGGGGGATGAGATTTTGTCCGACTTATGAGGCGTCGCACCTATAAGGCGGACCCCCTCATGCCATAGTCGCAGCCAAGCCAAGCCAAGCCAAGCCAAGCCAAGCCAAGCCAAGCCAAGCCAAGCCAAGCCAAGCCAAGCCAAGCCAAGCCAAGCCAAGCCAAGCCAAGCCAAGCCAAGCCAAGCCAAGCCAAGCCAAGCCAAGATGAGATTTTTTTTTTGGGGGGGGGGGGGGGGTCCGTATAAAAAGTACAGAAAAATCTTGTATTTCAATGGAAATGAGTTTTACGTTCCACAAAAGAAATGACGGACTTTGAAACAATTAATGGATATCCAAACAGCAACAAAAAAGGAGAAAAACAGGACAAAATTTCCAATGGCGGTCACTATACTGTGCAGCACCCTCTAGGTTCCTCATCCTAATGATTTGACGTCATTTCACAAATCATTGTTTTCTCCGAAGGCATTTGTACTACTCTACACAACACAGAAGTAGTTTTGGTATGTTAACATGCCAAAACGAGTAATTATTAAGGGAATAAATATGTGCTGGGCCGGTTTTAAACAAGTAGGTCCATTTGTTTAAAACCGCCTTGGGGCCTGGACTCGGGTCATTATCAGCGTCCAGGCCCCAAGGCGGTTTTAAACGTACTTGTTTTAAACCGGCCCAGTACATATTTATTCCCATTCATAAAATACCTTTTTGTACTGTTACGGTCTAAAAATCTCCAGACTATCCGTAAATATAAATTACTGGAAAAAGCCTGAAATCAAACAAGATCACACTGATGTAAAGAACAAAGAAGCAATGTGATTTAATAGTGAGAATATTAGAGAATCAATATGGTTTAACAAATGTAGAATTTAGAAAAGATTTTGTACAATAGATAACTTAAAAGATCTTACGGGCGAGGACTTATATAGGTGAGGGCTCAGACGACTTGGGCAGCTCTGCAATGAGCGAGGACTTGGGCGAGGACTTGGACGGCTTGGGTACTCAGCAACGGACAAGGACGACTCCAATAATGAAAGCAAATACAATTCTTTGACGAGCTGGAACACAGGGCGAATTCACCTCCAAAACAGCCAAAGAAGGGACGAAAACAGCGGGGGACGACACAAACAGGCTCCCGTCGCGAAAATATGGGGATATGAGACCCCAAATAATGAACCGAAGACAGTTCACAAATAAATGTCTCTTCCGGGAATAAAACTCAGCTCTATACTGTCCCCAGACGCTCCTACGCAGACGAGTCATATACACGTCACAGGTCCGAATAAAAACAGCTCGATGAACCCAACGAAATTCTCCGTCCGTCGAAATCTCAAGTCCTGGTCGAAAATTCTCAAGTCCTGATTTATTCCGAAAGGATTTCATTCATTCCAGATTACTAATTCTAGAGAATCGTACAAATTACGTCACATCTAAAACATAATCCTCTACACAGCTTCTCGAAAGAGCTAGCGTACACAAGATTGACCTAGAACTTTCTGGCACGGCTTGGCGTAAACAACTTCGACCATTAATTCACAGGTTATGGTCAGCCGAGGTCGCACGCGTATGCAAACAAGTGACGCGTGGCCTGTGACAAAACATTTGTTTGTGCCGGTTGTACATAATACTGAATGAGGGGCGTATATACATTCCGTGAGGGGAATTTCATAACACTGACAACATTAACTTTGGGTTCCTAACAGTTCCTTTCAGCAAAAACCTCCGAAAATTATAAATTTACAATGATTTTGTTCATTGTTTTTACCTTGGTTTATAAAACACCCCTTTAGCTATTTAATGGTTTGTGCCCACTGATCTCCATGTATAAAAATCTGGATTGCGCAATTGGCCGCTGCGCGCTTTACGCACAAATGTCGCCAGCAGCTGCCATTACCACTCCCCAGTTCCAACGTTGAGGGCGTGCAATGGATATAGATATATATATCAATAATAATGGAGATCAATGATATCGACTAATCCGACGAACAAAATTAGAAGCTATCTTTGGGTACCCAATCAAACGGTACCATAAACGCGCGCTCGTCATACGCGTGCACTCAGTGCGCATTTGACCAATAGGATTGCCAAAGTAAACACGCGCCTCAAATGTAAGCACGCGTATGACGCGCGCGCGAGCGCCGTACCGCCCGATTGAGTACCCAAAGATGGCTTCTAATTTTGTTCGTCGGATTATGCTGCGTTCCAATCACGTCGTGTTTCTCGTGTTTACGAGATGGTTGCACCAATGCGCACGCGCACAGGTCGTCAAGCAAGTCGTGAACTCGATAAGAACATCCCGCCTCCAGTTCACCACTGGTGAATACAAGTTACCAAAATTGTGAACTCGCAAACACGGAAAACACGAAGTGATAGACTAGTTTCCTAATAAATTCAAATGTTGCACGTATGCGCATAAATGGGCCCTGCAGGCAAAAAGCGAAATCGGCCTATTGAAAATGTACAGGGGTCCAAAAAGTTTTGTCATTTTCTCCCAATTTCTCAAAGATTTTTCCCATTTGGTTTTTGAAAAGTACCTGAAATCGTCATAGGTATTACTTTCTGGTCTAAATGTTTTTTGGGGGGTTCAAAATAAAAACTTTAAAAAATGTGTTCGTCCCGTGCGCACGAGGCCAAATGAACTAAGCAGGACTCCTTTCCACACGAGTGCCAACAACTAACCGTGTGCTTCGGGGTACCATCCACTTTGCACTTTTTTCCGCCGACTATCGCAGCGTGATTTTCGCGTGGGGCGGCAATCTCCGGTCAACCTGATCGTCTGTACACAGTGAAATAATTTTGTCCGGCGTGGATGGCTGAAGCACATCGTATACTGACGTGTGCAACTGTAACCCTCTCGTGAAATGTCATTCTAGTATTATGGTATTTTCACTATTTTGGTGGCGAAAAACATCCAGAACAACCATGGTTTTAAGCTGTATCGTGTATGGATGCCAGACAAAATAGAAAGTTAAGTCCCCCTTCCCCCAAAAAGCAAAATAAACAATGAAATTTATTTTTTTAAATAATAAAGGAAATAGAATAAAATAAAACATTCAGATTTCTTTAAAAAAAAACACACAAGAAATTCTATTGATGTGGCCATTCCAAAATTGTAAACAGACATGGTTCTACGAAAAAACACAGAAACAATAGAAATTTACAACAAAAAACTAAAGGTTTCCAAAACTTAAAGAGTGTTATCTTCCCAAGAATAATGCCCTCAAAAATGTTTGGTGTACATGTAAAACCGCCCCTGATGGTGCAGAACTAGTTGAGGATCATTTTCAAATTTGTTTTTTATTAAAAGAACATTTAATTCAGGCCAATGATATAGGCCTAAATTTTGACCAAATAATTATGAAAAGTCAACAGAAATTAATGGTGTATCAAAGTCAATCGTACAAAAGCTATAGGATATTTTGAGGTCCAAATTATTGTTTGATGAAGGGATTATTTGCTTGAACACTCTGAAAAAACATGTCAAATGTAGGCCTAATGGTGGTTTAAGAATTGCAATTCTTTGATGACTGTATTACACTCCTTTCGTTAAAACAAACTGGATTTTCTGAAGTGATTAGAGAATGTATATTTTTCCCCTTTAGCACTAAAATAGTAAAAATACCGTAATACTAGAATGACATTCACGAGAGGATTACAGTTGCACACATCAGTATACGATGTGCTTCAGCCATCCACGCCGGACAAGACTATTTTACCGTGCACAGACGGTCAGGTTAACCGAAGATTGTGCGTTAAGCCCGGGCAGACCCACGCGAAAATCACGCTGCGATAGTCAGCGGCAAAAAGTGCAACGTGGATGGTACCCTGAAGCACACGGTTAGTTGTTGGCTATCGTGTAGAAAGGAGCCCTGCTTATTTCCTTTAGCCTCGTGCGCACGGGACGAAAAAAAATAATTATTTTTTATTTTGTACCCTAAAAAACCACTTAGACCAGAAAGTAATACCTATGACGATTTCTGGTACTTTTCCAAAGCCAAATGGGACAAATCTTGGAGAAATTGAGAGAAAATGACAACACTTTTTGGACCCCTGTACATTTTCAATGGGCCGATTTCGCTTTTTGCCTGAAGGACCCATTTATGCGCATGCGTGCATAAATTTAAATATATTAGGAACTGGTCTGTTGTCCGAGACAACATTTCGCAAGGGAGCGCGCGCGACCTGCTTATGCATAATTTAACAGGCGGGTCAAACGAATAATCGCGCTTGCGCACTGGAGGAAACTCATGTTTAAGTAATAACTTACCAGTCAGTTAACGTTCTGAGCAGAGTGATTCTGGACTGGCAAACAGGATTGAGAAATCTTCGGATTGTTCCAAAAATGTGATCTGGAATATCAGACGTTATCTCTGCCAAGTTCAGTCCCAGATGTTCAGCACGATGTAACTGATCAACGGCACGACGACAATAATCAGCGCTTATCCTGTTTGCATTCGGTTACTTCGTTCATGGAGGTAGGAAACACCTCCATGCTTCGTTCATAATTCAAGAAATCTAAGACCAATGGAGCAGCTTGAAAAATTACACTCTTGCCAAATCCCGTTGGTAAATTAACAAACATATCATGGCCACGTACAAATTGATGAATGGCACTGATCTGATGACTTTTTAGCTTTCCAAAGCCCAGGTTTTTGCTGTAAAATCGACCGCTTTGTCCACGCGGTCAGACATTTTTCCCAACAAACAACGAATGGCTTGGTACTGCGCTGCACGTTCATACGTACGTACACGTAAACCCGACGTGAGTACAGAAACTAGACTAGTGAGTGTTGGCTATTTACATGCGATATAAAGCTACGTCACACGCGCATGCAAATGCCACACAATTCTGCTCGCGATTTCGCGAGCAGAACTTGCGAAATTCCCAAGACGGGGGTAGCGATTTGGCCGTGGCGTGTGTGTGTGTAGCGAGAGGGCGCTGTCGGCCGGCTGTGCGCGCTATACGTCGCACCGCTAAGGACGTCTTGGAACCAAGACTATCCCGGACCATACGAGAATTAACGAGGTTTTTGCGAGCGTTCGGTAGTGCCCTCGAAAATAGATGAGAAGCCCGTTTTCGCTGCAGTGTTGGGCCAACATGAAGTCGTAAGTAAACATTTATTTCTTTCTGCGTCGAATAATACAATTTTTCAATAATTTGTTCGTGGTGAAGGTTATTTACTAGGCTTGTCAAATGAGGTATGAAAAATATAGTTTTGTAAACTACCTGCACATTTTTGGTGATCCTGACTGTTTCGAGATATTATGAGACGAAATTTGTCGTTTGCTGGACACTTGAAGAGTTATGCTTTCGATCCGTACTATTTCCATGTCTGCAGGTTCAACGAGCAATTTCTATTTCGATGCTAAATGTTGACGAAAATGTCAAACTTACACTGGGAAATGTCTGATGTCAATGACGTTACACATGTTCGGGATGTGTACGTACCGTGGGTAGGTGCACACGGTGCGATTTGCGGCGAGAAAGGCACGTCGAAAATAGGTTCCTATCCCGTTTTAAGCATGTTAAGTACATGGAATTTTGGCAATATTGTTACTTGTGTTTCTTTTTATGTTGCAGAGTTTCTCGGCCTAGTACTGTGAACTGGGTAACAGGACAACTCGTACCTTGGACACTTGGAATGCTTGGGATAACTCGTACCTTGGACAACTCGTACCTAGCCCTTGCCAGAGTGACAACTCGTACCTTGGAGTACAACTCGTACCTTGGGAGTGACAACTCGTACCTTGGACAACTTGTACCTTGGCCAACTCGTACCTTCAACTTCAGTCTTCTTTTAATTCTAAAGACCCTTATTTTTTTGCAATTTTGAACCATATCTTTTGGTAGAAAATGCAGTTTTCTTGGGCATTTTTCAGCAATGCCATACAAATCAAATGCCTCTAAATGTTTTGTCGTTTATTCATTCTCCTCAAATCTTACCCCTGAAACCTTGCAAAATGTTATGTATTGAAGAACTTATTATTTATTGGTGTTTGATTTAAGTATATAGGCCTATGTAGATAAAACTTAACATGTACATGTACATGTAGTTTCATGTTTACTCTTGTAAACACATTTTCATGTCTTTCGACTTATACATGTATAATATACATGTAGTGAGAAAATGTCATTTCTGCAATGTATTGTGCCTTCTTTGAAATAAGTATCATGTACATGTTTAAAGGGATTCAAGTTTTTCAGTACAGTGTATACAAAAGAATGTAGCTGGTTGTGAAAATATAATACAACTTTTTGAGAACTAAAGTGAAAATGGTACACAGGTTTTAGTTGTGTATTCGAGTCCCTGCAAGTCCTTTCATAAAGCCGGTCACAAGTAACTGGATGAACAATGACAAAGGAATGCTTTTGTCAAAGCTCATTTTAATAGCTTGTGGTTGGGATTAGGACTGGAGGGCTTGTGATGAACTTGCAGGGACTTGCAGGGACTTGTGAAAGGACTTGCAGGGACTTGTGAACGGACTTGCAGGGACTCGAATACAACTCTGGTATTCATTAACCCTAACCCCCTAGGGTGCATGCAAAATCATTAAAATTTGAGGATTTGGGATTGCTAGGGTTAAAGCATCATTCAATTTGTGTCATCCATGATCCACAACATATAGGAATGTTAAGGAATACAAAAATTGATAGGGCACCCCCCCCCCCCCCACCCCCTCACAGGAAATATCATTGTGGGTATATTTACATTGGAAAGAGTTCCATATCCGGACATCACTTATTTTCCCTTAATATGACTTAAAAACTACCAAAAAGTGTAAACCTGATGGAGAAACACAAATTTAGAAGGGAATTTTTTTAACTCATTCTTTGAAAATACTTTGACTTTTTCTGTCATGGCCCATAGACTTTGTGCACGAGGTATAAGTGATGTCCAGATATGGAACTCTTTCCTTTACATTTTACAATAGTTTTTTGGCTAAACCTGTCAAAGAAAAGGTGGTTTCCCTTTTTGTTTTTAATAAGTTTGAGCCACAAACTAAATGCAGGCATGCAACTGGGAAGTCACAACAAAAGAGGAAATGTCAATCTTTCAAAGACTTTGTACAGTGTTCTTCTATCTTTAATGGCACACATGGGAAGTAAAAAGAAGATGAAATCAGCAGATCGCGGAAAAATTGCATGCCTGTAAATGGAAAGAATCTTTTTATCGGCACACAATAATATTGATTTGGAATTACTACCCCATTTTCAATTCCAGGAGGTTTAACTTAGGTTGTGAATATATTACATTTGTCATTGAAAAATATAGGGAAAAAAGAAAAAAGGCCGCCTGGCAATATTTGTGATGTGTAATTTTCACTTCCCTATTCCGAGAAAACATGTGCATTCACCATATTCACGCAACAAATCTATTTTCTAGTCAGGCGCCTTTACCATATGATGCGCGATATGGGGCAGAGCGAACCCCCCCCCCCCCCCCCCCCCTCTTTTGTGTTGGTCATTGTGTTCCTGGAATCTCAGGAATTCTTTTCAGAAGTCTAGGGGGGACGTGTTAGGTAACAATAGTCTGGAGAGTGTATAGGGTATAGGGACAAAAAGGGGTTACCCCTCTGCCCCATATCGTGCTGGGTATAGCCTTTACTCCGCCTTTACACTTTAGTATAAGCCCGTATGTGGAGCAGGGTACCTGATACATGAAAGCGCCCTTGTGTTAAGTGAAGCGATGCCTGAAAAATGAATTTAGAAAATGAAATCTCCAATCTCATGAATATGCATTTACCGAGTGTGTTATGCAACGTTGCAAATATACGAAAGCACTTTTCCGCACGCTGCGCGCTGACTGACCCTATTTATTAAGAATTGAGAATGGTGACGTGTGAGCCGGGGGGGGGGGGGGGGGTGTCAGGGTCTTATACAATGGGAGCATCGGATTTACTGGGTTATCAACACGTGACAATGATCATGAATAAGTGATAGTGGGTAAAAAAGTAAATGGGAAAAATCTCTATGGAAGTTTACGCACACTTCTGGTCTCGGCTGATACTAAAGACATTTTGGTGAAGGAATGTCCGAGAGTGAAAATAAGCGGGTCAGTGTGGGTCACTGATATGGGTGCGTTACGGGGGACTGTTTCAGTAGGAAAGGGCAGGAGGGAAACTACCTCGTTACATAGGGTTGTGTACAACACTTAGTCTCTGGGCGGATAGGAAATATCGATGCAATGTCTATGGGGTAAACTCGCAGAGGGGGAAGTAATCTGACCTATATGTGTGCCGTCGCAGGACACGGTTTATAAAGTAGTGGGTTGGCAGGGGTATACACTGGCGGAGTGTTTGGGGCACTGTTGAGTCTCATGCACGGGCTAAGGTATGTGAGGGGAAACTACATTGAACTCCAGGACGAGTGTAGGGAAAAATAGGGCAAAGGGTATATGCACTTGCAACGTGGGACTTGCCCATGGGCGTCACGACGGGGGGGAGGGGAATTCCTCCCGGAAATTCCAAAATAAAGGAGAAAAAACAAAAAAAACAGACGAGGTGCGAAGTCAATGTCGTACTCAATTGAATGTAATTGGCCTATATTTAAAACACTCGAAACCTGCAGAAAGGGGCCTGAAATGCGGCTTAATACAAAAGGCCTTGGTATCGCGGTCTTGAACAATTTAGTGATGTCCAGCACCCCCTCCCCCTTTGGATTTTTGCACGGATGGTGATTTCTCCCTTTGCTGCTTTCTGGTGAGTGCTTCGTTTTGCTCACATCTAGAAAAAAAATCCAGGCGATGCCAATTATGGGCTTGTCTTATGGTCCCTGGTGGGGCCATAGGGCAAAGCCCCAGAGGGGATCGAGGGGTCCCGCAGATGGAAGATCCCCAGAAAGCGGAGTTTTAGGCATTTTTATAAAGGTGTCAGGATCGCGCTCATGATGGCATATAGTGGATCATTACAGTCCAAGCTTTCCAAATTCAAACTGTTGATATTAAATGTCTATAATAATTTTGCTTCACATAATTACTTGTTAATTTTGTGGTGGTGTCCCGGGTAACCTGTACTCGTTGGTGGGAGTACTAGTAACAATACGCAGCTACTATCGCACGTACTGCTTGGCCTAGGAAGCAACGCTTGCCTTGCATAAGGCGCAGCTATATTGCAACGCTAAAGAGACATTAAGGTGATAATCGAATCCGTGATGCACGGTCATACTAATCACCGTCAACACACAAAACACCGTCAACACACCGTCAACACCTCCAAAACACATTCTTGCAGTGTCTTAACTGACAAATGCGGTACAAAACCGTAAAGTATAGGTCAACACGAGATTTGGGCTTAAAAATGTGAGGTTAAACGTCTGAAAATGAGATTTCTTTCTTCAAGAAAACGGACCTCTCCATGGAGCTCCGAAATCGGCAGCCGTGCCTCACTCAGCCATATGTCGCGGGCGCGCAGCGCGTGCGAAGGCAAGATGGCGGCCAACGGCCGTGCTGCTTAGAGATATTTTTTCGCGTGGGAAAAAAATCAATTTTCATAAATATAATGTAACATTTAACCTACAGAAATTTTAATTTAGCCTAGGCATTACATTTCTATGCCTCTTTTGTTAATTTAGAATGTGTTTTGGAGACGCGGTTTTTGATGGAAGTTCCCACAGCGGAAAAATCAGTGACTGCGTGAACGCTTGAAAAGGAGGGCTTACAATTTTGATATGCTGATCAACTTCTGGCTATATAATTTATATAATTTCCCTTATCATTCTGGTCATCGACTGACTTCCAAAAGCACTCAAACAATTCTGTTTAATCGGCTTTTAGAATTTTTCATTTTTATCCGAACAAAAAAGTCTAGCGAGAAGAAATCCGTTGTATGTAAAAGATCGCCATGTGAATGTTTATGATCAGTATTGCATATTTGCATTGCCCTGTGGAAACATCGATGGTCCAGAAATCTTAAACGAAAAAGTGACACATGGACTACGGTGTCGAAACTTCGAATTTTCTGATACCTTTTACCCCCTTTACACAGGATGGCGACCTTTGGGCCTCCCTTGTGCGACCATAAAACTGGCGAGGTCGCCGTTGGAGGCTCAAAGGAGGCCGAATGGTTGCCTAGGTCGTTCAAAGGTGGTACACAGGATGTTCAGACATCGCCATGGACGCCATGGTCGCCGTAAATTTTTGAACATGTTCAAAACAGTCGCACAAAGGTCGCCGAGGAGGTTGGTTGCTCAAATGTGGCTCAAATGAGGCAGAAGGGAGGCACAAGCATTGCCGTGGTTGCAGAATGAATGCACAATGGTCGGCCAATGGTCGCCACGTAATAGATGCGTTCTGTTGCAAATTTTACCGTCAATCTGGGCGATGCTTCTGCCTCCCCTGTGCCTCCCTCCCAGCAAACAATTTAACGTTTTCGGCACGTTTTCTGAACGTTTTCTTATGTTTTGCGGACGTTTCCAAAAAACGTTTTTTGGACGAAAGTTTGTGGACAGTTTTGGACGTTCTAAAAACGTAACTTTGTGACGTTCTAAGAACGTTCCAAGAACTTTCCCAGAACATAAAAAACGTTTTAAAAACTTTACTGGAAATACGCCACGTTGCCGGATAGTAAGTGCAAATTTACAGAAATAAATGGAGTGGGAACCAGACTAAATAGAAGTAACTTATGGGACCCTTTTGGGCAGGTCTGGGCTAGCCCTAAGTGGCCCCATCAGCCAAAACTGTATGGGGCCCATATGGGCAACCCAATTGGGACCACTCAGTTCTCCATCAAAGGCCCACAAAGACCCCATTTGGGCTTGCTTGGGATTATTATGGAAAAATACGATATATAAATCTACGAATGTATACAAATACTATAACCTACTACACACTACAAACTAGACATTGTCGGAGTTACCTTTATATTTAACTTTTCCTGCCATGATGAAGTCATGGTTTTTCCATGAACAATTACAATATTTGAATACAAAAGGAGATTTAATACAATTTTTCACCTATGTTTGCAAAAAAATCCATATTTCTATGTAAAATTGTTTAAATAATTACACATTATAGTCAAGAAAGTGTGATTTTGGACCAAAACACAAAAATTTAACATGACTTTTGTGAACACAAATTTCCACAGTTCTGATTGGTCAGTTGGTACGTCCAGAAAAAAAACGTTTTTTAAACGTCACAAACGTTTTATGTTGGTACATTTTGCAACGTCCAAAAAACGTTACGCGAACGTTCTGGAAAAACGTACTTAAGACCTCCGAGTTATATACGTAAACTGAAACGTTTAAGACACGTTTTAAAAACGTTTTTGAAGACGAAGACGTAAGTAACCTATACGGAACCTAACCGTTTCTGTACGTTTGATTTCAAAGTTTTTTAAACGTTCGGGGAAATACGTTTTTAAAACGTCTCTAGAAGACCGGTTAATTTATGTGCATTTTCTGACGTCCGAAAAACGTTTTTCAAACGTCGCAAAAGACCGTTTCATGTAGGTACATTTTCTAACGTCCGCAAAACGTTGTTAGAACGTCCTGGAAAAACCTCAAAATTGTACGTAATCTGCAACGTTTTATACGCGTTTTAAAAACGTCCTTTTAAGACGAAGACGTCAGTGACCTAGTAGAACCTAACCAAAACGTTTTTTGAACGTTTTGTGTTTGCTGGGCTGGCCCTTGTGCCTCCTTTGGCCGACCAATAGCGTGCATTGAACGATGACTTCGGCGACCCCCTGTGCCTGCATTTGGCGACCACGGCAACACTTGAGCCACCATGGCAATGCTTCTGCCTCCCTTCTGCCTCCTAGGATGAAACTGATGGAAAAGCGCCAGAATCAGGGCATATACCCAGGCACTCCAGGTTGCCCAGCAGTCGCCAGGGGTCGCCCAAACAATGCTCAAGGGTCGCCTAGGAGGCAGAAGCATGGCTGAATGCTGGTCGACCAGTGATCGCCGTTAGTTGCCGTTGGTCGCCGATGATGGCACAGAGGAGGCTCAATGGTTGCCCAAACATCGCTCGGGGGTCGCCTATGTTGCCTATAATCGCGTTGGTTGCCGTAGGTTGCACAGGGGAAGCACAGGGGAGGCAGGCAAGTGGCTCAGTGGACGCACAGGTCGCTCGTAGCTCGACATGAAAATTCCCGAAAATTGCATTTTTTGTGGTTCAAGGGAGGCACAAGGATCGCTGGAGCAGTTACATAGAAACATGATTTTCTGTGTTTAGGCGACCATTGAGCGTCCTGGCCATGTTTTAGTCGCTCATAGGTGGTACAAAGGTCGCAGCCCTGTGTAAAGGGGGCTTTAGCAACCACGTACATGGGAAAAATAGCCACATAGAATTTTTCCCCGACACGAATTTCTGGACATAGAATTTTTAGGGCTTGATTAATACAAAATATTGATTTAAAGTAAATATTTGTTTTAAATAACGCCCGTAAAAACAGTTTAACTTGGCATCTAACAAGATCGCAAACGTTTATCACCGATTCGATGATCACATTTCCTCTTTAAAGTTCCATAAAATGTACCAGGTGGACACATTTACCGTTGGGCAGGGGGACAGATTTATCTGGATAATTCTGGGACAGGATCACTAGCCCAGGCCCAACGCAACTCAGGCACCCGCCCCGCATTTGTGTGCACGTTACATATGTACATGTACACCGTATACACGTAGCTATCCAAACATGCACACAGCGAGACGAGCCAAAACTTACATTGTACGTCCTCGTTGGCAAACTTGCATCGCCTGGTGCCGCGCTTCGCTCGTGCCCAGCGCCTATGAAGGTATGGTGCGCGCTGTCCACAAAGCACGCACTATAGCCCCGTAGATATCGCTGAGTATGGCATGTCAAACGTTGCAATATTCGATAATCTACGTATTTTTGTGCGATGTTCAAATATATATGTGCGATGTTTGTCATTATGTGCGATGTTCAAATATATATGTTCGATTTTTGTCATTATATGTGCGATGTTCCAATTTATATGTGCGATGTTCCAATTTATATGTGCGATGTTCCAATTTATATGTGCGATGTTCAAATATATATGCGATGTTTTGTCATATATGTGCGATGTTTGTCATTATATATGCGATGTTCAAATGTATGTGTGCGATGTTTGTTATTATATGTACGATGTTCAAATATATATGCGATATGTTTGTCATATATCTGCAATGTTCAAATTTATATGTGCGATGTTGAAATTTATATGTGCGATGTTTGTCATATATGTTTGTGCGATGTTCAATATGTGCGATGTTTTTCAATTTATATTCGAAAACGGAATTGTGGGATATAGTATGGTTTCCAGACTGAAATAGTATTAATATTCCTAATAAGTTACATCAGGGACCAGACTACTTAGGACGGTTTATCTGTTGCCATATGATGCACGATATGGGGCAGAGAAAACCCCCCCTCTTTTGTGTTGGTCATTGTGTTCCCGGAATCTCAGGAATTCTTTGCAGATCTCTAGGGGGTATGTGTTAGGTAACACTAGTCTGGAGGGTGTATAGGGTATAGCATGGAGAAATATAGGGACAAAAGGGGGGGGGGTACCCCTCTGCCCCATATCGTGCTGCGTATATCTGTTGCACTGACCTGGCTGAAGCTATAAACCTGCGATTCAGCCCGCGATTCGCAATAGGACCCGCGATTCGCCCGATCAGAGCAGCCGCATATTAAAAACTAGAATCCATTCGACAAAAGGAGTTTTTGTTTATGAAATCGCTGGATTCAGGCAACGAATTTTTAAGAAAATGTCAAGAAATTACATACCAATTTTGCATGAAATTTCAGAATAGGTATGAGCAAAGCTGTACATATTATACTTAACATTGTTTTATAGGTCGTTTTTATGAAATAATTAGTCGTTTCGGCTCAATTCCTTTCGGCTCAGCACAATAGCTTCTGTTTGAAAGAAAGTGTACCGCACATGTTTTTACAAATTCATATTTTTCTTTCATATTCATAATTTCCACCTTCCAGGGCACACTTAATTTCAGCCAGGGCATATTTTACTGAATTATTACAAAATACCTTTGTAGACTGTAAGTTAATAGTAGTCTCAATCATCCTGTGAAATTATGGCACCAGATGTGCTGTCGTTGTCAAGAAAAGTGGAAATGTATATCGTCTTCCAACGACTTCCAGCTGGAAATCGTTGGAGAACTGCACTGTAGCCGTTAGTCAAGGCGCGAGTGGCTACCTGGACAAGTGGCGCGCCCCGGACATGATGGCGCCTTGGCATATCCGGGCCCAGATAGCCACGCGCGCCTTGACTAAAGGCTATTATCCGCCCGACGGTTAAAAACGAGCGCCGTTTTTCACGCGTTTTTTCGTCATCTAACAACGCAAAACTTTGAACAGGTCAGTGGAATGATATTTCCTATAACATACTAACCCCCAAATCCGCCCATTTCTGAAAATTGCAACAATGACCAATCATGTACACTGCATGCCTTTAAAGACGGATCATTTTCATGAATATCTGGAAATGCGGTATTCGGAGTTTCGTGTGAAATGCCGTCTTTGAAAGAAAGTGTACCACACATATTTTGAAAAATTCATATTTTTCTTTCATATTCGTAATTCCCACCTTCCCAGGCACTTTCTCTCAAAGACGGCATTTCACACGAAACTCCGAATACCGCATTTCCAAATATTCTTGAAAATGGTCAGTCTTTAAGCGGCTAATTGGAACAGAAGCCATTCTTGGAATAGGCCCTTGCTGAAATTAAGTGTGCCCGGGAAGGTGGGAATTATGAATATGAAAGAAAAATATGAATTTTTAAAAACATATGCGATACACTTTCTTTCAAACAGAAGCTATTGTCTGAGCCGAAAGGAATTGATGTAGAGAACCCTTTGAAATGGGCCCTCGCGAAACGACTAATTATTTCATAAAAAATACCCATAAAACAATGTAAGTATAATATGTTCAGCTTTGCTCATACCTATTCTGAAATTTCATGCAAAAATTGGTACGTAATTTCTTGACATTTCTCAAAAATTCGTTGCCTGAATCCAGCGATTTCATAAACAAAAAACTCCTTTTGTCGAATGGATTCTAGTTTTCAACATGCGACTGCTCCGATGGGGTGAATCCCGGGCCCTATTGCGAATCGCGGGCTGAATCGCGGGCTAGCTTCAGCCAGGTCAGTGCAAAAGATAGACCGTCCTAAGTAGTCTGGTCCCTGATGTAACTTATTAGGAATATTAATACTATTTCGGTCTGGAAACCATACTATATCCCACAATTCCGTTTTCGAATATAAATTGAAAAACATCGCACATATATTTGAACATCGCACATATATGATAAACATCGCACATATAAATTTCAACATCGCACACATAAATTTCAACATCGCACATATATGACAAACATCGCATATATATTTGAACATCGCACATATAATAACAAACATCGCACACATACATTTGAACATCGCATATATAATGACAAACATCGCACATAATATGACAAAACATCGCATATATATTGGAACATCGCACATATAAATTGGAACATCGCACATATAAATTTGAACATCGCACATATAATGACAAACATCGCACATATATATTTGAACATCGCACATAATGACAAACATCGCACATATAAATTGGAACATCGCACAAAAATACGTAGATTATCGAATACTGCAACGCTTGATATGCCATATGGGTCATTCCATGAAGTTGAGACACAATGTGTGACATATTGGTAAAAATTTTAAATTGGTGTAAAATAAATTTGTTACACTACATGTGATTCTATGCAATTATTTCATCATAGGTTAGATTCATTGTGACATAATATTTAGTTTAGGGTCCTCTCTCTTGAGTTTCACATCAACTCCCATAGACTTACTATGGATAAATCAACGATGTAACAAGGGACACGGTGTCCCGGTTACATCTTAGTTTATGTTGCTCATAATTCATAAATAATACATGTTAAAGCATCCAAATCTGTATGTGGTGGTTAGAAAATGTCATCCTTCTACATACCCATCAAATACAGTTGGCTAAAACATTTGATGTAATAATTGATTTGGCAAGCCTGCAAGGATGTAACATGGGACACCACTCCATTAAGGGTGGAAAACTAACACATGACACCAATTTAGGGGGTCTTTTGTTATGTTTTTAAAAAGAGGTTCTCCAAGTCTTTGTTATCATGTTGCATGGACATTTCACATACTGCTTACAGATAAATTATGGAAGAAAGTTCCCAAAATTGTTAGGATGTATACGTGGGACACCACCGTTACATCCGAGTCCATTTTGCCCCAATTTTGAAAAGACAGTAGAATATATTGACTCTACAAGTTAATTATATTAAAACGGTAGTCACACAAAAGAAATTAAATTTAATACAGACTTCATTTGATGAAAAGTAAGAAAGCTAGACATGCAGGCAGGATGTAACAAAATTTAACAGAGTGGGACACCATCCGTTACATCCTTAACCACAGATGTGTTAGCCATATAACAGAAAAGATGTAAGAGATACTGAAAATATGATTTGTTGTTAAGTTACATGCATTTTTTCCTAACTTCTCATGTAAAAGAATTTTTTTTTAAATTTGTTTAACCTCGGAACCCTATAATTTAGCCCGGGACACCATCACACTTGGTGACAAAACATAAATATATCACATATAATGCCCTCATGTTTTGTATCATTCAAAAGCCTTCCTTTTACTCTTCAAGTTCATACCATAATCATCATTAAAGCCAGTTTGGTTTAAACAAGAAAAACAATTACATGATCAAAGAATGCCAAAATGTGTGTGTGTGTGTCAATTTCATGGAATAACCCATATCCGACTTCATGTTTTATTTCTTGATAACGACTCCCAAAGAGACGTTACAGTACTATATAAATGACCATGCGTGCACATGCATTGCAGGCAGATCGTGCGTGTAACGGATCGGCGTTCGCCGGTAATCTAGCTGGCCGTGCCAGGCGGGCCCGGCTGAGACAGCACGCACAGCCTTTCATTCAAGGCTCTCTCATTTTCCCTTCGCGACGCCTATGTTCACATTATAGTAGAATTGTTTCACTCAATCTAACTGTGCACATGCAATTCCTGCAATGTGTGACATTCTGCCAGCCTCGCAAGGTGAACTAAACGTTTTGTCGCAGTAATTATACAAGTCAAAATGGGAACGCACGCTAGAATTACGCGAAGGCATGTCGCGGTACAATCCAATGGAAACCACGGCTAGTTGGAAATAGGTTAGGAAAATCACACACAATTCCTTTTTGTGTGAAAGATAGTATATGCAATATGCATGAAAACATGTTGAACTGGATATTCATTGCATTTCTTTTTTATTCCCAGCCTTTTGAATGAGATTTAATCAATTCCAAAAATGGGAAAAACATCCTTTTACCTGCAACCGGTTCATATTTACTCAGCATTGAGCGACTGTCGGCACAATGTAAACCAAGTGTCCATTTCTGAACAGTGGGAAAGTTTAACAAACAGTTGTTGGAAAAATTTACCGCAAGGAATGGGCAAGTTATCTAGCCCATAATATTGTTTGACATCTTGTTTGTATTAAATTTTTTGGCCTTCATTCTTCAGTTGGTTAAAATTTTAGCACACGTACGCTGTTTGCATGACCATTATTTGAACTTTCACTCAGAACAAGTGACCATTTATTGCAAAATTGTGTCCAACGTATTAATAAGACTGTGTTCACTATATATTTGTTTATGGGGAACTGAACTGAAACAAATCTGTGCCCAAAATTGGGAAATTTATAAAGACCAACTGGTTACAAATATACACTTGAGTATTTGGCGTTTACGTGTACACCCAACTGCGGGTGGAACTTCAAGTTGCCTCAAACCAAGTTAGGTATTAAAAGATTCTCTGTGTATAAGCAGTTGGTATGTTGAACAAGATTGCTATCGAGGTTGGTCTGATTTTACCCAACTTTTATAAGAGTGTTATTAACTCAACGTTTCTAGCAGTCATTCTTGTTCAACGTATAGTGAAAGCGGTGCGGGACGTCGTGGCAGCTTATTGACTGCCTACGCCTTAATTGCCATTGGGTGGATTTCAGCAAGAGACTTTAACGCAAATTGATCATTGGCCAAACAACAAAATCGTTCTTTAAAATAATGCAGTGTAGGCCTACATGTAAAAACAAAACGTTGTAAAGGCAATGGGCTTACCTTTGCAGATTCACGTCAACAATAACCATATGTTGCAGGGCACGAACAAGACACTGCATAATGCATTAAATTTCCAGTTGACAACGCCGCCGTGCAGTGGTATGTGTTCCAAAACGGACTGTATCAGACGGCATTGTTATGTTGCACGCCTGGTGGGTCTTCAACAATTCCGTATTCAGTCGCCAGCGGATACGGATGACGTCCGTCAACCTGTTCCAGCGTAAAATTTAACAGTGTTCCAAAGGCACAACGTACAGTTTGGTAGCTGAATTTACTGCAATGAGGAATCCAAACCATGCAGTATAATCACGTGTGTCCAGAAAGTCAATTATTCTTTCAAAGCCATAAAGCCGAAGACAACAATGTCAAAAGTTGGGTAAAAGCAGTTGGAAAGTAGGGCTTTAACCAACAATCGGACAGTGCACAGCTGTGGTGATACGTGTTGACTTGCACCAACGTTGGGCAATTTGTTTGCCCAACGTTCTAGCAGTGAACGCAGAAAACATCAAAAACATTATGTGAACTGTGCTGTATAACATCATTAAATTTTATGATATGATTCCTATTTAAAAAGAAGTGACATTTTATAACTTTCAAAATGTCCGACCACTTGAAAATTCATGAACGTTTGTGACCACTTACAGCCCTAAAGTTGGGAGGCGTCTCCAACGAAAAAGTAGACAAAAGGCGCCCTTGGCCTAGGCTTGTATATAATACCGAGTATCACACACACACAATTAACTGTACGTGCAGGCTGTATGGGGTTGACTAAAAAATAGCAAGTTCTACCTGTTTTCACACATAAAGCATATTAATGCAGTATATAGTAACAGAGGCACCATCTGAACGCTTGTTTTGATAGAGCCTCTAGTTGACCTCGTAATCTCAGGGTTATTTGGCGACTGAGAATACGGAACTTCTGGGAACTTCGTGATGTAGCTATGCGGCGCCCCGTTTTTGGCTTTTCCGACACTGCCAGTCGGAAAAGGCCTTGTTTTTGTTCTGATGTTTTTTTTCTTTCTTCCTTCTTCTTTTAGTTCTGACCAAAAGCCCATAGACTTTGTACACGAATTTTGGCGGCACTTTAGGTCTTAAAAAAACTCAGATCTTAACCAAACTTACCTCAAACATAGACCCTAAGCTGAAATTGTATGTCGTAGAGTGACGTCATGATGACGTCATCACGTGTCACGTGACGTCATCTTAAAGGTGCGTTTTTTAAGGGCCCATATCTAGAGAACGGTAGGTCCGATTGCCTTCAAACCTGGTATGTTGGTATGGTAGCTCGTGTTATAGATGAAATTTAAGGTGACGTCAAGATGACGTCATCATACGATTTTATAGTAATATTAAAGTTTTTGAACTTCAAAGTTTCTTAAAGCCATATCTCATCAACAGAACATGCTAAATTCAAAAATATTTTTGTAATAGCTTTGTTAGCTTCTATATTCTTTCACATAAATGTGAAAAATGTGTGATGTCATCATGACGTCATCAAAAATATGCTTTTTTGAAACACATATAAGGGTACTTCCGATTGTCATAAAAATTAGTGGGCAGGTAGATAGTGCTACTAGCATGTAAAATCCGAGGTGACGTCATGATGACGTCATCACGTGTCACGTGACGTCATCTTAAAGGTGCGTTTTTCAAGGGCCCATATCTAGAGAACGGTACGTCCGATTGCCTTCAAACCTGGTATGTTGGTATGGTAGCTCGTGTTATAGATGAAAATTGAGGTGACGTCATGATGACGTCATCATACGATTTTACAGTAATATTAAAGTTTTTGAACTTCAAAGTTTCTTAAAGCCATATCTCATCAACAGAACATGCTAAATTCAAAATTATTGTTGTAATAGCTTTGTTAGCTTCTATATTCTTTCACATAAATGTGAAAAATGTGTGACGTCATCATGACATCATCAAACATGTGCTTTTTTGAAACACATATAAGGGTACGTCCGATCGTCACAAAAATTGCTGGGTAGGTAGATAGTGCTACTAGCATGTCAAATCCAAAGTGACGTCATGGTGACGTCATCGGCTGATTTTCTATGAAATTGTATGCCGAAGAGTGACGTCATGATGACGTCATCGTGTGTGTAAAGTGACATAAACTTCTACGTTAAATTTTTGAGTTTGAATGTTAGGTCCTACTAACCTAAGGTCTTTATTACATTTACCATACACATTCGCCGTATAAGAAATGACCCTATTTTGTTTTTTTTCTTCTCTTGATAATAGACAAGATGATATCCAATTAAATAGTAAAAATAACGGAAAAGCCCTCTGTTCTGTTAACCAACAGACAGACAGAGGTCTAGTTTTTCTTCCTTCTCTTTTTAGTTCTGACCAAAAGCCCATAGACTTTGTACACGAATTTTGTCGGCGGCACTTTAGGTCTTAAAAAACCTCAGATCTTAACCAAACTTACCTCAAACATAGACCCTAAGCTGAAATTGTATGTCGAAGAGTGACGTCATGATGACGTCATCACGTGTCACGTGACGTCATCTTAAAGGTGCGTTTTTCAAGGGCCCATATCTAGAGAACGGTAGGTCCGATTGCCTTCAAACCTGGTATGTTGGTAGTGTAGCTCGTGTTATAGATGAACATTGAGGTGACGTCATGATGACGTCATCATACGATTTTACAGTAATATTAAAGTTTTTGAACTTCAAAGTTTCTTAAAGCCATATCTCATCAACAAAACATGCTAAATTGAAAATTCTTTTTGTAATAGCTTTGTTAGCTTCTATATTCTTTCACAAAAATGTAAAAAATGTGTGACGTCATTATGACGTCATCAAAATTGTGCTTTTTGGAAACACATGTAAGGGTAGGTCCGATCATCATAAAAATTGGTAGGTAGGTAGATAGTGCCACTAGCATGTATAATCCGAAGTGACGTCATGATGACGTCATCGGCTGATTTTCTGTGAATTTTTAGTTCTATCCAAAATCCCACAGACTTTGTACTCGAATTTTGTAAGTGACACTTTGGTCACTAAACGACCTCAGATCTTAATCAGATTTAACACAAACATAGACCCTCAGCTGAAATTGTATGCCGAAGAGTGACGGGGTGATGACGTCATCACGTGTCACGTGATGTCATCTTAAATGTGCATTTTTCAATGGCCCGTATCTAGAGAACCGTAGGTCTGATTACGCTCAAACGTAGTATGTTGGTAAGCAAGCATTTGTTGTTGATGAAAATTGAGGTGACGTCACGATGACATCATCATACGAAATTATAGTAATTTTAAAGTTTTTGAACCTTAAGATGTTCTTTAAGCCATAATTCATCAACAGAACATGCTAATATCGAAATTATTTTTGTAATAGGTTTGTTAGGTCCTACATATGTACAAAAATATGCAAAATATGTGCACCATCATAATGATGTCATTAAAGGCATAATTTCTCGTAAGACATGTAAATTGCTAGGTCCAATTGTCATGAAGCCTGGTGGGTAGGCAGACTAATTGACACAAGCAAGCAAAAATCGCAGTGTCATCATAACAAAATAATGCGGAAAAGCCCTATGTTCTGTTCAGCGAAGAGACATAGAGTCCTATTTTTTTTTTTTTCCATTTCAGGTTGGGTTGAGTTGGGAAACTTCAATAAATGTGGTCTTTTGGTGGAAAGAGGGTCGTTTCAGTTTTACAACATTTTGAAAATATTGCAAAATCGATGACCAAAATATAATAAAAGAAATTGACCACCCTTCCCGATCAACCTGTCATTGACAATGTTACAGGTTAAAGGGTCACTGAAATAGAAAACAATGTTGGTCTTAATAAATGTGTTTGTTACTAAAAGAACAACACTGTTGATGTTTTTTCTCTTAATTCTGACAAGATGTCGGCCAGGTGTGTCATTCCAGGCTGAGGTAATATACCCAAAGAAGATGTACATTCCCCAAAGACGAGGGATTGTAGAAAAATTTGGGCCTCAAAAGTCCGGCTGAACAGAGCAAACTGGGTCGGGCCGTCTCCATGCATGTACATTTACTGGCCTACAATGCATGCACAGTGGCAAATGGATATTTCCGAAGCTGTGACCGTCAAAAGTGGAAACAAATGTACAGGCATATTTTGACACGTAAAATGCAAGATGTCGGCCAGGGGCCAATTTCATGAAGCTGTTAAGCAAAAAAAATTGCCTAGCATGAAAATGTCTTGCTTAGTAACAGGTTACCAGCCAAAAGTCCATGTGATTTTCATGCTAAGCAAACATACCACGGCAATGAGATGATAATTGTTCGCGGAAAAAGTGCTTTCTATCGCCGGGGATATTAGGACCGTAAACATTAACAATACGTACTGTGGTTTTTGAACCCGGAATGTGAACCGACAACGATATTAATCCAAGAGATTAAGTGCCTCCAGCAACTAACTGATAAGAAGTGGTGTGCCACTGTGAAAACTTTGGGATATGGTAGGGGGCCTTTGTTAAAAATCACAAATATACTCTTCGGTAAAAATTGCTCCTGCTTATAACCCAGAAAGCCATAGTCAGGTCACACCTTAGCACACGCTATACAACGTGCTCATTGAACCCTTTACAGAACTTATGGAGAAAAAGAACAGTATAAGGTATTGGAACTAACCTAGCTGTGCGTGATTGGAAATTCAGTTATCTTTTGTACATGATTGTATGCAGAACTGATCTGTCACAATTGGTGAGTATTTCCAAGCAGATGTATAATTAAGCGTATTTACACAGTAGAAGCAGTTCGTGTTGCTTTGTTTCCCTGTGTTTGAGAAACGCAGTGTTTATATTTCAAAGGGGTTGGAATGACGTGGCTTGTGGGCCATCACTGGTTGTAGTATATGTAATTTATAGCGAAATGCATGCGCCATGACTCGAATTATTGCCACTCTTCACGTGGCGAATTACACGCGTAGCTTCTGCACAACCCTTTCAACATTCAGTAGGTGATAATTTTCATCCGAAAGATGTCTAAAGTTGGTTCAGAATGACGTGTCTCACATATATTTGTTACATGTATATCTCCGTCTTCAATACTGTATTTTGATTGGCCTTATAACGATCACGTTTACGGTCTATAAAAACAACTATAGCACACTCCATCAGCAGCCAGCTAGTTGCTGAGCGGTATCATTGGTACCCACGCAATCTTTACCTACACTGGTAAAGGTAGTAAACTATAGTGGGAGCAGCGGACTAGCAGATGATCAGCTTTATCATTGGGTGGAAATGAACTCAAACAAATCACGCGATCAAAACAGCCGATCGTCTGCTAGTCCGCTGTTCCCACTGTAGTTTACTACCGTCAACAGTGTAGGTGAAATTTGGGTGGGTACCGAGCAAGGCAAGTTGAACTGAAACTGTCTGGGTTTGGCGCTCTAACAAAACAATTGTTGACTGCTGTGATGTGGGACACTTCAACTATTGGGAGTAGGCTTATCCTACCCTTTGAGAAACATCATAAACTACTAAATAGACGTGTGGGTTCGTGGGATTGTTTTCATCATCCCGTGTGTTATGTTATGTGAAAGGTTACAGGTATTAACATGCAACATTTCCAAAAATCAAAAAAGAACTACTGAATTAATACGAACTGCCTTATTTAAGTTGACTGTAAGTAAATAATAGTTTCAATCATCCTGTCAAATCATGTCACCTGACGTGCTTTCATTTTCAAGATAAGTAGAATTTTTGTATCATTTTCCAGCGATGGTCGACCGACAAGATTTTGTTCTCGTTATTTTCCAAGCATCTATGCACACACAACTTTAAACGGGTCAGTGTTACATTTTTCGCTATGAAATGGAGGTTTTCCCGGCTAATTTCGTAAGGTGTTCACATTCACTTCTGAAAATCGGTCATTTATTTTCGTCTGAAATTGAATGCACGTCTTTAACTCCGTTTGAATTCAGCGAAAGATCAATCGTTTTCATTGTCCGTGCAAAACATGCAATCGGTTTTTAGAAACATGCGGCTAATTACGTTACCTGCGCATTCATTTACGCAAGCATGCCTTTTCCAGCCAAACTCGGGAATACAATTTTGTGAATGTGCAAACAAAATAGCAGATTACATCACATAATTCCAAATCTGATGCAGAATCTTGTAAATTCAAGCAGAAATTGAAAACTTATCTCCGTCGATGCCAGGTCAGAGAACCTATTATGAAGGCTAAAGTCTAACTGTCACAAAATGAACCTGATCTCAGATGTAGTCAGTGGTGGCTCTGAGGAAAAGGGTATTTGACCGAATGTAATGCAAAGAGGTGTGAGAATACATATAAGTTCTTTATGTTAAAGACTAAGTAGGTAAATAAAGGAAAAAGAAATTAAAAAATTCGAATGAAGAACAATCTTAATTAATTTGATGTTACTCCAACTACAGAGATTTCTTTTTACAACCAATAATGAATAATTCCGCTTAGAATTTCATTCTAAATTGATTTCAGGTATGGCTAATTTGATTGACGGTTAATGAAAAAGAAACCCTAAATTGGATTTAGTGCAGATGGCATATTACAAGAAAAGTGAAATAGGTCAGTGTTTGAATTTCGCCCTCTAAATATGATAAAGAAGTCCTGTAGATGAATCCAATTGGACGTAAACAAAAGGTTCTGCACAAACACTTTATTGATTGAACTGAAATGGAACCGAACGCTCTGGTAGCGAAAATAAAACGCGTGTTTAGAGCGATTCTCAAAATCTCGGCGGAATTGAATTAACTTTGTATCCAAATGAATGAACATTTTGCAAAATTAGCCAGGAAAACCTATACTAACTCCCGAATTACAGAAAAAGCAAAGGTTGTATACCTTTAACTTGGCATTTGGGGAATTTACAGAATTGAGAGAATCTGTAACCTAGCAATGCTGTTCTTTTTTCACAGTTTGTGCGCTCCTTTGTTAGCTAAGGTGGCCTCCGGTTGTGATTTTAAAATCATGTTCCTTGTGGAATTAGCAGCCTTCATCATATTCCTTATGAGTAAGTTTATTGTTTTAGTCAAGCAAAAATCAATCCACTTGAAAAAACCAAACAAACAAACATCCCTTATACAAAAGCCTCCCATGTAATTCCCATGGGATTCATGGGGGTCCCAGGGGAATTCATGGGAAGTCAAGGGAAAATTTACGGTTCTCCAGACACCATGTAACCGAATAAACATCCCATGGGGAAATTGTGATCGCCATGGGAACATCATGGGGTGCCTCTGAACGCCATGGTGTCCCCTGGGTCCCATATGGGAAGCAGGCGTGTTCTCCAAGAACGCCACAGAAGCCATTGGAACAAAATTATTGTAACCCGATGAGATCCCCATGAGTGCCTAGCCTCTGAACACCATGTGAATACTAGTTGGTAGGCCTACCATAGCAATGCTATGTTGCATTGGAATAATCCTACCCTAACGGAAATTCCACATGGGAAACTTATGGTGTTAAATGGGAAACCCATGGGACCTGATGGGGAAGTCATGGTGGCTTCTTTGAACACCGCGCTGGCCCAAGTCTTGGTTCCAAGACGTCCTTGTTGCGATGCAGCGCACACAGCTGGGTTAATGGCTGTTCAGCGCCCTCTATCACGTACACGTACACACTCAACACCCTTTCGCAGGTATTCTGGTTCCCAAACCAAAATATTCTGACTATTTCTGATAACTGTTAGGTCCGGTGGCCGCCAATATCACGTGAAGAAAACGGGAGGAATTCCTCCCGTTTCCGAAAATATCCGAATTTTTCCGAACTTTTCGGTAACATTCGGCTATTAACGTTGATGTTCGCAATAATAAAATGTGTGTCAGGCCCGACCGGATTTTGCAATAATGTTTGATTTGAATGATGCCACTGACGTCACTCGGACTAACACGCACGTCATATTCTATTTTAAACCGTGGGAACTACCTGACCTTAGATTTTCACGTCAGGGAATCTTCAGTTCAGGGAACCAGACTATTTCGCAGGGAACGTACTGCGCGCGAAAATGCATAATTTAACAGGCAGATCAAAAGAATAATGGCGCTTGCGCACTAGTGGAGGAAATCATGTTTTAGTAATTAGCTGGCTAGTCAGATAACGTACGTACGTACGTATTAGTGCGTACCTCTAGCTGTGTGGCACGGGGAAACTAGACCAGTGAGTCAGCGATCATACAACGCATGCATGTCACTCGATTATGCACCCTTCGTCACGCGCGCATGAAATACGAGCACAATAACTGCTCGCAATTTCGCGAGCGAAACTAAGGCCGTGTCCGAATTACTTGGCTACGGCTGGATGTTACACACATGTCTATGGTAGCGGCTGCAGCCATTTCTCATAGACTCGTGTGTAATTTCAAGCCGTAGCCACGTAATTCGGACACGGCCTAACTACGAACACAGCATTTACTAGTACACCCTGCATTGGTAAACAGAGCCCGCTAGTGTTCATTGATTCTTCGTGGCTTTCGTGCGAAGCGTGCTGAAAATCGCAAAGCTAGGGAGTCCAAATAATTAGCGAGAGAGGTTAAAATATCAGCCGGGCCGGGCCCGGGGATGAGTGCAGCATAAGTTCTTGTCATCTAGATCTAGCAATTAATGATATCTCTAAATCGCTTTGATGGACAAGTCCTTCGCGTTGCTTTAAATTTATTTAAAGATATCTTTAATTCGATTTAAAGATATCTTTAATTCGATTTAAAGATATCTTTAATTCGATTTTAAGATTTCTCTAATTAACAGCATTAAGTGATATCTCTAAATGAATTAGAGATATCTCTAAATGATTTAAAGATATCTCTAATTCATTTAAAGATATCTTTAATTCATTTAAAGATATCTTTAAATAACTTCAAAGATCGTCGCGTAAGTAATAAATGTTAACTCGGCTCGCCATACTAAGTGCCCAGAGCCGAGAATCGGATCCGTAACTACATATACCCAGCACAATATGGGGCAGAGGGGTACCCCCTTTTTGTCCCTATACCCTATACACTCTTCAGACTATTGTTACCTTACACATCCCGGCCCCCCTAGACCTCTGAAAAATATTCCTGAGATTCCGGTAACACAATGACCAACACAAAAGAGGGGGGGGGGGGGGTTCCCTCTGCCCCATATCACGCATCATATGGTTCTGGCAGCCAAATCGAACCGCTACAATGTGTTTGTGCAGTCAAGCACATAAACAATAATCCAACAATAGATTGAAACTGCACAAACGGCGGCCAATGGCGTCATCCGGCCTGGCGACACTTTTTTGCGTCCACAGACGTCATCCGTACGCAAAGGGTTTTAATTCACTCTGGCTAGTCAAAGCAATGGCGGGGAAATCGCACAGGCTGACACCATTTGTGTATGTGTGTGCAGTGAATCACTCTGTTCTACATGGTCGGCAATATAATCGTCGCGGTAAATAGAATCAGAGAGGGCGCGTTTTTTTATAAGGCCGTGTCCGAAAACGTGGCATGCAACGATTATAATATATTCATTATATATCTGCCTTAATTAGAAACGACATTATATTTTTTTTATCGGAAAAAAGTACACTCTGAAAATATTTGGGGGGGGGGGGATACCCTCCTCACCACCCCCCCTTTTTTTTGCTGGCTACGCCTATGTATAGCCGCAACGTAATTTGTCCCTTTACCTCATTATTTATTGGCTTTATGATCTTTCCCAGCACCACACTCTTTTTTCAGTCAAACGCAAATCACTCATTACAAGCAGAAAAAGACAGATTACTGCTTCCTGAATGGTAGTATTAATAAACCAAAGATTTTATCCATTGATTGAACAGGAAAATGTGGAGTGTATAAAGTTTGTTCCGTGAAAATTATTCTTTCATATGGTGTATAAAGAGGAAAGTCATCAATGCTAAAATACCAAAGTGTTGGCTATTTTCTCTTCTGGCCCACTTTATCAAACAGGAAACTTGATAAACAAATGATGAAATATTATGCTGACACAGCACCATTACAACGATCTGAATAAGCCTTACAGGTTATTAAAACGTGAATAATATGTTGTTTGGATAGACTGCCACGACGTCATCACACCACTCTCACTACGTAGGTAATGTAGACTCAGTTAACGCTGGTTGGAATCCACAGTACTCTCCCGACGACGAACGACGACGAAGCGTTGAGTTACAACCGGTTTCGTTTCTGAACCCAAAATAGGCAAAAAAGATATCACTTTCTGTCACGAGGTGTGCTACAAGGCTTCAGCTTCTAGTCCCCGTTGGGTGCTCACATGTACATGTGTGAATGTGTGTACTCTGTCGCAAGGTGGGTGTGCGTTTGTATAGCTATTCAGACCGTGGACCTTTAACAAAGAGGACAATATGGTCCGCGATTGTGTCAAGGTCCACGATTGAAAATCGTGTACAAAACCAATGGGAGGCCTTCCGAAAAAGTTAGAGTATAAACAAAAGAGGCACAATAGGAGGTCCGCGATTGCCGGTGTTTACACACTTGTGTGTACGTGTAATGAGGCCCAACTTTCCGACGCTGGTACGAGTGTTTTATTATGCATGTATATTTATTTATTTATTTATATATTTATTTATTTATTTAATGTATATATCATTTATTATTATTTGGCATTCAGCCCACGAAAGTCTTTCGACTAAATTCCAGTGGGGTCCCCTGGAAATGTACACCGAGGTATAATATGCAGGGCCCCAATGGAAACCAGTTTTAAACTGTTTGGGCACACCCTGGGTAAAGAAATGTAACAAATAAATAAATAAATAAATAAATAGATACTTTGACGGCTGCTAAACCCCTGCTTTGACTGAAAGTTTCAATTGAATGGTTTCCCTTTACTAAATATTTATGTAAGGAAACTGTACAAAAGCACTTACTGCACTGTGCACTATATTTCGTCTTCTTAAACAAAAAATGTCTGATAAGTTGCCACCGGCATGTTGATGAAAAAGGAAAATTTCAAGTTTTCACTTTTAGCTTGAGCACAGTTTTGAGTGTGAGTGCGAGTACCCTCGTTGTGATCAAGGCATTTTTGATTCATTTTACTCATCCTTGCTCTCTCTTTTGCAATGCTCACGAGTCGTAACTGTGAATTCAGGAATCATTTGGGGCATATCGAACTCAAGGGGGGTGAATTGGTCTCACTAACGGTGGAAAATATCCCGCCTGGATCAATAAGTCTGAAAATTGGGATAACTTCTCCGGCTTTTTGTTGAAGATTTATCATCTCGTTAGATATGGGTCCAGAAAAAACCCGTAAGGATTGTACTGAGGATTGACAACCCAAAATATTGCCGACCCTACCACTTCTGTTCGTAGCCTTTAGAGTGACTCTAGTCTCGCACTACTATAAGTACTACTACTATAACAATTATACTACCCGTATTAATAAAACAAAAGAGGTTTGATTTCGTTGTCACATTAATGTGACCAAATACTAATGGACATTGTCAAAACAATTCTCAATTCCTTTTTTGGAACTTACAAAATTTGTCACACCGACATGGTTAACATACTCAAATTCTTTCTATTTTTGTATTTAATCTGCGCAGGCACGATGGCTGACTTTCCTGTTTATAAGATCCTATTCTTCGTGCAGTCTATAATCTTCATCCTGTTCATCATGAGTAAGTTCTGGGTGAATCTTCAAACGATCTTTATCGGGATCCGATTGAACCATTAATGACTAAGAAACTGGATTCCAACTTATCCTGTTCAGATTTAGACCCAAACAAGACCTTATTCATATATCTTATGAGTAGGCCTACTTGAAGTGTAGGGCCAAGTTTGCAGAGCATCTCTAAGTTTGAATTCTGGTTCATGTATTATCGACTGTTCTTTCTTTTTTAAATGTCTTTTGATAGATAATTCCCAACACTACAATGTCGTTTACACAGTACCCCGCAGCAAATATAGTATTTGCAAATGCAAGGAAAATGACGGCGGAAAATTCGAACTCGGTACGCGTGGACCGTCAGCGAACTTTTCCGAAAAAGGGAATGACGTCATCAGGAAAGACAACAATACTGGAACTCTTTCTGCGGAGAAAGGAAGGAAAGGACCAATCACGGAAACTCTTTCCGCGGGGAAAGGAAAGAAAGGACCAATCACGGAAACTCTTTCCGCGGGGAAAGGAAAGAAAGAACCGACCCCCGGAAGTCCTTTCTCCGGGATGACGGCCCGAGGGTCCTTGTCCAACTGTAGTCTGTCCGACGTCAAGAAGAGACCCGGCGTTGTGATGCTGACCACGGCGAACCTGGCTTTCGTAGACTTCGTGCTGAACATGCTGGAGAGCATCAAAAGGGTAGGAATTTGCGTCAACACCACCATCATCGCAGAGGACCAGGACGCCTACGAGATATTACACAGGAGTGCAGAGGGGGACCCGGCAGTGCACGTGTCCAAGACCAACTCCGGGGAAATGGACGCGAAGGAGCATTCGCGCCGTCATCTTAGCCAATACTACGGGATAATGAACAAACGTGCTGCGTATATTGTTTCTCTTTTAGAACAGGGCTTAAAGGTTTTGTTCTCTGACGCAGACACATTCTGGTTCCGTGACCCGTTCCCGTACTTCAAAGGCAACTTTGACATGTATTACAGAGGCACCACTTATCCGACTAGGGAAATAAAGAAAACCAAATTTTGCTCCGGTTTCGCGTACATGAAACCAACAAAAGCGACGCTCAAGTACATGAGGACTTACGCTAACATTTTGAACCAACACACACTCAAGAAGAACTTCAAGCCTGATCAGACCGTGATGAACAAACTTCTGCAAGCCAATAAGCCTGTGTATGTGAACATCAGCTTGCTGGACCCTAATCTGTTTCCGTGGGGGCCCATGTTCATCGACCCGGTTTGGCAAGCGAAAAAACACCCGACTGTCGTTCTCCATGCTGCAAGTATACCAAACCACGTACACAAACTCGAGATGTTTAAGGAATTTGGCCTGTGGCTCGCAAACTCCACAAGTCCAACTTAATTACTGTCGGGGGGGGGGGGGGGGGGGGGGGAGGGGGGGTCCATTATTTTCATCGTTGCGTAAGTGACGTCAAGATTGAGCCTGCACTGTTAAAAATTACGTTGTGGTACAACGATTTACAGAGTTTACTTCTGTATAACCACATAGAAACTCTGTTACAAACATTTTCCTTGTATATCAACAACTGCGCAATTGTAAATTGTACATGTACAAAGAAGTTCTGTAATTATACAATGCTCCTTTGTTGACTTGTTCATTCACATAGAATCTTCTGTTATCCAACATGAATCTCATTATGCGACAGCTGACCAATCACAATTGAGGAAATTTGTGTACCCAAAAGTCATGTAAAATTGCTGTTTTTAAGTCCAAAAACACATTTTCTGGATCATAATAGGTACGTAATTTGCCAAGCAATTCATGTACAAATTACTTTTATGCAAACATTATTAAATAATGTCGTAATTACATCCCCGCTTATGTTTAAAAAAAATCGAAACGGTTGGTGGGGAACCATGACTTCATAATGGCTCGACCGATTGAAAATAAAACCAAAATGCGCTATACTATCATTATGTACATATATATGTAATAGTAGGATCTATATGGGCACATGTACACCGTAGTAATGTAGGATTATGTAGGATTGCACAGTATTTACAATGTACAAAGTTTTTAATATTAAAAACCGATATGTAGATGCGCAAAAATGTCTACATATAACCTGTGACAGCACAGAATATTTTGTTCTCTGTTAATGTACGGATCATCTCTGTACATACACACAGCCCTTGTAATGCCAATTGACATAAGATATTTTGTGAAATAACAAAGAATATTTTAACAGTGCGGTTTCCATTGTAGTGAGTCGCAGAGAGCTTTAGTAAGGAGACCCCGACGGCAACGCCCATTACAGGGCACATGGGAAAGTTTAGTTGGACCAATTAGTCCCGAGTCGTGGAAGTATGCCCATACTATGGAATTCCATTGCTGCCATTTACGCGTCGCATGTGTGGCATTGTTGCTTGGGTCCGCAGCCGTTTGCGCCGTACGCATAGTCGCGTCGTACCGTCGCATAGTCGCGTCGTGCCGTCGGATAGTCGCGTCGTGCCATCGCATAGTCGCGTCGTGCCGTCGCATAGTCGCGTCGTGCCGTCGCATAGTCGCATTGTCGCATTGTTGATTTCGGGTCCTTAGCCGTTTACGCCGTAAACCCTGAAAATCAACAATGCGACTATGCGACGGCACGACGCGACTATACGACGGCACAACGCGACTATGCGACGGCATGACGCGACTATCCGACGGCACGACGCGACTATGCGACGGCACAACGCGACGGTACGACGCGACTATGCGCCGTTGACGGCGCAAACGGCTACGGACCCAAGTAACACTGCCACAAATGCGACGCGTAAATGGCAGCAATGGAATTCCATACCATTCGAATACACATGTGGCATGCCGTGCATTCAACCATCCTCCATGATTCAACGATGTACCTACGTTCTTTCCGCTTGAGGGCCCCGAGATTGACCCGTAAAGTGCAGTCTATTGAAATGAAGTACCACTGCAGCTTTCAGGTCATTATGACTACCAAAAATCCGGTCCCCATTGTAGTGAGAAATGTCCTAATATTCAAACGCTATTTTGTTTTAATCGAATACTAAATTATTAGAAAAATGCACAGCCTCAGAGCCCTATAAATTGTATATTTATACACAGTGTTAACCAATAAAATAATGTATTTACCAGGGAGTGTCAAACACTGCAGTGGCGTAGCTAAAGGGGGCTTGGGAAGGGGAACACGCCCCCCCCCCCTAAAAAGTCGGTCCCCCCAGTCTCCCCCACTGAAAATTTCGCAAACGCAGAAAATAATAGTATTTTAAAGAAAAACACTGTGAGCGCCCCCCACCCTCCCATTGTAACAACCAGCCCCCCCCCCCCCCCCCCCCCCATGGAGACAGCCCTGGCTACGCTGCTGACTATTTGCAGTGACTAGAAAACTGAACTCCAAATCAGTCTATGAAAACGCAGGAAAGCAAGGCGTGGTTGCTGACATTTCACTTTGGATTTGGTAATGATTTGCTCTGATTGTAACGATAAACATGATAGCAATTGCAAATAGAGCCCAATCCTTGAACAAAACCGTCCTGGTTAATAAAGCACAATTTGCATTAGTGTCAAATATGCCTAATTATCTAGACAACAGGCAAGGTGTATGGTGATGTCATTAATCTGATGCTGATATACATGTAGAGTGTTTATATGATAATTTATACACAAGGCAGTAAACGGGGATTTTTTCCAGTCTTAAAAAGTCAACCTAATTATCATAAAAGATATTTTGATGTGCATGTATACAAATTGTATAATTATACCTTACAACAATTATTATCGCTTCCAGTACTATATTGCTCCAGCAAATGTTGACCATTATTATGTGGGAAAATTATTTGGTCAAAAATTGGTTTACAATGAGAAACTTTGTAGGTGCCACTGATAAACAGAACATAGTAACAGACTGTTGTGTTTGCCACCTAGCTGAAAATACAGGATGCAGACATCCAACATTTTTAGTGCTAACCTTCAAGTTTTAAAATTCATAAATTATGTGCTATAATATCAAATTGATGAATTGATTCCTGATTTAGATGTTTATCTCACTGCTTCCTCTTTAAAGCACGATCATGTTGGTATGCATGGTATGCACTCGGCAGCAGCATGCATTGCAAGGTGCTTCTGTTTACTACAAATGAAACAAAATGGGCTGATATAGAATCTCCCCAAAAATCATGGACCCAAAACTTATTCTAAAAAAGTTCATTATATTTATAATTGCCAACTAGAATGACCTGAAATTATAAATAAATGTACCCCAACCCAACAAAATGAATCACAAGTTGCCAGAGCTACTTTTGAGTTACAGGCCCTTGAACACGACTTATACCATAGAGCAAGGAATGCTTATAGGCCTACATTGATGTACACAGAAGCTATGCAGTGTCAGAACAATAAGCTCAGGGATTTCCATGCGTCTACACGAAACTGCTTCGGCTATATAATATGGTTGTTCAATGAACCACGACCTCCGGAGTCCTTAAATAAACTTCAGCTCTTTTCACAGCCTTTCAGCCTGGGTCAAACTCAAACCCCGGAGTTGTATTTTTTTTAATAGAAAATAATGATGACAAAAAGGCAAACAAATAGTGACAAGCAGAATTGTCCTCAATTGCCGGTTGGGGCGACACAGCACATGATGCTCGAAAAGAGTGGGTTCGGGCGACGCGGTCGAATAGGGCGACACATAACTGTGAAAGTCGCCCCTTTGGCGTGTTTTTTAGTAGGGTGCGTGGGGAATAAAAGTGCTCTATTATGGGCGACTCGCGCGTCGCCCTTTTGGGGTTATTTCGGGCAGAGTCGCTCGTTTGCCGCATGCACAGGAATTAGGAAATATTACAAGCATTTTGTTGAAGTAAAAAGGGTATTGAGAAGTATTCTCATTAATACAGAAATGCAACTGATTTTTTGTTTTACTTTAGAGTTGCTTAAAAATATTAGGGTTGGTTGAGTAACAGGAAGCAGGGGCCCAGTTGAGAGATTGTGCCAGTGTGAAGGCTTTAACTTACAGCAAAATGGACATGACCATTCAAATTTCAAACTGAATTTACAGAAACTGTTTCACTTTTTTTTCAGTTGGGGGAACCTAACCCTTATGAATGTGTATGTATCAACAAGATTTGTTTTCATCAAAAAGCCAGGGATTGGTTTTTTGAATTGTCAGGATTGAGGCACCCTCCTTCGTGATGAGTTGTCGGCGATCAGCAAGAGTCATCACAATCAGGCTTCGGTTTTGTAGCTTCCTGCTTCATCTAGATCATGAGAGCTGCAATGGAGGCATCATCCTAGAGCGTGGACTGGCTGGCTGGTTTTGGATATGCCCCACTGTGGTGGTGCTTTCTTGCTGGAAGACTGGTCTGATGATGATGATTGGTTGTCTCCAAACTTCTTCTAATTGCATTGAAGGCCCACAAGGACATCTCGTCTGCGTGAGTTGGCGAACTTGTAACTGTACTTTCAGAGGACCTAATAATGAAAAGAACCATGATATTGAAGAGCCCCTTGCATTTGTTTACCTGAAATGAGACCGTCCTTTCCCTGTTGTAGCACTTAGAGACGTCAGTTTACATCATTACGGTATTGTTCAGCTGTTTGTGTTAAAGTTTTACCGCATTATTTCCCTTAATAATCAAAACCCTGCACTCTTTCTACAAAAATAACCCTGCTAATATTCAACATGATATCTTAATAGCGACCTATTCAAAAACTTAAAAAGTGAGTTTTCATTCTCTCAAATGGGTCACTACATGATTACCACCGTAATAGTAATACACACACTTAGTAAGGAGCTCTAAACTGTCCTAACGTTAGCCTAAATTGAACGTTCAATAAAACTAAAAACATCGACTTACCCTTTGCAAATTTGACATCGTCAAGTTCACAAGGCGCGGCGCACTACGACGTGTCCTTAAGTTGTACATAACGTACATGTACGTGTATGGTGTAAATGTACTTGTAACAATGGCGATGGTATAAACAAAACGATGCTTACATTCCCGCCTAAATGTATAATTAACTGACTGAAAGCGGGAAAATGACAAAGCTCAAGTTGGTCAGAACATAGAGCAATTAAGGCTCAATGGTCAGAAATCAGTATGTAGGACACCTCTTAATTAGTCAATATACAGCTAAAGACAATTGACTTTGTGGAATTTGTCAACAATCTCATCTTAATTAAGGGCCTTTTACAACTGACTAAGCGAAATTGGTCAAAACCTTCACATTTTACTATATATCATTTAAATCACGGATTTACGATTGTACATTATTCAAAAGGACGTTTCGTTTTAGTAATTTTCCAATACTAAATTAGTCGTCCTCACGTATTAATTAGTCATCAAATAAACACTAATCAAAGATAGTCATTGTGACAAATTACAAAGCCCGAATGACAAATTAATTTGTAGAGTGCAGAGAAGGACGGTTTCGTAAGTACACTTTCATCAGGGCCTTTGCGACAATAAGCCAGTCAAGTATCTCGAATGAAGTAGTCCAGGTCGACGGTTATTCGGGATAAAATTGTTGACCTATGTCACGCGATGTTACGTACGCGAACGCCCATTCTGATTGAATTTAACACGTGCGCGTTGTGCGACCATATTGCGCGTTCATACGCGCGCGTTAGTTATCCCGAACGACCTGTGACCCATGTCATTGTGCACATGCGCAGTTGAAATACCGAACTGGTTTATTACTGGGAGTTATGGAATTTGTTTTTAAATAATGCATATTTCATTTTCATGAGCAAAATGGTGATGTCATCAGTGCCACAACAGGGACTCCCTCAATTGTGTTGTGTACAAACCAAACATTTTTAAAATGTTCTTAGAGTTCCAGGTTTTAGTTGATATCTCTAAGGAAATGCTCATTTGGAATTCATTTCTAATCAACAGCATTTCTTTGCAAAACAAATGTTTGTTTGTGGTTTTATGACAAGGAGTTCTTTCTAATACCAAACAAAATAGTGCCCTCCTCTTGCATGGAAAGATTTTAAGCGAATTGAAAACCACCTCCTTTTTGCTTCGAATGAAATAAAGAAGCATGTAATCATGATCGTCTGTTGTAAGACATGGTAACTTGTAAATATAGCTAAACTTCATATTTATTGCATGGGTAAATTTATTTTAAACCGTAGCATCCAAGACACTTTGTTTCGGATGCATGTGCCCAACTGTGCCACAAAGGTTTTCTCCTGAATGGCTAATTAAAAGATCAAGATATCCACGACCAACCCTTGAAAACATACTGTCGAACACACTTCCGAATGAGAAATCCTTATACTTTCACGAAGGGAGGGGCTATCAAAAATGACAATAGAGCATGCCAGTATAGTTGACTCGGACCTCACAATCTAAGGGGATTTGGTGAGACACAGGTCCGGATACACTGTTTAGAAGCCACATTTTTTCGAATTCGATGTGTTTTTCGGTTTTCGAGGTGAAAGACCTGCAGGATCAATCAACCTGCAGCAATTTATGTTCGGTGGGACAAAATCAGGAGTTAAGGGAGAATAAACATTTTTTGCAGTTTCAACGCGCGTGCGCACATCACGATTCACGATTTAGTTTCGAGAGATAAACAGTTCGCCACACGAGTGCAAAATCATACCGGGCTGCCAACGAAATAAAAGAAAAATTCTTGTTTTGAAGTAAATGCATTTTTTTGTACAGCATTGTGGTTCAAGATGTTTGTATGCTCCAACTCTTTTCTTTTTGATTACGAGGTGCGATCACAAAGTTCCGAGAGTGTTCCCTGTTGCGAACGAACGGAGCGCAGCACAGCACTGTGCATTTGGCAGGTGTAGGGGCCTAAGCAATATACTTTCGTGAGTAAATATTCCAAGTTATATCGCTTGATCAACATCAGCACCTGTGTTACACGCATTTTTGTACGCGCGCATTTGCGATTTCACCATGGACTTTCCCGACGTATATAGTGTATAAAGTACTCTACGCCCAGTGCTATCCGTGAGCCTGTGGGAAAATGTGTTATGTGAATTTCTCAGTGAACTAGTCTATATATACTGACACGAACTTCTGACCAAAAGGCTACAGATGTAGGCTTTGTTGTCGGGTCAAAATGTATTGCTGCCTACGTAGTTTGGGACAAAGACAAACCTTCAACACAAGATTTTCTCAACGCGACCAACAGCAGGTTTCGTTCACTTATGCTATTGACTTGTCAACAATTGAATTAGAAGTGGCCTTCAGATATCCACTGTACACACATGGGCTTGGCTAGCTGTGAAGCCATTATAAATATCCACAACACCCGGCCGACGCGGCTTTATACCGTACATCAGGCGTATTTTCCAGAAATGACTTGCACTTGTTGGCTCTCTGTTAATTCACCTGTGTGTATGAATATAATGGTACTTTAACCTGAAGGACTTTCCTATAAGACTTTTCCTAAACCTGAAGGATATTTCAGTTCCTACTTAAAGCTGTCTGTGTGCTCTAGATGAAAACTTTGATTATTTATTATTATTACTTTATTATGATAAATTACTGCTACTGCTATATACTGCTACTGCTGCTGCTGCTGCTGCTGCTATATATACTGCTACTGCTGCTACTGTTACTGCTACATACTGCTACTGCTATACTGCTACTGCTACTGTTATATACAGCTACTGCTACTGCTATATTCTTATACTGCTACTGCTACTGCTTTAATACCCCCACCTGCTGGGCGCCGCCATTTTGTGTATTTTTAGGATGCACCACACTAAATAAATTCCCATTGACCTTAGTGTAAAATCCATTAACTTCACAGTGAAATCCAGGAGTCTCTCAGTTTTTGTGACACTACTGAAAATTATAGTTTGAATCGTAATCTGTCAAATTCTTTTCAATTTATGGCAGGTTAGCCGTTTAGAACTTTTGCTAATTGTCCCCAGAGAGTACCAAACTATCTAGCTGCCATTTTTCATACAGCATCCATCCATTTGCCAAGCCAAATAGGACAAATTTTAAAGCCAACATTTATCAAGTCTTCACAAAAGTTTATTTAGTGTGGTGCACCCCTATAGTGGCGCCACCAAGGTCAGATCCAATCCACGGCAGCCAGTGATTGCAAGGACGTGTGGTTGTTTTATGCGTATCCCTTGCCAATCACTGATCAGAAGATATCTTACAAAAGGCAGAAAGGTCTTTACTTGACGTACCGATAAGTGATGTTTAGTGTTATGGTAATTATCACACTAATTCACTCGGGTTAAATTGCTATATGCTGGAAAATGCAGTGTGTTAACCCATAGAGCAAGGAAACATTTCCTTGCTCTATGGGTTAACCCAAGTATATATACTACTCAAAAAAATTAAAGGATCAGACATTTGCCTTTGAAAATTTCAGTCAGGTGTGTACTGAAGTTGATTTGACTCATTGTACACTGCATATGTCCATGCTTGGTTAAGCACCACAGAATGTGAGATGATGCAATTGCTCAGTCAGGTGTTTCAAAGTCAAATTGACTGGAGGGATTAAAAAATATTAATAATTAAGTTTGATCCTTAATTTTGTTTGAGTAGTATACAAGTTGAAAATCAGAGCTTTGGAAAAGTGATGCTGCTCGAATGGGAACTAACAGTAGACTAAAAATTCAGTGAGGTTGTTTTGCAAGAATATTATTATGATTCATATTAAATATTATTAAGCAGTGGAAACCAAAGACTCTAGTCAGAGCACTGACTACACTCTTGGGGTACATTAGTGGTCTGGTGTAAGTCAGTGTCGGGAAGTAAAAGTAATCTCTTGTGGTCACAGGTCCGGAAAGGTAGGAGTGCCAATTAGTGGTGGTCGATGATGTGCATGTGTGGCTAAACCAATAATTCTCGTGGGAAGTCGGCAACTATTATTGACATATTAATACACAATGATTGGTGAGGCAATAGATTATTGAACAGTTATTATTTGTAGGACGAAATGAATTCATATATTCAGTATACAGTTATTTTGTCACATTAAAACATTATATGTATATGTATAATTATATTAACTGAGGAGTAAACAGTTTTCATCAGTCCGCAAACATAATATAACACGCTACAGGAGACCCCTTCCACAATGCAAGTCTGTGATCGTGATCGAAGGTTAACTCACAAGAGGACTCAAGAGGGCGCTATTCCCGGCACAACTGTATTGGTTATCAGGCGACAAAAACCACGATCGCAGACTTGGAACCAAGTCTATGTAGCTAGCTGCGCGCTTGCAGTTGAATAATGTCACGTGTGCATGTGCATGCCTCTTAGTCTGGTTCCCTGACCTGAAGATTCCCTGACGACTAAATCTTAGGTCAGGCAGCTACCGCGGTTTAAAATGGATCATGACGTACAGTTAAAGTCCGAATAACGTCAGTGGCATCATTCAAATTTTAACATTCTTGCAAAATCCAGTCCGCAAAATACTGCAAGAGTGTGGCATTGATTTTTCAGTTTTTATATATAATTGAGAATTCAAATTCTAGGATCTGTAACGGGCCTGACAGATATTTTGTTATTGCGAACATCAACGTTAATAGCCGAATGTTACCGAAAACAAGTTCGGAAAACTTCGGACGTTTTCGGAAAGTGCCAGTATTTTCGTCACATGACATTGGCGGCTACCGGATGACCTAATATGGTAAGCACTTATCCAGAACCACCAAAATGACATCGTCGCGCGCATCGCGCCTTGTACCTATTCAATAAGGCCGAGTGCATTTTCAGTAACACATGACGATGTCATTTTGATAGTTCTGGATAAGTGCTTACCAACTAATATTCATCAAAAATAGTCAGAATATTTTGGTCTGGAAACCAGACTACATGCCTCTCTCGGAAGAGCTCTTTTGTATAACATGAATATTTATGAAGTTCAATAAAGACAACGGTCACGTTGGGTGGAGCCTATGGTGTAGCGCTTCCCATTAGGCGATAATGAGGTACGTTCAAAACGAAGGAACACTATTATGACGCTTGTACAATGACACGGAAATAAGTTAAGGAGAAACGACGATAAAGTGGACATTCTTTGATTGGAATGGGCGAGTACGCGAAGCGTCCGAGCCCATTCCAATCAAAGAATGTCCACCTTTTGTATACCCAGCACGATATGGGGGCAGAGGGGTACCCCCCTTTTTGTCCCTATACCCTATACACTATCCAGACTATTGTTACCGTCACATCCCTAGACTTCTGAAAAGAATTCCTGATGAGATTCCGGGAACACAATGACCAACACAAAAGAGGGGGGGGGGGTTCGCTCTGCCCCATATCGTGCGTCATATGACCTTTTGAGTCGTTTCTCCGACTTAAACTACGTCCCTTTCACCTATTGTCAAGATTTCAAGGGAACAAAACGTGTCCATTGTTACTAATGCTTTGAGGTATGAGATGAATTAAGTAAATTAACTTAACTGTACATTCTTGAAAAAGAATCGACACTTTTCTGAATAGAGTGACGTCACAAGAGTAGTTTAACCTACACAAAACAGATGCAAAGTGAAGTTACAGCCTGTATTATTGTGCAAAATCATTCATGCGAGGAGCTGTGTTCGGTAGACGATATGTGATCTGGGCCCCACGAAACAGGTGGGAAAAAAGCAAAAGCTGAAAATTGAGATTATGGTATTTCCTGAAAACATATTGAATAAGCTTTAATTTGATGCGTTGTGTGTTGCTGTAGCGTATTCCTGGGGCCCTGATTAACCTTTTTAAGTTGTTATAGTCTTGGACCCCCTTGTTTTAGAAAAACACAACAGAAGCTCAAATGTTGTGACCATGCACACGATAGCCTGATTGTATCAAATAAATCACCCCAAAAAATATTTCGAGATTGCATTCAGTTTGAAAACTTTGGGATATGGTAGGGGGCCTTTGTTAAAAATCACCAAATATACTCTTCGGTAAAAATTGCTTCTGCTTATAACACAGAAAGCCATAGTCCTGTCAGGTCACACCACTGTTTAGCACAGGCTATACAACGTGCTCATTGAACCCTTTACAGAACTTATGGAGAAAAAGAACAGTATGAGGTATTGGAACTAACCTAGCTGTGCGTGATTGGAAATTCAGTTCTCTTTTGTACATGATTTTATGCAGAACTGATCTGTCACAATTGGTGAGTATTTCCAAGCAGATGTATAATTAAGCGTATTTACACAGTAGAAGCAGTTCGTGTTGCTTTGTTTCCCTGTGTTTGAGAAACGCAGTGTTTACATTTTAAAGGGGTTGGATGACGGGCTTGTGGGCCATCACTGGTTGCAGTATATGTAATTTATAGCGAAATGCATGCGCCATGACTCAAATTATTGCCACTCTTCACGTGGCGAATTACACGCGTAGCTTCTGCACAACCCTTTCAACATTCAGTAGGTGATAATTTTCATCCAAAAGATGTCTAAAGTTGGTTCAGAATGACGTGTCTCACATAATATTTGTTACATGTATATCTCCGTCTTCAATACTGTATTTTGATTGGCCTTATAACGATCACGTGTCCGGTCTATAAAAACAACTATAGCACACTCCATCAGCAGCCAGCTAGCTGCTGAGCGGTATCATTGGTACCCACGCAATCTTTACCTACACTAATGGTAAAGGTAGTAAACTATAGTGGGAGCAGCGGACTAGCAGACGATCAGCTTTATCATTGGGTGGAAATGAACTCAAACAAATCACGCGATTAAAACAGCCGATCGTCTGCTGGTCCGCTATTTCCACCATAGTTTACTACCGTCAACAGTGTAGGTGAAATTTGCGTGGGTACCGAGCAAGGCAAGTTTATAACTGAAACTGTCTGGGTTTGGCGCTATAACAAAACAATTGTTGACTGCTGTGATGTGGGACACTTCAACTATTGGGAGTAGGCTTATCCTACCCTTTGAGAAACATCATAAACTACTAAATAGACGTGTGGGTTCGTGGGATTGTTTGCATCATCCCGTGTGTTATGTTATGTGAAAGGTTACAGGTATTAACATGCAACATTTCCAAACATCAAAAAAGCAACTACTGAATTAATACGAACTGCCTTATTTAAGTTGACTGTAAGTAAATAATAGTTTCAATCATCCTGTCAAATCATGTCACCTGGTGTGCTTTCATTTTCAAGATAAGTAGAATTTTTGTAATTCATTTACGCAAGCATGCCTTTTCCAGCCAAACTCGGGAATACAATTTTGTGAATGTGCAAACAAAATAGCAGATTACATCACATAATTCCAAATCTGATGCAGAATCTTGTAAATTCAAGCAGAAATTGAAAACTTATCTCCGTCGATGCCAGGTCAGAGAACCTATTATGAAGGCTAAAGTCTATCCGTGTCCGCACTGGACTTATTTTTCGGAAGGTTTTACCGAGACGATGGTAAAATGAAAAATGGTCAAATGTGACCACTGTCCGCACTTGGACTTTCGACACGGGAAAATTTTACCGAGACCGTGGGAGAAGTATCCGAGCTGTCAATATATGGACGCATGAGGGCGCTTTGCGTGACCTTTCTACATTGACACGATTGACCCAAATCACGCGTGCCTTTTCATTTTTCCGGCTGATGTGTACATATAGGACTACATCGATTAGCACAATCAAACTTCTGACTGTATCAATAATAATATCTGCCATGATTGCAGACAAAAAAGGAACAACGAACTGGAATTTGGAAACTTGCCACGTGCACCGCACCGCGGTGAAGCAATGCAAAGCGCATGCGCGGTGTCCCAGTGTATAGCATGACCTCGCGCTCGGTCCGGATGTACGCTTTCCTGAGCCGCTTTTACCGACTCGCACTGTCCGCACTGGACTTATCGTCTCGGGAAAAGTTACCTGGTCAGTTTTCCTGGGCAGCAGTTGGCCGGTAGAAGTAACCGCTGGACTCAGGAAAAGTAACTGAGAGGAAAACGTCCTAGGCTGTCCGCACTGGACTTAAAATTGGAAAAGTACCCATTGTCTCGGTAAGTTTTACCAAAATATGTCCAGTGCGGACAGGCTGTCACAAAATGAACCTGATCTCAGATGTAGTCAGTGGTGGCTCTGAGGAAAAGGGTATTTGACCGAATGTAATGCAAAGAGGTGTGAGAATAAATATAAGTTCTTTATGTTAAAGACTAAGTAGGTAAATAAAGGAAAAAGACATTTAAAAAATTCGAAGGAAGAACAATTAATTTGATGTTACTCCAACTACAGGGATTTCTTTTTACAACCAATAATGAATAATTCCGCTTAGAATTTCATTCTAAATTGATTTCAGGTATGGCTAATTTGATTGACGGTTAATGAAAAAGAAACCCTAAATTGGATTTAGTGCAGATGTCATATTACACGAAAAGTGAAATAGGTCAGTGTTTGAATTTCGCCCTCTAAATATGATAAAGAAGTCATGTAGATGAATCCAATTGGACATAAACGAAAGGTTCTGCACAAACACTTCTTTATTGAACTGAATTGGAATCGAACGCTCTGTAGCGAAAATATAACGCGTGTTCAGAGCGATTCTCAAAATCTCGGCGGAATTGAATTAACTTTGTATCCAAATGAATGAACATTTTGCAAAATTGGCCGGGAAAACCTATACTAACCCCCGAATTACAGAAAAAGCAAAGGTTGTATACCTTTAACTTGGCATTTGGGGAATTTACAGAATTGAGAGAATCTGTAACCTAGCAATGCTGTTCTTTTTTTCACAGTTTGTGCGCTCCTTTGTTAGCTAAGATGGCCTCCGGTTGTGATTTTAAAATCATGTTCCTTGTGGAATTAGCAGCCTTCATCATATTCCTTATGAGTAAGTTTACTGTTTTAGTCAAGCAAAAATCAATCCACTTAAAACAAAAAAAGAGAAACATCCCTTATACAAAAGTCTCCCATGTAATTCCCATGGGATTCATATGGGGGTCCCAGGGGAATTCATGGGAAGTCGAGGGAAAATTTACGGTTCTCCAGACACCATGTAACCGAATAAACATCCCATGGGGAAATTGTGATCGTCATGGGGTGCCTCTGAACGCCATGGTGTCCCCTGGGTCCCATGGGAAGCAGGCGTGTTCTCCAAGAACGCCACAGAAGCCATTGGAACAAAATTATTGTAACCCGATGAGATCCCCAGAGTGCCTCTGAACACCATGTGAATACTAGTTGGTAGGCCTACCATAGCAATGCTATGTTGCATTGGAATAATCCTACCCTAACGGAAATTTCACATGGGAAACTTATGGTGTTAAATGGGAAACCCATGGGACCTGATGGGGAAGTCATGGTGGCTTCTTTGAACACCGCGCTGGCCCAAGTCTTGGTTCCAAGACGTCCTTGTCGCGCGCGTTGCGATGCAGCGCACACAGCTGGGTTAATGGCTGTTCAGCGCCCTCTATCACGTACACGTACACACTCAACACCCTTTCGCATGTAGTCTGGTTCCCAGACCAAAATATTCTGACTATTTCTGATAACTATTAGGTCCGGTGGCCGCCAATATCACGTGAAGAAAACGGGAGGAATTCCTCCCGTTTCCGAAAATATCCGAATTTTTCCGAACTTTTCGGTAACATTCGGCTGTTAACGTTGATGTTCGCAATAATAAAATGTGTGTCAGGCCCGTTACAGATCCTGGAATTTGAATTCCCAATTATACATAACAACTGAAACAAATCATGCCATACTCTTGCAGTGCCATTATATGCCGACCGGATTTTGCAATAATGTTTGATTTGATTGATGCCACTGACGTCACTCGGACTAATTACACGCACGTCATATTCTATTTTAAACCGTGGGAACTACCCGACCTTAGATTTTCACGTCAGGGAATCTTCAGTTCAGGGAACCAGACTATTTCGCAGGGAACGAACTGCGCGCGAAAATGCATAATTTAACAGGCAGATCAAAAGAATAATGGCGCTTGCGCACTAGTGGAGGAAATCATGTTTTAGTAATTAGCTGGCTAGTCAGATAACGTACGTACGTACGTATTAGTGCGTACCTCTAGCTGTGTGGCACGGGGAAACTAGACCAGTGAGTCAGCGATTATACAACGCATGCAATGCAGGTCACTCGATTATGCACCCTTCGTCACGCGCGCATGAAATACGAGCACAATAACTGCTCGCAATTTCGCGAGCGAAACTAAGGCCGTGTCCGAATTACTTGGCTACGGCTGGATGTTACACACATGTCTATGGTAGCGGCTGCAGCCACTTCCCATAGACTCGTGTGTAATTTCAAGCCGTAGCCACATAATTCGGACACGGCCTAACTACGAACACAGCATTTACCAGTACACCCTGCATTGGTAAACAGAGCCCGCTGGTGTTCATTGATTCGATTCGGTTGTGACCTTCGTGGCCTTCGTGCGAAGCGTGCTGAAAATCGCAAAGCTAGGGAGTCAAAATAATTAGCGAGAGAGGTTAAATTTTTATATCAGCCGGGCCGGGCCCGGGGATGAGTGCAGCATAAGTTCTTGTCATCTTGGGGCCTGTTTGTTTCACACAGATCGGGAGGTGATCCAGAGCCGAACGAAAACAATCAGGATCGCGAATCCTTTACGGTGCCCTCTCGCTATATGTTGCATGCTGGGAGAATTTGTACTGCGCGACAGTCGTCTGCTTCAGATTTTGTAGGGATATTTTTATGATAAACTATCTAACGTTCGTATTTCCAGAAAAGTAAATAAATCGTACATAGCTTTAACCTGTGCTCGCTGCATCGCACCGCTAAGGACGTCTTGGAACTAAGACCATGCTAGCGCGGCCCATGTAAACACCATATTGACAAAGTTGAATATATCAAGGGAAATATAGTGCTCCGCTAGGAACATCATTAGTTCTACGAAAACATCATGATGATCTTTATCGCTGCTGACGAAAAATCTATTTTCATTTTCATTTTCAGTTTACTTTCAGCCTACATCAGATGTTATTCAAATCTCGCCTCTGGCCAAGAGTGCTCCTGTTTGTAAGTGCCGAGAAAATCACACAAGAAAGGCATACAGTAAAGTTACACGTTGTAAGGAGTTACTAGTCCGAGGAGACTTGTCGAACTGTACTCTGGGTGAAATAAGTTCGCGGCCTGGTGTAATGTTGCTGACTACAACCAACCTCGGCTTCCTTGATGTGACACTGAACATGTTGGAGAGCATCAAACGGGTTGGGGTCTGCGTTAACACCACCATCATCGCAGAAGACCAGAAGGTTTACCGGTATCTAAGCCGGAGAACCGAGGGCGACCCGGGGGTACACGTGCTGAAGACCTGGTTGGGAGACTTGGACACCAACGAAATACTCCGCAAGAACCCCAAGCCGTACTACCAGATGATGAACAAGCGGCAGGCGTACATACTGACCTTTCTGCAGCAGGGCTGGGAGGTCCTGTTCTCGGACGCTGATACCTTCTGGTTCCGGGACCCCTTTCCCTATTTCCAAGGAAAGTTCGACATCTCGCTGATAGACTCGGCCAATCCCTTCGGGGTTCGGAACGGGCATTCGAACTTCTGTGCAGGGTTTGTGTACTTCAAGCCCACGGGCGCCACGGTAGAGTTTGTCAAGGTCTGGATTCAATCCATGAGTAGAAGTGGGTGGAGGGCGTCGGATCAGACCGTGATGAACAGTCTGCTGCACGCTGACACGCCCGTGCACATCGACATTAAGCCCCTAGACACGAACCTTTTCCCCTATGGCCCCAAGTTTTATTCACTCTTGGCCGACAAGGCCAACTACTCGACGGTCATGATGCACGCAGCCAGCATCCGCGGGCACGCAGCCAAAGTTGCAAAATTCAAAAGCTCTAACATGTGGCTTGTGAATGCCACCAGTGAAGAACTTGCAGCCTAGTATATATAGCTTAAAGGGACACATTGCTTTGGATTTTGCGATTTGGGCTATAAAACTGAAATGGATATGGTTGGGAAGCTTTTTTAAAAGTAGAATATATAGATTCACATAAATATCCCTTCAAATTGCGTGGTTTTTGTTTAATTTCGTGACAAATAACGGTCCGCCATTTTGTAGAACCAAATTTTTGACTCCACAAAATGGCGGACCGTGTTCACCGGTCGTATTTCCAATCGCAGCTGGTTGAAGTACGTTCAGTTGATCCATTTTGATGTACTGTGGCACGGCGCGCAGCACTGGCGAGATGTGTCGCGAGGTAGAGAACGGTACCTGGTGATCATCTGATAGGTTTACAAGGCCACTGACTGCGGCGAAAGCCTAAAGACTCTTATAGCGTATTTTGCGCATTATTTAGACGGTGGTATTTACTACTGGAAATAAGTCTATGTTTCGCGGGTCAGATGTCAGGAGTCAGAGGCAATTTTTTTGTTTTGTAATCACACTCACTAATTACAACACATTATACGTGTTTTTTTGCATGAACAACTCTTATAAAAGATAAGGAACATTTCCAAAAAGCAAAATTTCATGACATTTGAAGGCAATGTGTCCCTTTAATACGAAGTGAAGGGCTGGGAGTGTCGCAAATAGTCCCAGACTGCATCACACTTATGGGAAACGCTACTTTGAGTTTGAGGGATATCCCACGGGATTTTGAGTTCCAAACTGGGGACTAAGGCGGATTTTTAATTTTTTTTATGAAAGTTGCCACATTGCAGGTACATCTAAAAATCTTGACCCCCCAAAATTGACATTTTTAATTAAAAGTTAGCAAATTTTCAACGTAAACAAAGAAAACTTTCAGGGAGCGGGATTCGAACCTGCGACCACCAGAACACCGTATTGTTTGACGAGATAAAAGTAAACAACATTTTGTTTCGTTTCTGGTACGCCCTCCTGATGTTCGTGTGAATTAGTCAGTTTACAATTCTGCTTATTTTGCAAGTCATCGGATGTCTATGAAGAGCTAGATCTTAAGCTATTAGTTCAGTTGTGTGTGGATGGTCTTTAACCGTTTTTGGAGAACTCATCGGTTTAGCATAATTAGGGTCATTTATAATTTATGGAAGAAGTTAAATAAAGTTGTTGTATTTCAGACATGGATTATTATAAAAACAAAAGGGTGCAATGACGTCGGTGTCTTGACAGGAACCATTTGTGGCACCAGCAGGGGAAATCAGTCATAAATTGGAAATTTTGAAAATTGACGTTTCCATTCCGTAATTTCCCGGCAAATTTTGTAAAGTGTTAATTCACTCCTGAAAATCGGCCATTCATTTTCGCCTGAATTCGAATGCACGTCAACGTCTTTAATCCGTTTCAATTCAAGGCTACTGCAGCAAGAATAAGAACACAATTGTACACTGTGCACACAAAAACCGCTGAAAAGTTTACCCCAAAAATCTGTCTGTTGCTTACTTTACATCCTCAACTTGTGTGCACCAAGCAAAGGATCGATCGAATCTGTCCCAATTTCAGAAAAGAGGTAAAAAATCCCTGTAAGTTCCAGACTGAAGCAATACTATGAATTTACAAGAAGCAACAAGACCCAGTACAAAGGTCAGACATGAGCCAATCACTTCAAAGGGCTGTTGATTATTCATGATTAATCTCAACAGCCCTGTGAAGTGATTGGCTTATGTCTGACCTTTGTACTGGGTCATTCTTGAGATTCAAAATGCTTCAGTTTGGAACAGGGATTTTTTTATTTTTTTTCTCTAAAACTGGGACAGATTCGACCGATCCTTTGCTTGGTGCACACAAGGTGAGGATGTAACAGTAAGTATGTAGTGAGTAAGCAACAGACAGATTTTTGAGGTAAACTTTGCAGCAGTTTTTGTGTGCACAGTGTAAACACAGTGCATGAAAATTGCAAAAAATAATGCCGAAAATAATAGTATTATAAAGAAAAACACTGTGAGCGCCCCCCCCCCCCCCCGACACCCCCCCCCCCCCCCCCCCCCCCCCTATGGAGACAGCCCTGGCTACGCTGCTGTATATATGGGCCCAAAATCTGGATCTGGTCAGTCATCGATGGCAACGTGTAGAATGACTTGGCCAGCAGCGGTGCTCCCCTTTTTATGCCGATCATCACGTGACATCTGGAAGATTCGGGAACAGTCGTAGCGTCATCGTAGCGCTACCGGTACCATAGGCCAATCGTGGCGAATCGTAGCGCATTTTTGATAAATCGTAGAGACATCGGCATTAATCGTCGCGTAAAGTCGTGGTCAATCGGGACTAGTCGTGGTGTTATCGTCATATATCGTAGTGGAATCTCAGCCAAACCGTAGTGAATAGCATATGCGTAGAACATCGTAACATCGTAGAACAGTCGTGGTGATTCGTAATAAAAAATAAACCACGATTGGCCACGGAAGGCCTCGAATACCTACAAGATGGCGCTACGACTGTGCGCGATTGAGTTACGATCGCACTGCGACTGCCCTACGGTTGGAAAACATCGTAGCACCGCCTGGTCGTACCCCGGGTTGTATCGTAAAGTTGGGGTATGATCCCTGGCTATACTGTATTATGTGTTTATGACTTCTGACTAGCGCCCCCCCCCCCCCCACGAGCAAAGACACTTACAATTTGGGAGACCGGCAAATATAGTCTTAAAATGCCTTTAAAGAGCCGCGCGAATAATCCTTAAATGTACCTCCCTCACCCAGAGTCCAAAATGGCCATCCTTGTTTTCAAAAATCTTAACAAAATGACGTATTTGTATGAATCTCTTTACACCGCTCACAGTGATTCGTGAAACAAGGCAATCAACCCATATGGCACGAAAGGTGCCAGTAATGGAATAATCTGCCTGAACAATTGAGAACCATGAACTCCTCGGGTACATTTAAATCGGAGTCAAGTATTAAAAGCCATCCATAACTGATATTTCTGCCATTTGCGCTGATCTGCGGAGTTCTAAACTTAGTTTCCACAGTAATTTGGAGCCGGATGAGAATTTTTCCTTGTTTTCCCCAAAAAAGAGGTTTTCGTTTTGTTTTTTTGCCCCATCCTGTAAATCAGCAATAGCTTTACACTGGAAAGTTGAAGACTTATTCGTGGAACTATTCTTGTGTTTGTGCTAAATATGTTTGTATGTGTGTAATGTTCATGTATTTGTGTTAATATTGTGGTATTTCGAAGTATTTATTTTCGTATCCCGTCTCAAAGATGTACGTTTTGGTTGAATTTCACTTTACCCAACTTTAACGTAATCGTCTAAAACCCGCCCGTTTCATGAATATTATTAAAGAGATAAAACTGCCCAAAAATGTTTAAAACGCTATTTACCACAATCAAAATAACCCTGGATGCAATAAAAAAAGAAGGGAAAATATTGCCCAAAAAATTGCCTCGTCACTTTTATCATTTTTTAAAACTTTTACTATAGGTTTTCCTGGCCAATTTGCGAATTTTTCTGATCATTTTCGTTATTGGCCATTCAAATTCGCGTGGTTTTTACACATCTAATCAAATTGAGGTTTCCTTTTCACTATTTAGGCGTTCAATTTCAATTTTTAAGCACTCGAGATTTTGTTCATGTTCGTTTTCGTTTAGGGGCATTCTATTTCGTTTTGGTGCATTCAGGACTTTATAATACATTGAGTTTTGTAACCTCCTTTGACGGTTGAAGCATTCAAATTAGCAACGTCGGATGACCATGCTTTTCTTATTCATTTATGTGCAATCATTTTCATCAAATGGTCATTCAAAATAATAAGATTTTGTAATCGATATATGTACATCCTCCGAGGTTTGTGTACAAATTGTGTACAATTTATATTGGAAAATTTTGTGACATTTATTATGTAACATCTGAACTGTATGAGGGATGGATGGATGATGTAACGAACTAATGAAATGAAAAGGGCTAATGAATTTTCTTGTTCACTGTTGATCTTTGTTTGTCTGTTTGTTTTAAAGTTTGACCCAAAAAATTAGGGCCATTTGTATGTTGACATGTTTATTAATCCTTTAACTTTGTTTACCGTTCTTTTTCGTTCTGATTCACCCATCGATCTCATGTGCAAGACATCGGGGCATGTATGTTTGGCAATGGTTGTACCATCGCGAACACCTCTCTTGGGTAATGTTTTCTTGGGCCGATTCCATCAGACGATCACACCTCCCCCCATAGGCTCGCCATCTTATCTGTCTGAAGACTTAGTTAAGAAAGAGACGTGTGCATCTACGGATTGAAGACGTCAGATATGAAATAATTATGAGATAACTAAGACTTATAGGGATACGGACATTATAAAACTATATAAAACAAATTAATCATTTCCTTCAACATGAAAACAAATTCCTATCATATCATAATATTTGAGGCACAGTATGCTGAGCTTAATATATTTGGCTGTTTTGGAAACTTTTCCAAAACAGCCCTTGTTTTCGTTAAGATTTTTTTTTTTTTCTTTTTTTTTTTTTCTTTTTGGCTGTTTCGGAAGTTTTCCGAAACAGCCCTTGTTTTCGTTAAGATTTTTTTTTTTTTCTTTTTTTTTTTTTGGCTTTTCCGAAAACCTTCGGAAAAGGCATTGTTTTTGTTCTGATTTTTTTTTTGGCTTTTCCGACAATCCGTCGGAAAAGGCTTTGTTTTTGTTCTGATTTTTTTTTTTTTATTTCTTCTTCTTCTTCTTCTTCTTCTTACTTTAGTTCTATCCTAAATCCCATAGACTTTGTACACGAATTTTATGACAGCCACTTTGGTCACTAAACAATCTCAGATCTTAATTAAACTTAACACAAACATAGACCCATACCTGAAATTGTATGCCGAAGAGTGACGTCATAATGACGTCATCACGTGATTTTTTATGATTTTTTGAATTTTGAAAATCGTAACATTCTTTTCAATATATCTAGCGAACAAAACAAGATATTTTCAAAATTCTTTTTGTTATGGCTTTGGTATGTCTCAAAGATATGCCCTAAAAAGCGAAAATTGTGTGACGTCATGATGACTTCATCAAAAATGTGTTTTTTTGTTAACGCATGTAAGTGTCAATCCGATTACAAAAATGTATACATTGAATTTTTCTGTACCTAATTCCAAAATTTCATGATCGTGGCTCACTCAAGTAAGAAATAACAGCCATTTCAAAATTTAGACCAAATTCAATATAACACAAAGGAATTCTGGGACGGGCAGATAACCATGGGTATTATGTGCTTGCTGTTTATAAAAGGGGTTGATTTCTAGTCTTTTTTCAAGTCGCTGAATTTTTGAAGTTTTAAAATCGTAACATTCTTTTCAATATATCTAGCGAACAAAACAAGATATTTTCAAAATTCTTTTTGTTATAGCTTTGGTATGTCTCAAAGATATGCCCTAAAAAGCGAAAATTGTGTGACGTCATGATGACGTCATCCAAATTTTTTTTTTTTTTAAACCAATGTAAGTGTCAATTCGATTACAAAAATGTATACATTGAATTTTTCTCTACCTAATTCCAAAATTTCATGATCGTGGCTAACCCAAGTAAGAAATAGCAGCCATTTCAAAATTTAGACCAAATTCAATATAACACAAAGGAATTCTGGGAAGGGCAGATAACCATGGCTTAAAAGTGCATGCTGTTTATAAAAAGAATTGATTTGTAGTCTTTTTTCAAGTCGCTGAATTTCTAAATTGTTTAAATCGTAACATTCTTTTCAATATATCTAGCGAACAAAACAAGATATTTTCAAAATTCTTTTTGTTATAGCTTTGGTATGTTTCAAAGATATGCTCTAAAAAGCGAAAATTGTGTGACGTCATGATGACGTAATAAAATAAATCTGTTTTCAAGTCGCTTGAATAGTGCCCATAGCATTGTAAACGTTTTCTTTCTTACCGGCCACTTTGGCTACTTTTAAACTTGGCAGACACTTACCCCAACTGCTCACAGTGTGTGCCGACCTTTTACGTCATGATGACGTCATCACATGTCACGTGACGTCATCTTAAAGATGATTTTTCAAGGGCCCATATCTAGAGAGCCGTAGGTCCGATTGCCTTTAAACCCGGTATGTTGGTAGACCACCACGTGTTATAGATGAAAATTTACGTGACGTCATGATGACGTCATCATACGATTTTATAGTAATTTTAAAGTTTTTGAACATTAAAGTTTCTTAAAGCCATATCTCATGAACAGAACATGCTAAATCCAAAATTCTTTTTGGAATAGCTTTGTTAGCTCCTATATTCTTTCACATAAATGGGAAAATGTGTGACGTCATCATGACGTCATCAAAAGTGTTCTTTTTTGAAACACATATAAGGGTACGTTCGATCGTCATAAAAATTGCTGGGTAGGTAGATAATGCTACTAGCATGTAAAATCCAAAGTGACGTCATGATGACGTCATCGGCTGATTTTCTATGAAATTTTTAGTTCTATCCCAAATCCCATAGACTTTGTAGACGAATTTTGTAAGTGGCACTTTAGTCACTGAACAACCTCAGATCTTAATCAGGCTTAACACAAACAAAGACCCTAAGCTGAAAATGTATGCCGAAACGTGACGTCATGATGACGTCATCACGTGTCACGTGACGTCATCCTAAACGTGCATTTTTCAAGGGCCCATATCTAGAGAACCGTATGTCCGATTGCCTTTAAACCTGGTATGTTGGTGGGCCACCACGTGTTATAGATGAACATTGAGGTGACGTCATGATGACGTCACATACGATTTTATAGTAATTTTAAAGTTTTTGAACCGTAAAAGTTTCTTAAAGCCATATCTCATCAACAGAACATGCTAAATTCAAAATTCTTTTTGGAATAGCTTTGTTAGCTCCTATATTCTTTCACGTAAATGTGAAAATGTGTGACGTCATCATGACGTCATCAAAATGTGTTTTTTTAATAACATATATAAGAATAGGTCTGAGTATCATAAAAATTTGTGGGAAGGTAGATAGTGCCAGTAGAATGTAACATCCGAAGTGAAGTCATGATGACGTCATCGGCTAATTGTCTATGAATGTTTTAGTTCTATCCAAAATCCCATAGACTTTGTACACGAATTTTGTACAAGCCACTTTACTCACTATAAACATCAGATCTTAATCAAACTTAACACAAACATAGAACGTAAGCTGAAGTTTTAGGGTGGAAAACAAAAAAAGAGGAAAAGCCTTGTGTTCTGTTTCAAACAGACACAAACCTCTAGTTTTTATTTCTTTTTCTTCTTCTTCTTACTTTAGTTCTATCCCAAATCCCATAGACTTTGTACACGAATTTTATAGGTGGCACTTTGGTCACTAAACAATCTCAGATCTTAATCAAACTTAACACAAACAAAAACCCTAACCTGAAATTGTATGCCGAAGAGTGACGTCATAATGACGTCATCACGTGATTTTTTATGATTTTTTGAATTTTGAAAATCGTAACATTCTTTTCAATATATCTAGCGAACAAAACAAGATATTTTCAAAATTCCTTTTGTTATGGCTTTGGTATGTCTCAAAGATATGCCCTAAAAAGCGAAAATTGTGTGACGTCATGATGACTTCATCAAAAATTTGTTTTTTTTTAAACGCATGTAAGTGTCAATCCGATTACAAAAATGTATACATTGAATTTTTCTGTACGTAATTCCAAAATTTCATGATCGTGGCTCACTCAAGTAAGAAATAACAGCCATTTCAAAATTTAGACCAAATTCAATATAACACAAAGGAATTCTGGGACGGGCAGATAACCATGGGTATTATGTGCTTGCTGTTTATAAAAGGGGTTGATTTCTAGTCTTTTTTCAAGTCGCTGATTTTTTGAAGTTTTAAAATCGTAACATTCTTTTCAATATATCTAGCGAACAAAACAAGATATTTTCAAAATTCTTTTTGTTATGGCTTTGGTATGTCTCAAAGATATGCCCTAAAAAGCGAAAATTGTGTGACGTCATGATGACGTCATCCAAATTTTTTTTTTTTTTAAACGAATGTAAGTGTCAATTCGATTACAAAAATGTATACATTGAATTTTTCTCTACCTAATTCCAAAATTTCATGATCGTGGCTAACCCAAGTAAGAAATAGCAGCCATTTCAAAATGTAGACCAAATTCAATATAACACAAAGGAATTCTGGGAAGGGCAGATAACCATGGCTTAAAAGTGCATGCTGTTTATAAAAAGAATTGATTTCTAGTCTTTTTTCAAGTCGCTGAATTTCTAAATTGTTTAAATCGTAACATTCTTTTCAATATATCTAGCGAACAAAACAAGATATTTTCAAAATTCTTTTTGTTATAGCTTTCGTATGTTTCAAAGATATGCCCTAAAAAGCGAAAATTGTGTGACGTCATGATGACGTAATAAAATAAATCTGTTTTCAAGTCGCGAGAATAGTGCCCATAGCATTGTAAACGTTTTCTTTCTTACCGGCCACTTTGGCTACTTTTAAACTTGGCAGACACTTACCCCAACTGCTCACAATGTGTGCCGACCTTTTACGTCATGATGACGTCATCACATGTCACGTGACGTCATCTTAAAGATGATTTTTCAAGGGCCCATATCTAGAGAGCCGTAGGTCCGATTTCCTTTAAACCCGGTATGTTGGTAGACCACCACGTGTTATAGATGAAAATTTACGTGACGTCATGATGACGTCATCATACGATTTTATAGTAATTTTAAAGTTTTTGAACATTAAAGTTTCTTAAAGCCATATCTCATCAACAGAACATGCTAAATCCAAAATTCTTTTTGGAATAGCTTTGTTAGCTCCTATATTCTTTCACATACATGGGAAAATGTGTGACGTCATCATGACGTCATCAAAAATGTTCTTTTTTGAAACACATATAAGGGTACGTGCGATCGTCATAAAAATTGCTGGGTAGGTAGATAATGCTACTAGCATGTCAAATCCAAAGTAACGTCATGGTGACGTCATCGGCTGATTTTCTATGAAATTTTTTGTTCTATCCCAAATCCCATAGACTTTGTACACGAATTTTGTAAGTGGCACTTTGCTCACTAAACAACCTCAGATCTTAATCAGGCTTAACACAAACAAAGACCCTAAGCTAAAAATGTATGCAGAAACGTGACATCATGATGACGTCATGATGACGTCATCACGTGTCACGTGACGTCATTTTAAAGGTGCATTTTTCATTTTATCAATGAAAATTGTGGTGATTTCATGATGACGTCATCATATCATCTTATATTAATTTTTAAGTTTTGTTAGCTCCGATATTCTTTCATTTCAATGTGAAAAAGTGTGACCTCATCATGACGTCAAAAATGTGCTTTTGAAAAACACATAAGAATAGGTCTGATTATTATAAAAATTGGTGGGTACGTAGATAGTGCCAGTAGAATGTAACATCCGAAGTGACGTCATGATGACGTCATCTTCTAATTTTCTATGAATCTTTTTGTTCTATCCAAAATCCCGTAGACTTTGTACACGAATTTTGTACAAATCACTTTACTCACTATAAACATCAGATCTTAATCAAACTTAACACAAACATAGAACGTACGCTGAAGTTTTAGGGTGGAAAAAAAAAACACGGAAAAGCCTTGTGTTCTGTTTCAAACAGACACAAACCTCTAGTTTTCTTTTTTTTCCTTTTCAGACTATTGCCCATAGCATTTGTACACGTTTTCTTTCTGACCGGCACTTTGGCTACTTTTAAGCAACCGATTGCCTTTAAACTTAACAGACACTTAGACCAACTGGTGAGAATGCATGCCGAACTTTTACGTCATGATGACGTCATCACGTGATTTTTTATGATTTTTTGAATTTTGAAAATCGTAACATTCTTTTCAATATATCTAACGAACAAAACAAGATATTTTCAAAATTCTTTTCGTTATAGCTTTGGTATGTCTCAAAGATATGCCCTAAAAGGCGAAAATTGTGTGACGTCATGATGACGTCAACAAAAATGTTTTTTTTTTTAAACGCATGTAAGGGTCAATCCGATTACAAAAATGTATACATTGAATTTTCCTGTACCTAATTCCAAAATTTCATGATCGTGGCTCACTCAAGTAAGAAATTGGAGCCATTTCAAAATTTAGACCAAATTCAATATAACACAAAGGAATTCTGGGAAGGACAGATAACCATGGCTTAAATGTGCTTGCTGTTTATAAAAGGGGTTGATTTCTGGTCTTTTTTCAAGTCGCTGAATTTTTGAAGTTCTAAAATCGTAACATTCTTTTCAATATATCCAGCGAACAAAACAAGATATTTTCAAAATTCTTTTTGTTATAGCTTTGGTATGTCTCAAAGATATGCCCTAAAAGGCGAAAATTGTGTGACGTCATGATGACGTCATAAAAAAATTATTGTGTGCCGAACTTTTACGTCATGATGACGTCATCACGTGTCACGTGACGTCATCTTAAAGGGGCATTTTTCGAAGCCATATATCTACAAAAGTACAAGTCCGATTCAGTTGGAACGTAATATCTAGGTATGCCACCGGGTGTTATAGATGAAAATTGACATGACGTGATGATCAAGTCATAACATGTCACGTGGTGTCATCTTAAAGGGGCACTCGCTAGATTATTGCCTATAGCATTTGTACACGTTTTCTTTCTTACCGGCACTTTGGGTACTTTTAGACTTGGCAGACACTTAGACTAACTGCTCACAATGTGTGCCGAACTTTTACCTCATGGTGACGTCATGACATGCCACGTGACGTCATCTTAAAGGGGCAGTTTTTGAAGCCATATATCTACAAAAGTACAAGTTCGATTAAGTTGAAAAGTAATATCTAGGTAGCCCAGTAGGTTTATAGCTGAAAATTGACATGACATTATCATGATTGATGTCATCACATGTCACGTGACGTCATCTTAAAGGGGCAGTTTTTGAAGCCATATATAAACAAAATTACAAGTTTGATTAAGTTGAAAAGTAATATCTAGGTAGCCCAGTAGGTTTATAGCTGAAAATTTACATGACATTATCATGATGTCATCACATGTCACGTGACGTCATCTTAAAGGGGCAGTTTTTGAAGCCATATCTACAAAAGTACAAGCTCGATTAAGTTGAAATGTAATATCTAAGTAGGCCAGCAGGTTTATAGATGAAAATTGACATGACGTTATGATGACTTCATCACATGTCACCTGACGTCATCTTAAAGGGGCAGTTTTTGAAGCCACATATAAACAAAAGTACAAGTTCGATTAAGTTGAAATGTAATATCCAGGCAGATCTGCAGGTTCATAGATGAAAATTGACATGACATTATGATGACTTCATCACATGTCACGTGACGTCATCTTAAAGGGGCAGTTTTTGAAGCCATATATCTACAAAAGTACAAGTTCGATTAAGTTGAAAAGTAATATCTAGGTAGCCCAGTAGGTTTATAGCTGAAAATTGACATAACATTATCATGATGTCATCACATGTCACGTGACGTCATCTTAAAGGGGCAGTTTTTGAAGCCATATATCTACAAAAGTAGAAGCTCGATTAAGTTGAAATGTAATATCTAAGTAGGCCAGCAGGTTTATTGACGAAAATTGACATGACGTTATAATGACATCAGTTGTCACGTGACCACTCATCTTAAAGGGGCAGGTGCATTTTTCAAATCCATATATCTACAAAAGTACAAGTCTGATTGAGTTGAAATGTTATATCATTGTAGGCCAGCAGGTTTATAAATTTAAATTGACAGACATTATTATGACGTCATCACATGTCACGTGACCCCTCATCTTAAAGCTGCAGGTGCATTTATTTGAATCCATATATCTACAGAAGTGCAAGTGCAAATAAGCTAAAATGTGCTATCTAGTTATTATTTTTTGGGGTTTGCTATAATGTTTAAGTATTTGGACCTTTCAGCCATATCTCATCAACGGAACAAATTAATTTCGAAATTCTTTTTACAATAGCTTTGTTAGGTCATAGATACATACATATAAATGTGAAAAATGCGACACGTCATGATGACGTCATAAAAAAATGTGCTTTTTTGAAACACGTATAAGGGTAGGTACCATCGTCATGAAAATTGGTGGATACGTAGGTATTGTTACTAGCATGCAAAAGCCAGAGTGACTTCATTGGTTGATTTTCTGTTAATTTATAAATTTATAAAATTCACAATCAAACTACCACAAAAAAACCGAAACAGCCCTGTGTTTGTCCACAAACACTATTGGCTCTAGTTTTTTTTTTTTTTCTTTTTCAGCCAAATGCCCATAGCATTTGTACACGTTTTCTTTCTTACCGGCACTTTGGCTACTTTTATGGTGCCGATTGGCTTTAAACTTGGCAGACACTTAGACTAACTACTCAGAATGTATGCCGAACATTTACGTCATGATGACGTCATCACGTGATTTTATGAATTTTTGAAATTTTAAAATCGTAACATTCTTTTCAATATATCTGGCGAACGAAACAAGATATTTTCAAAATTCTTTTTGGTATAGCTTTGGTATGTCTCAAAGATATCCCCTAAAAGGGAGAAAATGTGTGACGTCATGATGACGTCATCAAAAATGTGCTTTTTTAAAACACATATAAGGATAGGTCCGATCGTCATGAAAATTGGTGGGTAGGTAGATAGTGCCACTAGCATGTAAAATCCAAAGTGACGTCATGATGACGTCATCGGCTGATTTTCTATGAATTTTTAGTTCTATCCCAAATCCCATAGACTTTGTACACGAATTTTGTAAGAGCCACTTTGGTCACTAAACAACCTCAGATCTTTATCAGGTTTAACTCAAACAGAGACCCTAAGCTGAAAATTTATGCCGAAGAGTGACGTCATGATGACGTCATCACTTGTCATGTGACGTCATCTTAAAGGTGCATTTTTCAAGGGCACATATCTAGAGAACCGTAGGTCCGATTGCATTCAAACCTGCTATGGTGGTAGACAAGTACGTGTTATAGATGAAAATTGAGGTGACGTCATGATGACCTCATCATACGATTTTATAGTAATTGTAAAGTTTTTTAACCTTAAAGTTTCTTAAACCCATATCTCTTTAACAGAACATGCTAAATTCAAAATTCTTTTTGTAATAGCTTTGTTAGCTCCTATATTCTTTCACATAAATGGGAAAATGTGTGACGTCATCATGACGTCATCAAAAATATGCTTTTTTGAAACACATATAAGGGTAGGTCCGATCGTCATAAAAATTGGTGGGTATGTAGATAGTGCCACCCGCATGCAGAAGCCGAAGTGACGTCATGAGACCTCATCGGCTAATTTTCTATAATTTGTTAATTTTTTTAATTTTATTAAAAATTTTGAAATTTCATTTTAATCACCAAATTTTACACAAAAACACCGAAACAGCCCTGTGTTTGTCCACAAACACTATTGGCTCTAGTTTTTTTTTTTTTTCCTTTTCAGACTTTTTGCCCATAGCATTTGTGCACGTTTTCTTTCTTACCGGCACTTTGGCTACTTTGGTACACCCGATTGCCTCTAAACTTGGCAGACACTTAGACCAACTGCTCAGAATGTATGCCGAACATTTACGTCATGATGACGTCATCACGTGATTTTTTATGAATTTTTGAAATTTGAAAATCGTAATATTCTATTTAATATATCTAGCGAACAACACAAGATATTTTCAAAATTCCTTTTGTTATAGCTTTGGTATGTCTCAAAGATATGCACTAAAAGAAAAAAAAATGTGTGATGTCATGATGACGTCATCAAAAATGTGCTTTTTTAAAACACATAAGGATAGGTCCGATCGTCATGAAAATTGGTGGGTAGGTAGATACTGGCACTAGGATGCAAAATCTGAAATGATGTCATGATGACGTCATCGGGAATTTTTTTTATGATTTTTGAAATTTTTGAAATTTCATTTTAATCACAATTTTACACAAAAAAACAAAACAGCCCTGTGTTTGTCCACAAACACTGTACCAGATGTCTAGTTTTAGATATATTTTTGGTCAAGCGAGGGCGCTGTTTTTCTTATGTTTTTCGTTAAAGTGAACACTGAAGATTTTTTCGGGAATTACACATTACTGTGCAATTTTTGAGCATGGGATCAAGTAAATCCTAGATTATACACATGTTATCTACCATTTGAGCCATATTGTGTGTCCCCCCCCCCCCAAAAAAAAACGGTGTAGAACAGAAATCGCTTTCTGAAAGGATTTCAGGCCCATGCCTTACGGTCTACATGCAGAAATGTGGACATGCAGGAAAAAAGGCTTGAAAAAAATGCAACGGAGAATACATCATTAATTCAGTCCAGTGGCCTAAATCATGGTTGGTCCTTACTTTTTTGAGGGAAACTTCGTTTTCGAGTATCTTCAGAAGATGAGTGACTTGATCGTACTGAACATTTCGAAAGACGGCAACAAGGCATTTTCGTCGGTTGTGGTGGGCATCGGCAAATCGACTAATCATTGTACGAGAGCGGTTAAAGGAACTGTTTGGACAAAGAGATCCACGAGATCCCCAGATCTCACCCCGTGCGATTTTGTTGTCTTTTTTGGGGGGGGGGGGGTGTATCTGAAAGACAGGGTCTTTGTTTCGCCACCATGAGTTGAGGGAGCGAATTGTCAGGGAAGTTGACAATCCGAGTGGACAACCTGGTGTGATTCGTTCTGCAGTGACAGATATGCGACGCCGTGCTCAGAATCATGAAAGAGAAAACGGGGCATCTTGAGGGACGTGGGGGTTGATCTAAGTGTTAAAACACATTCAGTTGATGAGAAAATCTTTCTTTTGTTTTGTTCAGTGGCGTAACTGGGTAAAATTTGAGGGGACAAAAATCATCGCCTCTCCGTACAAAACTCTTCGTGGCGCACTGTTGCCAATCTCACCTACTTGGCATTGTGGTTCGGAGAAAGCACCGTTTAGATGCAATATACAGGGTGTCCCAGAAAAAAAGGTAATTCTGACAATAAGGGTTAATTTTGACAAAGATATGCATTTTATGGCTATTAATCATGCGTTACCATAAAGTAGGAGCAAAATGCTTTCCAGTAATACCTTGTTTGCATTCCTCCGGTCGTGCATCACTGAGCACCATTTTTTGAAAAATGGTATGTAAAAAACCCCTTTGGGACAGTAGGGTCAAATGAATGACATGGAATGCCCACTGTCATGCTTTGCCTGGCCAGGTCTACCTATAGAGTACCGAAGTCTGATCAGTTGCCGGGGCAATGGTTCTACACACATGCAGTTTAGAATGCATTCTGGTTCCAAACATTGCATTGATTGACGTCATCACTTCGGTACTCTATTGACGATCAACCAAGGTGTTGTGCCAAAGCTCGAGTTGCATTTCAAACGGCAAGGAAATTGTGTCTTCCGACATCTGTGGTGGGCACAAGATGGTGCCTCCTGCCCACAGACTCATCGCTGTCGGGAATCGCCTACTGGAACTTTTTGGGGACAGAGTAATTGCTTTGAATTATCATGTGGAATGGCCGGCCAGGTCACTCCTTGTGACTTTTTCTTGTGGGGGGGGGGGGGGTATTTTGAAGAACACTGTTCATCAATCTACCGCATAACCTTCAGGATTTACAAGCCCACATTCAATATAAGGTCAAAATCTTACGTGATGATCCTGCAATGGTGAGACGAGCTGTGGCTGACATGCGCCGCCGCTGTGGACTTTGCATCGAAAGAGGAGGTGGACACGTGGAAGGTGTTGGTGCATAATTCAGTACTGAATAAATATCACCAATTGATAAACATCTTGTACGTGTCACATGCTTTCAAACGGTTAGATTTCTCTCGGGCCATATCTGAATGTGCTGCTCATGTCTGACCATGAACTGTCCCAAAAGGGTTTTCACATACCATTTTCCAAACAATGGTGCTCAGTGATGCATGACCGGAGGAATGCAATCAAGGTATCACTGCAAAGCATTTTGCTCCTACTTTAAGGTAACACATGATTAATAGCCAAAAAATGCATATCTTTGTCAAATTAACCCTTATTGTCAATTACCTTTTTTCTGGGACACCCAAACTACTGAATTATTGTGAATCATTAAAATACCTCATTTCACTGTAAGTAAATAATAGCCTCAAGCATCCCGTGGAATCATGGCACCGTGTGCTGAGATTTTTAAAAAACGTGGATTTTGGAAACAATTTCCAGCGATGGTCGGCCAAATACTGCCCTATACACATAAAATTACACAGGTCAGTGTCAGAGTATTTTCTATACCTATCCCCAAATCCATTCATTTCTGAAAATTTAAGCAAAGCAAAGCAAAGTGTATCCTATTTTTAACCGGGGTAATCTTTTAAAATAACAGCTTTTAGAGCCAAGCTATACGGAAAAGATCTGTTTTTATGTTTCTTGTCACTCAATCAGATCACGTCAATCATGTCATTTTTTTTATTAGTACATGTATTACACACATACATTCACACAATACTTTTCGGGAAAAAAAGTTAAAAGCATTCCTCTTTTTGGTTGAAGAATAATACCAGAAATATATGACGGGACAAGCTCGGCTTCAACATCTTACAAATTTACACTGGTGGAGAAACTAGTCAACGCAAATTGGCCCGTGCTTCCAAACAATTAAGTCCGTGAACACATTCGGTGATTTTATTTTGTACAGGTTAAACACATATTTTGACATTATCCCTCACCATCAAACCGTCATAGACATTAATTTTTGTGACCATTATGTAAATATAAAAAGCATTGTACACCATTATTATTTAGCATCCAAATACTTGAAAGACCAGCTTGTGGCAAACCTAACATCCGTTGCTTACTCAGTTACCATCCGCGAGCATCTCGTTCGTGGTTTTGTTCACCAACCACATGTTGGAGCTCTTAAACTTGATGACTTTCGCCTCGTGTCCCCTGATACTAGCCGCGTGCATCACCACGGTGGGATAGTTGGCTTTTTTCGCCAGCAGGTCGTAAAACTTGGGCCCGAAGGGGAAGATGTTCGTGTCCAAGGGCTTGATCTTCACATACGTGGGCTTGTCGCTTTTTAGCAGCGAGTTCATTACGTTCTGGTCCGGGGTGTAGCTCCCCTTCCGTGTGTTGCTATCCAGGACATCCACCCAGGCCTTGACGAATCTGACCGTCACCTCCGTCGGCTTGAAGTAGACAAACCCTGCACAGAAATTAGATCTACTGGACCGACCGCCCAGGTTATTGATGGAGTCGATCAGCGAGATGTCGAACTCACCCTCGAAGAAGGGGAAGGGATCCCGGAACCAGAAGGTGTCGGCGTCTGAGAACAGGACCTCCTGACCTTCCTTCAGCATGGCCAGAATGTAGGCCTGGCGCTTGTTCATCAGCCCGTAGTACTGGCTGCGATGCGAGCGTGGGTGCTCGATAACGTCCATCTCACCCGAGTCGGTCAGGGCAACGCGGATGGCCGGGTCGCCCACGGCTCTCTTGTACAGCTGATCGTACACCTTCTTGTCCTCCGCGATGATGGTGGTGTTCACGCACACACCCGTCCTTTTAATGCTCTCCACCATGTTCAGTGTGACATCCAGGAAGGCAAGGTTGGTTGTTGTTAACAAAACTACACCAGGTCTCTTGTTGATATCAGAGAGGGTGCAATTGGACAATTGGCCTCGGGTCTCCATGACCTCTTTGCAGACGGCTTCGGCTTCGTCATAATTCCTGATCTTGTCTTCGATACAGTTGCAATGAGAATAAGACACGCGGGGAGCAGGGGCTCGTAGCTTGACGGGTGCAAAAATCACATTGGATTTCCCAGCGTAATCTGGGGAAAAAGAACAAACAGTAAATGAGTATCAAGAATGATTTTGACACCTCCCGGTCTAACTCGAGTAGCTGTGAGCATTTTGTCCGAGTCCATGCAACTTCGTCCCAAATGGCGTTCGAGTAGCCGCTCTCTTGCCCTAGTACTGGATCATTGCAGGGGCGGATCTACAGGGGGGGATCAAGGCTATTCAAGGCTATTAAACCCCAAAATATATCCTGTAACTGATGTTACCAACTTACATGTAGTATTTGTATGTATAGCCTAAGATAGCTCTTTGAAACAATATAGGCTACTCACCAATTTTAGGTAACGGATTATTGAGATACATTAATTGTCTTGTCTATAGTAATAATGACCGTGTCCAAATGTGGACTTGAACGATGTTACGTGCACGCAGGCATAAGCCACGCTGATCACCAGTCAACGTAACTCATTCTTGCATTAACTCGGGCCACTGACATTTTTTACTGGTCAGTTTTGTACAAATCCATGACCTGATCTGGGTTTGTGGCCTATCCTTTTAAAGAGACGAGCTAGGCTACATAAGGAAACCTAATTTGGTGACATCAATTTCAGATGTGATTATCTGGGGTGTACTTTTACTGTGAACAAGTAAGAATGGATTTAGTGCCAAGTAACAATGGATGTTCATTGTTAGTGCACCGTTTTTCTTTTGTTAGATGTTCATAGTGATATTGGGCCCTTTTTTGCGCGCCCCCACACCCATGTGTACTCTTACACTCTACATAGAACATGAAGGTAGGCATATCCGGACTTACTTATGACGAGAAAGATGAAGGCTGCCGACTGTATGTAGAATAGGATTTTGTATACATGTTCCCGCGCCATCTTTGGGGAGAAGACTAACTGTAGAAATGATACAAATTTATATTAAATATTTAAAAATGGCAATGGCGACAACAAAGCAGTTGTAATGACAACGATAAATGATGCACGAGAGGGAGAGCTGATTCACTGCCATAGGTTGGGGTTTCAGGGGGTGTGATACACTTCATGCTGAGCTTATAGGCTTTGAAGTTAAACGGCACCGTTATTACTTCCACTTTGGATGCATGCGATCGCCGATAGAGTAAATAATCTGATTTTTTTATATTCAGCCTACATCGGATTTTTTTTATTTAAATCGATTTTTTTGATTTTTTTACCATCGTACCATTGGCATAAAACATTTGTTTCAAATACGTCAATTTAAATGACCATCATTGAAAGTCAAGTATAACCACACACAATTGTTCATGAAATCAGTACTGAAATCCCTTTCATTGATCATATTCTTTTCTAAAATACAAAGTTTGTCTTAAAATCTCTGTTACAGCGTCACCATCATACTGCACATTTCTCATCCAAGTTGATAACAGGAACCCCCTCCTCTCTACACACAACCATGTTGGAATAAAACTATTTAATGCAGCCACCATATTTTTTTTTTAACGCACTGTCCTTATTTTGATCCTGTAAAAGTTTTTACGATTTTTGCTGTGGAAATATTGTCCTTCGGCGTCATTTTGCATTTGCAGCTGTAGAATGGGAACCAGACAATTGAACTTTCAATAAACAGAACACATTGAAGATTTAGGCCTATGTTAAAATATAGACGGTTTAGCAAAGACGATGAGGCAAAATTTACAATTTTGGAAAACGTAAATATTTATTAAAAATCATTTAAAGTCCCAACACAACATTTGTTAATTGTCATTTTTATACAACTCAGCAGAAAGTCCTTAATGCCTGATGAACTGGATACAAATCGCCACTCGGGGGGGGGGGGGGGGGGGTGGGGGTCGGGGGTCGGGGGGATTTAGGTCAGGTCGGGGGTATCAATTGATAGGCGCATTACAACATGCATGAGTTATTTAAACCTATATGTACATGTAAAGAGGAATATATTGTATCATACATGGAGGTAGTACATTACACACACACACAATGTACTTCAGAATCATATGCATTGTACACAAGAAACCTTTATGAAACTGGCCTTATAAATCCCTTTAGAGTGAGTATATAAGCGATTTAAAGTTAATGACAGTCCGGTTTGAATAACATAAATTGTTTTTACATGAAAAAAATAACAAATAAAACAAAATAACAACGCGATTTTTATTAGTGATTTTTTTCTTCAGTCAATTGACATAAGATTTTTTTTGTTGCAACAACAAATGTTTAACAGTGTACCTCAACAGACCGCAGGGCTTAATTTCCGGAATATCATTTTGCATTCAGGTGACCCAGGTCAGATTGTCCAGATTTCCCAATCTGCCAAGAGGACTATAAATAATCCGGATTGCGTTCAACGTGACTGGAAATGTGCCGTGCATATACTCTAAAAACTGTGTTGAGCAATTAAACACAATCTTGCTATCAGTTTGTAAACATGTTTAGAAGCTAAACATTACGTGTCTAATTCCTAAACATCGGTGTTCAATAGCTAAACACTATCCGTCAACACGCTAAACATGTTTAGCATGTAAACGTGTTTACAAACTGATAGCAAGAAAGTGTTTAGAAAAGTGTCGACTTGCTAAACACTGTTTTTACAGTTGTGTGGAGTCCGAGTACACGTAAAAGGCGCATGTTGGGGTCAGTAGTAAGGCCTACAGGCATTTACGTGACCTTCTACACAGTGCATGCATCCCGAGTGCCCAAAATTAAACTTGTTCTGCTCATGTCATGCGACAGTGACACACAATGGCGTCATCACGACGTAAGTTTGGGGCATATACCTCCATGCAGGGTCCATATTCTCAGGATCCCATAACACAAGATTGTTGACGGGGAGCTCTGGGTCATGGGAGAGCCTGGCCAAGGAAGTCTTGACATGCCAAACAAAATGTTTGGGCTTGGAAGCTCCATGAAATGATAAATGAAAGAGATTTCAGTACTGATTTCATGAACAATTGTGTGTGGTTATACTTGACCTTTCAATGATGGTCTTTTTAAATTGACTTATTTAAAAAAATGTTTTATGCAAATGTACAATGGTAAAAAAAAAAAAAATCGATTTAAATTGAAAGTGAACGACCTGAAACTGGTCTTAAATTGAAGCTGATGCTCTAGCGCATCTATACCACATCATATATGTATGGTTATGATATTGGGTTTTCCTATAATGAGTTTAGCAACTGCTGCGTTTTCTGAGAGACCCTGTAGAGCCTGCAAGTAAAAGGTCACGCGGTGGGCTTCCGGAGACCTCGTGCGGGCCGCCTATAGTAGTAGTGGGCAATTTACACTGGGTTGCCCTTTCTCTTGTTATATTTTTTTGCAGAATGATTTCAAAACGTATCCACGCTGGAATTTTGTCTTGGAAATGTTGAAGTAAAAGTGGGGGGAATACTAGACGATGGGTAAGAAACGAATTTTATTGATGACCTTTCAAACACAGTATTTTCGTTCCGCGGTCTCCATGTTCGTTTACACTGGTTTTCACATCGCGTACTTGCGTGAGAACGAAACCTGCGAAAATATACCTACCTACCTACAACCGATGAGTTCTATAAGCGTCTGGCTTACAGCCTCACTAACCGTCTTTATCAACGGTCAAATTAGATTGTACGTTTATTCAAAACGAGTTACATTGTAACCGTAAAAGAAATTGTAGTCTTCTATTTTAACTTTCAGTTTTTACCTTGGGCCTATAATGATTGTCCCAAAATTATTTCATAAATTGTCACTTCCGTAGGCCTATGTATTTTAGAATTTCGAAAGTGAGAGGTTAATTTTTGGCACGATATTTCTCTTTTACATCAGGCGATTTATTAGTTTCCGTAAATTGATATGCTAGTAATAATAATTTAACAAAGGCCTTTTTAGGGGGTGATTTTCTTGAGAAATATATGTACCAAAAATAATTGCTATTTTTGAAACCGTAATTTTCCTATATTCAAGGTCTCGGTATGTGCGCCACCAGGGGTGAACTTTCAGGCTCTATTGTTTTGGTGAACGACTACACACATATACAGTATACAGAGGATTTTACTTTAATACCCCATTTCAAAAAAGGATCAAAAAGTGAGAATTTGAAAATAACCATCCGTTCTGGCTCAAAATTGAACAAACACACGGCACAACTTTTATTTTTGTCCGGTAATTTTTGCACAAAATAAGCTAGAAAAGTGTGTGTTACTGTAAAAAAAAATAGTAAGATTTTACTTTTTTACCCCCAACCCAGACGAGTCGGGAGTAGCAACATTTTCGAAAATAACCAACCCTTCATGATGGCAACTGTCCAGTGCACGAACATTTCCTGACGAAGCCTCAAACGTGTCGTGTGCTTATAAAATACAGGGAATGGGTTGTGTCAGATTTTTCTGTCCTAGCCTGTGAAGTAACATACCGAGTAGGCCCATTTCCCCCAAAATACCCGACGAAAGTCACAAAAGTAAAGGTTGTGCCATGTTTTTATACAATTCTGAAAACAAGTGGCATATGGATGGTAATTTTCCATGCAAGATTTTGCTGTTCCTCGCCGAGTTTAGTGGGGGGTTTAAACCCTTTCCCACTTATTCTACAACCCTGACATGTGTGGTGTGAAATGCCATTCCCTAACCTTCTAAATCCAACAATTTCAGTATGATTTTACGTACTCCATAGGGGGTTAGGGTTAACTAACCAACTTCACACATCTGCTGGTGCAAGAGGACAATTCTCAGTTATAAAAGGTTGAACGAGCCGACGACATGCACTCTAGCTCGTAATGGAAAATTGCTATGCGGCGCTATAAATAGAAAGAGCTTGACACTAATTTCCGAGTACTTCAGATTATGCAGATACTATACCGTCTTACAAGTTCCTCCAGGCTTGAAAAGGGGGGAAATTGCGAGTGTAAATTCAAGTCGTCGTCGTCGTCGTCGTCGTAGCCACCGCCGTTCCACTGGTAGTCTCTCGGAACTCACTGGAATACCAACTCATGCGTACAGACATATCCATGTACGGCCGTTAATTGGGAACACAAAAACTGTACCCACTATATTTGCGCTCTCGTTGAATATTATTGATCTTTCACGCATAACTGCTTTTCTGCGTTGCATTTCACAATGGAGAAAGGAGGCAGCCGTTCACATTACGTAACAATCTTGTTTGGCTGGCAACATCGTATAGCCACGTTGTAGCCGGCCACGTACTGTTGCAAATAAAGAACGCAGTCTCATTCGTGTATAGGAATTTTCTTTCAAAAGAATGTGGAAGTTGCCATTGATTGTATTATGATGGTGTAGCACTCTTAACAATTGTAATATTTAACTGGAAAGCAGTCTAACTTAGGGCCTACACCCAGCTGACACAGCATTAGGTTTTAGCTGGATGCAAGCATAGAGCTTTTAAACCATGGTGCAAGATAGACTGTATTCCAGTCAAATCTGGTAGACGCGTCGTCGAAAATTCCAGCCCTGATTCTGGTGGATGAGGCATCAAATCCCGGTGTCATATGAATATCAGACTCCTTCACCCTATATTGTTAAACCCTCTCACGTGACCGGCCACTCTCCTAATAATCGATTTACTTGGGCATGTGCAATACAGTATTTCATGGTGACAAGATTTCACGCATGGCACGTGTCTTTGAGCAGGACACTTATCGTAATTGCTTCTCTCTGCTCGGGAGTAGAAATGCATGGCGGCCAGTGAGAAACCTGGCAGCTTGTAGTTAGTAGAAATTGGAACTGGAAATTTAAATATTCTCAGTCGATCGTTTCTGCCAAGTACACACCAGAATCACCGGCCTGATGATGGGCCACATTGGCTCGGGGCGTGAATTCTTTTGAAGAGTTTTGGGTCTGTAATTAGGCTATATTCTATAATTCTGCGTTCCATGGTAGTTATCAATATATCCTGTGTAACTGTACCCGGAATAAACACATGGAATATGCACACGAGACTCATTGATCTTGATGAGCACTGTTCTAATCGACGGATCGACGGAGATGGCTTGAATCAAGAAAGGGGACCGAAGGAATCGTCATATGAGCGCGGGGTTAAATTGAATTTTAAAAAGGCTGACATTAGCCAGGAAAATATTTTTTGGAAAATTGTATAGCCAGAGCAACGAAATACGTCAGCCCGTTCGCATAATACCAGCTTTGGAAACAATCGTGGGTAATATTAATTTATGTAACCTACACATAATTTATACAGTAAAAACCAGTCATCCGCAAAGCACAGCCGGCCATTTGCTGAACTCTGTGGATTTGCAGTACGTGCAGTGAGTGTCAGTAACAGTATACTGAACACTGCTCAATAGTTTGACTCTTGTTGCCATCGTTGGCTAAATTTGCTCATGAATTAATAGTTCCACTAGCGTGTATATTGTAAGCGTTGAATAAAACAAAATAAGCCGATTTGGCCAAGTTGTTCGGTGGATTAGTGGTGAAGCTTCTGATTTTGGATCACATGCACCGAGTTCGAATCTTAAACTATATTATTATTATTTTTGGGGGGGAGGCGTATTTAAAAAAAATGTTTTTTACAAAGTTTGTTCTTTTTCTAATTCATGGTTTGGAGGCTTTTTTTTAAGGAACTCAAATCAGAGAACCGGTCTTGCAACTTCCATAGCAAAGTACACATAATCTCCCCAGCCTGCAATCACAAGGTGACAAGGCTACGACCAAGGAGTAGTGTTAGTACTGAACGTGTCTTTTTGGCAGCCATTGTTAGCGACTGCTCACGCCCTTCAAAACAATTGGGGGAGGCGAGTTCTCACCAACGGTGGAAGTTACCCCGCCTGCGTCTATAGGTCCGAAATTGGGACAATTTCTTTGGTAGGATACTGCAGATCTATCCCATATATTTACATGTAGATCGGAACCCAGGAAAACCGCAAGGGTGGTGGAGCTGCAACCTAATTTTGTGTGTGTGTTTTGGGTTTTTTTTGGGGGGGTGGGTGCTTCGGAGTTTTTCCTCTTCTCTTTTTAAATTTCGATGTTTTCTTTACGTTATTGTAACGACCATACAAACCTTCATTTGTGTTTAATATGCATATTGCCACACTGTCTGCAGTCTCACATGCTGGTTCCCTATCAGATTATAGAAAACTCCATACTAGTATGAGCATGGAGGTAGTAAACATTTATAAGCATGTTTTTGCACGATAATGTAAATGTCATTACATTTTGGCTTGTGTTTACCTCATACACATGCTCCATTTACCTATGAATTTCTCTTTTTAAATTATTGTGACTTTGGGGTTTTCTGGTATTAAGATTTAGGCCTGGAGCCCTAGCTGGACATCTATTCCCATGCCAGTTTTATGCTTGGTTTGACACATTAGGAAAAATAACTTTCCAGCCACTTTTACTAATGGGAATTTCCAAGCCTTGTAAGAGAAATACACCGCATTTGAAGCAAGATGTGGGCAGAGGGAATTGCCCCCCCCCCTTTTGTGTTGGTCATTGTGTTCTTGGAATCTCAGGAATTCCTTTCAGATATAGAGGGGATGTATAGCCTATGGTATATGGACAAGAGGGGGTACCCCTCCTCATTGGTCCCAATTTCTGGGGATAATACGCGGGGCTATTGGCTTCTACATACCATCCTCATTTGTCAACTCCTACATTCATTGACTGACTGACTGATCAATGTTTGCAGTCATGCAAGACAGGTGTGGTACGCTGTTTTATCATGCTGCGCTTTCAACTTAAATCATGGAAGTTCAGTCGGATTTGTCTATTGTATAATGGGTGACGGGGGCCCGCTCTAAACGCCGTGCTACTGCCGTGCCGAACTTAATTGAAATGAGCGCGGCAAGTGCACGGAATTTATACCACGGTGGTTGCGACAGTCGAGTGCAACAAACTCAAGATGGCCGACCACAGTACATGTACATTTCTGTTGTGCATAGAGCCTGTGAAGGTTGCACACCAGTAAATAAACTTCCATAGACCCCAATGATCAATACGCCAACTTCTGAAATTCAGGAAAAATACAACTCGGAAAGATTTTACTTTAATAACCCCCCCCCCCCACCAAAATCGGTAAGGAACAGCAAATCTTACAAAATAACCATCCATCTGTGTTCATAATTGTATAAACACTCGGCACAACCTTTAATTTTGAGAATTTTGTTGGGACATTTTAGTGTAATATAGGGGACGAAAGTTTGTGTTTTCTGTGTTACAACTTTCTTGGCACCATGTACAGTCACTCAATGTGTTCACATATGCCTACATGTTGATTTCTTCCTAATTTTTTACAGATTTTGCTGACATAAATCTTGAAATAACAGGTTGTGCCACATGTTTAGACAGTTGTTATCAAAGAGAGTTGGTTATTTTCCAAGATTTTGCTGTTCTTGACCGATTTTGGTGGGGGGTATTAAAGTAAAACCTTTCTACTCCAGTGCCAGAGAAAGCAGCCATTTTGGAAAGTGATTTAAGCATAGACATGACAGGAATAACTTGAATGAAAACGTTGTTAATATACATTTTGGGCTAATGCTGCATTTGCTGTGCAAAAGCTGTCGTTCAGTATCGACTTCAACAACCACGACCATTTGAGAATTGAGTCAGTCGACCCGTAGTTTTTCGTGTAATACGTTGTGTTATAGCACCTTCATGGTTATATACATGCAGTATACACCCAACCAACGACAGACGAACAAAATAAACTGACCTTACCTTTCAGTTTCACCCCATGAATCAGAATATTACGAAGCCTGGAGGGAGATCATACTAACTAGAAACGCGTTGAAGGTGTAGTTTATGATGAACTTACAATATTTTCATTGCATAATAGACACTTCACTCGGTTAAAATCCATTTATGGCGCTAGTCAAAATATCCTTCAAATAAGCCATTTCCTGACCATGATTCCGCCTGCAAAGTGATGGTGATGGTGGCGGTGGTGGTCGGTGCTGGCCGGGTGGGGAAAAATGTGCCACGCATGGGGCGGGTTTCCTGTGAACGAAGATAGGGTACCGGTACTCTACATACAGTACAACGTGCATGCACACACATGTGCTCACTTCATTATATATTTCCCATTCTGTTTATACACACAGGATATGCAATTGGATACTGCTGATGTGACATACCAATGCACATACTCTGTTACTGAACAAAACCTATAAAACTTGATGCCATCATAAGCTTACAGTCAAAGTTTGTCAGTCTATGGAATTATCCTCAATACGTGTAGAAAGCCATTCCAAGATTGTTGGAAACACCGACTCTGCTAAATTTTCATTGTTGATGGCACAATTAAAAGGGCACGTAGTCTGCCGAAAGTGCCAACAAAACCTACTACAACAACAACAACAACACACACATGTACATGTACCATATGATGCACATTATGGGGCAGTGTTGGTCATTGCGTTCCCGGAATTCTTTTCAGAGGTCTAGGGGGCCGGGATGTGTTGGGTAACAATAGTCTGGAGAGTGTATAGGATATGCAGTGGGAAAAAAGGGGGGTACCCATCTGCCCCATATCGTGCTGGGTATAACATGTGTACTGCAGGCTACGATGACTGTTTTTTTGTGGTTTTTTTACCCTAACTCCCTGGGTGTGTGGAAAATCATATTAAAATTGGAGGATTCGGGACTTTAATAATGAAAAATGCCCAACCCCGACATTTTAGTTAACCGAATTTCTACTCAGAAACCTTTATATTGTTGCCCTGAACACACACAAAATCAACCAATTGTTTACTTTGGGAAATGTGATTTTTAAGCTCTTAAAAATGCCGATTTCTACATGAAAATGTGCTATTACCCAATTACTGATGCCCAAATTAGAACAATAATATTAGCCAATACAGGCTCATTATAAGTTGGTCAGAATCCAATATGGGCAATAAAGCATGTCACGTATCACCGATGTAGCTATAAGTTGTTACTTTTTTATTGCCATATTTTACAGAACTGGTGTTATTACCGCATTGATATTATTTTGCACCCAGATAAAATAACTTGCGGACAAAATTTATCCTTAGTTGATGTCTGATTTTAGGGTTGAATGCGATTTTTTTGCAAAGTTTACATTTCTGGAAACAAATTACTAAATTACCCTCAATGCGACGAATTGCATAAAGTTTTACCACGATTTTTCGCTGGGAATGCTGTGCATTTCTTTCTCTCCCAAAGTTCTAATGGGATGGGGGTATGATGGGGAGCACAAGTGGTGGAGGGGAAAGGCCTCGATGGGGGCGAGGGCGAGACACAATTCCCCCGGCACCCATTACACCACTCTAAATCGGTAACTGAAATAAAATTGTCAATATCTATTTAGGGTCGATCATCTCTTCCCGGTATGCAATGACGATGACGACGACTCTTTTCTCATGATAATTTTTGTCATAATCTTCATTAAGTTTTCGCATTTGCAATGTTGTATTCATTTAAGTTGAACATTTGCTAGGACCCTTTCCCAATCTTTCAAAGGGTATGATTTAGCATAGGTGTCGGATATACATGCCTTTCAATATAAATTGTGCATCCCTTTTGTTTTTCATATTAACATATTTCCCCAAGGTTGATTTTGGTTAAATTTCGAGTCCCAATAAATACTTGCCACTAAAATTTGCCTGTTAAACAAAATGTCAGGATTCTCGTAAATGTTTACTGGATTACTCTGCATAATACCCGTGAGTCATGTGAATACGATTCAAGTCGAGTATGCGTGTACATGTACGTGTACGTACTGAATGGTCCATGACGCGTGCGCCTCACAGATGCGCTGCGTCACCGTTTGTGACCTTGGCCCTTTTCCAAACCCTGGCTTCGGCTTCGGCTTCGGCTCCAGCTATTCCCTAGCCCCATTGCCAATCTGAAGCCTTGAATATGTAAATAAATAAACAGGCTCTTGGTTAAAACAAAAGACATTGATGTACAATCCCAGTCCGCAAGCCGCAGTCGGTCCGTCACTGGTACAAACGTCCGCCCGCTCGCTGGTGGTCCGCCGTCGGCAGCCTACGGAGGGCCGCTGGTGGCCCACCAACGGTCCTCCGTTGGCTGCCTACGGAAGGCCGCTGGTGGCCCACCAGGCTGCCGACGGCGGACCACCAGCGAGCGGGCGGACGTTTGTACGACTAGTGGACCTCCGGTGGCTGACCTCCGGTGGCTGACCTCCGGTGGCTGACCTCCGGTGGCTGACCTCCGGTGGCTGACCTCCGGTGGCTGACCTCCGGTGGCTGACCTCCGGTGGCTGACCTCCGGTGGCTGACCTCCGGTGGCTGACCTCCGGTGGCTGACCTCCGGTGGCTGACCTCCGGTGGCTGACCTCCGGTGGCTGACCTCCGGTGGCTGACCTCCGGTGGCTGACCTCCGGTGGCTGACCACGGAGCCATATACATCATGGCGAGATTGTGCAAAATGTGAGCGCCGGGCTGGGTGATTGTGTCACAAACTACAGCACGAAGGAAGGAAAGAATATACACAAATAAAACTATTACTATAGATAATCAAGAATTAGCCGCTGAGGTTTTTCAAGATACTAGGGCGCAATGAAGGGAACTGGCCATCATCATCTCTGGTCGGCGGGCCGATGGCGGGCCACCGGTGACAGCCCAAAGCCATCAGTCATGATCAGTGCCACCCATTTACCACTGGTGGCCCACCGAACACGAAATAACCCAGCAAACACAAAACGTTCAAAAAACGTTTTGGTTAGGTTCTACTAGGTCACTTACGTCTTCGTCTTAAAAGTGTTCATTCGTTTTGAACGTACACAGGACGGTCATTTACGTCTCAGCCAATGAAATGCCTTGCTTATAACGCTCCACCCACTGTTACTGCCCACCGTGACCGTCCACTGCCTTACTTTTATTATTCAAATTAAACAGTGCTTGTATTGATTATAATAACATGGCAAGAGGATTTCAACTCGTCATTGGTACACAAATCAGAATAACAAAAGAGAATTCTACGCGGCAGGGTCTCGAACAGCGAAATGGAGTTGTGTACTGTATTTTTCCTACTGGACGTTATACATGTATGACTTCATAAAGAATGCATTTCAAATACTACATGAGGTCACTTTAGTGCACTACTCTATTTCATGTTTAAAGTTTTCAAAAAAGTTTATCTATCATTTTTTACCAATAAAAGTAAATACAAAACAATCTTACATGTATACTTTCATCGGAATCGTATTCCTTTAATCTCCGCCAAAAATATAACAAATAAAAATAAAGAATTGTTATCAACAATATCACATGTATTATGAATAATTAAATATAAATGTTGTCTTTGATATTTAAGACCAGAACGGAGGCCAGCTAATTTTGTTTAGTACATTTTGGGTCAATCCAAACAGTATGTAGTTTCCAGAAATATGTTCAACATGTTACATAACATTGGTTTCTTGTAAATTCCATCAAGGTTATAATTATACAGTGTCGTTGCTAATTTTGTTAATATTTCAAGGTGCTTGAAACATTTGGGCATTTAGAGAAAAATGTCGACTAAAAAGGTCCTACAATATGATTATTAATTAAAATGTGTGCGAAATGTGATGCCTACACTGCAGGCTTATGCAGCAGCACTGGTTTGGGGTGGAGGTGGTATGGGTGGGAGTGGGGTGGGTTGGGGTAGGTTGGGTGTCAGGCTGGAATTAGTCTGGGGTGGTGGTGGGGGTTAGGACGAGGGGTGGTCAGGGTGGGGTGGAGAAGGTCGGGTCAGGGTGGGGGTGGGGGGGGTTAAGGTCAGCATTTTCAATGACGTGGTTAACAACAAGGGCCCAACGAGGCCATGGAGGCGATAAGCATTCAGAACAAATGCCCTCTCCTCACAGGTGGCGGAACACTTTTGAAAGTGGGAGGGCCAAAGCAGCGCCAGTCGGCTGCTCTTTTTGTATGTTTATATTTATGCGGAGCTGCCAAAAGTGGGGGGGGGGGGGGGGGGGCATTTCCCCCAAGTCTATTAAAGTTAGTATACAACATTTGCAAACATCAAAAAACAAAACTACTGAATTATTACGAAATACCGTACTAGACTGTAAGTAAATAGCAGTCTCAAGTATCCTGTGAAATCATGGCAGATGGTGTGCATTTTCAAGAAAAGTGGAAATTTATATCGTTTTCCCAAAGATTTTCGGACGACAACCGTTAGAAATAGTCTAGTTCCCCGACCTGATAATTCCCTGACGTCTATAAATTGCTCCGTTTTGTCTAGGGAACCAGACTACTAGAACATGTTTTTTCTCTCCGTTTTCCCAGCATCTATGCACACAAATCTTTAAATGGGTCAGTGTTACAGTATTTGCTGGCACACTATAGGTTTTCCTGGCCAATTTAAACAAAAATTCATTCAATTTAATACCCGGCTCATTCAATTTCGTTTGAAAATGAATGCTCTGTTGCATCAGCGCAGCATTCAACAGTCAAAAGGCGTAATTCCATTTCAGCAGTTAGCATTCACTGGCCAAATAGGATCATTCAAATTCATGAGGTCGCAAAGATAATTCAATTTCGTAAAAGCCAGCAGCAAGAGGCCAACCATTCAATTTCATCAATTAGCAAACATTTTTTAAATGTTTACATTCAAATTCGTTTCTATGGTATATGCTTTCTGATTCGTATTTTAATTTGACGTGGTCCGAACATTAGCAGAAATAAAGAAGAAAACATAAAGACCACGTGCAAACTATCACAAGGCTATAGCGAAAGACTTTGTTTTCATTTCAAACTTATCACCATAACTTTTCAACTTTTACTTAACAGTCTTCTAGACACAGGGTACAGGCTTTAACTTTAATCATGGGGTAACAAAGCAAAAGGAACAATTATTGCAATTAAGACACTAACACAAGACGTACATGTAAATGAAATGCAAACAACACCGAAACGCATCTAACAAAGAAAAACTCAAGTGCCAGTTAAAGAGCTTTTGCCAGCTTTCTCGAATAAACAAGCCATAACTCGTGTTAAATTTGAACGCACAGAATTTGTAATTCATTGCCCATAAACGAAAAAGAAAACAAAAACTAGCAACAAATTCATGTGCGCTTCGATGAGTCTCAATTTGATTTCATCAATTGTAGATAGGTATATAGTAGAAATTCAACTGAAGATTGGTGAAAATGTAGTCTTGAATGCCTATAAATGAAATAAGAATGACTAAAACGAACCTGAATGAAAAGAACGAAATCATGTGTGCACAAACACGAAATTGAATGCAATAGTAGCTAAAAAGAAACCCTAGTTTGGTTGAATTAGGAGGAAATGCGTGAATTTGAATGCGTGTTAATGAAATTGATTTAATTTGTGATGAAATTGGCCGGGAAAACCTATACTAACCCCAAATCCATATATTTCTGACTAAAATTCCTGCAAAAGCAAATGGTGTATACTACCTTTATTGTTGGGTAAACAAGTTGGGCAGTAGGCCTACGTAGCACTTTAACCAATGATACAAAATAATGAATGTTTGTGAGTGCGACGGTAAGAATAATTTCATGAGGTGACAGATGCAATGTTCCATTCCATCACGAGGCGAATCTGAGTGGAAGGGAAAATTTACTCTGTCACCGAATATGAAATTATTCTTTCCATTTCACGAACGTGAAACATTTATTACCCGATATTTGTTTTATACAACACCTGAATAAATCCTCGTCATCTGACTGGTCAGAGCGCGACCGATGGTGTGACCGTGGAATCGAAGTTCTATTCACCTGCAGCCACGAGCAAGTTCGATCAAGTTCGATCAAGGACTATAGTATACAAATAATGAATGTTTATGAGTGCGATGGTAAGAATAATTTCATGAGGTGACAGATTGAATGTTCCATTCCATCTGTCACCGAATGAAATTATTCTTACCATTGCACGAATGTGAAACATTCATTATTTGTTTTATACAACGCCTGAATATATCCGACAGATTGCATGCATGGATTTCTTGGTGTAACGTTACAACGTGCCGTTTACCTTCTCAGTCCCGCATAAAACCGCGACAAAAAGTGGTCCAGTTCCGAATCAGTTAAAGCTTTAATTGCTGTTCCTACGTGTCTTGCAAATTCCTCTAATCATTTGATTGCATATTTCATTTGTCTCTTTGTGTTAGTAGCGTCAGCATCGCCTACGAGTTCCAATATTTCGTCGTCTGTTAGGAGAACAAACCGCGGCAGTTTGGGAAACTCGGCCGCCATGTTGTGTGAATGACAGTAGTGACCGTGAAATTAGGGAAGTTCTTTTGGTTCTATCAATGCGCGCGCACCGTTTGATAGAACCATGTGATAGAACGTTTTGGGCGGTGCGAGTTCGAGTCGTGTGATGGGTCGAATAATTCAATGCACGTGATCGACTCTCCACCAATCGAATGGCTGGGATTTATTCAGGTGTTGTATAATAAACCATAGTTGGACTAACTCTGATCAAACGCACGCGAGTCGACGATGGTTGGACTAGTCTAGTCGACGATTCGCGACCAGCCTACCGAGGTTGGTCGCATATAGCTGGTTACCAATAGCCGTTTTTAATAGCACAAGTGCAGAGAGGACCAGTTATCAGAAAAATGGCGAAAAAAACGAAAGATAAATATTCAGCATCAGCAGTGTTCAACTTCAGTGCTCATGCGCTAAGTACGTCAACGTCACGAACCAACCACTAGTTAACCATTGGTCCTTCATCGAACTTGCTCCAGCATTTTGGGGTGCGCCACACTAAATAGCGCCCCCAAGAGTCGACTGAATTCTTGCTATTGCACAACGCGTATACGCGTACGCCACATTTTATTTGGTAACTTCTGAAGTTCTGGACGTGAATCGAATGGGGAAACGAGAGCGGAAAAATGGAGGTAGCCTGTGGAGATTTTAACATGTTTAACTCGATTTCAGACAGCTACAGACAAAGAGTTTTCCTTAAGCTAACCTAGGCTAAGTAAAAACTGTAGCATGAATAAACCATTGTGGGTTTGGAGGCCAAACAAACCATGTCATTTATACACAAACCTATGATGTCATATGTGGCACTGTGAACCAGTCCAAATATTATTTGATTTTATGCTAAATATCTGTCACGAGTTGAGCGATACTCTTTTCACATCTTTGCATGGAACATAAGGAAAATAATAACCAGAATTTTTTTTTTTTAATGGCAATAAAAATAAGGAAATAATTGTGGAAAACCCTCTCTCCGGGTACCACATGAATGCAACACCTCTGAAATTAGAACAGCTAAAATTTTTAGATTATTAGCCAATCAAAAAAGGATTTTTACAACCATGACAACTAACATGTGACCATTGCGACCAATCACGTCCGTTCTAATGTGCTTGCTCTTCCTAATGCTAGTAAATTGTAGTAAATGGCTGATACTCATACTGTTCCCAGGATGCTTTGAGAATGTCTAAAAAAGGTTTATTGCCTGCCACCAAAATTCATTCAATTAAAAAAAGTCAGACCCAACAAAAACGGCCACAAAATACTAGATACGCCACCCGAGATACATGTAGTTTTTGTAGAGTTCCAGGATTAAGATAGAGGTTATAAGGTTCACTGACGATCCCAGTGAAAAGTAAAATTCCCGTTCAATTCTGAGGGGCACCCTGTTGCCCGCTATCTTGTCCGTTTGTTTGGAACCTATATTCTGATGACAGGTAACATCATGGAGGCAATCCAAACGCATGTGCCGCACCTACACTCTGTATAGTTGCATCATACGCGTTATGCTGTGCGAAGTAACGAATGCTACGTGACAAGTTTCGCTGTGAGTGGTGCCAGTATATGGAATAATCTGCCTGAACAAATGAGAACCATAAACCCCTTAACAACCCTAACCCTGCCAGACGCAGCACAGTGCATCTGTGGTGACAGCTTCACTTTGCTTCACTCTGCACACAAGTCAATGTGACAAAGTATGCAATCTGATGCATCTGGCAGGGTTCTAGCAAACATGCCCTGGAGGGTTAGGGTTAAGTACATTTAAATCGGAGCTACGTAAGCCATCTATCAGTGATATTTCTGTCATTTACTCTGATCTGCGGAGTTATAAACTTGGTTGCCAAAATACTTTGGAGCCGGATGGGAATTTCCCCTTGTTTTTCACCCTAAAAGGTTTTTTTTGCGGGTTTTTCGCCCATTCCTGTAAATCAGCAATAGGCTTCTGGAGAGTTGAAAAGTTAACCGAAAATTGATTTATTTGTGTAAACATTATTGTATTTGTTTAAATATTTTGTAGGAATGTGTAAATATTCAGTTTTAACTAATAATATGCAGGGCCCCAATGGAAACCAGTTTTAAACTGTTTGGGCACACCCTGGGTAAAGAAATGTAATAAATAAATAGCATACGATCATTCTAAAGGCAAAAATGGGCCGAAAATGCTCCTTCCTGCGCATCCGATTTAAAGTTTGATGCACAGGCTTCACCAATGTGTTGTATGTGTACAGCACAGCAATTATCCGGGCCTCACTCGTGGAGTCGTGGGGCTTCTTAAAAACATGCCACTGATGACTGACGTGACTGATAAAGTTATATTCTTTTTTTTAACACTTCTCTCAGATGGCCAGAAGGGTAAAAGTGGAAAGCGGGCCAAGATGGCGAATATAGACCAGGAGGAAGATTCACAAGGGGCTGAAGGTATTGTAGGGCCAGTGTAGTACGGATGATCTGTACACCATATGCCGGTTTCACACTATGCTCTTACCCGGGTAATTGCCGGGTTAACGAAAAGTTTAACCCGGCAATTACCCGGGTAATGTGGAGCGTTCACACTACAATTTGCCGGGTTAGAAATTCTCCGGGTTAACTGCCCAAAAACGCCACTTACCCGGGTAATTTCTAACCCTGCTCGCGAGGTGGGTTAACCCACCAATCTCGGGGTTAACGACGACCTTGAGATGATTCTCCGGGTTACCAACAATAGTGTGAATGCTCGCCGGGTTTTCTTCTACCCGGGTCGGTGGGTGCGCTTCGTGGGGTTGTTTTATCTGCCAGCTTCGCGAAGGTGACGTAATTTATTAGTATGGCCGCCGTGGCTGGTACTTCGCCTTAATAAGTACATTTTACATACACTTAATGCAAGGCACCAGTCTAGACCGCACAGTTGAAGGATGACTAGACTTGTAATCAAGTCGGTAATTGGTCGGCATTAGTCCGACTGCACCACCGCGTATTATAATACTTACTCCGCACTTTGCAGGGGTTACGTGTAGCGAGCGGTATAATAACATGTGGGAACGTTCGTGCAACCTTGGCCCCAAGATGCGTGTGTGTCGACTGTCCAATTACTAACCATGAAGGAAAGAAGACATGTCGGAACTTCACGAAAGGCGGGCATATTATTGCGTACCGCGCTGGTAAATGCGGCGCCTGCAGACAAAACACGACTGTCTAAACGACTTGTCTTCAAGTCTAAAGGATGACGCGTGCACGCTACATGTACCAATGCTGATCTGATTTTTTTTCAATTTGCTTTGCATGCGCATATGCTAGCGCCGCTCTCACTTCGCTCTTTTACGCCGACGAAACAATGGCTAGGGCAGAGGTCAAGCAATGCACATTCTCCGGGTTACCATTCGCATAGTGTGAATGCGGCTACAGGTTACCCGGGTGCGCGCTGAAGCGGGTAAGCAGAATTGCAGGGTTAATTTTGTAGTGTGAAACCGATTCTCTGGGTTAGTTTCTACCCGGGTAATGACAACTACCCGGGTAATAAATTACCCGGGTAAGTTCAGAGTAGTGTGAAACCGGTAATAGAGGCCCAGTACAGATGATCTGTACACCATGTAGGCCTAGTACAGATGATCTGTACACCATGTAGGCCTAGTACAGATGATCTACACTCTAAAACTTTCAAAGTGATCCCCACAGTGTCTATTCCCAAGTTGTATCATAGTGTGATCCTTGGCTATACGGCATTTATGGGTTTATGACTTCTGACTAGCGCCTCCCAAACACTGACAATAAGCCAGTTTGGTATCTCAGAGGTCAAAGGGTATTCGGGATAAAATTGCTGACGTAATGTCACGTCATGTTACGCAAACGCCCATTCTGATTGAATTTAGCACGTGCGCGTTGTGCGACCACCTTTCACGTTCACACACGTGTGCGTTAGGTCACGCGGGTCATTCGGGATGAAATGTCATTGTGCACATATGCGCAGTTGAAATACCAAACTGGCCTATTCGGGAGACTGCCAACAGTTCTGGAAAAGGGGCAAGATATCTCAGTTGGTAGAGCAGCTACCCGGAGGTTGCAAGTTCAAAGCCCGCTCTTGCCAGTTTTTTTTGTTCTCTTTGAAAATTCTTGTAATTACCTGGCATGATCAGTTGCCCTTGTGGTTTGTTTTTACTCTTAATCGGACAGTTTTGAGTATCTGCATGTACAGTATATTCAAACTGCATATTAATCCACCATTTATGCTAGCCTTGATACATGTACAAGCGCCACGATGGCGGCCGCAGTAGTGCGGTTTGATGTAGTCCGAGTAACTTGGACCCTTTATCGCCTTTTTTAACATTTGGACATGATCTGGCGATAGTAGGGTCCAAGGCGAAGTTAGTCGCTGGTCTATTCAGTAATTCAATACGTCAAAAATCCACTCAAAAAATTCATAATTCAACCTTACAAAGGCCACCAAAATACTTGATACCCCACCATCTTGACAAGTGGAGTTCCATGACCATTTGAATGTACCCAGGTTTACTTAACATCTAAACAAAAAGTGAAATTTACCGTTCATTCCCAGAGACACCCGCAGAACATGTCTTTTCGCTTTCTTGTACGTAGTTCGAATAGTGACCCGTACCCCTCGACCGTGCATGACGTCACCCTGATGCGCAGCGCCCGCATGCATCGCGCGACAACCTGTTTATGCCGACGACTGTTTCGTGAGTGGTTCACCTGAAAGTGAAAGGAAATTTATATCAAGCTCTTTAACCCTAACCATCCCTAACCTGCCAAAATCAAACACCCCATTTGTGTTGAATTTTGTGTGATTGGGTACTGTAGAGCCTTGGCACCATCACTTTGCATGGGACTTGATGCCCTGATTTTGTCCAAGTACAAAGAATGTGCCATTGGTTTACTACACAGTGTTGGAGTTTGTGTGGTTAGGGAAGGATTCTAGTAAAAAGCCTTGGGCTGTTAGGGTTAAACGTCATTAAGAAAGGATCCCACAAAAAACATTTAAAAAAATACAACATCAACAACAAAACAAAAGAAATCAAAACAAAAAACCTAGTTCATGGAGGAAGTTCAAAACCCCCAAACCCCCTGACGCGCGTGCAACCTAGAATCAATATATCTACACACAAACACTTGACACGCCCGTTGTACCACTCACGAAACAGTCGTCGGCATAAACAGGTTGTCGCGCGATGCATGCGGGCGCTGCGCATCAGGGTGACGTCATGCACGGTTGAGGGGTACGGGTCACTATTCGAACTACGTACAAGCATGGTACAAGAAAGCGAAAAGACATGTTCTGCGGGTGTCTCTGGGAATGAACGGTAAATTTCATTTTTTGTTTAGATGTTAAGTAAACCTGGGTACATTCAAATGGTCATGGAACTCCACTTGTGAAGATGGTGGGGTATCAAGTATTTTGGTGGCCTTTGTAAGGTTGAATTATGAATTTTTTGAGTGGATTTTTGACGTATTGAATTACTGAATAGACCAGCGACTAACTTCGCCTTGGACCCTACTATCGCCAGATCATGTCCAAATGTTAAAAAAGGCGATAAAGGGTCCAAGTTACCGGTACTCGGACTAGGTTTGATGCACATAATGTGGAGATCGGCTCTACTACATGTTAACCGTAAACCCTGCTGAATCCAACAGGATCCAACTATTAATTTTGATATTTCCGTTGGACTGAGCAGCTAACTCACAGTGTTACAATCTTGTTGGATTCAGCAGGCAACAGAAAAATAGGACACAGTTGGATTCTGTTGGATTTAGCAGGCAAGCCATTTTTTATTTCTAGGTACCCAGCAACTTGGCATGTTGGACTGTGTTGGATTGAGCAGGAAACTTCATATGAGTCACCATTGAAAGCTGTTCGATTTAGCAGGGTAGCCCTGGGGAACCGTTAGGGATTTAGGGTTAATTAAAATACACTTGTGTGGAAGCCTAGTCTCTACCACAGAATCAGTTGCAATGGCTGTACCGTACTGTTGCATGTCGAGGATCTTCTCTGGAGAAAATCTGGGGCTTTTTCTTTTTTTTTACATACAAGTTGCTACAGTATCCTGATGTGAGATTTATAACCATACATGATGTAATAACTGCTACACACAGGCACTACAGAACTGCCAGAGAGCGCGTCCAGACAGGTGGAGGAAAAAAAAACTGAAGAGGATGAATTTGGTGCCAAAGATTACAGAAAACTCCTACAGCTCAAATTGGATCACAAATCCAGACCGCTGTGGCTGGTAAGCGCTTGCAACATCATTTTTGGGGTTTTGTTTTGTTATTTTGAGGTTTTAAATTAATGGTATGTACTTTTTTAATAGTTTTTTTATATTGGAGAATGGAGATGTTACCAGAGCTCACTCCAAATAAGGCACAAAAATATATAGTTGTGTTGCCATCTGCGACTGACCCTAAAAGTCGGGTCGCATTTTTATTATTTAAAGGAATTTTCAAAATCTCACCTTTTCCTGCACAATTTAAACAAGTTTGATTAAAATCATTGTCTTTAAACACAGCTATGACGGCAAAATCGTGCATTTCACCATCTCACTTTTAAATATGCTTACTTTTTGCCTCCCAACTTCTGAGTTACACAACATGAAGTATTGTTTTCATGGATGGTATAAAAAATAAAGAAAACGACCCTCCCTCCGGATTTTTCCCATTACAGGACAATGCAAGTTTTTGTTATTGGCCTAATGCTGCAACTTGCTTCTGGGGAACACCATGCAGCTTTAGTCTTCCCTAAAGCATAGGCCTTCTCCTTTTGTTCCGAGCATTAGCATGCCATGTTTGTCCACCGCTAGTACATTCAGTTCTTTTATCTTGTAATCGATCCAAATCAAAATTGTCACAGGCCCCAGACGGACACATTTTCCTGGAGTCGTTCTCGCCGGTGTACAAGCACGCCCATGACTTCCTGATTGCGATCTCGGAACCAGTCTGCCGGCCAGAGCACATCCATGAGTACAAGCTGACGGCCTACTCGCTGTACGCTGCCGTGTCGGTCGGGCTTCAGACCAGTGACATCATCGAGTACCTGCGGAGACTGAGCAAAACCTCCATCCCAGAGGGAATCATTGAATTCATCAAGGTATTAGGTGGGATCAAAGATATCTACGTAGTGTGGCTGTTTAGGAATCATTTCATATTGTCTGAAAGCTGTATCAATTGTGGCAACGCTGTGTTTTTTTTGTTTTTGGTGGTAGTATAAATTTGCTTTTGCTGTAATTTTCAGAGGTGACTGGATTTGGAGGTTGGTATTTTATAGTAAATACTGTAAGACTGACTTGTTTAAAGTTTTGTGCGCATAGATGCTGGGAAAACAGAGAGAAAACAATTCTCTTCTGGTAGTCTGCTTCCCTGACCATACTTTAGACAAAACGGAGCAATTTATAGAGTCGGGAAATTATCAGGTCGGGGAACTAGAATATTTCCAATGATTGTCGGCCGACAACCGTTGGAAAACGATATTAATTTTCACTGAAAAATTTCAGGGAATAATCAGATAGGGGAACTAATCTAGCTGCCTTGCACCAGTAGACGGATATGTAACCAATTGCCGAACAAAATGTGGACTAACTTGCTTTCAATTGAGTAAGGTATTTCATAATAATTCAGTAGTTTTTTGTGTGTATGTTTGCGAATGTTGTATATTACCTTTAACACTAACCCCCAGACCCTTTTTGCTAGGAACCATCCTCAATCCCCCAAAATCCTCTGATTGCCCTGCCCCAAAAAATGCATTCATCCTCAATCCTCCAAAATCCTCCTGTTTCTCAAGCACCATTCACCCTCAATCCTCTAAAATCCTCCTCGCTTGAAACACCATTCGTCCTCAATCCTCCAAAATCCTCTTTTTCTTGAAACACCATTCATTCTCAATCCTCCAAAATCCTTCAAAAACTGCAAAGAGGATTTTGGAGGATTGAGGTGGGTTAGGGTTAACACCCAGCTGGCTGATATAATGAGCTCATTCCATACAGGTCCGTGCACACACAGGCAGTTTTGTCTCTGCAGTGTTCATGAGGAGTTTGAGGTCCTCTGGCTGCAAGTGTTTTTAAAATTCAATTTTGCAGCATCACTAATCCATTGGCTCTCTGGCTAATCCATAATGGACAATGGGGAATTAGTGTTCCAAGGCAGAACTTGACACCCTAGAGGGTTTGCCTTTACGGGTAATACAGGAATCGGGTGCACAGGTACCCGTTGTAGAGAGCCAATCCCAAAAATTGAATCTCGGAAATTGCTGTTCATAATAAAGGTCGGTGCATCAATACAGCAAGCTGCAAGTTTGTATATAAAAAGTGAGTTTCGTAGCTTTCACAAGTGTCATAAACGTTGACATGTTTTGTTTTTCCCATGTACCCCGGTTTTCCTTTTGAAAATTTCCCACAAATGACATTCAGAAACTTTCTTTCTTATCGTCTGAGAAATGACCAAGTAATAGGTTGATTCGGTTACGTGTACTGGACTCCATAATCTGGAACTGGTTCCGGACATTAGCAGTCAGGAACTTGGGTACGTGGTTCGGATGCACAGCCGTAACCTACATGATAGGCTAATGTACTGTGCAGATAGATTTAGTACCCTATTCAATACAATACAATTCAATCTTTTCTGACAAGCAGCTTTGCACCCTGAGCTACGGAAAACTGAAGTTGGTCCTCAAGCACAACCGGTACTTTGTGGAGAGCACCCACCCAGTGAGTATGTAGGTTTAGCATCCAGAGATTCTGATCCATGCAAGACCTGTGTTGAGAGTAACAGTCTTGTATTAGTTTGTTTATAGTGATGCAGAAAAACTGCCAAACTGAACGTGGCACTTACAGATCAAATCAAATGTAACTGAACTCAATAGGTCCTTCTGGCACGTTTGGCAAATGTTGTGGGGTTTTAGATTTGATGGTACATGGAGTCTGAATCAGACTGTTTTGTTTTGTAGTTTGGTTTGGTTTGGTTTGGGTTGGGCTTGGCTAGGCTTGGCTGGGCTTGGCTTGGCTGGGCTTGGCTGGTCTTGGCTGGGTCGGGAGTCGGGTTGGGGCGGGGGTATATTTTTGGGAGTTTGTTTTGTTTTTGTTTTTGTTTTTGGCTTTTCCGACACTCCGTCGGAAAAGGCCTTGTTTTTGTTCTGATTTTTTTTTTTTTTCTTCTTCTTCTTTTAGTTCTGACCAAAATCCCATAGACTTTGTACACGAATTTTCTCCGCGGCACTTTAGGTCTTAAAAAACCTCAGATCTTAACCAAACTTACCTCAAACATAGACCCTAAGCTGAAATAGTATGTCGAAGAGTGACGTCATGATGACGTCATCACGTGTCACGTGACGTCATCTTAAAGGTGCGTTTTTCAAGGGCCCATATCTAGAGAACGGTAGGTCCGATTTCCTTCAAACCTGATATGTTGGTAGGCTAGCTCGTGTTATAGATGAAATTTGAGGTGACGTCAAGATGACGTCATCATACGATTTTATAGTAATTTTTAAGTTTTTGAAATTCAAAGTTTCTTAAAGCCATATCTCATCAACAGAACATGCTAAATTCAAAATTCTTTTTGTAATAGCTTTGTTAGCTCCTATATTCTTTCACATACATTTGAAAAATGTTTGACGTCATCATGACGTCATCAAAAATGTGCATTTCTGAAACACACATAAGGGTACGTCCGATCGTCATAAAAATTAGTGGGTAGGTAGATAGTGCTACTAGCATGTAAAATCCGAGGTGACGTCATGATGACGTCATCGGCTGATTTTCTGTGAATTTTTTAGTTCTATCCCAAATCCCATAGACTTTGTACACGAATTTTGTAAGTGGCACTTTGGTCACTAAACAACCTCGGATCTTAATCAGACTTAACACAAACATAGACCCTGAGCTGAAAATGTAAGCCGAAACGTGACGTCATGATGACGTCATCACGTGTCATGTGACGTCATCTTAAATGTGCATTTTTCTAGGGCCTATATCTAGAGAACGGTAGGTCCGATTGCCTTCAAACCTGGTATGTTGGTATGGTAGCTCGTGTTATAGATGAAAATTAAGGTGACGTCATGATCACGTCATCATACGATTTTACAGTAATATTAAAGTTTTTGAACTTCAAAGTTTCTTAAAGCCATATCTCACCAACAGAACATGCTAAATTCAAAATTCTTTTTGTAATAGCTTTGTTAGCTCCTATATTCTTTCACATACATTTGAAAAATGTGTGACGTCATCATGACGTCTTCAAAAATGTGCATTTCTGAAACACACATAAGGGTACGTCCGATCGTCATAAAAATTAGTGGGTAGGTAGATAGTGCTAATAGCATGTAAAATCCGAGGTGACGTCATGATGACGTCATCGGCTGATTTTTTATGAATTTGTAAATGTTTCAAATTTCATTGTACTCTTAAAATTTTGCACTTCTTCAAATGCCATGAACTTCAAACTTGGCATATGCATTGACTATCTACTCGAGATGGGTGCCGAATCATGACGTCATGATGACGTCATCACATGTCACGTGACGTCATCTTAAATTTGCATTTTTGAAGGCCCTATATCTATTTTTTTTCTGCTTCTTATTTTAGTTCTATCCCAAATCCCATAGACTTTGTGCATAGATTTTCTGATCGGCACTTTTGTCATCAAACAACATCGAATCTTAGTCAGAGTTAGCATAGGTATAGACCCTGATGCAAAGTCGTGCCGCGAAGAGTGACGTCATAATGACGTCTTCGTGTGGCATGTAACATGAACTTAAAGGTCAAGTTTGGAGTACGAAATGTTAATCATAAAATAATCTCAGATCTTAAACTTAGCAAAGACATAGACCTTCTGATACTTTATGTTAAATAAAAAAGAAAAAAAGGAAAAGCCATGCGTATGTTTACAACAGACGCACATTTTTTGGCGTTTCCGCTGCAGCAGGAAAGCCTTTGTTTTTGTTCTGTTCGCGCGATTGTGTAGTTTAGTACACTTTCGCCCAGGCATGAACACAATCTACTTGAAAATTGTTCGTTTTGCCACATTCAGAACAAAGGGCCACGTCGAAGAACATCTGCAGGGGTTTTTTGGAGTGAAATCGTTAGCTAAGAGGTAACAAAATACGTGATTGCGCAATACCCAGCTTTACACGGATATATAGCTGGTGGGAGAGTAGTTGACCGAGCCAAAACGTGACACAACGTAAGAAAATCGTATTTTCCGCCTAAAAAACCTTTCCAAATCACAAAAGCACGTGTCATTGGGATTCAGAGAAGTCTACTTTAGTAACAAAAAAAGGCTTTTGGAATAATCAAATACTCCAGAAGCTAACATGAACACAATTAATACAGAAATCCTAAACTACACAATACCCACTATTTTGGTTTCTTCTTAAACACGAATTTTGTCTGCGGCACTTTGGTCACTAAACAACATCAGATCTTAAGCGAACTTAACCCAAACATAGACCCTAATCTGAAATTGTGTGCCGAAGAGTGATGTCACGATGACGTCATTATGTGTTACGTGATGTCATCTTAAAGGCTCATTTTTCAAGGACCCATATCAAGAGAACCGTAAGTCCAATTGCATTCAAACCTGGTATGTTGGCTAAACAAGTACATGTTATAAATCAAAATTGAGGTGACGTCATAATGACGTCATCATCTGATTTTTATGGTAATTTCAAAATTTTAACGTTAAAGATTCTTAAAACCACATCTCATCAACAGAACATGTTCAATTCAAAATTCCTTTTGTAATAGCTTTGTTAGCTCGTACATTCTTTTATATAAATGCGAAAAATTACTGAAGTCATAATGACGTCATTAAAGGCATGATTTCTTGAAAGACATATGTATAGACCATGTCTAATCGTCACGAAACTTGGTGGTTAGGTAGATTTGTCACTAGTTTACAAAATTCGAAGTGACATCATAAAAACATATGGAAAAGCCCTATGTTCTTAAAACATAGACCTCTAGTTTTTTTTTCTTCTTCTTCTTTTAGTTCTGACCAAAATCCCATAGACTTTGTACACGAATTTTCTCCGCGGCACTTTAGGTCTTAAAAAACCTCAGATCTTAACCAAACTTACCTCAAACATAGACCCTAAGCTGAAATAGTATGTCGAAGAGTGACGTCATGATGACGTCATCACGTGTCACGTGACGTCATCTTAAAGGTGCGTTTTTCAAGGGCCCATATCTAGAGAACGGTAGGTCCGATTTCCTTCAAACCTGATATGTTGGTAGGCTAGCTCGTGTTATAGATGAAATTTGAGGTGACGTCAAGATGACGTCATCATACGATTTTATAGTAATTTTTAAGTTTTTGAAATTCAAAGTTTCTTAAAGCCATATCTCATCAACAGAACATGCTAAATTCAAAATTCTTTTTGTAATAGCTTTGTTAGCTCCTATATTCTTTCACATACATTTGAAAAATGTGTGACGTCATCATGACGTCATCAAAAATGTGCATTTCTGAAACACACATAAGGGTACGTCCGATCGTCATAAAAATTAGTGGGTAGGTAGATAGTGCTAATAGCATGTAAAATCCGAGGTGACGTCATGATGACGTCATCGGCTGATTTTCTGTGAATTTTGTTGTTCTATCCCAAATCCCATAGACTTTGTACACGAATTTTGTAAGTGGCACTTTGGTCACTAAACAACCTCGGATCTTAATCAGACTTAACACAAACATAGACCCTAAGCTGAAAATGTAAGCCGAAACGTGACGTCATGATGACGTCATCACGTGTCATGTGACGCCATCTTAAATGTGCATTTTTCAAGAGCCTATATCTAGAGAACGGTAGGTCCGATTGCCTTCAAACCTGGTATGTTGGTATGGTAGCTCGTGTTATAGATGAAAATTAAGGTGACGTCATGATCACGTCATCATACGATTTTACAGTAATATTAAAGTTTTTGAACTTCAAAGTTTCTTAAAGCCATATCTCACCAACAGAACATGCTAAATTCAAAATTCTTTTTGTAATAGCTTTGTTAGCTCCTATATTCTTTCACATATATTTGAAAAATGTGTGACGTCATCATGACGTCTTCAAAAATGTGCATTTCTGAAACACACATAAGGGTACGTCCGATCGTCATAAAAATTAGTGGGTAGGTAGATAGTGCTAATAGCATGTAAAATCCGAGGTGACGTCATGATGACGTCATCGGCTGATTTTTTATGAATTTGTAAATGTTTCAAATTTCATTGTACTCTTAAAATTTTGCACTTCTTCAAATGCCATGAACTTCAAACTTGGCATATGCATTGACTATCTACTCGAGATGGGTGCCGAATCATGACGTCATGATGACGTCATCACATGTCACGTGACGTCATCTTAAATTTGCATTTTTGAAGGCCCTATATCTATTTTTTTTCTGCTTCTTATTTTAGTTCTATCCCAAATCCCATAGACTTTGTGCATAGATTTTCTGATCGGCACTTTTGTCATCAAACAACATCGAATCTTAGTCAGAGTTAGCATAGGTATAGACCCTGATGCAAAGTCGTGCCGCGAAGAGTGACGTCATAATGACGTCTTCGTGTGGCATGTAACATGAACTTAAAGGTCAAGTTTGGAGTACGAAATGTTAATCATAAAATAATCTCAGATCTTAAACTTAGCAAAGACATAGACCTTCTGATACTTTATGTTAAATAAAAAAGAAAAAAAGGAAAAGCCATGCGTATGTTTACAACAGACGCACATTTTTTGGCGTTTCCGCTGCAGCAGGAAAGCCTTTGTTTTTGTTCTGTTCGCGCGATTGTGTAGTTTAGTACACTTTCGCCCAGGCATGAACACAATCTACTTGAAAATTGTTCGTTTTGCCACATTCAGAACAAAGGGCCACGTCGAAGAACATCTGCAGGGGTTTTTTGGAGTGAAATCGTTAGCTAAGAGGTAACAAAATACGTGATTGCGCAATACCCAGCTTTACACGGATATATAGCTGGTGGGAGAGTAGTTGACCGAGCCAAAACGTGACACAACGTAAGAAAATCGTATTTTCCGCCTAAAAAACCTTTCCAAATCACAAAAGCACGTGTCATTGGGATTCAGAGAAGTCTACTTTAGTAACAAAAAAAGGCTTTTGGAATAATCAAATACTCCAGAAGCTAACATGAACACAATTAATACAGAAATCCTAAACTACACAATACCCACTATTTTGGTTTCTTCTTAAACACGAATTTTGTCTGCGGCACTTTGGTCACTAAACAACATCAGATCTTAAGCGAACTTAACCCAAACATAGACCCTAATCTGAAATTGTGTGCCGAAGAGTGATGTCACGATGACGTCATTATGTGTTACGTGATGTCATCTTAAAGGCTCATTTTTCAAGGACCCATATCAAGAGAACCGTAAGTCCAATTGCATTCAAACCTGGTATGTTGGCTAAACAAGTACATGTTATAAATCAAAATTGAGGTGACGTCATAATGACGTCATCATCTGATTTTTATGGTAATTTCAAAATTTTAACGTTAAAGATTCTTAAAACCACATCTCATCAACAGAACATGTTCAATTCAAAATTCCTTTTGTAATAGCTTTGTTAGCTCGTACATTCTTTTATATAAATGCGAAAAATTACTGAAGTCATAATGACGTCATTAAAGGCATGATTTCTTGAAAGACATATGTATAGACCATGTCTAATCGTCACGAAACTTGGTGGTTAGGTAGATTTGTCACTAGTTTACAAAATTCGAAGTGACATCATAAAAACATATGGAAAAGCCCTATGTTCTTAAAACATAGACCTCTAGTTTTTTTTTCTTCTTCTTCCTTTAGTTCTGACCAAAATCCCATAGACTTTGTACACGAATTTTCTCCGCGGCACTTTAGGTCTTAAAAAACCTCAGATCTTAACCAAACTAACCTCAAACATAGACCCTAAGCTGAAATAGTATGTCGAAGAGTGACGTCATGATGACGTCATCACGTGTCACGTGACGTCATCTTAAAGGTGCGTTTTTCAAGGGCCCATATCTAGAGAACGGTAGGTCCGATTTCCTTCAAACCTGATATGTTGGTAGGCTAGCTCGTGTTATAGATGAAATTTGAGGTGACGTCAAGATGACGTCATCATACGATTTTATAGTAATTTTTAAGTTTTTGAAATTCAAAGTTTCTTAAAGCCATATCTCATCAACAGAACATGCTAAATTCAAAATTCTTTTTGTAATAGCTTTGTTAGCTCCTATATTCTTTCACATACATTTGAAAAATGTGTGACGTCATCATGACGTCATCAAAAATGTGCATTTCTGAAACACACATAAGGGTACGTCCGATCGTCATAAAAATTAGTGGGTAGGTAGATAGTGCTAATAGCATGTAAAATCCGAGGTGACGTCATGATGACGTCATCGGCTGATTTTCTGTGAATTTTGTTGTTCTATCCCAAATCCCATAGACTTTGTACACGAATTTTGTAAGTGGCACTTTGGTCACTAAACAACCTCGGATCTTAATCAGACTTAACACAAACATAGACCCTAAGCTGAAAATGTAAGCCGAAACGTGACGTCATGATGACGTCATCACGTGTCATGTGACGCCATCTTAAATGTGCATTTTTCAAGAGCCTATATCTAGAGAACGGTAGGTCCGATTGCCTTCAAACCTGGTATGTTGGTATGGTAGCTCGTGTTATAGATGAAAATTAAGGTGACGTCATGATGACGTCATCATACGATTTTACAGTAATATTAAAGTTTTTCATTTTCAAAGTTTCTTAAAGCCATATCTCACCAACAGAACATGCTAAATTCAAAATTCTTTTTGTAATAGCTTTGTTAGCTCCTATATTCTTTCACATACATTTGAAAAATGTGTGACGTCATCATGACGTCATCAAAAATGTGCATTTCTGAAACACACATAAGGGTACCTCCGATCGTCATAAAAATTGGTGGGTAGGTAGATAGTGCCACTAGCATGCAAAATCCGAAGTGACGTCATGATGACGTCATCGGCTGATTTTTTATGAATTTGTAAATGTTTCAAATTTCATTGTACTCTTAAAATTTTGCACTTCTTCAAATGCCATGAACTTCAAACTTGGCATATGCATTGACTATCTACTCGAGATGGGTGCCGAATCATGACGTCATGATGACGTCATCACATGTCACGTGACGTCATCTTAAATTTGCATTTTTGAAGGCCCTATATCTATTTTTTGTCTGCTTCTTATTTTAGTTCTATCCCAAATCCCATAGACTTTGTGCATAGATTTTCTGATCGGCACTTTTGTCATCAAACAACATCGAATCTTAGTCAGAGTTAGCATAGGTATAGACCCTGATGCAAAGTCGTGCCGCGAAGAGTGACGTCATAATGACGTCTTCGTGTGGCATGTAACATGAACTTAAAGGTCAAGTTTGGAGTACGAAATGTTAATCATAAAATAATCTCAGATCTTAAACTTAGCAAAGACATAGACCTTCTGATACTTTATGTTAAATAAAAAAGAAAAAAAGGAAAAGCCATGCGTATGTTTACAACAGACGCACATTTTTTGGCGTTTCCGCTACAGCAGGAAAGCCTTTGTTTTTGTTCTGTTCGCGCGATTGTGTAGTTTAGTACACTTTCGCCCAGGCATGAACACAATCTACTTGAAAATTGTTCGTTTTGCCACATTCAGAACAAAGGGCCACGTCGAAGAACATCTGCAGGGGTTTTTTGGAGTGAAATCGTTAGCTAAGAGGTAACAAAATACGTGATTGCGCAATACCCAGCTTTACACGGATATATAGCTGGTGGGAGAGTAGTTGACCGAGCCAAAACGTGACACAACGTAAGAAAATCGTATTTTCCGCCTAAAAAACCTTTCCAAATCACAAAAGCACGTGTCATTGGGATTCAGAGAAGTCTACTTTAGTAACAAAAAAAGGCTTTTGGAATAATCAAATACTCCAGAAGCTAACATGAACACAATTAATACAGAAATCCTAAACTACACAATACCCACTATTTTGGTTTCTTCTTAAACACGAATTTTGTCTGCGGCACTTTGGTCACTAAACAACATCAGATCTTAAGCAAACTTAACCCAAACATAGACCCTAATCTGAAATTGTGTGCCGAAGAGTGATGTCACGATGACGTCATTATGTGTTACGTGATGTCATCTTAAAGGCTCATTTTTCAAGGACCCATATCAAGAGAACCGTAAGTCCAATTGCATTCAAACCTGGTATGTTGGCTAAACAAGTACATGTTATAAATAAAAATTTAGGTGACGTCATAATGACGTCATCATCTGATTTTTATGGTAATTTCAAAATTTTAACGTTAAAGATTCTTAAAACCACATCTCATCAACAGAACATGTTCAATTCAAAATTCCTTTTGTAATAGCTTTGCTAGCTCGTACATTCTTTTATATAAATGCGAAAAATTACTGAAGTCATAATGACGTCATTAAAGGCATGATTTCTTGAAAGACATATGTATAGACCATGTCTAATCGTCACGAAACTTGGTGGTTAGGTAGATTTGTCATAGTTTACAAAATTCGAAGTGACATCATAAAAACATATGGAAAAGCCCTATGTTCTTAAAAACATAGACCTCTAGTTGTTTTTGTTTTTGTTTAAGTAAAAACCACAAACAAACTGCAAAGAACCTACTTCTAATTAGCTTACAAATGCCAGTCAATTGACAGGTAAGGGAAAAGCAAGTTTCATGGAAGTCTGGATACGCCTGTGGCAAATCTCCTTGAAGTTTCAATTTACTGACAGACGTGAACTGAATCATTGTTCTGAAAAAAAAATTCTGAACATTAACCGATCCCATACCCATCATTATTCAAACCGTTCTAAAACCAACAGAATACAACAGTCAATCCAGCCCAACAGCAGTTTCGACACTGCTCTATCCAGCAAGATATAACAGAATTCTAGCGCTGGCAGATCTTGGTGGATTGAGCAGGGTTTTAAGGGACAAAGAATGTCCCATTGGATTGGAGCGGAGTGTAAGATCGTGGCTTATTCAGGAAGGCTCTTCAGCTTATTCAGAAAGCAAGAATGATAAAATTTGAAGAAAAAAGGTTGTGATCTTTTCTTCACGTGGTTTGAATGGTTAAAATTGCAGGACGTCTTACAGAGATTGCTGAAAGACCCTGTGGTGCAGCAGTGCCGACTCCGGGAAGAAGTTGAAGAGGATGGACTGGGCAAGGAGGAAGGGTTCCTAGTGTCCAAGGTTTCTGGCCAATCGGCGTTGAAGGTACTGCGTAACAAAGTATGGGGCCGTCCATAAAGTATGTACGCACAAAGGGGGGGGAGGGGGGTTGTTGACATTGCTTACACCATGCGTACAGGGGGGAGGGGGGGGAGGTCCAATGCGTACCGTACACAACGAAAGCATTTCTTTGTCATTGTTCGGCCCACGTAGTTTGTGAGCTGATTTGTGACTGACTCGATTACAACACTGTAAGGTACCTAAGAAATTATCGCAATGGGGTAACTTCCACCGTTGGTAAGACCAACTCACTCCCCCCTATTGCCTGCATTTTGAGGAGATACCACAATCTAAGTTTTCGACTTGTGCTATTTTCCACCTGTTTCGTGGTGCCAGGTCACGCATTTGTTTTTGACCAATTTTTTCTTGGATTCAAATCCAAATTCAACTACGACCCTGCTGATCATCTTGTTCGTGACTTTTGCTTGGACTATTTCTGCCGTGCTCATACCAGCTCAACCAGCCTAGATCCAGTGCACCGGGCCCCTCGGGCGACCAAGATGGCGCTAACCAGAACGGCGAGGACAAAACGGCCATCCCCTCGGACATCTACGACTTCTACGAGAAGATTGACCGGGAGGACGAAGAAGGGGAGGAGCTACAGACCGTGTCGTTTGAGGTCCGACAGGAAGAGATCGAAAACCTCCAGAGACGGTGAGGGCACGCGGCATCGTCTTTCTCAGAAAGTTTCTCCAGAGTAAAGATATGTTATAGGATTGTTGAAGAGTACATTGTGTATGAATGACAGACTAAATTGTCTGACGAAAATTAATTTGTCTTGGTTCACAAGGTATACCTTGTTAACCCATTGAATATGGACGACGTCCATAGCCGCAGTTTGAAAAAGACCACTTGGTCAGTTACATGCACATTCCTGTGTGTATTCAGCCCATTGTTTGCCTATTGAGTGTGTTACGCTTGGCTGCACAAACCCGTATGACATAACAGGATCCCATTAATAACACTCGGACAGAATGGGTTCACAGTCGTTAGTTTACTTTTGGACAAACATTCGTTTAACATGGTATCCATTTCTTGGCAACACAATGTCACCCAAGGGTACTTTAACTGAAATTTACTTTTAAGAATTCTTCCTACTGGTGCAAAGTATTCAAAGAATGCATTTACCACAGAGTGCTGAATGTTGGTGTATTCAAGATAATTCCTAGAAAATGCCATGGAAGTTGACGCTTTATCAGTACCGCATTGTTCACTGGCTTATCTTCCCCCTGTACCACATTCTTTGTTCAGTCAAGCGTGAACCACTCAAGCAGCCAAAACAGCTGACTGCTTGCTATGAATGGTTGTTTTTCCAACCTCAAGAGTTGATCGAAAAGGAAAATTGCTCTTTCATATGGTGTAAAAATTAGTCCTAACTGGTGAAGTAGCAAAGTTATGTCTGTTTTTTTTCTTCTGGCACACTTGATCAAGCAGGAGACGTTTTTGTTACAAATGGCACTCCATACACCTAACTGTACAGGGAAAAACACGAGCACTACAGTTTTGTTGAAACAGGGTGCATATATTTGTTGTTTGGATGCTCTGGTGTGTGGTTTCCTTGTCGAGTAAACTCGATAAGCAACAGTGGTTCTGTGGCTTGCCAAGTTGACATTGGTAGGGAAAGGGTCAAGCCATAGAGTTAAAAAAAAACAAAAAAAACTAGAGGCCGCACACACTATCACGTGCGCGCTAAGTGGCCGGCTTCGTACGCAGATGCAATCGTAGCATTCAAAGAATAGGTTGAGTGGACAAGTAGAATGCAAAATACCCAGATGTACCATTCAATACCATGCTGTTTGCCCACATGCTTTTGTCAAGCAGCAGGGCGTCGTACTTCTACGACTTCATCTACTTCGCGCCACAAGCATGCATCAAGAGATTTGATTTGAAAGGTTTTTGTTGTTTTTTCCTGGCAGGTGTATTGAGCTAGAGTTTCCCTTGCTCGCCGAATACGACTTTAGGAATGACACCCATAATCCAGACCTCAGGTTAGTGGTGCAAAAAACGTCTTTCTGTCGCAAACCGTATGGGCTCCGTGCGTCACCAAAAGAGGGCGCTGTCCACATAGCAACCGCACTTCCATGGGGAGTGCGTCGCTGGTATTACGCACTGCGCTTCGCGTTCATTTGATACTCGTATACCAGTGGGATTGCTTTGTCTGTTTGGCGACTCTCGATAATTGCATTTTCAATAAGAAGATCATAGCTGGAACCAGACACTAAGGCCGTGTCCGAAATAGGCGTCGGATTTTTCCTGATTTCAGGATTTTTTGGCAGGATTTTTACTGAATTTTTTAAGAATCTAATTTGAAATCTGGATTTCCTGAGGTGTTACCCTCAAGGTATTTTACCTGTAAAAGTGGATATGGACCAATGGAAACGGCTTTTTAAGGGGTTCCTTAAGGCAAATACAAACTATAGACCCTACGTTGCTCTGCCGTCCTCGGCGACACCCAAAACACTGCAAATTTCATGGATTTTAAATTTTTGGTCAATTTTACCCCTGTTTAACACACTGTATTGTAAAATTGGGCGTGCTCCTGGCTGTACGGCATTATTGATTTATGACTTCTGACCTCCGAACAAAGGCACTGACATAGGGCAAGATAGCTCAGTTGGTAGAGCACCGGTATGGTATTCTGGAGGTTGCAGGTTCAAATCCCACTCCTGCCAGTTTTCTTTGTTCACTTTGAAAATTCATTCAAAATTCCCTTGTCAGTTTCCCTTGTGGTTTGATGGTATTCTCAACTGCTGACAGACAATGGACGTGTTCTTTTCTGACAGTATTGATCTGAAGCCAACAACGGTCTTGCGCCCTTACCAGGAGAAGAGCCTGCGTAAGATGTTTGGCAACGGCCGGGCTAGGTCAGGGGTCATCGTTCTCCCATGCGGTAAGATGTGCGTGCTGTTGTTAGCACCTACAAGTAATTTCCAGGAAACTTGCGCGTTGTGACGTGGCACACAAAATAAGTGGAAAGTCACACATTGCATTTTGAGTTATGAACAGAGCAATCATTTGTGACCCACTCTACAAAAATAGGGTATTATCTTGTGCTATTTGGAAACAAGCACAGGGCTTTACGCTAAAAATTTCATATTTCAGTGATATTTTTTGGGGGTTTTTAGTTTGCTGGCTTCCATTATATCTATATTTTTATAATTTATTTTTAGAAACATCAATATGGATGAATAAAGATGAAAAACAAATGTTGGTAGAAATTACTTCTATCTCATTTTTTTCCCCTTGCTATGTTGAAAAGGCTATATCTCTCAATGCACTTCTGTTAAATTGGAAAATATGAGTATGCAAATGTCAAGATATCTTGAGAACACAAAATGCCACAGGGGTCAAACCTACACCAAATTAAAGCTTGGGATGTGACAAATTCAACTATTTATATAACTCACTTTTGAAATATTGCGACATAATATGAATTTTTTTTTTCACTGGGCAGTTAATTTTGGGATGAAAATTTTTTCTAGGGCTGTCCCGAATATTTGAATATCCGATCGTCAACCGAATATTCGAATACCTTTTTGACGGTTCGAATATTCGGAAAAAATATATATCCACGTACAGATAAGACTCTGATGCTATTTTACGTCGTTTAGCAGTGTCAAATGCTACATTTTTGTCGCCTGTAACTTTTTGGGACGGAGGTTTATTGTTCCCGTCCGTAAATCCCTTGACACCTATAAAATAATTACTGCAAAAATGCAGGCTGGAGTTTGGTTTCTTGTTATCCGAATGTATGTACCCGTAATGATCTTAATACAACAGGCACATGCAAAAGAATCGAGCGGTTTATAAAATCGGTCACCGCACGTAAAACACTGACGTGCTTTGCATGCAATTTTTCACTGATGCGGCATGCAGTTGCAGCTGACGTGTGAAAAACTTGATCGATGAGTATCAAATATTCGGCCAAACCCAGTTTCAAATAATCGGATACTAAATTATTCGAAAATTAGCAGCCCAAATTCTTTCTTCAGAAAACCTCTTTCCTTCAAATCACAAAGTTGATTATCAAACAAGTTAACATACATGGTTGCTAAGATGATATGGTGCAGTGCACTGAGAGTATAATGCGCGTGTTTCACTGACATAGCTTCAATTTCTCAAAAGAAAAAGATTGTGACTCTTACAGATTCAAAATGTTATAGTCTGGGTTAGCAAAGAGCTACAACCACATACATTACATGTACGTTAAATTCAAGCTGATAAGTTATACTTTCATGAAATACCATAATCTAAGTTTTCAAATTTGTCAACATTCCTCCTGTTTTGTGGTGGTCAGTCACATTTTTCCGGCTGCTATTGATGGGGGGGGGGGGGGCTATTGCCAAGAACAGGCTGTGCAGCCAATCGTAAACACAAACAATATGCACCACACTGAATAGAGTGGCCCAATTCATCGCACTTAGAGCCCCCTCCCCCCTTTCATGTGAATGAGAGCTTTGTTTGAAAAAGCTCTATCTATTTGTCACACACCCATTCAAGAATATTATAGATGAAACATGAATGGATTGAGTAAATGCAGACATGCCTATATAGACAACCAGCCAGGTGGTCCTTTTCAAACTGTAGCTATGGCAGTCGCCCCTATTCAAGAAGTTACATTCAAGCTTTTAAGTTTCGTGAAGTTTTCAAATTATTCAACATTCCTCCCATGTTGTGGTCAGTCACATGGCAGTCATTAAAATTCAAGTTGTGCATGGCTTGAAAGTGTGCATGTGCAGGTTCTGTATATATCTCCGAGGACAAGAGGAGAAAGGAAATACCAAGAAACCTTTCAGTCCTCGCACTTCAAGTCTTTTGTTGAAATCGGTCCTCGCATGTAGAAGTACGTGCTTAGTCTATAGGGTTGGGTTATATTAAAGGAACAATAGGAAACACAAAGCATTGTCCTCGCACGTATTGGGAAAGTACGACTGTGTGTACAGTCTGTGTAAAAAAGAAAAGAAAAAACAATAAATTTCATTCGATGTGCGTTACTACAGGTGCTGGAAAGACGCTAGTCGGTGTCACTGCTGCGTGCACAGTGCGCAAGCGCTGCCTGGTACTCTGCACATCGGGGGTTGCCGTGGAGCAGTGGAGGTCGCAGTTCAAGATGTGGTCCACTGTGGATGATTCGATGGTGTGCCGGTTCACGTCCGACGCCAAAGACAAACCGATGGGTGAATACTGCTCTTGCATTTGACCAAACCTCACGAACTAGCTCTTTTCACTTGCTGGCCAAATCCTAGTTACACGCCTCATAATCGATTTACCAACTCTTTAAGTTTTCAGTGAACCTGGGTAGCCCGATCAGTGCAATTAACACCGTTCTCATGTCTTAGCTTGGGAGAAGGAAATTTCAGTTTTAGTTATTATTATTATTATTATTATTATTATTATTATTATTATTATTATTATTATTATGATTGATAGGCCTGATGAGCAGGGGTAATAATGTAGTATATTGGGCGTGTTCATTACTTAAACGTAGTGTACACCATTTGCTTTTTCTGTAATTTCCAGAAATAAATGGATTTGGGGGTTAGTATTTTATAGCGTGCTAGCAAATACTGTAACACTGACCTGTTTCAAGTTTTGTGTGTATATATGCTGGGAAAAACCGTAGTCTGCGTAGAGAGAAAAAAAATCTGTTCTAGTAGTCTGGTTTCCTGACCATACTTTAGACAAAACGGAGCAACTTACAGACGTCAGGGAATTATCGGGGAACTAGACTATTTCCAACGATTGTCGGCCGACAATCGTTGGAAAACGATATAAATTTACACTTTTCTTGAAAACGACAGCACACCAGGTGCCATGATTTCACAGGATGCTTGAGGCTGCTATTTACCTAGTGTAGTAAGGTATTTCATAATAATTCAGTAAAAAAATTGGAGGATTACCAATCGTGTACGCTAAATTTAATGAATTATCATTCTTATTGTTGTGGGTTCAAGTACAGGTAGTCATGGTGCTTGTGTCCTTCAGCAAGATGATTTTTGTTTTTTAAATGGCTTCTCTCCACCTATGAGCATGATGAGTAAATATAGGTACTTGTTAGGGCAATGGTATGTATGGCAAATGTATCCCAGTGTCCATAACTTGCATCCGGGGCTGCATTTCAGGAATGATTGATGGGCCCGATGAGCAGGGGTAATAATGTAGAGCCAGGATCATGATGGATGTGGGCCCTTTAATAAATGCACACGTTATTATTACTGAAAGATGACATTGAGTATATCTTGGTTTCAGGATGTAGTATATGCATCAGCACGTACTCAATGGTAGCACACAGCACGAAGAGATCTTGGGAAGCCGAACAGGTCATGAAGTGGTTACGGCAACAAGAATGGGGTCTTATGCTGCTAGATGGTATGCTCAACGATCATATTCTGGTGTCAGAATGGGAAACAAACTATGAAATGTTCCGAGGCAATGATGAATCTGTAGGAAATAAATATTTTTATGTTTTAGAAGTTGGAAGAGACCATGGGCTTTAAAAGCATTTAGGCGTCCCCCCTTCTCACAAAAACTTGCCTGTTGCTGTGACTTCATCAGGCAGAAACAAATTGCGCACCAAACTCCTTATGACTGGAGCCATGTTTAATTTTAAGAACTCCGCAGCATGTGCACCGGAGTAGCGTAAATCTGTGTCGGCGAGTGGGGGGGGGGGGGGGGGGGGGGGGGATGGGGGTCACCAAAATCCCGGCAGACCAAAGAAATTTGAAAACGAGGGTTGGGGGCGTGATGGAGACAATGTGACACTAGGGGGTGTTGTTCATAATACAAAGGTCTGGTTACCCTATGTACATCTGAATGCAAATGTGGCTCTGTACATCTTAATGCAAATGTGGCTCTGTACATCTGAATGCAACTATGCACACTTTTGTCCCTATGCCTGACAACGCAACGGTGCATTTAAAGTGTTTTGTGCTGCTTGTTTTCCCTTGTTTATACATTTTGACTTGGAAAGTTACAAGAGAACCTTGAAATCAGCATTTTTTTTGTTTTACACCACACAAATCTGGGGGCATGATCCAATGGCCCATCCCCCCCGGTTAAAACTTTTGAGTGGGGGATAAAAACCCCCATCCCCAAAGTAGCAGCTGGCACGTGAACGTGAATGTACCATCATGAATATGTATGAGGTATAGTAATGAGAAATATAACTTTAAAATTGAACAAGGAAATCTTCCATTCCTGACTCAGTTTATCACAATTCAAAATGTCACCGCCTCTGATCGTAATCATTTACCTAGATTAGCTTTAAGCCTTTCTTCCTTTTCTTCTGTTAACCCCTTGCGTACAGATGACGCAAATATGCACCAAAAAAAAGTGCCACCAGGCCGGATGACGCCATTGGCCGCTGTTTGTGCAGTTTCAATAATTGTTTGATTATTGTGTATATGTTACGCTTGACTGCACAAACACATTTTGGCCGTTTCGCTTGGCTGTCAGAGCCGCAGCGGCACCCTGACGTCTCCCGTAAAATACCGTACTATCAAGGGGTTAACCTCTTGAATGCGGATGAAGGGCCTTAGCCTGGCTGGTTGTAGTCTTTACACGCATTCCTGCACGTACTCAATCCAAGATTGTTCTTGCGTGGGAGTATAATGAGCAGATGTAGCTTCTTCAAACAAAGCTTTCATTCACACGAAAGGGGTGGGGGGGGGGGGGGGCGGCCTCCAAGTGCGATGAATATGACCACTCTATTCAGTGTGGTGCCTATTGTTTGCGTTTATGTTTGGTTGCACAGCCTGTTCTTGGCATACCAGCTCCCCATCAATGACGGCCGGGTTAATATACACAATCAAAGCTGGATGTGCGCTTTTGTGCAAACTTGATGGGCTGGTTTAAAAATGCAGGATCTTGATTTGCTATCCTTAGTCGTATTTCTTCCAATACATCTGTGACAATACAAATCGTAGAAAGTAAACCTTAGCATGAAGTTTAGGTGAAGGTCAAACATCAGTATGTCGAATCCACTTTTCTATTTGGTCATCTTGCAGAGGTGCACACCATACCGGCCAAGCAGTTCCGCCGTGTGCTGACCGTGGTCCAGGCCCACTGCAAGCTGGGCTTGACAGCCACGCTGGTGCGGGAGGACGACAAGATCGCTGACCTGAACTTCCTAATCGGGCCCAAGCTGTACGAGGCCAACTGGATGGAGCTCCAACGCATGAACTTCATCGCCAGAGTTCAGTGCGCCGAGGTCTGGTGCAATATGACCCCCGAGTTCTACCGGGAGTACTTGGCCATTCGAACCCGTAAACAGCTGGTGAGGGCTCGTGCTGCACCTTTGTTGCAGGAAATGTGGAGAGGACAATGTTAACCCTGCGAGAACAACCCTTGTCTGCAAAACACGGCGGCCTTGCCGTACTGCAGTTTGCAGTCCGTTGGTAAAACGTGTATCTGCCCTCTATAATGTGGACAAAATACCTTTCTTTCAAATACCTTTCCAGAGGTTGTAAATTCGATCTGTTTAAAGGAGGAACTTGAGAAATATTTTTTAAAATACGAAAAACTTAACGAGTAAAAAGAAATGCAAATACGGACTGCAGTTTGCAGTACACCCGCACCTCGCAGGGTTAATTTAACGATCCATGAACACTTTTCTTACCAATGTCGAGTTTACTCGACGACGAAACCACACACCACAGCATCCAAACAACAGATATATTCACCATGTTTAAACAACCTTGTAGTGCTTGTTTTTCGCTGTTCATACATGATTCTTATGCCAACAGAAAAAGCTTGTCTTAATGGAGCTGTCAAATCCATCCACGTCAAATCCATCCACGTCAAATCCATCCACGTCAAATCCATCCACGTCAAATCCATCCACGTCAAATCCATCCCTGTCAAATCATCCACGTCAAATCCATCCCTGTCAAATTTATCCACGTCAAATCCGTCCACGTCAAATCCGTCCACGTCAAATCCGTCCACGTCAAATCCCTCCACGTCAAATCCCTCCACGTCAAATCCCTCCACGTCAAATCCCTCCACGTCAAATCCCTCCACGTCAAATCCGTCCACGTCAAATCCCTCCACGTCAAATCCCTCCACGTCAAATCCCTCCACGTCAAATCCCTCCACGTCAAATCCCTCCACGTCAAATCCCTCCACGTCAAATCCCTCCACGTCAAATCCCTCCACGTCAAATCCCTCCACGTCAAATCCCTCCACGTCAAATCCCTCCACGTCAAATCCCTCCACGTCAAATCCCTCCACTCAAATCATCACAATGACTAAAAAACTTGTGGTTATTCTCCTTGCAGATGCCCAACATTAGACGTGGAAACCCTAATTAGCCTTTTTAGAGGTATGGCGGACACAATAGGAGGGCGCTATTTGATTTGGGTAAAACCGGTGTATTTATACCCAAATCAAATAGCGCCCTCCTATTGTGTCCGCCATACCTCTTAAAGGCTAATTGTTTTAATAGGGTTACTGCATGTCCCATATGTAACGCTAACGTGCACAAATTCTGGACTTTGCCTTTCCACAGCTCCTCTACGTCATGAACCCCAACAAGTTCCGCGCCTGCCAGTTCCTGGTCCGTTTCCATGAACAGCGGAACGACAAAGTCATCGTTTTCTCCGATAACGTCTTCGCTCTCAAGCATTATGCCATTGCCATGGATAAGTAAGCATGGAACTCGATCATTTTCCTCCCAAGACGTTTACAAATTCATGCATTTTCCTTTCCAATGTTTACCTGACATGCCGCAGCACACCTGTTGCTTACCAATGTCGAGTTTACTCGACAAGAAAACCACACACCAGAGCATCCAAACAAATATAATCACCATGTTTCAACAAACTCTAGTGCGTGTGTTTTTCGCCATCCGTACATAACCATCTTCATACCAACATAAAGCGCTTGTTCAGATCTTTCTAATGGTGCTATCAAATTCATGTGTCACCATTATGATATTTGGAGAAAACTGTATCCAAAGTTTTCCTGTACAGTTAGGTGCGTGGAGAGCCATGTGTTCCTGTGACAAACAAGTTTCCTGTTTGATAGAAGTGGGCCAGAAGAGAAAACAGCCATAACTTTGCTATTCTGGCAGTTTTTGTACTGAAACAATGTGGGGTTGAGAATATGATTTATATCAAGTCTGGCCTAAAATCCTACAGTGGTCAGGTTGTCGTATTGGTAATTCCAGCTGTGTGACCCCAGTTTGAACCCCACCCCTTGTTAACCTAGTACATTTTGAATTTTCAAAGTGAACAAGCAAAACTGGCAGGAGCGGGATTTGAACCTGCGACCTCTGGAATTTCGTACTGCCGCTCTACTAACATGAGCTATCTTGCCCTATGTTGTCTTGCCCAAATTGTCTTGCCCAAATTGTCAGTGTGTCTGTTCGGTTCGGGGGTGCTTGTCAGAAGTCATAAACCCATAATACCGTATAGCCAGGGATTGTGCCCAAACGACATTGTGGGGATCATTCAATGAGAATAGGACTTTTTAACTTGTAATATCGTAAAACAAACCACAAGGGAAACTGACTAGGCAATTTAAATGAACTTTTCAAGTGAACAAAGAAAACTGGCAGGAGTGGGATTCGAACCTGCGACCTCCAGAATACCATGCCGGCGCTCTACCAACTGAACCATCTTGCTCTATGTTGGCGGTCTCCTAAATTGTCAGTGTCAAGTACGTTTTTCTCAGATCCTAATATCTGGGCTTTGCCCCCCACACCTAAAATTGACGTTTTCTTCCTCATTTTTGTATCCTACAAATCTGAACAATGAAGGAGAACAGTGTATTATAAGCACTGATCAGGCTATCTGGTTATTTAACCAAATAGTTCAGTTTACCCCCCTCAAAAAACATACTTTGTTATTGATTGAAATCACCCAATACAAGCCTAAAAGCCACTCTAGGTAAAATGTTACGATCAGAGGTGATAGCGTTGGGGACATTTTGAATTTCCAACCCTACCACTCTTACGGTGTTCCTGGGCCCAGATCTAAATGGAGGATAATTCTTCAACGGCTTCCAGAAAAAAATCCCAATTTTCAGACCTATTAGACCCAGGCGGGGTAACTTCCACCATCGGTGAGACCAACTCACTTCTCCCTATGTTGTTCCAAGCACCCCCCCCCCCCCCTTTCTGTGCAAACCAGTTAAGATACTTGTCATTCACATAACTAATTTTTTTTAATTTTTTTTTTTACACACTGTCAGACCCTACATTTACGGCCCAACCAGCATGGGAGAGAGACTACAAATTCTGCAGAACTTCCAACACAACCCCCTGGTCAATACTATCTTCATCTCAAAGGTCTGTAGCCATGGGCTCAGGGTGGGCCGATTTAAATCAATTTGATTTAAATCGGCCAATCCTGATTTATTTTGCTAAAATGTGACCAGCTCTGCAAAAAGGGCTATTATGTCGCAACATTTGAAAAATGAGTTATATACATAGTTGAACTTGTCACATCCTAAGCTTTAATTTGGTGTAGGTTTGACCCCTGTGGCATTTTGTGTTCTCGAGATATCTTGACATTTGTATACTCATATTTTCCCAATTTAACGGAAGTGCATTTAGAGATACAGCCCTTTAAACACAAAAAGTGCAAAGAAATCAGATAGAAATAATTTTTATCAACATTTATTTTTTCATCTTTATTCATCAATATTAATATTTCTGAAAATTAATTCTGAAAATATAGATATAAAAGAAGCCTACAAACCAAAAAAAAAAAAATCACTTACGTGAAGATTTTTTCGCCCATTTCACATAGAACTGCCCTGTGTGTGTTTTCACATAGTGCGACATAATACCCCTTTTTGCAGAGACGGTCACAAATAAGACTTTTACAAAAAAAGGATTTAAATTAGTGATTACAAAAATAAAATATCATTTGATTTAAATCAGTGATTTAAATCAACATGATTTAAATCAGCCAACCCTGCGTGGGCTCACTGATCCACACTCGTAGAATGCTACTCTGTTTTATATGCAGTTCCAGTACAGCATTCAGGGTGCATTCGAGTAGCTCACCCAGATCAACTCGGGTAAAGGTAGATGGGTTGCCCTGAATGCCGTGCTAGTCGAAAACACTCAAACGCTGGCCATCACAATCCTCGCAGCTGCTCGCATGGTTACTTTGACAAGTCGTAAAACTCGCATTACTCCAGTATTGCATGCACTCCATTGGCTGCCTGTTCAATTTCGAATAGTTTTCAAGTTACTTCTGCTTATTTTCTATTGCTTACATGGTGCTGCCCCCGAATATAATTCTAATTTGGTAATTTGTTACAAACCTTCAAGGTCCCTCAGATCTTCCAATTCTTCTCTGCTCGTAGTGCCAAAATCAAATAAAACATGGGGGGATCGTTCCTTTTCTCATGCTGGGCCGATATTATGGAACAAACTTCCTCAAAATATTCGTGACTGTTCCACCCTGCAAGAGTTCAAATGTGCTCTGAAGACCCACCTCTTTCAAATTGCATTCCAGTAGCTCATTTATTTGATTGTCAAGCTAATTGTGTTGTTGTAATGTCCATGTTTTGATTATTTGTATCTTTGTTCCCTTTGTTTTTGTTCTGTGCGCCTTGAGCATCTCATTAAGGTGGATAATGGCGCATTATAAATTGCCTATATTATTATTGTCGTAGCCGCAGATGTAGCCATTGACAAAACTCCCTTTTTCAGACTTACTGCTTCTCTGTTCATCACAAAAGTAACAATGTCGGGTTAGAATAACAGCGTCTAAAGTCACAATGAACTCAATAAATAATTTTCAAAGTGAACAAAGAAACTAGCAGGAGCGGGATTCGAACCTGCGACCTCCGGGTTACCGTACCGGCGCTCTACCAACTGAGCTATCTTGCCCTATGTTGGCGTTCTCTCAAACTGTCAGTATCTTTGTTCGGGTGGGCGCTAGTCAGAAGTCATTAACCCAGAATGCCGTATAGCCAGGGATCACACCTAATTTTACGATACAACCTGGGAAGCGACATTGTGGGGATCAGTCAATGAGGATACGATTTTTTTTAAACTTATAATTCGTCAAACAATCCACAAGGGAAACTGACTAGGTAAATTTGAATACATTTTTAAAGTGAACAAAGAAACTGGCAGGAGCGGGATTCGAACCTGCGACCTCCAGGTTATAGGATTTGCCGCACCAAAGTCAACTTTTCTCCGTCATGAATCGTCCAAATTGAAGTTTTTTTTTTATTGGTTTGGCTTTGACAAGGATCAAGATGGGACTATCAGGCTGTTGTATTTCGCTGTCTCCTCCCATCCAGGTCGGTGACAACTCGTTTGACTTGCCGGAGGCCAATGTGCTGATTCAGATCTCATCCCACGGCGGCTCCCGGAGGCAAGAAGCTCAGCGACTCGGTCGCATCCTTAGGGCCAAGAAAGGTAATCCTCCGCACCGACATCGGTCAGAGAGTGCTGTGTGTTTGCACGATGCAAGATTATTGGGAGGGGGGGGGGGGGACATGAAAAGTTTCAAAATGGCGCTGCTGCAGTTATTTAAACGACTCATTAACCCTAACCCCCCCCCCCCCCCCCCCCCCCCCCCTCAGTCCACCAAAATCCTCTATGCGGTTTTGGAGGATTTTGGAGGATTGAGGAGAAATGGTGATTTAGTACCGGTTGATTTTGGAGGATTGAGGAGAAATGGTGATTTAGTACCGGTTGATTTTGGAGGATTGAGGAGAAATGGTGATTTAGTACCGGTTGATTTTGGAGGATTGAGGAGAAATGGTGATTTTAGTACCGATTGATTTTGGAGGATTGAGGAGAAATGGTGATTTTAGTACCGATTGATTTTGGAGGATTGAGGAGAAATGGTGATTTAGTACCGGTTGATTTTGGAGGATTGAGGAGAAATGGTGATTTTAGTACCGATTGATTTTGGAGGATTGAGGAGAAATGGTGATTTTAGTACCGATTGATTTTGGAGGATTGAGGAGAAATGGTGATTTTAGTACCGGTTGATTTTGGAGGATTGAGGAGAAATGGTGATTTAGTACCGGTTGATTTTGGAGGATTGAGGAGAAATGGTGATTTAGTACCGGTTGATTTTGGAGGATTGAGGAGAAATGGTGATTTTAGTACCGATTGATTTTGGAGGATTGAGGAGAAATGGTGATTTTAGTACCGGTTGATTTTGGAGGATTGAGGAGAAATGGTGATTTAGTACAGCATCACCCACCATATACATTTTCCTATTGTTTATACATGTACTTTAACTTTTTGGGGAAAACTTCATAGGTTTTGTACACTGGTTGATTTTGAAGGATTGAGGAAATGGGGAACATGCATCAGAACACAAGTCCTAAATTTTAGAGGAATTTGGAGGATTGAGGGTGAATGCAACTTTTTTTGGGGGGGGGCAATTGGAGGATTTTGAAGGATTGAGGAAGGTTCCTAGCCAAAAGGGCCTAGTGGGTTAGGGTTAACCCCTTGCCACCGGGCATTACATAGGAGAACCCGGGGTGCCAGGCCGGGTTGTGCAGCCAAGCGAAACGGAAACAAGAGGCTTGTGCAGCCAAGCGTAACGTACACAATACCCCACTAATAGATTGAAAATGCAGAGATTGGCACACATTGACGTCAACCGGCCAGGTGGCAATTTTCAATCCGCACGTATTTGGGGCAACCGGTGGCAATGGGTTAATGAATTTTTATTGTTATACTCGGTCATTGTAAAAGCGGCATTCAGCCTCGAACGCGATAGTATTAAAAAGAAAAATTGCACAGCTGGATTTGACAGGCTAAACCTCATTGTGATTCTAAGCTCTAGATGTGATTTTGGACCCTCATAAAATCACATTCAACTAACCCACCCCTTCCATTTTTCAAGAACGGAAAATCACATGGAAAATCACATGGAAAATCACATGGAAAATCACAACGGTTTTACCAATGCGAATTCAACCTATTAAGAACAACAGTGTTTTGAATGAGTCCTATTTAATACCTTTCAGCTGAATCTGTAAAATGTGCCCGTCTTTCCAAGGCGGCATCACTTCCAAATTTTATTTCCCGTTCGGAGGATGTTTCATGCCCCTGTTTAGCAATCTCTTGGATTGTATGCCCCCCCGATTGAAAATAGAATGTTCCCTCTCCAGGTGCGTCTACCGAGGAGTACAACGCCTTCTTCTACACCCTAGTCTCCCAGGATACCCAGGAGATGTACTACTCCATGAAGCGACAGCGCTTCTTGGTCAACCAGGGCTACAGCTTCAAAGTCATCACAAAACTAGCCGGCATGGACGAGGTATGCGGAATACAGTTTGTAAAAGTTTGAGCTGTCAGTCAACCTGAGTCACAAGAAAATGGTTGAGAAAAAAACCATTTTGTTTCAACCTCTTGAATAAGGACGACGGCCGTAGCTGTGTTTTGAAAAAAGACCCACCTGGCTTGTTGTCATCTATTCGCGCATTCCTGTGCGTACTCAATCCATTCACGTTTCAGTTATTTTGTTCTTAAAGATGATATTGATTGCTGAGAGAACTTTGCATCATTTCTTTTTTTGTATGTAGATAAAAACATAAAACAGCCAACTTTTTTCTGCCATGAAATACCAAAAAAATTGACTTGTTAGAGCTATTTTTATAAAGTCCCCTCTAGCGCAGCATAGCCCGCTGATGCCAATACACCGATCCAGTAAGCTCCGCCCATTACGCACATGAACACGTGTTAATTGCCCATTACGCACATGGGCAATTAACACGTGTTCCTCTCCAATGCCATACTGCATGTTCCAGCCGCGTGCGTCACATGCGCGTGCACGCATGTCGGACATAAACCACGAATGTGATTGGTCAGAACACTGGATCGGTCTATTGTCTAAAAGTCGTCCCTGAGGGCAGCAAACAATTCTGACGTCATAGTACAAGCTCCTCTTTTGTTCCTAGTGCTAGACACAAAAGGGAGTTCGTCCTATGACTTCAGAATTGTTTGCTGCCCGCAGCGACGACTTTTAGACAAATGGCACCAGCGGGCTGGAGGGGACTTGATAAAACTGCTTTCAAAAGTCACTTTATTTGATATTTTCATGGCAGAAATAATTGGCCGTTATATTTTACATTACGCAATCTACATCAAACTAAAAAGTGACGCAGACTTCTCTCAGCAATGAACATCATCTTTAGAGGGAGCTTTTTCAAACAATGCTTTCATTCACACAAAAGGGGGGGGGGCTCCAAGTGCGATGAATAGGACCTCTCTATTCATCCTGGTGCCTATTGTTTGCATTTGTGGTTGGCAGCACAGTCCATCCTTGGCATACCAGCACCCCATCATGCAATAACAGTGATTTTCTGCACATTCATACGGGCTTATTTTATATGTTGAAATCCAAATAAGCCATGGCATTTATGTGGCCATTCTTTTTAAAAGAATAAGCATTCAGATTGAAATTAGTACGTTAAAAATAGGAAAATTTCGAGAAAGAAACGGGCGTAGGGACATTGCTCACGACAAACTGCAACATTGGGATTAATCAGAGGGTGAAAATCAGCTTTCAGATTGAAACTAATCCATTCTGCTTTTTTGTATGGAAGTCGCCCGGTACAAGGCTATTAAGCGATGGTGGTGGGGTTGGCCACATTTTAGGTTGCCCACCCTCCTTACGGTTTTCCTGGGACTAGATCTAAATGTGATGCGATCAAGCAAAATCTGTCGGAACTCGGCAATCCTTGTTTTGAGATATGGGGCAAAATATGTTCGTAGTGGAAACATCAAAATTGACTTTTTTACAAAAACTGAAGGGAAAACCATTCTTCTTTCACATTAAAATATGACATGTGGTAGTACTATAACTTTAAACTCAATTTTCTCAGTTTCTTTCTTTTTAATGTGCCGGTGTTAAAATATTTGTTACTTTTTAACCAAAGGTCGTATTCACATGGGGTTTACATGGAGCTTGAAGTACGCTACAAATGAATACATGTATGTAAAAACCCCAAAATTGACCAGGGCCTACTTCAGACTGATTTTGCTTGATCGCATCACAAATAGAGGATAAATCTTCAATAGATAACAAGAAATGATCCCAATTTTCAGACCTATAGACCAACTGACCTCCCCCAGGCTTATTATCACCAAAGAGCAAGTTCGATCAAGGACCAATGGTTAACTAGTGGTTGGTTCGTGACGTACGTAGCGCATGAGCACTGAAGTTGAAGTATGAATGATTCTAGGCAAACTATTGTCATGTCAACGCGACCATGAGAAAATGGCAGTGGCCAGTTTGTTTACGTTTTTGGACGAGTTCATAGATGAAAGCGACACGGACGATATTTGCTCAGTATGTCAACATATCTCACAAGTGGTAACGTGTGCCTCAGACGATTGTGGACGAACAGTACCCAAAATTTATTAGTTCAAAGAAAGACAAAGTAACCAAAAAAAGCAATATTCCAACAAATGAAATGATCGTTCACTGCTGCTTAATATTTACTTAGGCCCAACATCTTTTGTTTTTTTTCCGCCATTTTTCTCATAACTGGTCCTCTCTGCACTGTGCTGTTAAAAGCGGCTATTGGTAACCAGTGATGGGACCAACCTCGGTAGGCTGGTCGCGAATCGTCGACTAGACTAGTCCAACCATTGTCGACTAGCGTGCGTTCGATCAGAGTTAGTCGAACTATGGTTATCTATAGTCAGTGATAGAACCTGCTTAAGTTTGTCTCTCTCTTCTGACAGAGTAACTTGAAGTACGGCAAGAGGCACGAGCAGCAGCAGCTACTGCAGCAGGTGCTGTGTGCGTCGGACTTGGATGCAGAGGAGGAGAAAATACCCGGAGAGATTAATGCCAAGTCCTCCTCACAGGTAAGACAACGAGGAGTCGCAGGAAAACGGAACGGGCCCACAGGCGAATCCAGCCCAAATCTCTCTCAGAAAATGTACACAGGGCAAGACACTTGCAGCTCAGTTGGTAGAGCACCGGGACGGTATTCCGGAGGTCGCAGGTTTAAATCCCACTCCTGCCAGTTTTTTTTCTTCACTTTGAAAATTCATTTAAATTTACCTACATGTAGTCAGTTTCCCTTGTGGTTTATTTCACGATATTATAAGTTAAAAAGTCATATCCTCATCCCTACAATGTCGCTTCCCAGGTTGTATCGTAAAGTTGGTGTGTGTGATCCCTAGTCCCCCCCCCCCCCCCCCAAACAAAGACATTTATAATGTTGGATATCGCCAACATAGAGCAAGATAGCTCAGCTGCTAGAGCGCCGGTACGGTATTCTGGAGGTTGCAGGTTCAAATCCCGCTCCTGCCAGTTTTCTTTGTTCACTTTGCAAATTTATCCTGAATTTGTTTCCCCTCAGGGCTCTCTCTGATGTAGGGGGGGCTTCATTTCATCTTGGCATATTTTCTACATGCTTGTACCATACTACACACTGAAAAAAGTTCCTTGCAGTTTGGATTGCTAAACATTTTTGCAGGTTTTTGTGTGGGAGACCATGGCCCCTTTGAATTTAAAGGTAGTTTGTTTAATTTGTGATTTCTTTGTATGCATGTATCATTTTAATTAATTTTTGAATTTGTTTACATTTATTTTATTTGTCAAACAAACCACAAGGGAAACTGACTAGGTAATTTAAATAGATTTTCAAAGCGAACAAAGAAAACTAGTAGGAGTGGGATTTGAACCTGCGACCTCCAGAACACTGTACCGGTGCTCTACCAACTGAGCTATCTTGCCCTAGGTTAGCTGTCTCGATCTCCCAAATTGTCAGTGTCTTTGTTCGGGTGCGCATAGTTTATTAAATTTATTGATTATATTGTATGGTCCTTCTTTATTTTTTGTAAAGTGATTTGCAGATATTTTTAATGGAATTTGCGCTTAATAAATGAATCAATTATTTTTGTTATTGATCACTGATTAATAATTATTCGTTTGCAGTACGTACGTCGGGTGGGCAACATGAGCTCCATGTCCGGTGCCGATGATCAGATCTATGTGGAATACCAGTCAAGCAAGTCAAAGAAAGGCATGGCCCAGCATCCACTGTTCAAGAAATTCAGGTAGTCCTTAATTGTGACCTCGGGGTGAGTCGTCAGTCTTGGCCAAAGATACGCAGTCTTGACGATGAAGCACAGACCAGGTTTTCAGTGACTGGAAGTATGTGCTCAATGCTGTCCGACCTGCAACCGATTTCACTTACGCCACATAAATGATGCGCAGCTGCACAACATCCTTGCGATCCATTTCACGAAATATTGTGTAGCTGCGCAGTTTATTTTTTTTTTTATACACTGTGGATGAGGCTGAATGCCGCTTTAGCTACAACTGTTTGAGTTTACCAATAAAAATTCATGAAAGTCATAAAATACCTGCGGCAGCGCCATTTTAGAACTTGTTTTTGTCCTTCGGTCCGAAAATTGGGGCCAACTTTTGGAAATACCTTACAGGTAAACCTGCAGCGGATGATCATTTTACTACTCCCAGAAATAATCTGGTGAATTTATTAAACAACTTGAGCAACTCTCGCTCTGGCTCATCTAGTTAAGTTAACATTTCGGTGTTTGTTTGCACAACCTATGCCACCTAAAATAAGTGCATAGGTTACGCCGTATTTTGTGGCACAAATCAGTGATTTAAGCACTGTAACTTTCATGGAATCTATTTTAAAATATCATCGATGTTAAAAATATTTTTTTAAATGTGGCATAAGTGGAGTAACGCAATTTGCACAAGGTTTCGTGAAATCAGTTGCTGATATTTGGAAGTGCGGAACGGGCTTCCCCCAGATGTCTTCGAACAGCCTTCAGAGGAGGAGGCTCAAGAGCTTCAAGCAGGCCGTGCACCACTATTTGTCAGGCCATACGTAGACCCCAGCTTTCTGTATAGAAGTAGTGTTTTGCCCCAAGCACATAACTAGGTTTTTTTCCTCAGAGGTAATATACAACATTTGCAAACAAAAAACAAAACTACCAAATTCTGAAAGACCTAACTTGACCGTAAATAATAGTCTCAAGCATCCTGTAAAATCATGGCACCCGGTGTGCTGTCATTCTTCAGTATCCAGTAATGGTCGGCCAACGACTTTTTTCAAATACTATTAACCCCAATTTTACCAAATTTAGTTAGTCCACACTTTGTTTGCGATCGGTTACACATCCGTGAACGGTTGCAAGCCAGCTAGTCCGGTTCTCTGAAATGATGTCTACGAATTGAATAAGGTCAGGGAACCAGACTACAAGAACAGCATTTCCTTCTTGGTTTTTCGAGCATCTATGAACGTAAAACTTGAAACAGATCAGTACAAAAATATTTGCTATAAAATACTAACCCCCACATCCATCCATTTCTGAAAATTACAGCAAAAGCAAATGTTGTATATTACCCTTAAAAGTCGTATTTATGCTGCTATCTGTACCTATTATTTATGAGATTTTGTTGGCCCACCAGCACCAATTGTCATAAGTTGACTGTAGCTGGTGGAAATGAGTTACGTATTTTGAAAAAAACAAAATGGAGAATAAAGGGTGCATTTGACAAGCTGAACACGTGTAAGTCAAGCTTACAAAAGATTGTTGAATTAGCCATCCTGTGATACGGATGTCTGCAACAGTGTCAGCCACCTATAGAGCTATATTAAATTACTAGAGCGCTATCTTAAGCGCGGAGATACTTTAAATCGTTCCTGCGCGCAGACATTTTGAATTCTTGTTTGTGTTTGTAGAACATAATGAAATTAGATGGAGTGAATTTTAAAAGTGTACATGTACTCTAAATGCAACGCACACACGCAAACAATTTAAGTGCGTCATGACAGGTATAAAACGGCACGCGTTTGTGCCAAGCAAAATGAAACACTCATTTACTGATTGTGTGTTTCGGGCTTCGATAACGCAACTTTAAAGAATGCTGAGTTTTCCCATAGGTTTGTACACAAACATGGATGCGCCCAGCAGGCATCCCTTTGTACATCGAGTCAGCGCTCCAGTAATTTAATATAGCTCTATGCAGCCACCAGAGGTCTCTGGTGACTGTCCCGGGCTGGAGGCATTTAACCAAACCTCATTCCCAGGGTCCACTTTCATCCTCATTAGCAGACCCCGGAAGGAAAAGTTCCTCGCCTATTCTGATTGGTAACCACAACCACAATCTGATTATTGGTAATGATGACCCACGAACACTGAACAGGATATTTGAATGAGAAAAACACAAAACAAAATCCTAAAAAATGTAAACATTTGTTTTGAAACAGGAAACAGAAAGAAAGTGTGTGACCTGAAAAGTTTTACTGACAATGAGCAACCAGGTATCTGACCAAAAAAAGTTTAGCAGGCTTGTGGGGGCAGGAAGTTTAATTTGAAGGTCAATTTGAAATGTAGTCCTTTTAAAATGCTTCGAAGCCCTTCATTTTTTATTTTGTTTTCTTTATAGAAATTTGAATCTTTCGTTTATATAAACTATGACATTGATTTTATACCTATCTGAAGGTAAAAAGTTTTTCTTGTCCCTGAACTAATTCTCAATGGAAACTTAAGTGTGACAAGTTCTTGTTTTTGCTTTGGCTGTAAATGGCTAAAATAAATTGATTACGAATCTTGTGAGCTGCTTTTGAACGACACAGGTTGGAAACGTTTGATAGAATAAAATATTTATTATTTTCAATAGTGTTAATTTGAGTTGTTTTTCTTTAAGGACGACCCGTCAATATCCGCGTAATTGGGCATTGTTGTAAAGTAATACACGACCGACATGTACGTACACGTATATGGAAATTTAAACATCCAAATGATGCCTGTATACCCGATTCTAAACCAGAAAAGCATCGAGTTGTAGAGAAAATGTTTAATTCAGAAATGAATCCTACATTTACTGCATGACTTTAACGCCATGATAATAGTGGAAAAGTAAAATATAATATACAGTATTTATTAGGCTTGGGTGACTATGTAACTCCGTCATTGCAATTCTATTTGGTTTTTTTATACAGGCATGCAACTTTTCCCTCTGATTTCCTTGGTTTTCACTTCACACTTATGCCATTGAAAATTGAAAAACACTGTACAGAGTCTTGTAAAGATTGGAATTTCCTCGGTTTTTTGTTAATTCCAACTGAGCTGTACTCAACAGCACTGGCTGCAGTGTCCGAAGCCTTGTATTTATTACCCGTATGGCTACGAACACATCTCGCCTATTTGTTCGCTCTGCCCCATATCGTGCATCATATGAAATTTCAACTTTTCTGAAAAACCTCTGCACATCAGGTGCTATAATTACAAAGGATGCTCGAGACTGCTATGTACTTAGTCTAGTATGGTATTTTGTAATAATTCAGTATTTATTTTTATTTTTTTATGTTGTATACTACCTTTAAGTGAATCAAGTCATTGTGGTAAACTCCAGGGTCCGATTCATGGAGCTGCTTTGCATGAAAAGTTTTCCTCCGTAAAAAATAGTATTGTCAGCCACATTTACAGGGTGCGTTCGAGCAGCTGAAGACAATAGCCGCCATATTACTGCTCCCATTTTACCACTGATCTCCATGGGTGCGTTCGAGTAGCTCACCCAGATCGACTCGGGTGTAGGCAGACGGGTTAGCCACAAGAGCTGGGCTAATAGAACGCTCAAACACAATCTCCTGTTGATGTCATTGAGTCGGCGATTGTGTAGTTACGGGCCCCCCTCTTTATTTTTATCCATTTCGAGTCAAGGTTGTTTTTATCATTCCAAAATTTTGCAAATTTGTGTGCTTTGCAGCTCATGAAATTGGCCCCTGTAATCTTCCAAGATTATTTCAGTTAATGTGCACAGCCATGGGTTCACTTTTTTTTATGGTGTCCCAGTGACGAACACCTTGAAAAACATGCAGAATTATATCAAAATTATACATGAATCGAATATCCAGTTATGTCAACTAAGAATACAGTGCTGCAAGTACTAAAAATGTATATGTATAGTGGCCTAAATATTTGGGGGTCTTGTGTACTTAGGGGCAGATACACAAATATTTTTCTAGGGAGGGATGTTGGTTGTTTTTTTACCCCTATAGACCATAGCTCTTTGTTTACATCTAAACCGCCCTATATTCAGATGTGCCCGCATCATGTTTTGCATAAATTTGGTTGAGGAGTGACATCAAAGATCGCATAATTCAAAGGCGATATGACCTGTGACATCACTCCTAACCAAACTTTATGCGTTCGCATATTGCCGGGCACATCGTCTGTAACCAAAACAAAAAGTCCATAGCAGGACGGTTTTAAACGTCATATTCCCAGATCCCCTTCACAAGAACTAAGTTTCAGGTTTGTGCCGGAAGCCACGACATGATTTACTGTCTAGCTAAGAAATACAGGTTGTATAGAACCTTCTACAACCATAGAGGAATTTCACATTAGCCCCTTCTGCGCACTTCCGGGTTGAAAGCGAGAATGTCGGTGGCAAACAAAACAACGCTTTTCGGCACATTCATTCATGCATGAATTAATCAGGCCATAAAAGGAAGCGCAGGCGCACGATCAGCATAGAGTTCTTAACTGTGACATTGAGATACTCGTCGTTGTGGGATTCCTCTATTGGGGAAACTACAGGATTCACTTGACTAGCCCTAGTCTTTTGCCAAAGGAGTTCATAATGACACTTATATGAGTGTTGTCACAGTAAGGTTCCTTGCTGGTTTGTTTGCATCGGCAGAGCAGAACAGACTTGGCTTTGTCTACTGTGATCATCACAGGTTTGAAAGCTGTTGGCTTGTGAGAACCATCGCAGAACGGCTGCAAGACAGGAAAAAAAGAAGACATTTTTCAAGAAATTTTCTTTATTTTAAATCTCGGGCAGAGTGGGTCTCACTACTGTGTCCCCCCCCCCCCACAAACACACACAGTCATGTAAACGGGTGCAATCGTGGACCTCCCCGAATTCTTTTGTCCTAGGTCCACGATTGCCGGCATATACAAACTCACACACAAGTGTGTAAACACCGGCAATCGCGGACCTCCTATTGTCCCTCTTTTGTTTATACTCTAACTTTTTCAGAAGGCCTCCCATTGGCTTTGTACACGATTTTCAATCGCGGACCCTATTGTCCTCTTTGTTAAAGGTCCACGGTTTGAATAGCTATACAAACTCACACTCCCATTTTTGCATCCCTGTGGAGACATGGCATTGTTCTCCCCTTTGTCCCTGTACTTAAGCAAACGCCCATAGACTTTGTACACAAAATTCCTTGTGGAGACCTATTTAGTCCCTTTGTTCCTATTGTGTTCATGTCTCCATAGGGTAGCGAATATAGGGGCACAAGTGTGTAAATACCGGCATTTGCGGACCTTCTCTTGTTCCTCTTTTGTTTGTACTTGAACTTTTTCGGAAGGCCTTCCATATGTTTTGTACACGATTTTCAATCGTGGACCCTTTGTCTACGCCCTAAATCTTTTGTTCCGAGTCCACGCAAATGGCAATATCAAAGATGCGCATCCTTGTGTGAAACCAAACATTTCGGTCGACCTGCTTGGACACCTTTCCGTACCATACATGTTTATGTTGGAAAGATTTTACTTTAATACCCCCACCAAAATCGGTAAGGGACAGCAAATCTTGGAAAATAACCATCCATTTGTGTTCATAATTGTATACATGTAAACACTTGGCACAACCTTTAATTTTCAGAATTTGTTGGGACATTTTAGTGAAAGAAAGTTTGTGTTTGCTGTGTTAGAAGTTCTTGGCACCAAGTCACTCAAAGTGTTCACATACATGTTGATTTCTTCCTAATTTTGTACATATTTTGCTGACATAAATCTTGAAATGACAGGTTGTGCCACATGTTTAGACAGTTGTTATCAAGGAGGATTGGTTATTTTCCAAGATTTTGCTGTTCTTGACCGATTTTGGTGGGGGGTATTAAAGTAAAATCTTTCCGTTATGTTTGCTAAGGTTGTACATGTACCTGTTTCTTACTAAGACCGCACTTGCACCAGAAGTACTTTTTGCCGGGTTCCAGCTTGACAAGGGCAGGAAATTTCTTCGCGATATATGTTCCCTTGGGCCCAACTTCAAGATGGCGAACCTGTTGTCAAATTGAATTGGGGTAGATGTAACTTTAACACTGCGCTAGCCGTACCACAATTCACTTCACTATAGGCCAAAAAAAAAAAGAGAAAAGTTTACTATCATGATCATGGCTTTTCGGTTTTCCTTTTTTCCTTTAATTTCTGAGTTGAAGTTACCACTTTTTGTTAATTTTGGGGATTGTTGATTACTAGCATCTGTTTTTACTGACATATTGAAATTGGAGGATTCAGGACTGTTAGGGTTAACCCTAACAGTCCTGAATCCTCCAATTTCAATATGATTTTTCATACCACCTAGGCTAGGGAGTTCGGGTTTAAACTTGAGTTTTAAGGATTAAAATTAAAGAAAAATTGCTCAAGGTGGCAAATGACAACAATTATTTACGAGCTAAAAAAATTGAAATTATTTACAGGTGTCCTAAACTACACAAACACTGAAAATCACAACAAGAATATTCCTATATTGGCTTAGTCCGAGTAAGGCTTGGACCCCTAGGCTAAGGCTTTATTGCCCTTTTTAACATTAGCTGTTCTAATTCCAGAAATTTGCATTCATCAGTAACTGGTACCCTGTGAGAGGGATTCCCCAATTATTTCCTTTATTTTTATTGCCATTTAAAATTGATTTTTCTGGTTAAATATTTTCTTTGTTCCATGCAAAGATATGTGAAACTGAAAAGGGTATCGCTCAACTCATGACAGATATTTAGCATAAAATCAATTAATATTTTGACTGGTTAACAGTGCCATAGGTTTGTGTATAAATTACATGGTTTGTTTGGCCTCCAAACCCACAATGACAATGCATTATTGAGATAAATGTCGAAAAGGTTTATACACACCACCATATTCGTACAGAACGGAGAACCTGCTGTTGACAATGTTGTTGGCTGAAAGAGGCGCCAGGTTTTCATGAGAAGGTTTGACATTTTGCCGGTTTTGTGAGGTCTGCAAATTGAAATAATCGTGGAGGAATAAAGTACTAGTATATGTTACGCCCCAACAATGACAATGCATTATTGAGATAAATGTCGAAAAGGTTTATACACACCACCATATTCGTACAGAACGGAGAACCTGCTGTTGACAATGTTGTTGGCTGAAAGAGGCGCCAGGTTTTCATGAGAAGGTTTGACATTTTGCCGGTTTTGTGAGGTCTGCAAATTGAAATAATCGTGGAGGAATAAAGTACTAGTATGTATGTTACGCCCCAACTACGGTCATGGTATAGTCAACTCCCTATTATCGCGGCAACTCTATTATCGCGGCATCGGAAATTCCTTTTTTTTCCGTTGCCAAAACTCCTTCGACTGGCAATTTTATATCCAATTCATCAAGCATTAAGGACTTTCTGCTGATTTGTGTAAAAAAATGACGATTAAAAAATGTTTTGTCGGGACTTTTAACGATTTTTATTAAATATTCACGTTTTCCAAAACTTGTAAATTTTGCCTCACCGTGTCTGCTAAAAGGTACCGTCTATATTTTAACATGAATCGTTAATGGTGCTCTGTCCATGGAAGTTCCATTGTCTGGTTCCCATTCTACAGCTGCAAATGCAAAATGACGCCGAAGGACGATATTTCCACCGCGAAATCGTAGAAACATTTACGGGATCAAAATAAGGACAGTGCGGTAAAACAAATATAACGACGCACCGTGTAAAGTGAATGGCGCCCCCAATCGTCAATCAGTAGACTTGTCTCAGTGAATTTTGTCGCCTTCGAGGGGGGACAGGGTGTTAAGAAATCATCTTGCAGGGCCTAATCGTCTTTAATCAACTTGAACTTTACAGGGAAAATATCAGACTTTATTCAGGGGATGTTTTGGTCAAACATTAACCATGAATAAAAAAGTTGAAATCATTGTAAAAAACACTTCCCACATACCGCGATAATACAGAGTCTGTACTCCGACGAGCAATGACGAGCATGTCTATTTTCACAGGCATCGCATGGGATTAAACCAAACCACCGTCGGATTTTTTATGTCAGTTTAAAAAGAGCAAGAGTTATACAACACAAAAGACAGGACAATTCGGGAAGGTTAGTGGGCAATCTCCATTCCGATCGGGAAACGTGATATCACCCTGATAAGTACCGCGGTAATACAGCGTCCCACCCTACCAACTATACTTGGGCCAGTCCCATCTATAGTTGGGCCGGTACCAACTAGAACCGGACAGTTAGGAAATCCCAACTATAGTTGGGACTTAACGCGACGGGGGGTGTCGTATTTATTGTAAGGCGCATGACTGAAAAACCCATTCGTCATGAATATGCATGATCGCGGGGTTTGGGGCTGCATTGTTACGCAAATCTCCGGCCGGGCCACTTGTATTTCATGTACGTACATGTACATGTACAATGTACATTTGTGCATGGACGGTTATGAAAAATTGAAGACAGGTGTCATGCCAAAAAGTGTCCGGTGCCAAATACTGTCCGCTCATTAGCATACTGCTCTCTGATTGGTCAAATACTGGCTGCTGAGCACGCGCAAAAGACACGGACACTATAATTGGCATGTATTACATGTTGATTGCTTGATGGCAAAGACGCGATGGATATGCACGCTACGTATACGCCCATGGTACGCCCGTGGTATGTACTCCCGGTGTCATGCCAAAAAGTATCCGGTGCCAAATACTGTCCGCTCATTAGCATACTGCTCTCTGATTGGTCAAATACTGGCCGCTGAGCACGCGCAAAAGACACGGACACTATTTGGCATGTATTACATGCCAAATAGTGTCCGCTGCAAAAAAGTGTCCGCTCATGCGTTGCAACGTTGCATTATGCACAGCACATTACATCCACACACACACACAAAGCATGGAGGAAAGCACGCTACTAAATACTGTTCGTTCCTTGCCAAATACTGTCCGCTAAATTGCTGCCAAATAATGTCTGTTCCTTGCCAAATACTGTCCGCTAAATTGCTGCCAAATACTGTCCGTTCCTTGCCAAATACTTTGTTTTTTGCCTACCTCATACGTATTCATGTACCAGCGACTATTTTGAATTGCTGGATGACTTTTTTTCCACTTTTTTTTCTTGACAGGCCGTTCAATTTTATCATACTGTCTGCTTGTTACTTATGTTCCCCCTTCATATTTCCCCCAATGTTCTCCTTTCCAAAATCCCCTTTTTAATGAGAACTTCTCGTCACGCAGTGTTGATAGCTATGACGGCAATTATAGGACGTGATGGATGCACGTACGCGCGGACACTATTTTAAATAGCAAGCTTCCGATCGCGATGACGTAATACCCACTTGACTAATCAGAGATCGAGCAGTATATGCTAATGAGCGGACAGTATTTGGCACGGGACACTTTTTGGCATGACACCTGTCGTAAGGTGGAATCATTATTGATCTCCGTGGGGGGGGGGGGGGAGTTGTGTCGGGCGCGGGCGGCATGGTCGCTTTTATGCTATACTTCGCGTCGCTCGACACATGAACAAAGTAACAGTTTCACACTCTTGAACAAAAAGAAACAGACATAATGTTTTGTTTTCTCAAATATTTAACTAGCATGTGATTGGGGTAATAGTCTCAGAGTGCCGAGTACACTTGTCTCGATTCCTTCACATTTTTCTTCTGTAACGATACAAAAATACACTGCAATTTTATATTAATTCGTAAATTATTTGTTATTTAAATAAAGTGAAATTGTGTTCAAGTAATAAGAATGAGTATTCAGTGCCTATAGCGCAGTCCCAACCATAGTTGGGACCACTACTTCAATCCTGGCCCAACTGTGGCAGGCAGCAACCATAACATATGGTTGATCATTTTTTAATAAAAGTGAAATTGTGTTCAAGTAATACGAATAAGTATTCAGTGCTTAGTGCAGTCCCAACCATACAATGTAGTTGGGACCACTACTTCAATCCTGGCCCAGTCGTGGCAGGCATGCAGTAACCACAACATGGCTGATCATTTTTAAACAAATCATGAAATTATGTTCAAATTGGTTAAATAGTGAAGCGTTGGCGTTGCTGATTTCGTCCATGGTATGATGTTTAGCAAGCTTGGCCTACTAACCATAAATAATAGCCAGCCGGCCAGCCAGCCAAGTGCGTCGAACCCACGAAACTTCCTTTCCAAGCCGCGCCTGGCGCGCACCATACGATTATTGTAATTTATGCATATATTTACGTGCGGTTCCGTATCCCCGCCCCTTCAGTCCCAACTGTAGTTGGGATTTCCCAACTACTCCGTCGCAGTTGGGACCGGTCCCAACTACAGTTGGAGCCGGCCCAGGTATATGGGACAATGCCATAGTTGGGGCAACCTCGTTCCCATGGTGTCGAGCAGCGCCCTCACCGACACCACAGCTACTGCTCTCTCACCACCGGCCTGGTATGTGTGGGACATAGAGTTATATATAAAGAACATTATATCCAACTTTATGGTGTGGGATCATTTAAATATCCAATATTTTTGGATACGCATGCAAATTAGGCTCCTTCTGAGCGATGTATTCTGGGCACGTAGTAGTCTGATGGCAATTCTTAAACTTCACATCTTCGTCGAATTCACAGCATAGGCTCTTTGGTACTAGATTGATTAGCTTGATTGTAAAATCGTGCAAAAAGACCGCAAACTACGTGCAGTTCAGGCCAGAAATTTAGGGCCAGGATCAGCCAGGTGCCGTATACGCGTGCGTTTGTTTACATTTCATAGTCTGTTATCTCTAGGCATGGAGATGCTATTTATACCTGAGAAGGATGGGATTAAGACTTCAATTCCGTTACCTCTTTCTGACGTTGAGGGCGCTATCACATCTTTAAATATGATCTCCAATCATTACTTGTATTTGTTTTTATTTAATTTTTTTTAATTGCTAATTTCTTTGTAGGTTTATCATTTTATTTTGAGAGTTAAACAATTTAAATCACAAATATAAACAGATTTGATACAAGAGAGAATGTATGTATATTTATTCTTTGCATTGACAAAGGTCAGGCAGCTCGGTCGATGAACTTCCTCCCTAGCAACTAAATAGCAACACACGTGAATGTCGACTGGCTGTGCGCTGTGTGTGATGTGACAAGCGTGAGGAAGCGAATAACTGAACTGATTACTCTTCATTGTACGGCAAAGAAAGATTATCAGATTACTAAGCAGAGAAAAAGTACTCCAAAATGAGTTCGAGACAGGTTTTACAAGGTAAGAATGCCGCCCGATTGTCAGACAGCGTGGAACTTTTTTCTGGTATCGAGCGCAATCTGGAGTTTTTTGCGCAAGCAAGTATTGTATTGTTTCATAACGTTAGTCCGAGTAACTTAGACCCTTTTACACGCCTTTTTTAACATTTGGACATGATCTGGCGATAGTAGGGTCCAAGGCAGCGTTTGACGATTTTCTATTCATTTTTTTTAATACGTCTAAAATCCAAAAAAAAAAAATCAGAATTCAACCTTACAACGGCCATTAAAAAACTAGATACGCCACCATCTGAACAAGTGGAGTTCCATGATCAGATGAATGTACCAAGGTCATGAAGGTTTAAGTAACGTTACTTAACGGCGACTGTTTCGTGAGTGGTATAACGGTCGCGGTACGTGTTCGTGTGTAGATACATGTAGTATATTGATTTGAGGTTGCACGCATGGGGGAGGGAATTCTTCACGAAACAGTCATCGGCATAAACAGGTTGTCGCGCGGTGCATGCGGGCGCTGCGCATCAGGGTGACGTCATGCAAGGTCGAGGGGTCACTATTTGAACTCCAAGAAAGCGAAAAGACATGTTTTGCGAGGGTCTCTGGGAATTAAAAGGTAAATTTTACTTTTTATTTGGATGTTAAGTAAACCTTGGTACATTCATCTGATCATGGAACTCCACTTGTTCAGATGGTGGCGTATCTAGTTTTTTGATGGCCGTTGTAAGGTTGAATTCTGATTTTTTTGTTTGGATTTTAGACGTATTGAATTAATGAATAGAAAATCGCCATATCATGTCCAAATGTTAAAAAAGGCGATAAAGGGTCCAAGTTACTCGGACTAATTGTTTCCCAGGCCTAACGTTACTCCCTCCTCCTCCTCCTCCTGAGTTCATATCCCTATGAATGGATTTCATTCAAAGGGAAATTAGCTCAGGAGGGAGTACAATAAACTTGCACAAAACTCCAGATTGCGCTCGACACTGACACTGTCTCAGTTGATTAGGCCAAGTAAAAAAACAAAAAATAATCACGTCCCGGTTTTTTAAAAAGGGAGGAAGAGGGGCTTTCTATTTTTTATATTTAAGATGGCCGCCATTTCAAAAAATTCTGGCAACCGTTGGTGTTTCCCTTTTTTAAAGACGCATTAAAAATGAAAGAGACATGTTGGACAAGAGAACTGAACATATTTATCGTTAAAGTGTTTTTTAGTATGTTTGTAGCACGATCAGCCAAACAAATACAAAAACTTCCGATTGACTGGTTGACATTTTTGTTTTTTTATACATAATTTTTCTGTGGTAAAAATAATAATATCCAGGTGGCCTCCAAAAAGGAAGCGGGCACCTGTGCCTGCTTATAGAAGGAACCGCAACCAATGGCGTATTTATTTGCCGGAAACTGGCTCATTTAATTGGCTGAGATATTATTATCACTGTCTATCAGCAAACTGCCACGAGCAGCACTTATCAAAGTCCAAATAGATACTTTGCAACAAACAAGAGATACATTGTATCAATTTGAATCATTCTCTGGAAAGGTTTTTTGGAGCTGAGAGTTTATGTTGGCATTTTTCTTTCAAAGACCGTGGAAACTTTATACGAAAATTCAGGGAAACTGAAATAGATTTCCAAACATCGTAGATTTTTTGTAAATATAAATGGAGGGTAGATTGCGCAAATACAAGGTCCCACTTTTGAAATTTGAGTTCAGTTTAAACGTTCGGGAAAATTTCTAAACGGATTTTAATTTTTTCTTTCGTTTAAACGTGTAAATGTCACATCCTTAGTCGAAGCTGTTTGATTGATTTCTTATAAATTAGGAACCTAATAAAGCAAAATTGGAGGAGGGACAGTGGACTCTTCACTCTGCAGTAATAAAACTAAACAAAAACAAACAAAACAAAACAAAACAAAAATAAACAAAACAATAAAATAACCAATGTGTGCATAATAGCCTTTTCCCTCATTCTGTATCTATGGAATTCTTTGCCATAGTTTCCATGTTTCCCTTCATCTTACAATCATTCCTGCTTCAAGAGGAATATTAATTCTAGCCTCTTGTATTGATTTTTTGTTTTTCTTTTTGTAGCTCCATACCTTGAGTGCTTTTAGCTTTGTTCGCGGCGAAATTTGGGGCGAAATTTCAACCAACAATTCACACCAACAATTTACACCTCCCCGACATAACTTTTGAGCAGTAATTCAGCGATATGCTAGTCTAGTCACCAAAATGCTAGTCTAGTCACCAAACTGTATTACAATTTTACATCCCTGCATTGTCATTAAAGTTGTTTTCACACAGATCGAGCTCCCAATCTGTTAACCAGTTGCTGATTTGCTGCATCCATCAGGCAGAGTCTGGTGTGTGCACCAACGATCGGATCATTGATCGAGATCTGGATCTGTATGAAACAAAACCCAGAGAATGTCTGGATGTGTACACAGGAGACAGGACCTCGTTGATCATGTTGATTTGAATATGTTGACACTCGTCCAACTAGCAATGATTATGCATTATATAATTTTCACTGGATTCAAAAAAATATAACCCTGACTTTTTTCTTTTTTATTAATTAGTCTTTGAGCAGTACCAGAAAGCAAGGACAACGTTCGTTCAGACAATTGCAGAGCTGGCCTCACGGTCACAGAACATTGAACTTCTTCAAAATGCAGGTAAGAGACAAACTATGCAAAGTTGCTACCAACAGTTACCTTCTGACTACTTTCAGAACTGTAAGGTTTTCACAAACCTTACAGAGAGCAGTCTTGTTGACTTGACTTGCTGACTCGGACTCGAGTCAGACTCGAGTGAGTCGCGATTTTTTTGACTTGAGACTTGACTTGACTTGGAAAAAAAAATGACTTGGGACTTGACTTGACTTGGAAGAACATGACTTACGTGACTCGACTTGACTTGAATAAATTTGACTTGCTGACATCAACACTTTTGTTAAAACAATTAAACACAACTTTTTGGGCCTATGCACATATCAGTTGAAAAAAATGCCAAGCCTACAGCGCATAGCGAGCTGGGTGTCCAGTACATGTACGTATGCGGGGCTGCAGCACTGGACGACTGCATGGACCGGAGAATCGTCAAGATGGCATGCAAGGTTGATTTTGTACAGTGCATATGTGCCAGCCAAAAGTCATTTGTCATTGGAATTTGAATTGACTATGTGCAACACTTGACTTGAGACTTGGCACTTGACTTGAAAAGAATTGACTCAAGACTTGACTTGACTTGAAAAAAAATTGACTTGAGACTTGACTTGACTTGGAAAAAAATTGACTTGGGACTTGACTTGACTTGTGAACATTTGACTTGTGAGTGACTTGACTTGACTTGACTTGACTTGAGAAAAGAGTTACTTGGTTACAACACTGACAGAGAGACACACATATACTGCTGTGGGAGAAATTGTTAATATTTTTTGCAGGAGCCCTGAATCTCTTCATGAAATTTTCTGCCCCAACATTTCATATGCATTATCTTAACATGGCCATATACCCGTAGGCTAGGTTCAATTTCTTGAAATGTCACTCGAAATGCTGAAATTTTACGAAAATATCACTTGCCAAGACCACAGGTTTCACCACTCCAAAGTTTGACATCTTTTGTTGTCGACGACCATTTCAAGAAATTGAACCTTACCTACGGGTACATGGCCATGTCAATATAATGCATATGAAATGTTGGGCCAGAAAATTTTGTGACAAGAGTTAGGGCTCCTGCAAAAATAATAACAATTTCCCCCACAGCAGTTTATATGTGTCTCTCTGTAAGGTTTGTGAAAAAAATTACAGTTCTGAAGTACCTTCTGACTAGCGCCCTTTGAACAAAGACACTGCCAATTTGGGAGACATAGGGCAAGATATGTATGTAGCTTAGTTGGTAGAGCACCGGTATAGTATTCCGGAGATCACAGGTTCAAATCCCGCTCCTGCCAGTTTTCTTTGTTCACTTTGAAAATTCTTTCACAATTACCTAGTCAGTTTTCCTTGTGGTTTGTTTGACGATGTTAAAGTTCAAAAGTCGTATCGCCATTGAGTGATCCCCACAATGTCGCTTCCCAGGTTGTATCGTAAAGTTTGGGCATGATCCCTGGCTATGCGGCATTATGGGTTTGTGACGTCTGACTAGTGCCCCTGTGAACAACCAAGACAGTGACAGTTTGGAAGACTGCCAAATCCCACTCCTACCAGTTTTCTTTGTTCACGTATAATGGGTCCCTCCCAGCCTTGACCCTTATTTTATGCAATTTTCCCTTGAATTTGATGCAGGAGTGATGTCATTATTGCGACCTTTGTTGCTGGACGTTGTTCCCACCATCCAGCAAACAGCAGCCCTGGCTCTGGGGCGTCTGGCCAACTACAACGAGGACCTGGCCGAGGCGGTTGTCAAGGGAGACATCCTTCCACAACTTGTCTATTCGCTGGCTGAGCAGAATGTAAGTTTTGTCGGGATTTATTTATTTGAACTCTTTCTGGTAATGAAACGAAGTTTTCATTAACACTACCAGAAAGCATGAAGAAACCAGTGAGTATAAGATGAACATGGAAGAGAGCGTGCTGTTAGAGAATTCCCACATTCTGTGCCCAGTCTTTGAGTAAACATAAGATCACCCTGCTCCAGCAAGATAATTCCCCTAGTCACTTGGACAACACAGCTGGATGGGTGACTGTTGGAACATTCTCAAAGACAAACAATAAAATCGTTCTCTGCCATTTACTGTAAAAAAGTTCGGCTTAATACTAGACCCGTACGGATAGACCTGTGCAGAATTGTGCAGTGTATGTAAGGTATACATTTATGCTGCAGTAGGCTGCGCTGCATGCATAGCGCGCTGGTGGATTATGCGTGCATAGTGGACGTAGGGAGAATTTGCGTGGAACAAGCAGTTCAAAATGATTCAACTCGGATCAACAGATTCGAAAACAGAAATTTCTTTCATAAAAATCATTTAGCAACATGCATGACATGTATAGTACCAAACATGTCAAAAATACACCAAAGATTTAAAATAAGATGATTTAACAAAGTTTTTATGTTTTATCTTGAGATTATTTTCTCTACAAATGACAGTTCTTGGTACTTTAACCCCTTGAGTACGGTTTTTACGGGAGACGTCGGGGTGTCGCAGCGGTTTTGGCAGCCAAGTGAACTGCTACAATATGTTTGTGCAGTCAAGCGTAACATTAACAATAATCCAACAATGGATTGAAACTGCACAAACGGCGGCAAATGGCGTCATCCAGCCTGGCATGCCTGGTGGCATTTTTTGTTTACGCCATATGGCGTCATCCGTAGGCAAAGGGGTTATAACCTCTTTTCCAGTTGCTTCTATACATTAGTTCGTTTATATGCCCATAGCGTTATAGCAACACACGTACAGCTTTTTTTATAAAACAGCTTTTTTTAAATAACACCGATTGGTCGCTTAACAGCGCGCGCTGTATGCATGCTACATTCCTCCATGGTGTAGGTAAGTAGGCCTACAATAAAGTTTGCGATGACGATGATTTTCACGCCGATTCCAGGCCAAATCTTAATTAAAATAATAAACCAAATATATTTTTAGAAACTGGTTAATGTTGGCAAGTCAATTTTCAAGTCAAGTCCCAAGTCATTTTTTGTATTGACCAATCAAAACCATTACTATAGTCCGACAGAGGTCCGACATGCATGCACATAGTTTGGCTCGTGTGATTGTGATTGGTCAGTATGTACGTTAAGAGGTTGATCTGTCTATTGATGTAACCGTGGTGTTGAAAGCTGATCAAATTATTTCACGGGTTGAAAATCTCAGTTGCATGTGCACAGGCTCTTAGGTTTAACCCCTTGTGTCCAACTATTCTTGATGGGGGCTGGCTGGTATGCCAAGAACAGGCTGTGCAGCCTAGCCTAAATGCAAACAATACCCACCACACTGTAGTCCTATTCATCACACTTGGAGCCCCCATGTGAATGAAAGCTATTTAAGAAAATGCTCCATCTGTTCATTACACAGCCATTCAAGAACAATAAACATGTAGTTGAAATATGAATGGATCGAGTATGGGCAGAAAAGTGTGTATATATGACAACCGTCCAGGTGGTCCTTTTCTGTGACTATGGCTGTCGTCCGTATTCAAGAGTTTAATCGGTTCGTCCGCTCTTGCAGAGATTCTACAAGAAGGCAGCAGCCTTCGTGCTGCGTGCTGTGGCCAAGCATTCCCCCGAGCTGGCCCAGTCCGTGGTGGACTGCGGAGCCTTGGATGCTCTAGTGATCTGCCTGGAAGAGTTTGATCCCAGCGTCAAGGAGTCTGCTGCCTGGGCCCTGGGGTACATCGCTAGACACAATGCAGGTAGGGTGGGGATCCAGACATTCTGGTTGTGGCAGCGGAATTAGGGATTGCTTTATGAGAGGGAGCATATTGGAGGAAGGGGACGATCATCGGGCATCAAATTGGGCCAAATGCTAGCCGCCAGCAATTTTGTCTCGAAGTGCTTTACAATTATTATCCCGGTATTAAGCGAGTTAGCTATCCTGTAAGCACCAAATCCTTAGTTATGGGATGTACACATGGGTACGTGTCTGAATCCTTGCTTACCCACAAAATACGCTCACTGTTAGCGTAGATCCGTTATGGATTCCATGACATTAAGCCCCGGTCTCAAACTACTGTATAACTGATCTCATTGCCTGAAGACCATTATATATGCATTATATATGCTGAGCACCATGTTGTTCTTATTGCTATAATACTATCCCTGTCCATTATTACTATCCCAGTGAGGTACGTTTGGTGCATACTGGAATGCGGGCTTGTTGTTAGTGAGGGGGACACTTTCTTTTCTTTGGGGGGGGGGGGGGGCACAAGAGTACACTACCCCCACCTCAGTTATGCCACCAGGCATGTAGTATGCTTCCAACATTGCTAGTAAGCCTTGACAAGCATTATTTCTAAGTTACAAATGAAGCTCTTCCTAAACGAAAGCAAACCTTTCCCATAAATATTTCATTGCTCACCGCTCTACTTTATCGACAAAATACATCAAGAAAATATTTCTGCATCAGCACCCAGGTAGGGCAGGGGTGTCATATTTTCACTGTGAAATTTCTCATGAATCTTGCAGAGTTGGCGCAGTCAGTGGTGGACGCAGGGGCCGTGCCTCTGCTTGTCCTGGGCATTCAGGAGCCGGAGCTCTGCCTGAAGCGCATAGCGGCCTCAGCCCTGAGCGACATCTGCAAGCACTCGCCCGAGCTGGCCCAGACCGTGGTGGATGCCGGGGCCATAGCTCACCTCGCCCAGATGATTCTGAACCCGGATCAGAAACTCAAGGTCAGGAGGCCTGCTTGGAGTATCTTCATGGTTCCTCTTGGCTTCATTTTTCTTCCCAAAGTGCACAAAGAAAACTGGCAGGAGTGGGATTTGAGCCCGCGACCTCTGAAATACCGTACCGGTGCTCTACTAACTGAGCTATCTTGCTCTTTGTTGACGGTCTCCCAAATTGTCAGTGTCTTTGTTCGGGGGCTCTAATTTTTTTGTGATAAAAGTAAACTGCCACATTGAAATGGGTGAAATTTGACACAAAATGTGTTCAGGGGAATCAGGTTGGTGTAGTGGTACTTTCCTCGCCTTCCACCACTGTGGCCCCGGTTCGAATCCCGGTTTGGGCCAACGTGGATTGGGTTTTCAGTCCCTACCTGATTCCGTGGGTTTTCTCCAGAATTATTCTCTGGGGTTTTCCTCCCACGTCTAAAACTGTAACTTCCTTCCTCATCTTCCATCACGGGACCCTACTGGAAATAAGTCGAAAGACTTTCATGGGCTATCCCAGCTCTATGCCAAATAATAAATAAAATAAAACTAAAATAAAGCAGCCATTCAGGGTGTGGGCCCTGCCTGGGTCCTGATGTTTAATAATGTGGGAGAATCGGTTGGCTGTAAGGGGAAGTGGAGGCCATCTGGTTGATGATGCACACTTCCCAGACCTTTATTTTCAATGTGATTACTGGCCAATCTACTTTAAAGGCCGTGTACATGATTGGTCATTGTTGCAATTTTCAAAAATGGGCGGATTTGGGGGTCATCGTTCCACTGACCTGTTCAAAGTTTTGCGTTGTTGGATGGCGAAAAAACGAGAGAAAAACGGCGCTCGTTTTCAACTGTCGGGTGGATGATAGCCTTTAGTCAAGGCACGCGTGGCTACCAGCTGGACACGTGACGCGCCCTGAATGCCAGCATGTCCAGCGCGCCACTCGTCCGGGTAGCCACGCACGCCTTGACTAAAGACTACAGGGCAGTTTTTCAACGATTTCCAGCTGGAAATCGTTGGAAGACGATATCAATTTCCACTTTTCTTGATGACAGCACACCTGGTGCCATAATTTCACAGGATGATTGAGACTACTATTAACTTACAGTCTAGTAAGGTATTTCTTAATAATTCAGTAAAAAAAATTGGAGAATTACCAATCGTGTACACTACCTTTAAATAGACTCCTAAGATGTCAGAATTATTCATGCAAAAATCAAATTTTGTCCTGGAAAGCCATGGAAAAGTCACGGAATTTCAATTCAAGATTTCTGTGCGAACTCTGTCATGCATCCCCGTGCTTATGTCAATCATCCAGAAGGACCATAAGCTTCCAGCATTAATGAGGCTTCCGTTAACTGGTGAAATGCATTTTTCCGTAACAGCGTCAAGTCTTCTCTGCTCTGAGCCAGATCTCCAAGCATTCAGTCGACCTGGCCGAGATGGTCGTCGAAGCCGAAATCTTCCCCGCCGTCCTGACGTGCCTGAAGGACACAGACGAGTACGTGCGCAAGAACGTGGCGACGCTGATCCGCGAGATCGCCAAGCACACCCCGGAGCTGTCGCAGCTGATCGTGAACGCCGGCGGGGTGGCTGCTGTGGTCGACTATGTCGGGGAGTCGGAGGGCAACGTCCGACTGCCCGGGGTGATGATGCTGGGCTACGTGGCCGCACATTCTGAGAATCTGGCTATGGCCGTCATTGTATCCAAGGTATGATTTTTGGTCTTTATTGAAGCTCAGTTTAGTAAACTCGAGATGGCACGACACTTCTGATAGTTGGGTCATTCCACCAGGTTGGGACACAGTGTGTGACATTTATCCATATCTTTGAAAGTACTATTACATTTGATTCAGTTATTTCATGTAAATATTTTAGAAAGTTTTGAATCATGTAAATTATATTTTACCAAAAATATGATAAAAAAATGTGTCAGTTTGACATAACCAGTTTGACGTAACATGGACACGTCCATGTTTCCATTTTTGTGTTTTTTCAACACTTAAAATATAAATATGGGAAATTCACCATGTGTACTAATTAAAAGATGTACTATGCAACACAAGAACACTTTTTTATGGTAGTCAGTGTCCAAATATAGCAGAGACAGCAAAAACAGACGTGAGAGTGGACGTAACATGGACACTGTGTCCACTGTTACGTCCACACATTCATGTTTTTTTGTTCTTGCTGTTTCTGAGCTATTTGGACACTGACAACCATAACAACAAGTGTTTTCTGGTAGCATTGAGTGTCTTTTAGTCTAATTATTTATTTAATGACGAAAAATTAAGGCAGTCTGGACGTAACATTTAGTACTGACATGGTATAACATGAAAATGCACATTTCCATTTTGTAACATTTTCGACATTTATATAAATAATTATGCAAACTCACTCTGTATACTAATTACAAAACACAAACTGCAACACAAAAACATTTGTTATGATATTCAATATCCAAATGCAGCACAACAGCAGAAATATATGTATGGTCATGGTCTATCATGGTGTCCATGTTACGTCTGCACCGATTCTTCAAATTCTTGCTATTTCTGCTATATTTGGACACTGACTGCCGTAAAAAGGTGTTTCATTGTTGCATAGTGTGTCTCTTAATTATTGTACGTACTCAATTTTCCATATTTATTTATTAAAGTGTTGAAAAACCACAACAATTTAAATGTTGGACACGGTGTCCATGTTACGTCTATTTTACGTACAAAAAACACACTTTTTATCATATTTTTGTTAAAATATAACTTACATGATTGAAAACTTTCACAAATAATCTCACACCCAAAGACGTATGTCACATGAAATAACTTAATTAAAATGTAATGATGGTTTTAATGATATGGTCAAAAAACACACTGTGTCCCAACCGATGGTGGAATGACCCAGTTACCAATGCCGAGTTGTATACATGATAAGAAACCTACACTCAGAGCAGCCAAACAACAGATATATTCATCAGTCTTCACTCCACTGTTTTTTGTTTTTCGCTGTCCATTCCTCATTTCTATCATGGAAGGTGTTGCAATGGGCTTTCATCATTAGTTCCCCTGTACGAGCTTTCAGGCACTCGACTCACCTGGCCATCTCATCACATCCTTTCACTGTTGTTGTTCCAAAGGCTAGTACTGTGAAATACAATGTACTATTCTAGTTTATTCCCGCATACTGCCTCTCTCTGGAACTCCTTACCTATAACCTGCTACCCTTCCACCTATAATCTTTCACAGTTCAAATGAAATGTGAATAGATACCTTCTATCCCTGTGATTTCTGTCTTTTCTTGTCTTTTGTAGCTCACACCTTGAGTGGCTTTTTGGCCTTGTGTTGGGCAATACCCATTGAACAAAATGATCATCTTTTCCCTCCCACACCCCTCTCCCCCACCATCCAGGGTGTGACCCAGCTAGCCATCACCCTGGCCGAGGAGCCCCAGGACCACATCCAAGCCGCTGCTGCCTGGGCTCTAGGCCAGATTGGCCGGCACACCCCAGAGCATGCCAAGGCCGTGGCGGTAGCTAACGTGCTTCCCAAGCTCCTTCAGTGCTACCTCCGGGCCGATGCCTCCGAAGATCTGCAAACCAAGGTAAAGAGTCACCTCAAGAGTAGACCACTTTGCCCCTGTCCCTCCGCCCAGTGTTGATGCCCTTGTTGGTGGATGTGGCACTAATGTTATTCTGTGCACAGGTTTCAACTGTCACTGACTTTCGATAACACTGAGCCATCACTGACGTAGTGAAAGGACATGGCCAAACATGATAGAAGCTTACTATCGGTTGATGAGACTGTTTCATTTACTTCTTTCTGATGCTCAGGAGAAAGATTTTGTTTGATGGTGTGGTTCGTTCTCTTTGTTGGTGTACATGCAATTGTTTTTGTCTGTCTTTCTGGTATTCTTATTATTTTTGTGATAGTACACTGCCCACAATGGCCCCCCCCCCCTCCCCCAATCCTGTAATGCTAACATGCCTAAAAGCCTCGGATTGGCAACCATAAAATTGTGTTTACAGGCCAAGAAGGCCCTGAAGAACATACTGCAGAAATGCGTGCACCTGCCGGCCCTGGAGCCGCTGCTGCACGACGCCCCGGCCAACATCCTGAAGCACGTGGTTGGCCAGTTCAGCAAGGTGCTGCCCCACGACGCGGCCGCCCGCCGGCTCTTTGTCACCAGCGGCGGGCTGAAGAAGGTGCAGGAGATCAAGGCCGAGCCCGGCAGCGCCCTGCACGAGTACATCAACACCATCAACAACTGCTTCCCGGAGGAGATTGTCAGGTCAGTCGCTCACCCTGTCTACCTTATTCCAGGCTTTCGAGTATTCCTACTTTTTTAAAAATTCTTTTACCTTGCTCCTACTTTTCCTTAAAATTCCTTATTTTTCCTACTTTTTTGTCACGCAACTCCGAAAAATGAAACCTCATTTAATATTTTTTATTTTTTCATGACAGTGTTTATTATACACTTTCATGAAAATCACATAGTAAAGGGCTTGGGTGCAGGAGAACTTCAACTTTACTTCCAAGAGCTTAGTTAAGGATGGAGCACAAGTGTTGTGAGTACATAACATGCCAAATGAGGCTTGTGATGCTGTGGACATGGGCGAGTATCAACAAATCTACTCATAAGAGCCCGCAAAAGTCCTACATTTATCGTGATTTTGTCCTCCAAAGTCCTATTTTTGTCCCTCTTTTTTTTAAATTGGAATCCTACTATTCTTCTACTCTTTCACCTGGGTCTGCTTGAAAGCCTGTTATTATTTTCTTTGTCAGAAGTATATTAAAAACAGTGGTACCGCAATCAATACCGTCTGCATCTGGACAATATGACACGCTCCCTAATGTGTGCATTTTCTTCTGTCTCAGGTATTACTCCCCAGGCTACTCAGAGGCCCTTCTGGAGAGAGTTGAGCAGTACCAACCAGTGGCTTAACAGACAACGTGTGCCTGATGTATACAGACTAATACGTATAATTTTGGTATTTGTGACTTGATTTGTGTGTAGTTGAAGTTTATTTGGGAGTGAAGTTGATATGAGCGAAATGAGGAGTCATTTGGTTACATCTACCTTATAATAAAACAACTCCGGGCCCAATTTCATGGTGCTGTTTTGCAGAAAATCTTAGAAAATTGAAATGCTAAGCAAACAAAAACAACTGAGAGCCAGTCACAGGCAGTACATATGGCAGCATTTTGACTGGTAAAATGTTTTTACTAAGCAAATATATTGCACTTAGTGAACTTGTACACTTGGCACAGCTCCATGATATTGGCCAAAGTTTTACGAGGAACCACCCAACCGCGAACCATTTTTCATTAACCCTAACCCTGCCAGACGCAGCACAGTGCATCTGTGCTGACAGCTCCACTTTGCTGGACTCTCCACACAAGTCAATGTGAAAAAGTATGCAATCTGATGCGTCTGGCATGGTTCTGGTAAAAATTCCCTGGAGGGTAAGGGTTAAAGGTTTAATATGCAACATGTGCTAACATCAAAATACAAAACCACCAAATTGTTATGAAATAACTTACTTGACAGTTTAGTAAATAATAGTCTGAAGCAGCCAGTGAAATCATGGCACCTGGTGTGTTGTCATTTTCTAGAAAAGTCAGATTTTGTACCAATTTCCAGTAGCGGTGGGAGAATTGAGAGATTTCAAAATCCGGTTATCCTCATTTTATTCAAACTGGATAACGGTTATTTGATTTCGCCGGAAGTTCCCATCTAGCTCATAGTCATTTCAACAAAAAGTGACGAGTGAGGTGCCACATGAAAAGCCCTCCCAATGACCGGATGTAGTTTGCAGGATTCAGTGACCACTGGGCCTTTACAAAAACGCTCCAGAGCTGTAATGTTGGGGGAAAAAATGGATAGGCAGGCTATTCGATTGAAGACCTCTAGCAAGTGAATGCAGTTACAATCAGAGACCATGTGTCACAACAAAATGGAAAGCTTAATTTTTTAAAAGTTGCCTTCGAATATCCGGTTTCCAAAATCAAAACCGAATGGATGAATCCAAACCGAATGTTAACAAAATCTGGATTTATATCCCACCACTAATTTCCAATGGTGGTCAACCGACCATTATTGGAAAAACTTAATTTTTTTTTTTTTACAAATACTGCCCCTAATTTACCAAATTTAGTCAGTCCACATTTTGTTTGCAATCGGTTATACATCCGTGAACGGGTGCAAGCCAGCTAGTCTGATTCCCTGATCTGACAATTCTCCAATGTCTATAAATTGCTCCATTTCGTTTGAAGTAGGGTCAGGGAACCAGACTACAAGAACAATTTTTTTGCCCTTGGTTTTTCCAGCATTTATGAACGTAAAACTTTAAGCAGGTCATTGCAATAATATTTGCTGTAAAAAACTTACCCCCACTTCCATCCATTTCTGAAAATTATAGCAAAGGCAAATGTTGTATATTACGTTTCTGTTTAGAAGCATTTATTTGCTAACAGGAAGTCTGATGTAATACAGAATCGGCATTAAAGCAGGATAAAAACCTGTTGCCACTAGGATAATACTCGGTGCGACATGTTAACTTTCAAGAAGTTTAACTCTAAGGTGATAACTGAATGAAAGGTTTAATTCTCACAAATACTTGTTTCATATCATTGTTGAAAACCTCCCCCCCCCCCCCCCCCCATAGCCCGGTTTTGATTTTTACAGGGTTGTACAAATGAATTTGAGTACTGTTTTCCTATCATTGTTCATAGATTTCTCATATTGACAGTTTTGTGTGAACACTTTGTGATAAATGTATCCAGTTTTCTGAGATTTACACTATTTAACAAACTTGAAGAAGACAATTAATTAATTAATTAATTTGTGTCATTGAAACGTTCAGCCAGTTTGTGCCTATATCTTAGAGCCTAATGTGTTTGCATAATAATGTATATCTGAACAGTTCCGTCCAGCAAATATTTGCAAAAGTTGTCCACATTATCACAGAATGGAATTATCAGGACATGCTTGCTCTGTTGTAAATACTTCCGGCTTGAAAATATCTGATTTCTTAACATTTGAAATTTGTACTAGGACATACTTATGTTTAAGTTTAATTTTCTGTATTATGTACAGTTGTATTCCTCACTTTCCTCTTCCACCATAAAACACAAAAAGTAACAAAAGGGGATTTGATGTACTTTTTAATTGTTTCAGCTTCTTTTAATTGTTTTCCTGATTGAATGTTGACGTAACTCGGTGAGCGTATAGCTGCAGCAATTACAAATCTCTATCGGTGTACAGTTATCTGAGGGGACCAGAAACTCCAATTGCCACTGATTGCCAGTGTTTTTGTGGAGGCAGCAATAGAGTTCCGAAGTAATGACGTCAATCAATGCAATGTTTGGAACCAGAATACATTCTAAACTGCATGTGTTTGGAACCATTGCCGCGGCAACTGACGTCAGACTTCGGTACTCTATAACAACTATCCTCCCCACGCCAATTTTTCAATGGAACACAACCATTTCTCAAGTCGGTTTTGGCTTCATCTCCAGCAATAAGCCACAGTTCGGTATCGCAATGAAGTAGTCCCGGTCAAAGGTTATTCGGGATAAAACTTTTGACATTATGCGAACGCCCATTCTGATTGAGTAAGCCAGTTCGGTATTTCAACTGCGCATGTGGACAATGACATCGTTATCCCGAATGACCCGTGACCTAACGCGCGCGTATGAACCCGAAAGATGGTCGCACAACGCGCACGTGTTAAATTCAATCAGAATGGGCGTTCGCGTAACATCGCGTGACCTTACGTCAGCAATTTTATCCCGATGAGCCTTTGACATTCGAGATACGGAACTGGCTTATTTAACACGTGCGCGTTGTGCGACCAACTTGCGCGACTTGCTTCCTCCCAATGAATACTAAAACTGAACAGGTTTTATAAAAATATGCTTTGTGTCACACAAAGTCTGATCCTATCCTAAATGTACTGAATGTTCTGAGCCGAGTCAAGAAAGCCGGTATAGGGCCTATAAGCCTATGGCTTGCTGCACATAAACCAGGCTGGAAGCCGTTGCCACGATCTTTACGTGAACCTTCAGTTGGCATCGGGCTTTTTTTAACTTTCTGAATGAGCCAATGTTGTGTTGATTCTTCACCTAGTACGTCCGAGAAGACACAGAAAACATGAATGACGATTATAAAAAGAAATTGTACATTGAATTTAAGCATCCAGGGCCCCCCCCCCCCCCCCCCGCACCTCAATTGTTTGTAAATTGTGATGTTTTCTCTTGCTTTTTGCTTTTGCGCGTAACGAAATCTGAGACTATATCCGGCCCTAGATAGAGTACAGAGGCGCATTTGTTAATTTGACTGGAGAAGAGTTGGGCTCATCGCTATCGAGATGTGTCGCACTCTGTTATATTATACAAATAATGAATGTTTATGAGTGCGATGGTAAGAATAATTTCATGAGGTGACAGATTGAATGTTCCATTCCACAAGGCGAAGCCGAGTGGAATGGGACATTCCACCTGTCACCGAATGAAATTATTCTTACCATTGCACGAATGTGAAACATTCATTATTTGTTTGTTTTATACAACGCCTGAATATATCCGACAGATTGCATGCATGGATTTCTTGGTGTAACGTTACAACGTGCCGTTTACCTTCTCAGTCCCGCATAAAACCGCGACAAAAAATTGTCGAGTTCCGATCAGTTAAAGCTTCAATTGTTGTTCCTGCGTGTCTTGCAAATTCATCTAATCGTTTCACTGCATATTTGATTTGTCTCTTTGTAGGGCCTATTTGGAGCGTCAGCATCGCCTACGAGTTCCAATATTTCGTCGTCTGTTAGGAGAACAAACCGCGGCAGTTCGGGAAACTCGGCCGCCTTGTTGTGTGAATGACAGCCCTGTTGTAGCGCCACCATAGTGACCGTGAAATTAGGGAAGTTCTTTTGGTTCTATCAATGCGCGCGCACCGTTTGATAGAACCATGTGATAGAACGTTTTGGGAGGTGCGGGTTCGCGTCGTGTGATGGGTCGAATAATTCAATGCACGTGATCGACGATCCACCAATCGGATGGCTGGGATTTATTCAGGCGTTGTATAAAGTCTATTATAACACCTCATCCACATATTCTGTGTCTTGATTGGCCGAGAGCGAGTCACATGGCATTTTCTATTTTTGCTATCTTCCTGTGCACGGCCAAAAGTAATATATACACATGGCGCGGTATGTGTGTGCAGATGCATGCGAGTGTGCGCGTTGAGCGTAACGCGTATTGTTCCAAAGTGCCAGCGCTACAGAGCTGGGTTAAAACATTTCGTTAAGGGGTGGTTTTGAAAAGAACAAATACATTTTCCACTAATTTTGTATTGAAATAGAAGTCCATTTTAACTGTATTTAGATTTAAATAATGTTAATTTTTTTAAATCAAGCAGAATCTGTGGGTGAGGTGTTATAAAACAAATATTTACTGCTTTTATCTCGTGGTGTGGTAAAACTAGCCTCCCTCGGTGATCCATGGAGCATTCTATTTTCCCTCGGCTTCGCCTCGGGAAAATAGAATGCTCAATGGATCACCTCAGGAAGCTAGTTTTACTACACCACTAGTCGAAGCAGTAAATATTTGTATACTATAGATAATTTCACGGTAAATGTTTCACCGGCTTGTCCAGCCGGTGGTTCCTCCAGTTGAGCGTGAAACTCGGCTTTCCGCCTGTTCCCACAAATACTCTAGCTGTACCAAGGCCCTATAGAGGAAAAGATATGTGTATATTATAGCTGTTTCCATCATTGCGTTCTGTAGTGTGGAATTCTTTGCCTGGTGCAAATTCCCCCTAATCTTACGATCTTTCCTACTCAGTCAAGAGGAATCATAATTCCTACCTCTTCCATTGTCTGCCAGCCACCTCGCGCCTGCAACTTTATATATCCTGCAGGTAGATTGTTGCAGTGGCATAAAGCAGAAGCATCCATGCTATAGATCAAACAGTCATGGGGGGAAAATGTGGGTGGATGCCATCCGCGATTTTGGCCGTCAAAGTCATTTCAAGGTCCAAGAATTGAAACAAAAATTGCATTAATTTACACCGCATTTGTAGATCTATCTTTACGTATTCTCAGGCTGCTTAATTTACCAGCAAACTTTCATCTTTCACTGGCATACGCCTTTCTCAATTTGTATGCAAATTTAATTGAAAATGAGGTTAGAGGTGCATGTATCTCGGCGAAAAGCGATGAATATTTATAATGCATGGTTGATTCAAAACAATTTGGTGAGGGATATATATGCATGGTTACCATTTATACAAATTAGGCTGCTGTGTATTTTGCTAGTTGGTTTGATTATACAATTAGGTGCCATTAACCGTTACAACTAGGTGTCAACGACTGGTTTCATGACTACTTTCAAATGCATTCTTGGAATTCTATATGGCCGCCACAATGCTAAATCTCAGTGTTCTTTTTTGCGGATCGTTTGTACTTTTGTATTTCAAAATACAGTGTACAAGTGATGTAACACTTGCCATCAAGACTACTTTGTGGATTAATTAAAGTCGGATTTTATGTACAATCTTTAAAAAGCATTATTTTCAATAAAAATGAACTAAAAGGGTTATTAATAGAGCCCTCTTGGGTGACCTTAAGTAAAAAGCAATATAATTGTTTAATCAATCGAAAAGGCATGTAGCCGCGGGAATCGACTCGCACACACGCATTGCGGCTATAGCCACTCAGTCGCCATAGAGCCGCGTGCAATCTCTCGTCGATCGTAGGCTTGGACATGACGAAAATACCCACAATTCCGTTTCATTGCTATCCACACATCCGTTTTTACCGTGTTTTTTTCTTCTGACCAGCACTAGCGGCGTAGCCGGGGGGGGGGAAGTCCCCCATAAAAACATCGTCCCCGCCCCAGTCGTCCTCTCACTGAAAATTTCGCAAACGGAGAAAATATTAATATTATTAAGAAAAATACTGTGAGCGCCCCCATGCACCCCACTGTAACATCATATCCAGCTCCCCACTGCACTCTCCCCTATGCAGAGAACCATGGCTCCCCTTGATACCCAGCACGATATGGGGCAGAGGGGTACCCCCCTTTTTGTCCCTATACCCTATACACCCTCCAGACTATTGTTACCTAACACATCCCCCCTAGACTTCTGAAAAGAATTCCCGAGATTCCGGGAACACAATGACCAACACAAAAGAGGGGGGTTCGCTCTGCCCCATATCGTGCATCATATGTGCTCCCCCGCTGACCAGCAGGCTCCCCTGACGTCTATTTGAGGATCAAACGTATTTCAAAACATCGAACCCATATTTTGAAGTTCGCGCAAAATGTGAAACAATGCACACATTTGAATTTCGAATAGGGATATACTACCATATGATGCGCGATATGGGGCAGAGGGAACCCCCCCCCCCCCCCCCCCCCACCTCTTTTGTGTTGGTCATTGTGTTCCCCGAATCTCAGGAATTCTTTTCAGAGGTCTATATATAGGGGGATGTGTTAGGTAACAATAGTCTGGAGAAACAATGGGGACAAAAAACGGGGGGGGGGGGGGGGGGTACCCTCTGCCCCATATTGTGCTGGGTATATATGTTTGGAAAATTGTATAGGCCTACATTGTAAAACATTGCAAAAAATCACATATATTTGTAAACTATTAAACACATTTTCACACTTACGGGGTAGGCTACATTGTCCACTTTACTTTCCTTCTATTATTCTCCTTTGTCCCTGTTGAAATCTCAAACTCCATAGCGTTTTCCTCGCTGGGCACCTATAGTTTTCTAAAGACTTCCTCGCCGGGCACCATTGTCCCCATTGTTACCCATTGTGCAAGGTACCCCCTAAGGCAGTATATATACATATATGTAGGAACACACATTACACACTATTTGTGAAACTGCTGAAATATCACACACATATTTGTGAAACATCGAATATTGCAACGTTTGAAACGCCATAGAGAGCTGCTAGTAATTGTTCTGATATTTTCAAGAATGTGAATTAATTATTGCCGATTCTGAGTAGAATGATTATCCCGAACCCCCTGCTGCCAGACAATACACACATAATACAAGCGCTGTAACAATTTCCCTTTCCCAAGAGTTGGAATGCTAGTTTTCATTCTGCTTAATTATGTAGTCTGAATCAGCAGCTCCCCCCCCCCCGCACCCCCTCTTTGGGCCCCGCCCCTCAAAAAGTTCTTGCTGCACCACCCTCTACGTTATATGTATAATTCGGGGTGTCCCTTTGGCCGTCGACGGATTGAGAGCCAGTCTACTGCCTTTTTGCCGGTATGTCGCGTGAATATCAGACTTCCTGAAAATCCGACTTGTTGGTTATACTGCGCATGATCAGTTGGCCCTGTTTACAATGAGAATGATACCCATTAACACGAAGGGATACCCCCCCCCCCCCAACACTCCAGACTATTGTTACTTAACAAACCCCCACCCCCTAGATATCTGAAAGGCCAAAGGAATTCCTGAGATTTCGGGAACACAATGACTAACACAAAAGAGCTGGGGGGGGGGGGGTCGGGGGGGGGGGGGGGGGGGGGGGGGGGGGGGGGTGGGGGGGGGGGGGGGGGGGGGTCGGGGGGGGAGGGGTCGGGGGGGGGGGGTCGGGGGGGGGGTCGGGGGGGGGGGGCGGGGGGGCACCCGGGGGGTACTAACTTTTTTTAGGGTAGGGGGGTGCCTCTCATGATTTTGAGGTAAGACCGATGGCTATACCATTTTGAACTTGCTTTCCTTCCTCCATGCTCTGTCCCATATCTCGCTTTAAATTAATGAGAAACATGTACAGTAAGGGGTCAAGGTGAGTGGGAACATGGAGGAATGGTGGGAAATAGGGTTCCGGTTAGGTTTTTGGGGTTAGGGTTTAAACTTTATGTTATGGGTTAAGGTACGGGTTGGGATGTTACGCCATTTTCCTTCCATATACGCCAATGCCCCAAAATATTAATTGTCACAATTGTGTTGCAATGCATCATGGGTAAGGAGTCGAATATTCATGGAGTCGATACCGCCACCATTTATCAGATCTTTGGCGCGCTACTTTGGTACAGTACTGCGCCTGTCAGCATATAGATAGGCCGTAGCGGCCTAACGTCAACGTTACGTCCGTACGTACGTACACACATTGATTATGTACTTGTTTCCCGGCTCGTACGCGTGTAGATAGAACTGAAGTTCTATGCGAGATTTGTCAACATTCTCTCACTCAGTGTACTGCGTAAAAAGACCGTCACCACCACTGGCACTGGCAATTGGAATAATCATGCCTCGCGAAATAATAACACTTCAGCTTGGGCAGTGTGGTAACCAAAGTAAGTAACGTTACAAGTCATGCACGCAGTACTAACGTTAGGCCTAGCAATTCGGATGTGGGACAACTCGACCGTTGAGACAACTCGACCGTTGAGACAACTCGACCGTTGAGACAACTCGACCGTTGAGACAACTCGACCGTTGAGACAACTCGACCGTTGAGACAACTCGACCGTTGAGACAACTCGACCGTTGAGACAACTCGACCGTTGAGACAACTCGACCGTTGACATGGTTGAGACAACTCGACCGTTGAGACAACTCGACTTTGTACATAATGTAGCTAGCGGAGTTTGGGTATTTGCGTATGCGTGTAGAGCGACGTGGCATTAATTGTGCACGGTGCGGGTGCGACGCCGGGACCCAGCGCATGCAAGGCCCGCGAGAGCGACGCGGCATGCACGATGCAATTTTCTTACGCGCTTTACGGCAGTTGCCATGCCAATCAATGCAGTTTTGCTTGTTTACTGTGTGTTGCGGTGATCGCCATCTTTATTTTCGCGTTGCGTTTTGTCGTCTTCATCTTCGCTTTACCCGAAATGTAATCAGAACCCTGCCCTTTATCTGTGGCATACCTGTTGGTTTGTAATGTCGCTAACTAGGCCTTAGTTTATTCTAATAACCTAAAATTTGATTTTTGTTCCCTTAATAGGCCTATAGGGAACAGGGCCTTACACTACACAATCGCCAGAATACCAGGAGTAATTGCACTTGCAGAATACCCCGCCACTCGAAAATTACCCTAACAAATTTTGGGCTACGCAGTCGGATCTAAGGGCGGTGATGATTATACGGCTGCAAAAGTACAAGACGGCTACAAAGTGGAAGGGATGAAGAGAGGGTCAAAAGAGGGTCAAAAGAGGGCAGTATGTAGCGCGGTGGAGTTGCAGCGAGAGGACGGTTCAACGTAAAACCAACGGAGGCTGGGGGAAAAAAATTCTAAGTCCAAAGTAACTACCCCATTGGCAGCTACGAGGTGGAAGGGTGGGTTCGGGTCAAAAGCGGTGTGGGTTCGGGTCAAAAGAGGTATAGCGCAGTGGAATTGCGGCGAGAGGACGGTTCAACGCAAAACCAACGGAGGCGAGTTTTCTAACTCGATTGCACACAAATTTCCTGACAAAAGTATAGGCATGATGGGGCTGTGCATCCGGAACGGGTACCCACCCTCGCCCTTGCGCATGAAAAAAAATACCAATCCTGATGTCCAGAGGTGGGGCAGTACAGGCGGGATGGGAGAAAGAATTGATACATGTAGGTGCATAAGTTACAGCCAAGAACATCTAACACACTGCACAGTAAACGGTGCCTGTGTGCACAGACTCGTTATCTCGGCCAGCTAGGTGTAGTGTACAATGTAGGGGTAATATACTTATTGCCGATCGTAGGGTCCAAGGCAAGTGTCTGCAGTTGACTGGTTTTAACTAAAAATGTCTGAAGAGCCAACAAAAACATCAGATTTCACCCATAAAACAGCCACCAAAATACTAGATACGCCCCCCTGAGATTTACTTGCACTAGGGTAAATGTTGGTATCCTGAAACGGCATGACTGCCATTGATAGCCACTTTTAGACAATATGAAATGATCTCTTTTCGTCAACAGTCGGCTTTGAGTTTTGGAAGCAGCTCTGCTCAGAGCATGGCATCAGCCCAGAGGGAATACTGGAAGACTTTGCCACCAACGACACAGACCGCAAAGATGTCTTCTTCTATCAGGTATTGAAAACAATTTGTAAACTACAACTGTGTTGTTTCTTCCTCCATGGTTTTGAGTTTTGACTGCACATTTTTGTTATTTAATTTTGTATTCCTTTGTTCAGCAGTTGTTGCTTTTTATATAATTTACTAGGAACTATATGCATCCTTGAAAATTCTAACACCATATGTGACCCGCTCTGCAAAAAGGGAACATAAGTCGCTGTATGCTTTTACGAGTTATGGGCCGTTCAATGTGAAGAGGGTGAAAAATTGATTTTGAAGGGAGGGAATTTTTTGCATCTTTGATACCTATATTATGCTATTTCATAACCAAAATCTTTGATTTCAGTAAATAAAGTTGGAAAAAGAATGTGTTTTTGTCGAGTGCTTCCATCTATTGCTTTGCGTTTTTTTTTTTTAAATGGCTTGTTTCTCCTTAAGTCATTTCAAGAAATTCCTGAAAACAAACATGCAAATTTCCAAATATCTCCTGATTGCAAAATGCTAGAGACCTCAGACATATACCATATGAAAGCTTATAAAATGGCCTTTCCAGCTATATACACTATTTTCAAATTTTGCAACATAAGTGCTCTTTTTGCAGAGCGGGTCACATATTTTGGTAAACTGTACACACAAATTGTTTGACTCTGATTCTGGTGGTATGCCAAACTCAGCGTAAAGGACTATCAGTTTGGGGGTCCAGTACCCATCCTGTAAACAGATTCCAACCAAACATGCTGTTGGGTTTTGATGGGATGAGTACTGTTAGCGTTAAAGAATGTGTCCTGATGAATTGCAAAATCCTATACATGTCAGATCATCAGATGAAACAGGGACACAACAATTGGCGACTTGAGTTCAACTTTAGTTTATATGTGTGAATTGTTACAGCAATTAGCTCAAGTAACTTTTATTAGAGCAGGCTGTGTCAAATGTCCACTTGCACAAGGCACTTACAATGTACACGTACTTGTAAGTAATTGTTACAGGGAATTTCTAATCCTGCCTTATTTTATTTTATTTTATTTGTATGTATAAACTCGGCTTAAATGCCCTTTGCCAATTGTCTTGCCCCATACTACTGTACTCTGGTAACGGCGTTCACTGCCCTATTTTCCCCGCTGATACATTGTGTACATATGTGACCCGCTCTGGAAAAAGGTATATTATGTCGCAAAATATGAAAAATGAGTTTTATGTATGTTTGGAAAGCCCACAATGTAAGCTTTCATTTGGTACATGATAGAGCTCCAAAGCCCTTTCCGTTCTGGAGATATCACGTTTTTGCATATTAATTAGCTCTATGGAGTTCAAATTGCACAACAGAGAAAACAGGCTTTGAAATAGCTAGTTATAATACAATGCAATGGAACAATGCACTCTAAAAGGGTTGTTTTTTCACTTTATTCACTGAAATCAACATTGTTGTACACCAAACCTGAAACTTTAGATATTTAAGATGTCATTAACCCTAACCTTCCCTAACCTGCCAAAATCAAACACCCCATTTGTGTTGAATTTTGTGTGATTGGGCACTGTAGAGCCTTGGCACCATCACTTTGCATGGGACTTGATGCCCTGATTTTGTCTAAGTACAAAGAATGTGCCATTGGTTTACTACACAGTGTTGGAGTTTGTGTGGTTAGGGAAGGATTCTAGTAAAAAGCCTTGGGCTGTTAGGGTTAAAGAAAAAAACAAAAAATATATTTTGACGAAAAGTTTTACTCTCTTAACGTTGAAAGGGCTATTACACGTAAATGCATAGCGCGACTTATATCACCTTTTTCTGGAGCGGGTCACATATGTACATTTCGCCACACTTACAGGCAGATGATGAACATTACATTCCTCGCGCCGTCTTGCTGGACTTGGAGCCCCGTGTCATCCACAGCATTGTGAATTCCTCTTACGCCAATCTCTTCAACCCGGAGAACATCTACCTGTCCAAGCATGGTGGGGGAGCCGGCAACAACTGGGCGTCTGGGTATGAACAGGTACATTGTACAAATGGTTGTTCTTCAACCCGCTGTCCCAATTTCCTCTTTCCGCGTGGGTGTTGAATAAAACCGAGAAAGTCAAACTTGTGCCTATGTACATGCATATGTAGCTTAGCTACATGTAGGGCTGTTCATGTATTCAATTATTCGAAACTGGATTTGACCGAATATTCGATAGTCGCCGATCAAGATTTTCACATGTCAGCTGCAACTGCATGCCGCGCCATTATGCCGGTGTTTTACGTGCGGCGATCGATATTATGGACTGCTCGATCAACATTATATTTTGCATGCGCAGTTGTATCAAGATCATTACGGGTACGGGACGTTATGATAAGAAACCAAACTTCAGCCTGCGTTTTTGCAGGAATGTTTTTTTTTACAAGTGTAAAAACAAGGGTTTTACGGACGGGAACAAAAACCTCTGGCCACAAAAATGTTACGGCATTTGACACTGCTAAGCTCCGTTACTTTTCTACTAAAATGGTATCAGAGTCGTATCTTTACGTGCTTATATATTTTTTCGGTTAAGCAGGTTGCAGATGCTGTGCGACTGAGTGATGGGCCCAATTTAGCGAAAAATCCCCGCTTACTGTAGCAGAAAATTCTGTGCTTACGGCAAACGTATTTCACGCGTTAGCGGGGAATTTTGGATCCTGAGCATGTGTACATCCCGTAACTAAGGATTCTGTGCTTACAGAGTTAGCGCAGAATATTTCCTGTTAGCGCAAAATGGTGATCGTAAGCGCAGAAAGCTGTGGTTAGCAGAGCCACAAAATTGGGCCCTGCTCTCTTGCCCTCTGATGGTCAAGTGCACTTTGTGTACCTGTATTTAGTATCAGCACTTCCCGCTGAATTTTGTTGATAAATCTGAGTAGTGAACGAAACCTTTAGCTCTAAAATAGCTGCAGCATTCTGACAGATTCTGCAGGCCCCGCACTTTGCTGGCATTGGATTCTACAGAGTACCTAGAGGAAATCTAGGAATAAGGTCTGAAAGATCATCAAGGATTAACACTGAAATTTATGTTGGATGCAGGGAGACCGTTTATACGAGGAGGTGTTTGACATTATTGACAGGGAGGCTGATGGCAGTGATAGTCTGGAGGTGAGTCGGACACTTCTTTATCCATTTTCGCCAAATTGTGTGGAGAAATATATAGGATCGGCAGCCAATTTCATGAAACCGTGCATACATGTAACTTAATTACACCATGTCGTAGGACTTGCACCACATAAATCTTCAGTTGTGCAACATCGGTGAGATCCACTTCACAAAAGAGTGTGTAGCTTTGCAATGTTTTATTTGTTTGTTTTAGGCCGAGTAAAAAACAAACATGTTTCACGTCCGGGTTTTCAAAAAAAAGGAGGAAGAGGGGCTTTTTATTTTATACTTTTTATTTTCAAGATGGCCGTCATTTAAAAAAATTCTGGTAACCGTTGGTGTTTCCCTGTTCAAAGACGCATTAAAAATTAAAGAGACATGTTGGACAAGAGAACTGAACATATTTAAAGTGTTTTTTAGTATGTTTGTAGCACCATAATCAGCAAAAAAATAAAATAAAATAAAGCTTCCGACGAGCAAGTATTTATTTTCCGATTGACTGGTTGACATTTTTGTTTCTTTATACATAACTTTTCTGTGGTCAAAATAAAAATAAATCCAGGCAGCCTCCAAAAAGGAAGCGGGCGGGGACTCGAAACATTTTTTTTTTTTATTTCGCCTTATACGTTGCCGACAAGGCTGAATGCGGCGTTTACGCTGAATTTTTGAGTATAACAATGAAAAGTCACAGAGCAGTCGTGAAATAACTGCGGCAGTGTCATATTTTGAAACTTTTTGGCTCTGACGAAATTGGTAGCAACTTTCTGAAATACCCCACAAGTAAACCTGCAGGGGATGATCATTTCATTACCCTCTAAATAGATCTAGTGAATTTAAAAGAAGAATTTGAGCAACTAATTGAATGCTCTACGATGAATGAATGCTCTATGATGCTCATGCTGAGCTAGTTACAATGTAAGTCATCATTTCAGACAACTTATGCCAGCTAAAACAAGTGCGTAAGTTGCGCCATAATTTGTGGTGCAAGTTCAGCAGCTTACGCTACTTCGTACCTTTTGTGAAATTGATTTTTTTAAATGTCACGTGTTTCACAATTTAGTTACGCAATACAATTTTGCGTAAGTGGAGTTTTGCAATTGGCTAGGTTTCGTGGAATCCATTGCAGGGGTGTAGATTGTATTATAAATAAAGCCCCCAAAAACATTGTGTTGCCCTTAAATGGGAAAAATCGGGAGGGAGGGTCAGTCGGTCGGTCGTGTAACTCAAAAGTCGGGAGGCAACAAGTATAAGCTTGATTGTGCCGTCGTAGCTGTATTTAAAGACAATGATTTTAACCCTCCTATAGTTATAACTATCACAGCCTTTCAAAAAATGTACCCACCAACTCTCACAGCTTGTGTGTGTTTCAACCTGTCACTTGATAGGTTTTGAGATATAGGGTAGTTGGCTCCATTTTGGCCCTGAGAGAGGGAGGGTCAATTAAACTTGTTCATTTTGTGCAGGAAAAGGTGAGACATGTTTAAATATAACAAAAAACAAACAAATATATGTGACCCGACTTTTGTGACTTTTAGGGTGGGTCGCGGAGGGCAACACAACCATTTTTTTTTTTTTTTGCCTAACCTGGACTCACAAGTCGTTGCACATGTATACTGTTGAACGCAGTTCTGCTTTATTTTGTACATCTGTATGACTCAGTCTTGTTGACTTGACTTGCTGACTTGACTTGAATCGGACTCGAGTCGCAATTTTTTTGACTTGAGACTTGACTTGACTTGGAAAAAAAATGACTTGGGACTTGACTTGAATAAATTTGACTTGCTGACATGAATACTTCTGCTAAAATAAACACAAACATGCAGATATCAGTTAAAAAACAAGCCTATAGCGCATATATAGCAAGCTGGGTGTCCAGTACGTATGCAGGGCCGCAGAGCTGCATGGAGAATTGTCGAAATGGCACACCAGGTTAATTTTTTACAGTGCATGCGTGCTAGCTTATGCATTGTCATTTTGTCATTGGAATACTCAATTGACTCGAGACTTGGTACTTGACTTGAACAAAATTGGACTTGTACAAGACTTGACTTGACTTGGGAAAATTTGACTTGCGACTTGACTTGACTTGAGAAAAAATGACTTGGTTACAACACTACAGAAGCCATAGCCGCTGTCATATTACCATGCCCATACTATAGTACACCATGATTATTAAACCTGTTCTGTTGCAAACGAGGATGAAATAAGGATGTACTTGTAAGTAAACCACGGGGACAAGGTTGTCAACGTGTTGCTTTTGGCACAATAAAATGGCGGACGCCGGCTTCAACTTCACGGATGTATTGCTAGCCCAGGGGCCAATTTCATGAAGCTGTTAAGCACAAAAATTTGCTTAGCATGCAAATGCTTCCTTGATAAAAACTGGATTACCAACCAGATTTTCATGTGTGGAATATTGCTTTTGACTGGCATTCAGCTGTTGTTTGCTTAGCATGAAAATTACATGGACTTTTGGCTGGTAACCTGTTTTTACTAAGCAAGACATTTTCATGCTAAGCAAATTTGTGTGCTTAACAGCTCTATGAAATTGGCCCCTGGTTATAAAGTCTGTGATCTTGGTGTGGAGTGACAGTCTGCTGATGACTCTGCTCTATCACTTATAATCCGCCAGGTGCAAGAACTGAGACATTGGGAGTACTATTGTAGCTGTCTGTTGTTCATCCAAAACAGAATATCACAGGGTGGTAGTTTGAGGACAAGGGGCAGCGAGGTGAACGAGCGGTGAGATGAACCAGTAAGAAAATGTTGTGGTGCCTCCTTGTGAAAGGCCTTGATGGAGAACCCTGTATATGTAACTGTGCATCATGAACTTCCGAAATATTGCAGAATACTGTCAATACTGGTTTTGTTGTTGTGTGGTTTTTTTGGCAGGGTTTCGTACTGTGCCATTCCATTGCTGGGGGCACCGGGTCAGGCATGGGCTCGTATCTACTGGAGAGACTCAACGATAGGTCAGTTTGTGTCTGATTTTCCTATTTGAATGGTGTGACTAAACTGGCACTGAAAGAGCGGGTACACCATGGATAGGAGGGGGTATGGGGTGCTGGGGTACACCATGCATTTGTTTTGCGATAGTGTACCATTCGATTTGTTTATTTTGTTGTTTTTTTACCCCTAGGCCTTTTTTGGCTGATATCATGGGAACATTTTGACACCAGATTTATAAACATCGGACATGCAGTGCAGCATTTGTCCAACATGGTGTGATAATTTCCGGGATTCCTTCAATGGATGAATTTGTACATTAGAAAACATGCATCCACAGAACGTGGAGCAGTGTGTGCTGTGTAACAATTACATTTAACTGCAGAACACTTGTGTTAATGAGAGTTAAATTTAGAACGGATTATGATCGTAGGTGTCTTCATTTGCATGTCGAAATTTCTCAAAATCTGCCATTGTTTAGCTGAGATCTGAGTTTTAAAAGTGCGGACATAAATCATTGTGTAAATTGGAGTTGTGCTCGTTTTATTTTCTTTCCACTGAAGGTTTCCCAAGAAATTGATCCAGACGTACTCCGTCTTTCCCAACCAGCAAGAGGTCAGTGACGTCGTGGTGCAGCCGTATAACTCCATGTTGACCATGAAAAGACTGACGCAGAATGCTGATTGTGTGGTGAGTACACGCAAGCAGTCAAGGTACCAGTCTCGTAGATGTGTTATGGTACCTGTGAGGGTGGACTCGAAATTGTCACCAAATTGTGTTTCAAAATAGACCTGAATAACCGGCAGCCGATTTCACATCTGTCGTGTCTGTGACGTTTTTAAAATCGATTTCAGGAAAATTACGCAATGCGTAAGTCACTCACTTGCGCCACAAATTATGGCATACTTTACGCACTCGTTTTAGGTGGCGTAAGTTGTCCCCACAAACATCAAAATGGTGACTTAACTGGCTGAGCGTGAACATCTCGTTAGTTGCACTAGTCATTTTTTGAATTCACTAGATTATTTCAGAGGGTAATGATCTTCTGCTGCAGGCTTACATGTTGCCACCAATTTTTGGAGCGAAGGACGGGAAAAGTTTGAAAAATGGTGCCGCCGCAGTCATTTCAAGAATTCCCGTGAATTTTCATTGTTTTACTCAGACAGTCGTCGTAAATGCCACATTAAGCTAAGGCTGTTCGATATGACGATATTTCCTGATATTTCCTGATATTTCGATAATTTTTTTCATATCGAAAATCAAATCGGTCCCTTTATATAAACGCCCTGCGTACGGTTGACACAAATAGTGTGGATTGAAAATTGCCACCTGGCCGGTTGACGTCTGTGTGCCAATCTCTGCAGTTTCAATCCTTTATCGTGGTATTGTGTACGTTATGCTTGGCTGGACAAGCCAGCATGGTGCCCTGGCGCCCCCATATAAAACCCGAGGTCAAGGGGTAACAAAAACAATGGAATATCGTGGAATTCGATATACCGAAGAATATCACGATATACCGAAGAATATCACGATATACCGAAGAATATCACGATATGTTGCTTTTTGCAGCGTTTAAGATCTTTCTGAGCGTGTATTAAGTGTGGATTAGTCCAGTTTACCTTGCTCAAAATTCCAGTTATTTCCAATAACAAATACATACATGTACTAAATGTGTCGTTTCTTTGATCGTTTTCTAAACCCCGACGTGACTTCTCCGTCATATCTCGCGTCCGTCGTTATAGCACATTAAGCCTCTTCCGTGATGTATCAAACAATTAATATATTGCGTAGCTATGCAGTGTTTCATGAAATGGATCGATCGTAAGCAGGTTACGCACTGTTTTGTGAAATCAGCTGCTGGAGCTGTATGGTTTATTGGTTTATTGATTAACAATCATGTTGCAGCCAGAGGCTGAATTACATGACATTTTACAATTCACAATGACATTTTATAAATAAAATTATATATAATATTTATTAGGAGTTATAATTAGTTTTACAAAGATGACACACGATTTATAATTTTAAAATGCAGAGCACAAAGATAAACATGGCAGCTACTGAAGAGCGCCCTCAGGAATTCCTCCGGAATTTGTTCGTTTGTTTGAACTTGCGACGTCCAGAATTAATGTCTTAGATTTTGTGTCTGCGAAAACCACAATTCACGCACCCCTGTCTGTAAGTGCGCTCTGACCCACTGTGTATTGTCTCTTTTGGCAGGTTGTTTTGGATAACACAGCGATGAACCGCATAGCCAGTGAGCGACTCCATCTTTCCAACCCAGACTTCACGCAGATCAATCAAATGGTATGATGCATTGTGGCTGATGACGTTAACCTTTCTACTCTGAGATCAAATTTCAAGTGACTCATTGCAGTCCTCAAACTCTTTAAAAAAATTCAAAAGGTTAGGCTTCCACGGGGTGGTCCGTGGGCAGATCTAGGGTATTATATTGAAATCCCCCCCCCCCCCCCCTTACCACCCAGGCCTGTGATCTGGGCCATCATCAGGCCTGGCCATGGTTTTTGCGGGGTTAAAGACCTTTGTGATTAGGCCTAGACTGGCTACAAGCCTCTCCTCACCGTGGCTACACCATAGAAAGTGAGGGGGTTGCCTGTTGAAAATTAACATAATTAGCATAATAACATTCAGATTGGCACCAATATACACCACACTGAATAGAGTGGGTCCTATTCATCACACTTGGAGCCCCCCTTTCCTTTTGAATGAAAGCTTTGTTTAAAAAGCTCCATCTATTCATTACACTCAAAACAATATAGTTGAAACATGAATGGATTGAGTACACACAGGAATGCGCATTTAGATGTCAACCAGCCAGGTAGTCTTTTTCAAACTGCGGCTATGGCCGTCGTCTGTATTCATGAGGTTAATTGGCCAATATTTCTTCCAAACGTTGGTGGGTGATTGTGAAGGACTGATTTACATACTGTTCTTGTGCTCTGTTGACAAGGAAATGCCTTGTCTGACAACAAAAATAGCGCCCTCTTTGCATAAACGGACAAAACGATTGTCAAAGAATTGAAAAACTACCACCTTCTTTGTACTTCTAATGAAAACAAGTGTTTGTGTTCTGCGTAAAAACAAGTGCGGGTGGATGTCTATGGGCTTGTTTTCTTTAGAGCAAAGCCTACACAACAGGTCTAGGAACTTCATGATTTTGATTTGATTTTCATTGAAATTACCCAATACAGGGCCAAAAAACCACTCTAGGTAAAGGGTTACGATCAGAGGTGGTAGGGATGGTGACATTTTGAATTGCCAACCCTACCACCCTTACGGTTTTCCTGGGCCAAGATTTAAATAGAGGATAATTTTTCAAAAGATTCCAGAGAAATTATCCCGATTTTCAGACCTATAGACCCAGGCAGGGTAACCTCCACTATCGGTGGGACCAACTCAACACCCCCCCCCCCCTTCCAACTACATAATTAATTTACAGTAATACTTTTTATCTTCACAACATACATTTACCTGCCAAAGCATTCAAGCAACATTAAGAAAAACAACTCATTGGACGAACAGAATGAATGCTAATTCGAAGTCATTGTTCCCCCTCTCCTACAGGTATCGACCATCATGTCAACAAGCACGACAACACTCCGCTACCCCGGCTACATGAACAACGACCTGATAGGACTGATAGCATCTCTAATCCCCACCCCTCGACTTCACTTCCTCATGACCGGGTACACGCCTCTCACAGTCAGCTCTGATCTGAAGGTGAGGACTTGTAAGCATTCTCTATCTGTTGGGTCTTGTTTGAAGCTTTGCTTGGTGGAGTTGTCAGCTGGAAGGTAGGCTGTGGGTACACCATGGAAAGGTATCTCGTTTGTGAGGATGTGTTGGCTCTGAAAAGAGCCGACGGTGAGAGGTCTCGACGTTTGAAACAGTGTGCTCTGTTTGTCTTCAGGAAACTGCTGGACAGATAGAAAAGTTGGTGTTTATGAAGTCGTCCGGGCATGGTGTAGAGGATGCTGGGTGATCGTAGATGCGTGATGGAGGGATGCTGGGCAGCTAGTAGACCGTATCAGTTGCCTTCGTGGTTGGTGGCGGGGGATGTGGGGCTACTGTGGGTATAGGCGACCCATTGGGAAGCCTAAAGAGTACAGGTGACCAGATGTTGCTGATGTGAAAACCTCTGTAACAGGCAATGCATACTTCACACAGCCGGTTCAGATAACCTCTGTGTAAAGTAGTGTTGACATCAAGTACGTGGACTCTATGAAAAGCATGTGGAGCAGCATAACCACTTACATTGTACTCCTCTCGTTTGCACTGCACTTCCCAGTCCAAATGTCACATTTTACAAAGAGGATAAGGGTAAAATGTAACGCCACTCTAGGTAAAGGGCTACAACAGAGGTGGTGGGGTTGGCCACATTTTTAGGTTGCCAACCCTACCGGCCTTACGGTTTTCCTTGGTCCAGATCAAGAGGATAATTCTTCAACAGATTCTAAAGACATTATCCCGCTTTTCATGCCTATAGACCCAAGCAGGGTAACTTCCACCATCGGTGAGACCAACTCACCTCTTCCCATCACTACGTGATGAATGCCCTTTTGGTAACGCTTAGACATCTTTTTCCCTAATCTGTTTAAAACTCCTGATTCATCTGCAGTCAAAGAGCGTGCGCAAGACGACAGTGTTGGATGTGATGAGACGACTCCTGCAACCCAAGAACATCATGGTGTCCACCACACTGCGAGACAGACAGAGTAATCATTGCTACATCTCCATCTTGAACATTATACAGGGAGAGGTCGACCCTACACAGGTAAGCATCATTTGACCGAGACACCAGTGAACTTGTATTCACACAACCTGTGACAGGCCAAGTGCTTTCCCCCAAAAATGTGCTACTCTGGTTCCAGCTCTGGTTCCAACCCATTCGGCTTAGGTTCCTCGTGTGTTCTTTTCTTCCAGGTGCATAAGAGTCTTCAGCGGATTCGTGAGCGTAAGTTGGCCCAGTTCATCCCCTGGGGTCCAGCCAGTATCCAGGTGGCTTTATCTCGCAAGTCGCCCTACGTCCAGACGGCGCACAGGGTCAGCGGTCTGATGCTGGCAAACCACACCAGTATAGTCTCAGTAAGTTTCAGTCGTTGCTTTAAACCCTAACCGTCCAAAATCAGCCAAAATCCAACACCATGTTGTATTTTGATGGGTTCAGGACTGTAGAGCCTTGTCACCATTATTTTACATGGAGCTACGATGCCCCCATTTGTCAAAGACCACAGTTAAACTGCACAGTTTTGGACTTTAACGAGTTTAAAGTAAAAAGTAAAAGTGCCACAGGGGTTATGGTTACGTACCCCGAGATCCTTCAAAATCTACCAACAGATTTTGCAGGATTGAAAAGCCAGCCACGATTACTTTATACCTTTTTGAATGTTTGAGGTGAGGTTAGAAAAGAGCTTTTTCTCTCGTGTCTGGAAAGGAATATTTGGACGGATCCATTGTAAGCTGATACATTTGAGAAAAAAAATGATGCTGATATTTTTCTTTAAATCACTAAAACACCAACTGATTAAACATTAATTTCTTAAAGAGCATTGTAAAGTGACATCGTTTTGCCATACAAGGGCTGCCCGATCCCTTCAACTGATTTGGGGGACCTTCCCGGATGGTTCGAAAAGGGTTTCTGCATGTATTTGAACGTCAACCCACTATCTGATCTCTGCAGCTCTTTGAGAGGACCTGTCAGCAGTATGACAAGCTGCGTAAGAGGGAGGCCTTCTTGGAGCAGTTCCGCAAGCAGGCCATCTTCAAGGACAACCTGGACGAGTTGGATAATTCCAGGGAGGTGGTGCAGCAACTGATAGATGAGTACCACGCCGCAACCAAGCCGGACTACATCTCCTGGGGCACGCAACAGGTAAGGGAATAGTATACAAATATTGACTTAAAGGTAATATACGACATTTGCTTCTGCTGTAACTTTCACAAATAGATGGATGTGGGGGGTAAGTATTTTAAAGTTGCAAGTTCATAGATGATGGCAAAACCAAGAATGAAATGTTGTTCTTGTAGTCTGGTTCCTTGACCCTGCTTCAAACGAAATAGCAATTTATAGACATTGGGGACATTTTCAGGCTGGCACCCGTTCACTATATGTATAACAGACTGCCAAAAAATGTGGACTAACTAAAGTTGGTAATTTGGGGGCAGTATTTGAAAAAAAGTCAGCTTTTTCCAATGATGCAGGCATGCAACTTTTCTGCGGATCCGCGGATTTCCGCGTTTTTTAAAAATCCGACTGTTTAAAAAATCTGCGCCTCAGCTCGTTTCACACCGTGCCGACCGCGGAATCGTCCACCAACATGACCAATATTGCTAGCGCACATCGTCTGGCTCCGTATTTTGTATACATACATTACATAGAAAGGTGCAGGACACAGACTCCGTACACATTCTGTCGCGTACATGTATAGTCTTGCCGTTGTATGAACTAGTCGCTATAGCGCCCTTAATCGACTATAGACTGATAGTCTGGTTCCGCATTTTTTTCTCTCGCGTCAATAAATACAATACAATACATCGGGATACAGACACTATACCTACATGTACATGTTTGCACGACGTCGTAAGAGCTTCACGTTAGCGCTATGCGCTCGCATTTTATTTTCCGCGTTTTTGGAAATTGAAGAGTTGCATGCCTGAATGATGTCATAATTGAAAATTGATACAAAATCCCACGTTTCTTGAAAATGACAGCACACCAGGTGCCATGATTTCACAGGATGCTTGAGACATTTATGTACCAACTGTCAAGTATGGTCGTTCATAATAATTTGGTAGTTTTGTTTTTTTATGTTTGCAAATGTTGTATATCACCTTTAACGAGTGATATTGTGAAACTAGCCTCACAGAGTGATTCGTGGAGTGTTCTGTTTTCCGGAGGTGCAGAGTGGGGAAATGGAGTGCTGTGGGAATCAAGGGAGGCTAGTTTTACTGTCATGAGTAAAAAAAAAACAGTCAATATTAGTTTTGTATTAAACTTTTCATCCATATATTAGGAAAATTCTATCATATGGTTCTATCAAACGGTACGCGTTTGATAGAACTTCCCTAATTTCACGGTCACTATTGGTGGCACTACAACATGGCTGTCATTCACACAAAATACCGGACGATCTTTGTGAATGGCACCGTTTGTTCTCCTAACAGACGATGAAATATAGGAACTCGTAGGTCATGCTAACGCAGGAACAACAATTGAACTGTTTCAGAACTGGACATCTTTTTGTCACGGTTTTATACGGGACTGAGAAGGGAAAACGGTATGTTGTACACAAAAATATCCATGCATGCAATCTGACGAGAATTTATTCAGGCGTTGTATAAAACAAATAATGAATGTTTCACATCCGTGCAATGTGGAATGGAACATTCAATCTGTCACCTCATCAAATTATTCTCACCATCGCACTCATAAACATTCATTATTTGTATACCATCTGACACGTTATAAGCCAATTAATAAATGAGGTGTTGTAATTGATGGTATGGGTACATTGCCCATTGGTCTTGTTGACTCAAAATCTTGTTCATTGTTAAAATAAAATTCAAGGCCTACATGTTGCCTGAGCCACTGTGCGTGTGTAAATGCGTAGACAAATGGTCCACGTTTGACCGAAAGTCCACGATTGAAAATCGTGTACAAAACATATGGGAGGCCTTCCGAAACAAACAAAAGAGGGACAATAGGAGGTCCACAATTGAAAGTCTTTACACGCTTGGGTGTGTGTGAGTTTGTATAGCTATTCAAACCGTGGACCTTTAACAAAGAGGACAATAGGGTCCACGATTGAAAATCGTGTACAAAACACATGGGAGGCCTTCCGAAAAAGATAAGGGTATAAACAAAAGAGGAACAATGGGAGGTCTGCGATTGCTGGTGTTTACGTGTGACTGTCAAAGCAGCACTTTCATAATTCACCTGGTTTTGTTCTTTCTGCAGGCTGCAGAGGGAGGGAAATCGTAATCTGGAATTGTCAACAACACTACTATACAAGCCAAAAGTAGCCGAGGGGTGAGCGTTTGTATGGTTTTGAATTTTTGCTTGTCAATTGGTGTGATAAACTGTGACCAGTGGTTTCTACTACTTAACGTGAATTGTTTTCCTATCATTGACTCGTTAAATTATTATTTATCACATTTCAAACATTACCCCAGCATTCATGACAATAGTGATAATTTTGAAGTCGAATATGGTCGCATAGTATAGCTGATGGAGTTTTGTTCAATGTAAACAACATTTAAGATAGATATGGCATAGTCCCAGCAAAAAATATTTTTTTGCACTTTGAATATGTCTGCAAACTCTATTATGCACATAAAATACTGTGCTTACAGAATAGTCTTGTAATCTCTTTAGTGTTTCATAAAACAATGTCTTGCATATTAGCAAAAGGAATTTCTCTTTTTTGGGTAATTCGTTTCAAACCATTTGGTAGATTTGTAAATTTAAAGTGCCTACATTTACATGGATAAATTTCCGTATGTGGGGGAGGGGGGGGGTGTAACTGATAGTGGCGTGTAAACGGTCATTTATAAGCCAGGAATTGGAGGGGAAAAATGAAAAATCAACCATTTTAGAAAGGGTTTACAAGTTTTGGAGGTATGTACAAATGTAGAAAACACCGGAGTTTTGTAAATACAATGTATGTAAATAACGTTTTTTTTCTTACACTCTAGCATTTTTGTAGAAAAATAAGTGTCGATTTGTTAAACCAAAAATGTAGTTTGTGATCTGCACCATTGTTTAAATGCTTGTAAAGTATTCTTTGCAAAAAAATTAATTGTGGCCCTCTGGGGCATAATGAGGATTGTTCCCCCAGAGTAGTTTGAGTATATTATTGCAGCCAGGTTGGCCTTGTGGTACTTTTCGCGCCGACAAAACTTTCTTTGTCGTCTTCCTACAGGTTTCTTCAGGAAGGTAAAAAAATATGTAAAAAAATCACGGTGGAATCAAGACGCAATGCACGCTTTTGGTCCTTTGCAGAACGTAGAAGATAGTGCCACAACAGGTTTATTACAACCACCTATAATCACGGTTATTGCAGAAAAATCACAAAAATGTCAAAGCAGTTAAGAGGAATTCTTTTCAAAAGTAGAAAAACAACTGCATCGGAGAATGTACAAAATGATAAATGGTAAAATGTTCTCAAAGCAAGCATTTATGCACAGAAAGATTTCATTAAGAAATGAACATCGTATCAAAAGATTTGGAGGGGCATGTCCCCCGCCTACATAGAACATTTTCATGCACCTGATTTTGGCTACATGAAATTGCTAACTTTTAGGGTAAAAGTAGCTATACACAATGTTCAAGCTCACAAGATGCGACTCAAATTTCTAGGTTTTTTTTTTTACAAATACATTTGTCTTAGGGTGGAGTGGTTAATCTGTGTTCAGGCCAAGCCCGGGCCTTCTATAATCCCCTGGTGGTACACAATAAACAGCCATTAATTCTGGAGTCCAGAGGGCTCCCATTGTTCACCCAGACTTGACCAACAGCTGAGGCATCTTTTGATCCTGCCGTGAATGGGTACAGAGGCCTGGCTTTATTGATAGGTGATTTGTGGGTCCCAAGAGTGAAGGCCTGGCCCGACCACAGATTAACCACTCCTCCCTTAGACAGGAGTATATTAAACACAGGAGTCTTGGTACTACAGGCGTTGCCATTACGTCTGAATGATAGGACCTGAGCACAAGTCTCCGGTAGTGTTCATGTACAAACCTTATGCGGCTTGTTGAGTACGAGTCCTCAGTATAGTAAAAACACGTCTGCACAAGGATCCAAGGTATTACCGTGCAGGTTACTTATAATTTGTATCATCAGCTTTCCTACAAGGTTTTTTTTGTTTCACAGCAAATTATTGCCAGGCTAGGTAAATAAATGTACAGTGTGAAACCCTTGGATGTGACTTTCTGTTCAATAGAGTACTGAAGTGATGTCAATGCAATGTTTGGAACCAGAATACTTGTCTTTGCATGACTGGCTGTTAACAAAGGAACAGTCAAATCTCCATTTGTTTGGAGCCAGTCGTCGTTTAGAAGTCAATCCTATTGTATACGGCAGGGTAGCAGCTAAATATACAACGTACCTGTCGGATGTCTTATTTAGGGCAGAAGCAGACTTCTTGTAAGATTTCTGTTGGTGTACCCACGATAGAAAATTACATCCCTATCGGGGGAAAAACAGGTGCCAATTTCATTTAGGTGGTGTTGTTCATACATAATGAAAGCAACGGAAAGACTCCTCCTAATATACTCCCGTATCTACATCAAATTGTGATTTAAATCATCCCTAGTGTAAAGAGCACTATAAGACAAATTGATACATGTAGCAGGGGTGAGATTTTTCCCGATTTCAGAATTTCTAAAAAAAAATTTAGAAATCTGGAATTCCTGAGATTTTACCCTGTAAAAGTGGGTATAGACCAACAGAAATGGATATTTTAAGGGGGTGCCTTTAGGCAAATAGAAACCATAGACCCTACGTGTTGCTCTGGGGTACTCGCCCCCCCAAACACTGCAGATTTCGTGGATTTTTCCCTTTTGGCCAATCTCACCCCTGGTGTGGCAGTTTAATTCAAACTTTGTGTATAATGTTGCATTTTAGTACGTTTACACATGGGACATCCGACAAACTTTCTTGCATTTAAGAAATAATACTGGGTTCTCATTACCAATACAGCTGCACTACAAAAACGATCACCGAAAACAATTTTCAATTTACAAAATGCTCGAGTCCACTCGCAAGTTTCCATGAACTTAGGGCTGTCCCGAATATTTGAATATATACAGAAACGACTGATGCTATTTTAACCCTTTCATGCCCAAATAAATTTTCTAACACTGAATTGTACGTTATAGATTTAGCAGGGATGAGATTGTCAATGAAGAAAGAAGTCTGAAAATTGATGAAATGTCTGAATTCAGATAAAAGTCTGAAAAATCTCTTGCCTCTAATAGAAAAGTTACGGCGCGCTCACCAGTGTCAAACGCTGTCCTTGCCAGCGTTAACTTTTTGTTCCCATCCGTAAAACCCATGGCGCTTATAAAATAATTACACATGTACTGCAAAAAAATGCAGGTTGGAGCTTGGTTTCTTGTTACATGTATATGTACTCGTAATGATCTTGATGCAATAAGGCCCATGCAAAAAGATGTCAATCTGTCAGGAGGTCCATATAATATCGATCGTCCCCACGTAAAACACCGGCGTGGCTTGCAGTTGCAGCTGGTGCGAGTATTGAATATTCGAAAATGAACAGCCTTTACCATGAACACATGACATTACTGCTACAGTTTGTAGCCGAATCCACATTCTGCCCAAGTAGGAATGCTGTACAATACACTTCAAATATTTACACATTATTTTATACATTTTACACAAAGCTTTGTTAAATAGTCTCAATATTTTGTACATTAGAAATCTATATTTTATTTACTTTTTTTCATTATTAGAAAAAAACAGGGCTATCATGCAATGAGGATGCGACTCTTGTATTAGAAGGGAAATTGGCACGTCGGACGAACTTTCATGCAAAATTGGTAGAAAAAAAGACAGAAAAACATCAAGACTTGATACTGGAAACAGTGAATGAGCCAGTTTGACTCCTTTGATCACTTTGGAGTCTGGTTACCAGACCTGATGATATGCAAGGTCAGGTAGCCACCAATGTCACCTGACCAACTGATTACAAAAGAGAGGAAATTCCTCGTTGGACATTTCTCAAACCTGGCTTGGGCTTCGTCTCCAGCCATGAATAAACAGGCTCAGGCTCTGGATTAAAATATAAGATTTTAATGTACAGTATCCAAGATCTTGCCAAATCTGGGGACATAAAATTACGCGAAGCCCAAGCCAGGGTTTGAGAAATGGCCCTTGTTCCGAGCATTTCCTAAATTTTTCCGAACATGTTCATGATGTCCGGTGTTTCCTGGTGTATCGAACACCAAAATGCCCGTTTTGAATGAAATTAAAGCTTTGTTTGAAAAAGCCCCATCTATTCATTACACTCCCATTCAAGAACAATATAGCAGGGGTCAGATTTGTGGGAAAATGACAAATTCGGTTGCATTTGATTTGTATGGCGTTGCTGAAAAATGCATTAAAGAGAACTGCATTTTCTACCAAAAAAATATGGTGCAAAAAAAGGGTTCATTAGAATTAAAGGACTTTCGGATTGCAGAGGTCATTTTGAAATGAGGAAAACCATCTTCCGGAAATCTAGAGGACGCCTCACCAAAAATCATGAAATCGGGAAAAATCCGGGGAAATCTTACCCCTGATACAGTTGAATAATGAATGGGATTGTGTATGCGCAGGAATGCGGCTACAAGGGGTCAAGATAAATCCAGAATTATCAGGGAATGGTCAAGTCGGGGGAACCAGACTTAATCACTTGAGGACGAGGTCTGGTTGGGTAGCGAGGTTGTTCATGAGGGTCACCCTGGCTTCCACCTTGTCCCCAAGTCGGTTGTATCGCTTCTTCAGGAACACCTCCAGCTCCGCCTCACGCTTCTCTCTGTTGGTTAAACACAGAGTTTTGTGTGGTTTGTCAGTGACTACAAGACAGGGATGCCAGTAGGTCTTGGCTGCAGGGCCGGAAAAAAATTGCGTGTCCGGAATCTGGGCCACGCTACAATTACATACATGTATGTGTATACCTACATGTACATTGTACAATAAACTTTGCCCAATTTTTCGGACGCCGCCTTCTGCTCTATTTTTACGAAGTGCTCGATTTATTTTTCCAACGAGAATGTTTCCAAAGCGAACGTAGATCTAACGTACAACAATGAACAGTACTAGTATACGCAATCACATCGTAGATGTTTAATACGCTATGCATACATGTAATAATTTCAACTTCCATTTTGTCAAACGATCGCCATGTTGTATACACGCTGCACACGCGGTACGTACGCACGCTCGCGAAACAATTTGAGGCACGAACATAACTGGTTCCCTACTTTGACTGCGTAAAGTGAATACGAGTTGCATGGGAATCAACAAAATCAGCAATCTCTGTGAAACTAAACTTGACCAAGTCGTCGATTGATTGCATTTTGTTCTGCACGCTCATTGTGTGCACGCTCATTGTGTGTACGCACCAGTGGTACGCAACGTACACAAAAACTGTGACCATTCCTCACAGACTGAAATTGACCAGTTGCGTGTACATAGTATGTAAGTCTAGTGTCCACTGCATAGTGCCGGCCCCGCGCTATGTGTAAATCGAATCGTTGTACACGTGTATTGCAGCATGAAGGTAGGAAAGCGCTGCATGCATGGTCTTACGGTAATTTGTATTAATATTGTCGTTCCGGCCCACGAAGGCCAGAGGTTTTTCCCAAAAATATGAAAAAGCCGGAAGTCTGGTATCCCTGATATTTTCTTAACCCCTTGTGTCTGGCCGTTATGGATGGGGGTGGCTGGTATGCCAAGAACGGGCTGTGCAGCCAAGCTTAAATGCAAACAATAGGTACTACACTGAATAGAGTGGTCCTATTCATCACACTTGGAGCCCCCTTTTGTGTGAATGAAAGCTTTGTTTCAGAAAGCTCCATCCATTCGTTACATTCAAAAACAATATACACATGTAGTTGAAACATGAATGGATTGAGTATGTACAGGAATGCGCATATAGGTGACAACCGGCCAGGTGGCCTTTTTTCAAAGAGGCTAAAGGTTTGATAAGGGCCACCCAGCACTGCCATGCCAGGATTTTTGTTTTATTTCATTTTATGGAAGTCGCCCTATACAAGGCTCTCTAGGTAAAGGGCTACAACAGAGGTGGTGGGGTTGGCCACATTTTAGGTTGCCAGCCCTACCACCCTTACGGTTTTCCTGGGTCCAGATCTAAATAGAGGATAAATCTTCAAAAGATACCAAAGAAATTATCGCAATTTTCAGACCTACGGACCCAGGCGGGGTAACTTCCACCGTTGGTGAGACGAACTCACCTCCCCGTTGCAAGATCACTGTGGAATCTTTTGTGGAATGCAACCCTACGTCCAACGTTCACGAACAACATCCAGCTTCATTCCTTTGCATTCATGAAAGTATCAATTTATTACCCTATTTTGAAGCCCTTACGCTTGACTGGGAAGCTGGAGATTTAAGACGAACAGAGCACAGTGTTTGAGACATCTAGATACTATCTCACCATCGGTTTTTTTTCAGAGCCAACACTTCCTCACAAAAGAGACATCTTCCCATGGTGTACACACAACCTACCCTTCCAGCTTGCAAAGCTTAAAAAAATACCCTTCACAGCATGTACACTGCCTATTCACCCTGCACACTGGCCTACAGCGCCACCACAAAGCTAATACGCATCGCTGATTGGCCCGCAATCAAAATCTACACGATGACGCCATTAAAAGACATGTTAAAAATCCTGAAAAAAACTGTTTGCAATGTCAGTGTGTTATGGTTTTAACCTATCGGAAGGCTTGATCTGAAGAGTTCAGGAGACGGCAAAAATACAGGGCCGCCTAGACAACTGGGAAAAAAATAGCGTGGGTTTTATTAATTTTTCTCAGTGACGAGTTGAAGTGTGGTTTCTTAAAAGTTACAAAAATATTGCTGTTTTTTTTACCACTTTTACTAAAATTTGTAATTAATAAAATAGTTGTCTAGGAAGCTTTTTATTCAGGATTATTTTGGTAGATAACATATCTATTTTAGCGTCATTCGTAAGACGAGTCATTTCTGATCGATCAATGTTTTGCGCGTGTAGTCAAAATCGTGGCAACGCAGTAGAATTCAATTTATTCCGATTTTACTGGGGAAAATACGATCAGATGTTGCATATAGATCAGGAAATACACATTAATTTCAAATATTTTTAGATTTATTCTTTCGATATGTATGAAACCGGCCGGTTTGTCGCGGTCGATACATGCATTGTTAACCTCGCTCGCTAATTCTTTTGGACTCCCTAACTTTGCGATTTTTGGCACACTTCGCACGAAGGTCACTCCCGAGTCTATTATCTGTGAACACTGGTGAGTGCTGTGTGCCAATGCAAGGTGTAAATGCTGTGCCTTACCTTGAGTAACATCAGGGGTGAGATTTGTCAGGATTTTTTCTGATTTCAGGATTTTTTGTCGGGATTTAAGAATTTTTAAAGATTCTCTTTTGCAAATTAGGAATTCCTGAGGTGTTGTCCTAAAGGTGTTTTTACCTGTAAAATTGGATATAGACCAATAAAAACAGATATTTTAAGGGGGCGCTTTTAGGCAAAAACAAACTATATGTTGATTTTTCGTGGATTTTGTGGATTTTAAATTTTTGGCCAATCTCACCCCTGTAACATTTTGTTATTGCATTCAATTATAACAAAAATGGATGAGACATTACAAGTAGCATGCGATGAGACTAACCTTGGTACAGGCCCTGTGCTACTGACTGGGTTGTTGTGAGCTGGGAGTTTGCTTCCACTTGGGAACTCATCACTGTCAAGAGACCACACAACACAGTACGTAAGCACTTTAGGGAGTGTTTCATATTGTCCAGATGCGGTATTGATTGTGGTACCGCCGTTTTTCTTTGTGGTGCTGCAGTCCTACCCTCGAACCTAGCTAATTAATGGGAAGACAGGCGGCTTGAGAACTGAATAATCATGAGGTCAAAACTGGAGCTTGGAGCTCATTAAAGCCCAGTCGGCCTGTCAAAGATTTCCAGTTTGCAACGGTCAGACCATGAACTCTATTTGTGGCAGTCTTGCTCCAATAAATGTTTAAGAGCTCTGGCTTGCAACACCAACTCCCCGTTGTCCACCAAGATGGATTAGCCAGAGAGACAGCGGATTAGTGGCGCCGCAATTGGAGTCTTTGTAAAGCACTCGTGGCCAGAGGACTACGCACTCCTCATGAATATTGCTGTGACGAAACTGCACGTGTGCACCGACCTGTATAGAACAAGCTCATTATCTCAGTCAACTGGGTGTTTATACCTCAATTGATATCGCTTTCAGACAATATGAAATAATCCCTTGGGAGTTTTAACATGTCTAAATGCAGCACAACAAACAACTGCGGTGACGGCGCACAACACTATTTTGTCTTTTGTAAAGATTTAACCCAGTTCCTATTATTTTTCCCCTTTGTAAATAAATAAACCCTTAAGGTCTTATTTATTTTTCACTGGCAACAAATACTGCCCAAGATATCTGAATATTTTCTTTCACACAAAAGCCTGCTTTTTTTGTTTTTTTCTAATGGCCACAACAATAATCATTTAGTAAATTGCCGCCCCTCACCTTCGTGCAGAATCTTCTGCTACAGTTAAAGGTAGTATATATATCATTTGCAAACATCAAAAAACAAAACTACTGAATTATTACGAAATACCGTACTAGACTATAAGTAAATAGCAGTCTCAAGCATCCTGTGAAATCATGGCACCTGGTGTGCTGTCGTTTTCAAGAAAAGTGGAAATATATATCGTTTTTTCGGCCGACAATCGTTAGAAATAGTTAGGTTCCCCAAAATGATAATTCACTGACGTCTATAAATTGCTCTGTTTTATCTAAGGTATAGTCAGGGAACCAGATTATTAGAACAATTATTTTTTCTGTTTTCCCAGCATCTATGCGCACAAAACTTTAAACAAGTCAGTGTTACAGTATTTGCTAGCACGCTATAAAATACTAACCCCCAAATCCATTTATTTCTGAAAATTACAGCAAAAGCAAATCGTGTATATTACCTTTAAGTTAATGGGGATTTTTCGCTTACAGGATATTCTCCTATACCTAACAGTGATTCGTCACACAGTAAAGCAGAGCCACGAAATTGTGTCTAGTCTTAAGGTTAATGGACGGGAAGGGTTAGGGTCCGTGACACGATAGCTTTACCTGTCTTTCCTGTCTGGTGCCTGCGCTTGCTCTATCAACGGGAACTCTGCGTTGACCATGGCCGGCGTGAGACTCACTGCTTCAGCTTTCTCTCCACCATCAGCCTCATCATCGCTGAAGAATGGTATTATTATTAAAGTATTTTAGGTTCACTTGTTACAATTTGTTTTCCTGCAGCCGATTTTCACAAAACGGTGCAAAACTTACGCCATGGCGTAGGATTTACGCCACATAAATGTTGCATAGTTACGCAACATCCTTGCGATCCATATCACAAAACAGTGTGCAGCTGCGCAATATCGTTTGTTTTTTTGTACATCACGGACGAGGTTGAATGCCGCTGTTATAACGACTGTTTCAATATAATAAAAATTCACGGGACAATTATGAAATATCTGCGGTGGCGCCTTTTTGAAACTTTTTTACTTTTTGAAACTGTTTTAGCTCCGAAAAAAATTGGTGGTAACTTTTTGAATTTATACCTCACAGGTAAACCTGCAGCGGATGATCATTTCATTACCTCTGAAATAATCTGGTGAATTGAATAAATAATTTGAGCAACTAAGGGTGTTACAATGCTCATGCTCAGCTAGTTAAATCATTTTGATGTTTGTGAGGACACTTACACCACCAAAACGAGTGCGTAACTTACGGCATAGCTTATGGCACCAGTCAGGGACTTATGCACTACGTACCTTTCGTGAAATCGATTTTAAAAATGTCACAGATGTTGTGCAACTTACCAGGCCAAAAATGAAAATTCCACGAAATCCACGAAAAATCCATGCGGACCCCAGATCAACATATAGTTTGTATTTGCCTAAAGGCACCCCCTTAAAATATCCGTTTTTATTGGTCTATATCCACTTTTAAAGGTAAAAATAACACCTTTAGGACAACACCTCAGGAATTCCAGATTGCAAAAGAGATTCTTTAACAATTCTGAAATCCCGACAAAAAAATCCTGAACTCTGGGAAAAATCTTGACAAATCTCACCCCTGAACTTATGCAACAAAATGTGGCGTATGTGGAGTTCCATAATTGTGCAAGGTTTTGCGAAATCAGCTACTGGTCACCCTGTGCTTGGGAACTCACTGGAAACAAGACGTACTACCAACAGGTACACACGGTATTTCAAAAGGAATTATTCTACGATCTCTTCAGGGAAGCTGTTTTAGACAGTGTTACCTTGAGGTAGAATTAACAGGTATTTAGGGAGGAGTGGTTAATCTGTGGTCGGGCCAGGCCTTTGAAAAGCCCAGCCATGCCCGGGCCTTCGGGCTTTTACTCTTGCTATTGTGAGCCACAAATCACCTAACAATAGAGCATCAACTAATCAATAAAGCCCGGACTCTGCCAGGCCTCTGCCAGGCCAGGCCTGGTTGTAGCCCCTTCCACACTAATCTGTACCCATTCACGGCTGGATCAAAAGATGCCTCAGCTGTCAGTCAAGTCTGGGTGAACAATGGGAGCCAGCTGGACTTCAGAATTAATGGCCAGTTTATTGTGTACAATCAGGGGATTATAGAAGCCCAAGGGCCGGGGCGTTCCAGGGGCTTGGCCAGGCTTTTCAACGGCCTGGCCTGGCCCGACCACAGATTAACCACTCCACCCTGAAGTACTTACGATTGGTCTATGACAACATTGGGTGTGTCCCCAGCTGGAAGTCCATCTAATAAGGAAGGGACGTCGCCCGGAAGAAGATCGGCACTGAAGGGATCCGTCCTGCAAAGTGAGCAATGACAACGAGGTTCAGACACATAGTAGGCCAACACCAATACAGCCTGATGCATACAGTACATTGCAATTGAAAGTTAACCTGGGAAGAGGAATTTCTCTTCAAACTTATTTTTCTCTTCCAAGGGAATTCATTTTCATTTCGCAAATTGTGGAAACAAAATCCCCACAGTGAGAATACATTCTAACGCCTTTTCACACAAGTGGGAAAATATTGTGACACTTTTCCTTAGAAGTGGTAAAATGATTTCCCACTTGGAAGTCGCTGGGGGGGAAAAGGTTGCCATGCGAAATGTGAATGTGAATGGGAATTCTTTTCACCAAATTTCCCATTCCCGTTCACATCTTTGACAATCCGACTGGGCTTTAATGAGCTCCAATTTTGACCTCATGATTATTCAGTTATTCAAGCCGGCCAGCTTCCTATTCATCAGCTTGGTGTGCCATGCAGAATGTGGTGTAGCAAAGTAACACAGCGGTACCGCAATCAAAACCACATCTGGACAATATGAAACACTCCCTTAAACCGAACACCTAGGCATTTTTTACTAGGAGGCTTCCTCAACCTGTCAAAATCCAACACTGTGCAGTATACCTATGGCGCATTCTTTGGACTTAGACAAACTGGGGCATCATAGCTCCATGTCAAGTAATGGTGCCAAGGCCCTAACAGTACTGAACCCATCAAAATTAGAGAAAACCTGATGTTGGAGTTTGTAAGGCTTGGGGTAGTGGACTTACCATCTTGGTACCCATACGTTGGTCAGCGTTGGTGTGTTGGACAGCGAGACTAGGCCTTGAGATGGGAACTTTTTCCACTGCATTGTGCTGCGTATTACATCCTAAAAAAAAATGTTGGGGGGGGGGGGAGAATTACAAATTACAAACATCAAAATTATCACAACTTTATTTGAATTTCAAGAAAAAAGTAGAAAAAGTAGGAGCAAGGTAAACAAATAAGGGTGAAGTAGGAATACTCGAAAGCCTGCCGGTATGTTTCATTTTTTGTTAAATTTTTTTTTAGGATAGGAGTTTTTCGGTTGTCAAAACGCTAAGACCTCAAAACCGACTTCCCAATGGAAAAAATTGTTTCTGCTTGTCACTCGGAATGCCACGGAGCAGAGTTAAACTGATTTCAATGTGCCAAGTCACGTTTGGGAGAACCTGATTTGAAAACCGAAAAGACTGAGAGAATGAGAAAACTTGACGAGTATTGTACCTCTCTGTCAAGGAACTTCTTGAGCGTGGTACCGTGCTTATTGCTGGGATCCCTGTGGGTGTACCTGGGCAGCGGGCACAAGTGGAAGTCGGCGTCTACTTCAGCGTAGGGGAGAGGGGGCATGAAGACTTGCAGGCCGGGAGCCGGGTTCTGGTGAGGGAATCAAAGAGTCTTTGTTAAAATGGTTGTGGACAGAGAGGTGCATATGGCTGTCTTTTGGACATCCTGTTTTGAATTTGGACATTGTTTATTTGTTGCGTATTGGGTGCATTCGATTAGCTAACCCGAGTCGACTCAGGTTAGCCCCGTGCCGTTCGATTAGCTCGGACGTCATATTCAGGGCTCACCCGAGTCAACCTCGACAGACCCTGCTCGTGGAGCAGAGTCAGGGGTGGAAATACGTCACATGCATGCGTTGTTCATTCCAAGAAACGGACAACTATGTGAGCAATTCGGACACCCTATTTTTCAATTTACAGCAAAATGTTGTGACACTTTTTTCAGTGTCCTCACACCTTTTTCAGTTCCCCTCAAAGCGGGCTTACCCACAAGGACTGTCACAAGGATTGCCGAGTGTTCCAAAAATCTTTTTTCAATTGAATTTTTTTTCCCCAGTTTTTATGACTCTGTGAACTTACAAATATGTGGAGAGGAGGGTAGTCAATAGGTTTAAAGAGTGCCGAGGGTGGAGTTAGCTCCACAGCCCTGGTGTCCCTCAATGCCATCTCAACGGTCTCCTCCTGGGACATCCCTACATCGTGAATGGTCTGCTCCTTTGTCCATGCCAGCTCAGGGGCGGGCACGTTGATTATTTCATCCTAGAGGGGAGTGGGAAGGGGAAATGGAAGATGCAGAAGGAAATTTAATTTGGAAATTACATGGAGGGTAGTCAATAGGTTTTGAACATTGATACATCTTTAAGAAGTTGAATGCCTACTAGGTTTTGAAGCTGAACATTGCAGTTTGATGCAGACTGAGGGTAACAAGAAAATTGTGACCCGCTCCAGAAAAAGGTGATATAAGTCGAGCTATGCATTTACGTGTAATGGTTCTTTCAATGTTGAGAGGGTGAAATTTTTCGTCAAAATTCATTTTTTGGTTTTTGTCTTTAATGACATCTTAATTATCTGAAGTTTCAGGTTTGGTGCACAGAAATGTTGATTTCAGTGAATAAAGTGAACAAATAACCTTTTTAGAGTGCATTGTTCCATTGCATTGTATAAGAACTAGCTATTTCAAAGCCTGATTTCTCTGTTGTGCAATTTGAACTCCATAGAACTAATTAATATGCAAAAACTTGATATCTCAAGAACGGAAAGGGCTTTGGAGCTCTATCATGTACCAAATGAAAGCTTACATTGCGGGCTTTCCAAACATACATAAAACTCATTTTTCATATTTTGCGACATAATATACCTTTTTCCAGAGCGGGTCACAATTGCCAATGGTGAAGCTACGATTCTGTGGTCCGAAAGATATTCTGGACAAATTATAGACACCTGCTACATCTATTGCGATGCATGTACACATGTAACTGATGGCTTGTTGGAGGTCAGTGAGTTTTTTACTCATCGCTTCACCGGATATTGTCACCGTGGCCCGCCATAGGCGGGGTCACTGTAATTCGGCCTTTTAAGATCATCATCCCTCCAGCCATCAGCGCTTAAAATACAACTTGCTCTACCAAAAAGGGTGTTACGTTGCACAATGCGAAAACACTCACAGGGCTGTTCTATGTACAGAGAGTGAAAATATTTAAAAACAGTAATATTGATAAATAAAGATGAAAAAACAAATGTTGGTAGAAATTAAGTCTATCTCATTTCTTTTCCCTTGCTGTGTTTAAAGGGCCTCATTCTCCAAACGCACTTCCGTTAAATTGGAAAATATGAGTATGCAGATGTCAAGATATCTCGAGAACACAAAATGCCACAGGGGTTAATCCTGCACCAAATTAAAGCTTAAAATGTGACCAATTCAACTGTGTATATAACTCGTTTTTCAAACTTCCCGATATAATACCCATAAAAACAGGACACTGCATGTTGTAGTCCCTGTACAACGTGCTCAGACATCCCACATTCTCGGCAAAAAACTTAAGGTCTATATGTATCAGGGTAAGGTTCAGCTTACCTCTGCCCCTGTTCGGAGTGGCCTGATCAGCCTCGGGGGTACGTAGCCACTCGATGCGTCCTGGACATTATGTGGACCGTAGCCCATTAACTTGTATTGCTGGGGTACCTTGTGAGACAAATGTTTTACTATAATCAGGGCTAGAAATCTGCAATGGACTGGTAGACAGTGTCCTGTAATTTTGGCACTGGCCTAGTTTACTCCAAGACCTAACGGCAGAGTTGTAATCAAGTCAATCACAAGTCAGCTGGAAAGCTACATGGGATGAACAAAGACAAAGGAATGCTTTTGTTATATAGTGTGTTTGAATAGCTTGTTGCGTGACGTGTGCGCGACGTGTGCGCGACGTGTGCGCGACTTGATTACCACTCTGCCTAATGGGACCAGTGGGCAACTTCGTGATTTTGTTTTCTTCAATCTTCCATTTTCAAAAAGAATTAGTCACACTTTGAATGAAGTCCCCTTTGTTTTTATTTCATTCACTTGACAAATTTTCAATTATCAACAACTTTGGACCTCAGTTGTAAACTACTGTTAATAGCACAGCTGCACAGAATATCCGTAGTCAATTTCAGGGCTTCCACAGAAATCGTAAAATGAAATCATAATAAAAAACAACTTTAATCCATAGATGGTAGCCATGGATGTCATCTATAAGATGATTTTCAATGGGCCGTCTTTGTGCTGGGGGACCTGAACTGATCCTGTAGAGCACATGGGACCTCCGGCTTAATGTCCCATCCAAAGGACGTGACTCAATGGAGGTGAGTAAGGGCCTGTCATGCCCCAGACCAATGCACCGATTATTACCAAGCACGCTAATGGAAGCAACACACGGTGTGGTTTCCCATTTAAGTACTGCCTATAGTCAACGTTTACTTAACTTCCGAGTGCCACTTGCTCTTCCACTGAGCCAACTTCTAGGAAATTTAATGACTTTCCAGGACAAAATTAGAGTTTTTTTCATGACCAAAGCAAAGGTCGATTCGGACTTTTAGCTTGACACAGGACCACTGAGCCCAGGAGCATCAGGATGTTGCACTCAACATGCTACAAGTACAGGGAATACATGCAACATGAGGAATGGTGAAGTGAGCTGCTATGCAAAGTGGAAGACTGCCATAGCCAAAGATTACGCACATCATCATGTCTGGTCACACACTCCTCATGAATATTGCGGTGATGAAACTGTCTGTGTGCACTGACCAGCTCGGTGTTAATGCTGGTATTGCAAAAAGAACAGTGGTTCTGCTATTGATACCACTTTCAGACAATATGAAATGATCGCTATACAGTGTTCTACTCAAAACTGTATGGTTTTGATGTCTTACCTTCAGACTGAAGAAAGGCACTTTTCTCTTGACAAAGACCTCCGAGGACTTGGCAGGTACAATACCCAGTGCATCAGGGGCCTGTTGGAGTCAGAGAGGAAGCGGGGGGGTGAGATTGGCCAAAAATGAAAAATCTACAAAAAATCCACGACGACCCCAGATGAACATATAGTTTGTATTTGCCTGAAGGCACCCCCTTAAAATATCCATTTTTATTGGTCTAGATCCACTTTTACAGGTAAAAACACCTTTAGGAAAACACCTCAGGAATTCCAGACTGCAAAAGAGATTATTAAAAAATTCTGAAATCCCGAGAAAAAATCCTGAAATCAGGAAAAATCCTGACAAATCTCACCACTGGAGAAGACATTAGTAGAAAACCGATGTGTAATACCAACACGGAGGCCTCACAACCGTAACCATTCCCGACATCACCCTATTCAACACCCTATTACTTGTCCACTTATGAAGATGATAGTAACCAGACCAAGAAGAATACGCTACCATGTCATCCTTGAAGTCCGGCGCCGTGTAGGTAGGGAAGGCAAACGGCTTGACCTTCTCAGCACCAACGTCCAGAGGGACGTCTTTGACCTTGCTGTCCTGGTCTTCACCATAAGTAACTATGGGATTACAAATTATAGCAAGGGATCAAAGATGGTATCGCATCACATTAATCAGTCAACATTTTAAAGGGAGGCCCACAAGGGAAATCGACAAGGTAATTTGAATGAATTTTTAAAGAGAACAAACAAAACTGGCTGGAGTGGGATTTGAACCTACGACCTCTGGAATACCTTACCGGCGCTCTACCAACTGAGTTAGCTTGCCCTATGTTGGCGGTATCCCAAATTGTCAGTGTCTTTGTTCGGGGTTGCTCGTCGGAAGTCATAAACCCATAATGCCGTAGAGTAAGGGATCAACTTTACAACCGTACAAAGACACTGACAATTTGGGAGACTTCCAACATAGGTCAAGATAGCTCAGTTGGTAGAGCGACGGTACAGTATTCCGGAGGTCTCGGGTTCAAATCCCGCTCCAGCAAGTTTTCTTTGTTCACTTTAAAAAGTCATTCAAATTACCTGGTCAGTTTCCCTTGTGGTTTGTTTGACGTTACATAGATTATCTTTAAGAAGTGTAATGCCCATTACAGGGAACAATGAAACTGACAAAGGTCGGTTTTGTTATCATACTAAACTACACTCGGAAGATATTCTGGACAAATGTGAGACACCTGCTACACCTGTTGCGATGCATGTATAACTGATGGCTTGTTGGAGGTCAGTGAGTTTTTTACTCATCGCTTCACCGGATATTGTCACCGTGGCCCGCCATTAGCGGGGTCACTGTAATTCGGCCTTTTAAGATCATCATCCCTCCAGCCATCACCACTGTCCATTTTAAAATTCATTCAAATTACGATCATAAAATTCATTTAAATTACCTGGTCAGTTTCCCTTGTGTTTTGTTTGACGTTATAAGTTTAAAAAGTCGTATCCTCATTGAGTGATCCCCACTATGTCGCTTTCCAGGTTGTATCGTAAAGTTGGGGTGTGATGCCTGGCTATGGCATAATGGATTTTAGGCCTGTGCCGGGTACCCAGGTCGACTGGGACCTGACCACCAATGTCAATACCCAGTTCCTTTTTTTCGGGTCGGGTACCCGTAAAAAAAAATTTTAAAATGAAGAAAAATCAATGGTATAGCTTTTTTATTGTTCATGAACGTGTGTTTATATGTGCAGTACTGAGATTTTCAGTAAATAGAACAATGCAACAAATTATCCCAACTTTCAGACCTACAGACCGAAGTTCTAGAACCACTACCATGATCCCACCTACTCAGTTCTGGAACTAGACCTATTCACTACAAGAACTGGACGTGTAAAGTTCTGGAACCAAAACGGCTTCCCACAATTTCACAGAGCTGCTTAGTGCAGAATACTGGTTGGCAATTTTACCTCCTTGCGTGAACGTCAACCAAGACGACAAGCAGCATGCATCGCCTACAATTTGCTACAGCTGAACTCCTCTGTAGTTGGCAAAATATTGTTCCCGGGGCCAATTTCACCAAAATTTGCTTAGCACCAAAATTTGCTTTGCACCAAAATTTGCTTAGCACCAAAAAGGCTTGCTTTGTTAAAACGGGTTACCAGCCAAAAGGCCATGGGATTTTCATGCTAAGAAAAGAACGGCTCAATGCCAGCCACAAGCGATACACTTCACCTCAAAATTTGGTTGGTAATCCTGTATTTACTGAGAAAGATTTTTCATGCTAAGCAAATTTTTGTGCTTAGCATCGCCGCGAAATTGGCCCCTGGTAGTTCCACGAGATACGTACCCTTATTAATACCACTTTCAAACAATATGAAGCGATCCCTAATGGCTTTACACACTCAACTCTGCCTGTTAACCAGAAACGCACGCTACACTTTGGTGCTCTATAGGCATCACATTCATACCTGATTGTTCTCTGCCGGCCTTCCCTGTCTTGTAGTCCTCGATCAGCTTCCTGATCATCTTCCGTTTGCCCTCCACCCTCAGCTGGAGAATGATCCTCATGGCTGCCTGCTGAAAGTGACCCAGCGCCCGGTGCTTCATGGCCCAGGGGTCGTTGGTGTAGGGGTCAAACATGGCCACTGGGGGTGGGACCGATGAGACCAACCGGTGGGTGCGGCGTTGGGTGCAGGCAGTGCAGGATCGATTGAACTCAATGTCGGGAAGCGGGTCTCCTCTTTGGAACTTGACACAAAACAAATCGGGTTATTCGTTACAGGGACCGCACAAGAGATTTTACATGATCTATGTAGAACAGCATAATTAAACCATGTGATATATATTTCCATATCCTTGGTAGAAAATCTATAGAGTAATTCAGATTTTTGGTTTGTTTTTTTATTTTTGTCTTACACTTTGCATGGTCCACGATGAATTAGAACTAATGTGATTGGTCAATGCGTCCCAAGCTGTGTTCATGCAATTCTACAAAGATCAGTCACTTGCTTCTCAAAGAGGATTGCAGTAGTGCTAAATCCAACAAAATCCAACTACGGTAAAAAGTCGTAATTTGTTAAATTTAGCAGTCAACACAAACTACATGGCATGCTGAATTTTGTCGTATTTAGCAGGGTGGAAGCTAAATACACCTGTTGCAATTAGGAGGCTTCTCATTTCAGTTGTTGGAAATTGGATTTAGCAGCGCCATACGAAAAAGATTGAAGGGGGTTTGGGTCAAGGATCTGGGTTTAAGGTAAAAAATGTTTGTTATGTAGCGCTTCTTGTTTTAGTTTTGTTGGAAATTGGATTGAGCAGGGCCATTTGAAAAGAAATATTGAAGGCAGTGCGTAAGTTTCTGACTTGCGCCACAAATTATGGCGTAACGTACGCACTCTTTTTAGGTGCCTGCACAAACACCGAAATGATGACTTGGCTAGCCGAGCGCGAGCAACGTAGGGCCGTTAGCTACTCAAATTATTTATTAAATTCAATATATTATTTCAGAGAGTAATCAAATAATCATCCGCTGCAGGGTTACCTGTGAGGTATTTCCGAAAGTTGCCACCAATTGTTTTGTCGGAGCGAAAAGTTTCAAAAGTGAAAAGTTTCAAAATGGCACCGCCGCAGTTATTTCACGACTGTTCCATGCATTTTTATTGTTGTACTGTCGACGTAAAAGCGACATTCAGCCTCGTCCGCGATGTATAAAAGAAAATATAACATTGCACAGCTACGCACTGTTTCGTGAAATGGATCGCACGGATGTTGCGCAGCTGCGCAACATTTTTATAGCGCAAGTAATACGCCATGACGTAAGTTACGCACTGTTTCGTGAAATCGGCTGCAGGACCCCATTCAAAAAAAGGCAAAGTCAGAAAAAATAAACAGAACAGCACCTACATGGTATTCCTTGACAGCTTCCCTTCTACTCTGCATGATCTCTTCTCTTGCGTTGGCAGTGATTTGTTCTCTGCCCAGGTGAACTTGCCTGCAGGCAAGACAAATTTCAGTTATTTTCACGTTATATACGCGACTTTGGAAAAAAAAAAAATCAAAATTAAATCTGACAGAGTAAGCCACCGCAACTTAGTCATTGCTGATCAAGTGAAACCGACTGAAACATAGCGTCGGTATCATACTGGTTCTACTCAGAGTTGTATTCGAGTCCCTGCAAGTCCTTTCGCAAGTCCTTTCGCAAGTCCTTTCGCAAGTCCTTTCGCAAGTCCTTTCACAAGTCCTTTCACAAGTCCTTTCACAAGCCCAGTCAGAAGTGCTTTCACAAAGCCTGTGACAAGTAACTGGATGAACAATGACAAAGGAATGCCTTTGTCACAGCTCATTTGAATAGCTTGTAATTGGGATTAGGACTAGAGGGCTTGCAGGGACTGCAGGGACTTTGTGAAAGGACTTGCAGGGACTCGAATACAACTCTGGTTCTGCCTAATAACAGCATCCCAATCGGACCCAGAATCCGATTTATCCACCATAATTGTCATTCTAGCGGTATTGTTATCAATGGCTGAATGTTACAAGAACAGAAACTAATAAACCCCTTGTGGCCAGCTATTATCAGGGGGTGCTGGTAGGCGGGAGCTATCACTAAAAGTGCTGTGCCACAGGTGCCACACTGAACCGTAGCGGCAATATTCATCACATGCAGAGCCCCCCCCCCCCTTATGTGAATGAAAGCTTTGCTTGCAAAAGCCCCATCTATCCATTACACTCCCGTTCAAGAATATAGTTAAACAATGAATAGAATGTGTACGTGCCGGAATGTGGCTAAACACGTCAACCGGTCCAGTGGTCTCGCTTTAAACCACAGCTATGGCGGTCAGCCGGCCCACAAGGGGTTAAGAAAAGATCAAAGTAAACAAAAATAAAGTTATAGGTAAGCCTGTTCGATATGACGATATTTCCCGATATTTCGATTTTTTTTTCATATCGAAAATCGTATCGGCCCCTTAAAAAAAACCTGGAATATCGGGGAATTCGATATACTGAAGAATATCGCGATATATGTTCCTTTTGGCCGCATTACGTGTGGATTTGTCCAGTTTACTTTGCTCGAAATTCCAGTTATTTCCAATTATTGGACGGTAGGAATAGTATATAATGTATCATGATGTACCATGGAGGAATAAAAAAATACATACATGCACTAAATGTGTCTTTCTTTGACCGTTTTCTAAACCCCGACATGACATCTCCGCTCCACGCAATTTACCTTCCGCGCGATTTACCCTCCGCGCCGTACGTTGTCAAGTGCAAACAACGTCTTATTCCCAGTGTACAATGTACGTACGTACCTACCTACACGCTTGCGAACTCATCTTGAGATCGAGGGTATGGCATTTGTTTGCAATAAGGTCAACCCTAAAAGCGCATCTGCGCGTGCGGGTTGCTTTGTTGCTAGCCTTGATCAAGTACAAGCAACCGCACTGATTGCCACCGTCTTTCCCCAGTGTACAAGGCACACGTAGTTACGTGCAGCGAACTGCATCGCGTCTTGAGAAAAGATTAAAACACGTGCCGCGCATCCATTGTACATTGTGCAATGTCATGTCGTCTTCACAAAAGATACGACACGATCGTTTGTTGACAGCTCGCATGTGATCGTCCATGGTATTATCATCTGTGTTACTAATCAACAATGCTGAAATAGAAACAAACGCTAGTCTTTCTGGAGTGCCATAAAGTAGCCAACTGAAGGTAAATGTCATAAAACTCCAAATACTCAACGAGCGAAGGGAAGCTTTGTCAAACCGGCCCCCCGTTCCTGCCGCTCAATCCTGGCGGGCCCGATCCTGGTGGCCCCGATCTCATGATGCCGTGGTGACTTCCGTCATGTATTTTTTTATTCCTCCGTTCTTCCGGTAATGAAAAAGTGACGTCATCACGATAATATCGAATATCGCGATATTTTTCTGCCGATATTTCGGTATCAAAATAAATGGATATCGAACAGCCTTAGTTATAGGTAATTTAACCCCTTGCGTACGGAAGACGCCAAATGGCGCAAAAAAACCCCAAACATTGTGGCCGTTTCGCTTGGCTGCAAAGGCCAGCGCGACACACCCAGGCGCCTCACTACGATAACCGTACTCAAGGGGTTAATCCATTTTTAGGGTAAACAAAGAAAATTGATATAATTGGGAAATGAACCTGTGACCTCTGGCACACCTACCCTCTTAGTCTACCAACTAATCTACCTCGCCTACCCATCGCCTACCCATCGCCTACCCATCGCCTACCCATCGCCTACCCATCGCCTACCCATCGCCTACCCATCGCCTACCCATCGCCTACCCATCGCCTACCCATCGCCTACCCATCGCCTACCCATCATCTACCTGTAATGCCACAAAGCCTCTGAACAAAGATACTGACAAATTAGAAGACTGCCAGTATAGGGCCAGGTAACGATGCTGGAAGAGCACTGGGAGAGGCGAGTTGGTCTCACCAAATGGTGGAAGTTATTAAGTTAACCCCGTCTGGGTCTATAGGTCTGAAAATTGCGAGAATTTCTTTGGAACAGGCTTTCAGGCAGACCCAGGGGAAAAAGTAGAATAGCAGGATCAATTTTTTTTTGAAAAAAAAGGACAAAAGTAGGACTTTGGAGGAAACAATTATGATAAAATTAGTACAGGGTTCCCACAGAAATCAAAACAATTCCATGACTTTTCCAGGACTTTCCTGGACTAAAATACGACAATTTCCATGACATTTACCACCATTTTGCAGAGAAAAGTTGTTTGGTATTATGATACTGAAGAACCGCTGATGTTGGGCTAACCATTTGTTTGCTTTTGAAAATAAGTTTTAATTAATAACGGCCTCCTCCTCTCCTTAATAAAAAAAAAAGATACACTATGTACGCTTGATTTCCATGACTTTTCCACGACTTATTTTTCCCAATTTTCCATGACTTTTACATGACTTTCCAGGACAGCTTTTTTCCAACGATTTTCCAGGACCGTGGGAACCCTGGAGTAGTTTTCATTGATACTCATTCATGTCCACAGCACCACAAGCTTCATTTTACATGTTCTGTACTCACAACACTTGTGTTTCAACCTCAACTAAGCTCTTTCAAGTAAAGTTGCAGTACTCCTGCACCCAAGCCCTTTAACTGTGTGATTTTCATATGACAGCATGTAACACCGTTATGAAGAACACTCGATGAGATTTCGTTTTTCGGAGTTGTGGGACTATCAAGTAGGAAAAAGTAGGGAAAAAATAGGAACTTCAAGAAAAAAGTAGGAGCAAGGTGAAAAATTAGGAAAAAATTAGGAAACGTAGGAATACTTGAAAGCCTGTTGGGATCTACAGAAGATTATCTCGTATTTACCAGGGGTGAGATTGGCCAAAAATGAAAAATCCAAAAAATCCTAGATAAACATATAGTTTGTATTTGCCTAAAGGCACCCCCCCCCCTTAAAATATCCGTTTTTATTGGTCTATATCCACTTTTACAGGTAAAAACACCTTTAGGACAACACCTCAGGCATTCCAGATTGTAAAATAGATTCTTTAAAAATTCTGAAATCCCGACAAAATTCCTAAAATCAGGAAAAATCCTGACAAATCTCACCCATGATTTACATCTGGACCCAGGGAAAAATGTAAGGGTGGTGGGGCTGGCAACCTGTAACCTGGCCAACCCAACTACATGTACCTCTGCTGTAGCGCTTTACCGAGACCAGCTTTAGCTTTGTATTGGGTGACTTCCATAAAAAAACCACAAATACAGTATTCTGGAGGTCACAGTCTCCAATTCAATTGTTGTCAATTTGATTTTCTTTTCGGACCACATCTTTAAGACATTTTCACAAAAGTGGGTTGGGGCGAGGGCACTTACCACCTGAGCTGGTTTCTTCTCTCGGCAAGCACATCTTGCTTCACTTCATGATCAAAGAGGGCTTCCTGTACACATGAAACAGGTAGACATTTGTCACCGGCTCTTTGACTGGCTCTATATACATACAAAACCATGTAGTTGAATTTGACACATCCTAAGCTTTTATGCAGCATGTTGCCCCTGTGTAATTTTGTGTTCTCGAGACATCTTAACATTTGCATACTCATATTTAGAGATAAAGCCCTTTTAACATAGCAAGTGGAAATAAACGAGATAGATATACCAACAAAAATTTTGTTCATCTTTTTTCTTCAATATTAATGTTTCTGAAAACAAATTATAAAAATATAGATATAATAGAAGCCAACAAACAAAAAAACAAAAACAAATTTTTTTTTATTTTGTTCGCCCTTTTTACGTAGAACATCCCTGTCTGTGTGTTTTTGCAGAGTGCGACATAAAACATTTTTTGAAGAGCGGGTCACATTTGTTATTTCCAATTTTTGCATATTTAGGAGTGAGATTTGGTCACACTCATTGTGCATGCTTATTACCTGAACAAATTACAGCAGAATAATGTTTAGGTGTCGTATGTATGAAGTGTCGTATTTAATTATTTTAATTGCTTTGTACCAGCATATATTACTTTTTTTAAATCCTTTTTTAAATAATGGCTTTTAATCCTTTTAATTATGTAATGCGCGATTGATCATTGCTATGGAGATCGCGCAATACAAATTTTAATTTATTATTATTATTTATTAGTGGCACATACATAAAGTGCAGCTTTGAGCTGCTGATGATTTTATTTGCTCTCAAACGTACTAACCTTCAACTGTCTTGTGTTAGGAAGCGCATCTTGCTTTGCTAAAACGGCTGAAAATCGAAGAAAAAAAGACGACCAGTTTAATTATAATGATATTAATTTATTCTCTGTATAGCATTTTACATTAACCCTTTCCTTACCACATTGTTTATTGGCTTATCTTCCCCCAGTAGTGCATTCTTTGTTCAGTCAAGCATAAAACCACTTACGCAGAAAAAGCAGCTGACTGCTTGTTGAATGGTTGTATTTTCAACCAAAGATTTCACCCTCAAGAATTGGTTGAAAAGGAAAATGCGTGTAAAGTTTGTTCCATGACAATTTCTGTTTCATGTGGTGTAAAAATGAAAGTCCTAACTGCTAAAATAACAAATTTTTCTTCTGGCCCACTTTATCAAACAGGAAAGTTGTTTGTCACATGAACAAATGGCACTCCATACACATAACTGAACAGGGAAACTTTGGATACAGTTTTCTCAAAATATTGACACATGAATTTGATATCACCTTTGGAAAGGTCCGAACAAGCGCTTTCTGTTGGTATAAAGATCATGCATGGACAGCGAAAAACACAAGCACTACAGTTCACTGAAACATGGTGAATATATTTGTTGTTTGGATACTCTGGTGTGTGTGGTTTCCTTGTCGAGTAAACTCGACATTGGTAAGGAAAGGGTTCAAATCTCACAATGCTTTACGAAAAATCACAACTACCTAATTGATAATTAAAAAAAACTGAACAATTTAAAACCCATGATCACTTCGAACGGGAACATCCAACTCGAATTACCTGATCCAGGAGAGCTATTCTGAAGAGCAGAGTAGCAACAGATCTCCAGTGAGAGGGGGTAATGCTGCATTCCAATCACGTCGTGTTTTTCGTGTTTACGAGATGGTTGCACCAATGCGCATGCGCACAGGTCGTCAAGCAAGTCGTGAACTCGAGAAGAAAATCCCGCCTCCAGTTCACCACTGGTGAATACGAGTTACCAGACTTGTGAACTCGTGAACACGGAAAACACGACGTGATTGGAACGCAGCGTAACTGTAATGATGAGCCCAACTCTTCCCCGATAAAATTAACATTCCCCATTAAATCGGAAAATAATCATGTGCTTGACAATGCCAAGGAACTAACCCCTGGTATTTAGCAGAAAGAGATCTGCGACTTGTGACTCAGATAGGGCTGTCCCGAATAGAGCAAATATTGGATCATCAACCGAATATTCGAATAGCTTTTGCCGGTTCGAATATTCGAAAAAAAAATATATGCACATACAGATACGACTATGATGCTATTTTAATAGAAAAGTTACGGCACTTAGCAGTGTCGAATGCCGCAATTTTTGTGGACAGAGGTTTATGGTTCCCGACCGTAAAACCCTTGACACTTCTAAAATAATTATTGCAAAAACTCGGGCTGGAGTTTGGTTTCTTGTTATCAGAACGTTATACGTACTCGTATTGATCTTGATACAATGCAAAAAATGTCCATCGGGTGGTCTCTAATATCGATCGCCGCATGTGAAACACCGGTGTGCTTTGCATGCAACTTTTTACCGGCGCGGCATGCAGTTGCAGCAGACGCCTGAAAGACTTGATCGGCGAGTATTCGATCAAGCCCAGTCTCGAATAATCGAATACTAAATTATTAAAAAATGAACAGCCCTAGACTCGGATCCCAGTAGAGACCATTTTCACGTATCGCCGTGGACTGCAGAGTGTAGTGTGCAAATGAAGGGAGCATGTGGGTTAACATGACCCACGCGATGCAGGTACTACGATCACTCATTGGCAGTCCAGACATGGTTTTGTTTTACATTTCATGCTATCTAATCACGCGAGAGAAAAAAAGGTCTACCACTGAATCGTTATTTTGGTTGAACGTTTGTTCACGCATGGATGATTAATTTTGGAGTAAAGTCACTTCAATGCCTGCTTCCGGAGGCATTTTGCTTGTTTGCGAATTTAACACAATGGACTCCAAAACAAGGGGGGCCCCTCTGGGTAGACAATATAAAGAGGGAGATGAGTTGTCTCACCAATGGTGGACGTTACCCTGCCTGGGACTGCAGATCTGAAAATTGAGATAATTCCTTTGGTATCTATTGAAGATTTATCCTCTATTTAGATCTGGACCCAGGAAAACTAAAAGTGGCAGGGCTGGCAAACTAAAATGTGACCTGTTCCCACGAAATGGGGGCAAAGTAGCAAAATCTTAAAAATCACGATTAGGGTATTCCCTGCAAGTACAGGTTAAAAGCTTTAACTTGATCCTTTTTGCGATGTGGTATCTCGTTCCTAGCCCCCGATACAACATTTTAAAATTATCAGAGTCTCGACCCTGGTTTTGAGAAAATGAAACTCAAAGTTTGTGATCTGTGCACACTTTAACCCGAGTTCAAAAAAGAAATCATACCCCCCCAAAAAAAATCATGAAGAGATCTAGTTTAAAATCTTTGGGATATGATAGAATAAGAGGTTTTTCAAATATACAGTTGTTATAATCCCAAAATTAACTTTTCAGTGAAAACATTTTGTTTCTGATTGTAACTCAGAAAGCCATAGTGCGACTTGATTATAATTTTGTGCTGTCCGGTCACAAATGTGGCCAACCCCACCACGTCTGTTGTAGCCCTTTACCTTCGCGGAGTTCCTTGGCCCGCAGTTTGCCAGCCTGCTGCATCAGCACTGTGTTGACCGCATGCTGGTTGTCCAGGTTGCTGGGGAACCTCACGCCGTCCCGCTCCAGCTCCTTGGAGCTGGTGGCCAGGGCATCCCGGGAGCTGGTGCGGTTCCGGCTCTTGGTGCGCTTCTTGCGCCGGGCCATGGCCACTGGGGAGATGGAGTGGGGATCCAGGAGGGAGTCACTGGGCCGGGAGGTGTGGCCGTTGCAGCGGGCGGCCATCTCGGCTCTGGGAGGAGATGGAAGGATTTGAGAGTTATGTTTTCAAATTCATCAATAAAAAAAAAAAACATCAAAGTGCATGGAATATTTAGTTTCCCGCGAGACCAACATAACAGACCACCAGTTAAGAGATTTCACGTTCTAGTGAATACCTAGCTGGTAAATATATAGACCCTTTTCATGTGACATCACCATTGGACCACTAATAGTGCACCTAGTGTTACGTAACAGACAGAGGGCGTTTTAAATGAATGCAGGAACTCATACAATTCTTGCATATTAATCAGAGAGAGGTCATTGGCTTGAAGTAATTCGTCTAGAAAACTGGACACCGTCTTGTTCTACATTTTGTGGTTTGGCGGTCCAATGGTCATGTTGCAAGAAAACTGGAAAAGGGTCCGTCGGTTGCCAGGCAGGGTATTGACTAGAAAGTGCACACCTCGTCTGTTAGGGATCATTTCACAATGCCATCTTTTGCGGTACTAGCATTAACGCTCAGCTGGCTGATATGATGAGCTCATTCTATACAGGTCAGTGCACACAGGCAGTTTCGTCAGTGCAATATTCATTCAAAAAAAGAAGCACTGTAGCAAGACCTCCAGTAATAGGGTTCTTTGTACTTGGTCTTGGCCCCTGTAAACTGGAAATCTTTGACAAGCCCACTGGGCTTGAATGAGCTCCAAGCTTCCGTTTTGACCTGATGAGTATTTAGGTATTCATGCCACATGGCTTTTACCAGCATAATTTAAGGTTTCAATACCGCATCTGGACAAATATGCAATGCTCCCTTTTGTAGGCCCCATGGTAAACCAAATACTCCATGTACTTAAGCTCCCCGGCAATCCACACGTGGTGACATTTATTCACATCATTATCTGATCACATAGGTGAAAAGGTTCATAAATCTTGCAAAGCAAGCGCTCATGCTATAAAGCAAATTTAATTACGGCCAAGGGGAGATAGATTTTCTGGACTTACTCGGCCAGTCCCGGAGCCGACGAGCCAGACACCAAGCACACCAGGGGTTTGGAATTGAACTGCGACGTCACCAGCTGCAGTTTCATCAGCGCCGTGCTGAACTCTGTCGGGGCAAAGGTCACGGTGATGTTGACCTCCCCATTGGCAGGGACAATGCCACTGATTGGCTCAACCGTAAAGGCGGGGTGGGGCTGGACGAAGGTCAGCTGAAACTCAAAGTCGACGGGAACGCTGCATCGTAGGGGGATCGTTCTTGTACGACTGGAAACAAATTCAAATTTTAAAAATATTATTAACCCTAACCTGACCTAAAGCTACAAAATACTACTGTAGTCAACTGTAGTATGCAGTACTCTTACTAAACTGGCTTGTTAGAAATTGTGTAGTACTTTGTAGTATTCTGTACTTTATACCCCAAATGAATGCCTAGGACGTTAGGGTTATTATTAACCCTCCCTCTCTCGGTGCCAAAATGGAGCCAAGTACCCTACCTATCAAAACCTATCGAGTTTCAGGTTGAAACACACAAGCTGTTGGAGAGGAAGGGCTTAGGTTTTTTGATAGGTTATGATAGTTATAACAGTAGTAGGGTTTAAATCTAACAAATTACACGTGTCTCAGCAGTATGAAAAAAAGTAAATCTGAACCTTCACTTTTATCGCAAAAAATCTTTTACCCACGTGCAAGACTGCACGCTGAAATGTGAATCGTCCAACACTAACCTTTCCGAGATGGGAACCGGGGGAAACTTGATGACTTCAGGGAATGCAGCTGTGCTCATGGCAGGATACGCATGCACGGGCACCAACAAGTTATCCTCATCCTATCACACACAAATCGTAAACGGCAATATGGTTGAAATAGGGTTGGCTGGAGTAGCTTTCTCGTGTATACTGTACATTGGATTTGCACTTTGAAACACAATTTTTAGCGGTTTCGGCAACTCCGCCTGGTTCAAATCTAGCTCCTGCCAGTTTTCTTTGTTCACTTAGAAAATTCAGTGACCATGTGATCAGCACGTGATCACTCACTGATCACTGGTCGACCTCATTTCAATCCGAGACCAATTTGGACAAGGACAGTTTTGACTTGTTTTGGGAAGAGACCTCACGCTAAGTGATCTGTGTACCAAAAAGACATCAAAACTACTTCTTACACATTCATCATCGCTTCAGAACCATTCACACCATTTTTTAATATTTTGATTTCAGTTACCTTTAACCCTAACCATCCCAAATCCACCAGCATCCAACACCATGTTGCGTCGTATTTTGATGGGTTCATGAGTGTAGAGCCTTGGCACCATTACTTTACATGGAGCTATGATGCCCCAATTTGTCCAAGTACAAAGAATATGCCATAGGTATACTGCACAGTGTTGGATTTTGACAGGTTCAGGACACTTACTGGCAAAAGCGCAACATGGGTTTAGGGTTACCTGCCTACCTGACAATGGATCCTGATGCAGTCGTAATAGTACCGCCACTCGTCCGGTCGAAACTCCACCTCCACGTCCACCGCCATGCCGGGTACCAGGCGGTCCCTCTTGGTGTACCAGGCTTTGAAGTAGCGCGTGGCAGGAGGGTTGATGTGCATGTTCTGGCACTCGGACGAGATGTTGATCAAGCGCTGCAATCCAATGAGTAGATCAATGAGCGAAATTCATAATATCAGGCCTCGAAATAGTAAGTACTAGTCTGGCGCACAAATTCTAGTGATAATTGCTCCGGCCTACTCAAACTTGCTTCCTTAGTTGCCTGGTGGGCGAGTGGAAAAAATTCAGTAACCTACCTGTTAAGATTTAGATAAAAATAATGCTTCGGCATTAATAAATACAGGATCGCAATCAATTCAGTCATTGTGTGATTTTATTTGTGTTTTTCCGGCATGATAGCAGTTCATCTAGTACATAATACCTCCAAAGTTATTTACCACCGGCCTTTTATTTTCCAAAACATCAACTTCAAGACTGGTGCACCTGATACAACTTTGTCTTAACCCCTTGAGTACGGTATTTTACGGGAGACGTCGGGGTGCCGCAGCGTCTCTGGCAGCCAAGCGAACCGCTACAATGTGTTTGTGCAGTCAAGCGTAACCTATACACAATAATCCAACAATGGATTGAAACTGCACAAACAGCGGCCAATGGCGTCATCCGGCCTGGTGGCACTGTTTAATCCAACAATGGATTGAAACTGCACAAACAGCGGCCAATGGCGTCATCCGGCCTGGTGGCACTGTTTAATCCAACAATGGATTGAAACTGCACAAATAGCGGCCAATTGCGTCATCCGGCCTGGTGGCACTTTTTTTTGCGCCAAATTCCGTCATCCGTACGCAAGGGGTTAAAGGAAAGAGTACATGCAAAATTAATAAAACCGCAAAATATACAATATATACAGGCTAGTAAAACTCAACGGGCTAGTAAAACTCAACGGGCTAGTAAAACTCAATGGGCTAGTAAAATCGGCTGTTAGCTAGCCCCGTGGGCTAGCCAGGTAAAACAAAGCTAGCGCAAGGCCTGTCATATTGCTCTTGAGCGTGGCAATCACGATTGGCTGCTCACGTTGACAAGAGCTTCATGGGCTTTTTAAACATCTACTATGACTGCACATAGAGAAACAGCATTTTAGGCTGAAGGAATAGAGCACTAAAGTTTCACTTTTCGCGCCGTCAGTACAGCCGTTTAATATCTAAAAATGTTGCCACAAATTATAGAATGATCTTCTAAAGTTGTTGATCTAACAGCATTTTTTGAAATCAACAAAATTAGCTGGCCTAATGTTTTGAACTTAAGCAAGTTCTTTCTCAATGGCAAGTGACAGTGGTACAAGACATATTAAGGGAGAGGGGGCACAAGCACCCCTGTATGCTTGTGTGTCTCCCCCCCCCCCCCCCCCCACGTTTGTTTCTTGCACCACTGTCATTTGCCTTCGAGAAAGAACTTGCTTAAATTTGAAACATTAGGCCAGCTAGTTTTGTTGATTTGTATATTTGTATATTTTGTACAAAAACGGAAGTACCGTCAGGGGTGGATTGCAATACTACATTCTTAGCCGGCTGGCTTAGCCTGTCCATTATTAGCCGGCTATCGCTCTTAGACGGTGTTAGATAAGATGCTAAACTTAGCCCATTGCAATAAGCAGGTCTTTACTAAGCCTGCAAGGAGTAATGATTTACGAACAAATGCTCCATGGTTACCACAATATGGCACACGGTGGCGTGCTTTGCAAAACAAAAATCTGTCAATCGCAAGATTGTTTGTCGAGGAAATCTGTATTTACGATACAACTCTGTGTCATCATATTTATCTAAAGGGTTCAATCTATCCCAAAAAATCCTCTCTCGACGCAGTGATCTTCTATGTAAATGATCAATAACTATCAACTGAAATGCCCTTCTTGGGAGGGATTCAAGAGTAGGGCCTACTTTTTTCAATATCAAATAGGCCTACATATAAAAAAATCATGCCCAGCTAAACCGCCTTAAGCCAGCCCAACCCATGCTAACTACTTTAAGACTGTCTAAACACCTATACCCGTGTCATTGCAATGGTCTTACTTTTAGACCATCTGACTGACAGAGCTTTAAGCCCAGCCAATGCGCAGACAGCTTTAAGACCGCTTATTGCAATCCGCCCCAGGTCTGTGATGTAACAGGTACAGATGTCTCAGCCTAGGATAAAGTCAATGCACTCACCAGTATTTGTCTGTGTACTTTACCAGGCTCAAATCCCATAAAGTGAACTGTTGAAGGCTCCGCCTGAACAACCGAATTGTGAGACACCTTGTGGAACATTTCTGAAACGGCAAAAATAGTTTCAATTTTGTTTGACCACATTCCACTTCAAGCAGTCAATGTAGAAGTTTGTAGTATATTGTACTTCACCACAAATAAATGCCTAGGACCTTAGGGTTAATACAATATATACATCCATCCATTTGTGTTCAGAAAGAAACACTTGGCACCACCTTAAATTTTCAGACTTTAGTCAGGACATTTTCGTTCAATATAGGGGAATGAACTCTTTTCTGTGTTTAAGATGTTCTTGGCACAGTGTATGGTCACTCAAAGTGTTCGCATACTTTTCATTTCTGCCTCAATTTTACGGATTTTGCTACCATAAACCTTGAAATAACAGGCTGTGCCAAATGTTGTTATCAAGGAGGGTTTGGTTATTTTACAAGATTTTGTATTTCCTGACTGATTTTTGTGGCGGGGGGGGGGGGGGGGGGGGGGGGTGTTAAAGTAAACTCAAGACATGACGTACGCGTGTCCAGCAGGTGGTTGGGGACATGTATGGCCTTTGGCGGGGCCACAAGGGAGTCCATCTCAGGCATGACGATGCCATTGGTTCGCATCCCCGGCAGGCGGCTGTTGCCGGCCATGGTCGATGGGCTGGCTTGGCTCAAGGGTGTCGCCAATGCCATGGTTGCATCTTTTAATCCTTGCTGGTGAGCTGAAGTCAAACCACACTACTATTTGGAATCAATGGATACCTGAAATAGATACATGTAGATCTGTAAATAAAACCAAAAAAGGACGGGTGTACAAAAAACATTTTGTCCAATCACAAACAAGTCATCAGTAAAATACAATCAAT